>JAWNOS010000062.1:1847500-2447500 GCA_035045845.1 Drosophila buzzatii | reverse complement strand
ATCTTAAAGGGTAGCTGCAAAAATAGCTCGTTAACTGCGGCTCACGTTTCAGGCAAGAGATAGAAGAAAAAATTGAAAAAAAAGAAAAAAAAAAATTGTACAAATAAGAAGAAAAATTGAAAATTATCTGTGAGGCCGTCATCAAAGCGGCAAGCGCAGAGCTCCCAGTTTAATCAGCGACAGGCATTGAATGCAATTGAAGTCACTTAGCTATGCAATCTTTCACAGTAGTTGCAGTTGCAGTTGCTGCTGCTGCTGTTGTTGCAACTGCAACTGGCTGCCTCATGCATTTGTTTTTTTGTTGCTTTGCTGTTTCTTATCGGAGCGCACGCTTTGTGGCATTTGCTTTGACTGTCAGCTACTGCAGCTAGCTGCTGTTGTTGTTGCTGTTGTCGCTTGGCTGCCACTGTCAAGTGCAATTATGGGGCAGGCATTCACTGCAACTGCAACACGACCTTTGACACAGCCACCAGGCAGCAGCAGTTCGAACTATGGCGCTCTTACAATTTAATTAACTATTAAATTTGATGCGTGCTGCTTTTGTGAAAGTCTACTTTTCTCTTCATATATGTATTGAGTGACTGAGCAAAGAAACATGTTTTCTTATATCATATTGCCTGTGCGATGAACTCTGGCAACTAGTGAACTGCTTTAAACAACTGCTGATAAGGTTGCTATGATGGATTACTGCTATATGCGGTATGTGCTAGGATGCTGCGCATATATATATTTTCCATAATTTATATACTCAAAGAGAGGCAGACAGCAAAATTAATTGGATTTGGCCAGGCCAAAAATATCAGGCAACATTCATGATGTCATTATTAGCCTTTATATGAATTTGCTTATATATATAAAACATATATAAAATATTGTGTATATACACGATATTATATAGCTGCTTTGATGACAAACACAAGTCGTTTGGCTTGTGTTTTTGTTTCATATATTTTCCAATTAAAATTTCAACAACTTTTTGGCTTATAGCTACAAAATTTAAATTTAAAGAAGACGCTCGAATTGTTTTTCTTGCTGGCGTGGAATCTAATAAGCGCTTTGGCTGTCAATTATTTGGACATTAATTAAACACGCATTGTTGTTGTTGCTGTGGTTTTTATTGACATTGCGCCGGGATTAGGCACATCTGGGTGACTTTGCTCGTTGCCTTGGCCCCCTGCCCCCTTGCCCCCCTTCGACGGTATTCGCAATTGAATTTATTTGAACTTTTTACGTGGCCAACGAGCAAATGGGCCAACTAATTTGCATGCCGGAGGCCGCATGTGAAGTTAAAAGTTATTGGGCCATAAATAACGCCCGGCCAAATTCTAAACAAACATTTTTCCGACAGTCGAGAAGACTGTGAAAGTTTTCCACTTGATGCTGTCTGTCTGTCTCTCTGCCTGCCTTGCCTTTTAGTGCTTTGTGTGAAAATTAGCATAAAACGTTTGGCATTTTTTTGCCATTTGCTGCTTGCTGTCAATCGTTAAATGTTAAATGTACAGCAAAATATCGCATGCAGCAGACACAAAAAAAAAGTATATCCAAAAAGACCTAAAACTCCGCTCATAAATGGCCCAATTTTCTGTGAGTTTCTTTTTCTCTGCTCTCCCACTCTGAGCAGCGCCCACAAATGTGCGGCTCATATTGTGGTGGTGTGGTGTGGTGTTGCTCTGCTGTGGGCGTGGTCATGGTCTATGCCCGCCTAATTGCTTAATTGAAAGCCAAAGGCAAATTAATAATGTTGTCGATTGGCGCCTAATTGTAAAATATCAAAAAGCAGCGCGCCCCAACGATGCGGCGTATACGCAATGTGTTTTCTTGTCTGCCTGCTTGCACTTTGACCTCTGCCAGCAATTAGTTTGCTTATTTTCGCCGAAAAATATAACAATTTCAATATTTAGCTAGCCAATCAGCTAAGCATCTTAGGGCATCTTCATGCATGGAGATTAACTTGGGCAACGTTCAGTTCAGTTCAGTTCAGGGTCGGCGCGTCCTTGGCCATTATTGTGTGTGTTGTGTGCTTCAATTTGATGCTGCGGTTTTCGCATATTTGTCGGCATCTATATTTACATTTTTGGCAAATTTTTAATTAAAACACATTTTGTCAGCTGTCGCTTAAAGCTGAAACTCCTGCGCACCAAATGTTTTCACAGTTGCCCCACATAATTGGCTAATCATGTTGGCTGGCTGGCTGGCTGCTGTGGCGTGGGCTGGTTGGGCACTTGAAACTGATTATGCAAACACCCACTCAAAAAAAAGAAACATACACACACACTCACAGTTTTGGGCTGGGCGAAGGACTAGTAAGCAGCGCAACTGTGTGCTGGCCACGCTCCTCTTGTTTTGCCTGGTTTTTAGTGTTTTCTCAGTTGGCTAAATTAAAACTGTGACTGTAGCACTTGTAGCGCCCAAATAACACTTGCAATGTGCTCTCCTGCTCGCACTCTTGCTCTCTTGCATCTCTTTCGCTCTCTGTTTTTTTAATGAGCTAAGCGCACGGCCTTAGGGCAATCTTTCTTGGCCTTAGTCTGGCCAAGTTGCTGCTGGCAGTTGAGCTACTCTCCCTCTCTCTCTCTCTCTGTCTCTGTGGCTGGGGCACTTCATTGTTTGCCATTAGTTTGTCAAGCTGTCGCCTGCTTGGGATAATATCTTGGCAGTACACGCCCCCTCCTCCAGCGCCTCTCCTTCCAGTCAACCCTTTTGCTAGCTGCTTATCTTTTGCTTTATTTGTCTGGCTTTTGTTTTGGCGCTCTGGCCAGTGCCTGAATGAAAATAATGAAGCACATTTAAATGGCACTTGCCAAGGCAGCATAATGAGTGCCAACAGCTTGGCATATGTATAGAGCACAGTGGTTAAAGCTACCGCCACACCCACTCACACACACACACAAAAGGACAACTGTCGCCTTTGTGCGCCTTTTAATTATTCAAATTTATTTGTCAGCACAATGTGTGCCCAAGTCTTGAGGAGTGTTTGCGTGCAGCGTGTGTGGCGCGTGGCATATGCGTGTAGGCAGCTGTTGCCGCCGCCATCGAAGTGGAGTGAAACCACAGCGAAACTTTTTAATGAGTTTCGATTCATTGCTCACGCAGTCGCACGCATCTCCCTACAGGACACTCAGGCACAGCTTGCAGCCAGCTGGGAAGCTGGGAAGCTGCAGAGCTACAGCAACAATGGGCACAACATGCCTGCCATTTATTAATTAAGTTTGCTTAAGCGTGCAGCCCGGCGGAAGTTGAAGCCACTTGTCGCTGTTAGCTGTCTGTTTGCTCTGTCTCTAAGCAAAGGCAAATACGTGGCTCTGATCTCTATGCCAGGCCCAACAGAAAAAACTACGAGCTATTCATCCTTTCGGTCATACCTTTTGCCTTCGTGCCCTGGCACCTAGGCAACTTTTGCTTAACCTTCAGCAAAGTTTCTTGCACGTGGCTTTAATTGCTTTTGGACTGCTGCTTGGCTCTGGTCTGGTCTGGTCTGGTCTCTGCTATCTGCGCCCTGGGGCGTGGCATTTCTTTGATTAAAATTGCTTTTGATTAGTTAAATGAGTTGAGTGCGGTTGAGAGAATTCCATTTGTAAAGTCAATAAGCGCCGCTGGTCGCAAACCTATCGCTGCAGTCCATAAAAATGCCAAGCACACGCAACGAGCGAGACAGAGAGAGAGAGAGAGAGAGAGAGCTAGGAGTAGGACGAGCCTGGCCAAGAGGCCATTCGAAGATTTCGTACACGTTTTTGGTCTTCGAGACTCTCTGCCAAAACGTGTCAAGTGCATTGCAGTATGTGTGTGGAAATTGCACAGGAAGCACTCGAAATGAGGCAGGTCGTAGGCCAAAAGGACAAGACTCAAAGTGCTTGTAAGCCAAGTGCTTAAAACAGCAGCAGCTGCAGAGGCCAGGCCAGAAGCCAGGCCAAGGCTTGCTGTTGCTGAAATATTGCGCATATGCCACGCTAGCTGCTTGGCTTTTTACTTTGCCCGCCACACACACATAAATCACATTTGATGTCTTACAAATGAAATTTCTAAAAAAAGAAGAATTATTTCCGACGCAGCAAAAACTCACATTAAATTTTATTTAAATGACAACAAGAAGAAGAAGATGTGCGTGGACCGCAGCCGATGAACATGAAGGTGACATACGAAGGGGGCGTGCCTGTCGTGTCAACAGTCGCTCAATGGCACAAGACATAAATAAATAATAATAAAAAGCAACGCGAAACTGAAAAAGCAGCGGCAGCGGCAGCACTCACATGAGCTTTACTTTATTTAGATTTTCCATATTCCAAAACATAATTTTCTGAACGTTTGTTTATATATACATATATGTGTTTTATATAAATACAAATAGACGCTTGTAGCTGGCGGACAGCACACGCTGCGTATTAGTTATGTCTGAGGTGACATGAAAATGTGTGTGTGTGTGTGTGTGTTGGAAGTGAAACGTTTCCGGGTGGGCTTAATATCACATGTGGGGTTGGCAGGTGATGTGAGATTAGGGCAAGTCAGAGATATTAGGGGATCAACTAAAACTTCAATTTGAATTCATACAGAAAAGAGGCTTGAGTAGAAATAAGGCCAAGGCAAGAAGGAGAATATTAGTTTATTTTTTATTTAAGTACAATTATATTGTTGATAAATAACTCGATTAATAATTGATGTCAACATGTTTAGCTCTGCTCGCTTTTGATTTAATACAAAATTCAAGAATGAAAATTTTAATTGCTAACTTTTATAATGTTATTCTGTATAGATATGGACTCATTCATGTGCCATGCCCATAGTGAAATAAAAATAGCTATTATTTAATTAAGCACTCAAGCTGTTTGAAGTGTCTTTCAGCCGGGCAGCAATCAAGATAAATGTCAGTTTGGCACAAATGTAAAGTAACATTTTAATCAATTTGATCAATTAAAAAAGACTGGACACAAAATTTGTAAATGTTCGAGGCGAGAAATAGACAGAGAGCGAGAGAGAGGGTGCGAGAAAGAGATGGGACAATGAAAAGGAGCGCCAACAAGGGCAGCGCTTCCCTCCTGCAGCATAGATTGACAAAATTTAATTAAAAAACTGCCAGCGTTAAGGGCAACTGGCATTTCAGTAGCTTTTAAGCAATTTAGTTCATGTTGCCGAACAATTGAATTAGTAGCAAAACTTTTCAGCTGCACTTTGAAATGTGGAAGTGAAACGGAAGCGAAACCCAAACCCACAACCGAAATTGAAACACACAAAATAGTTAAATGTGTGCTAGAAGTGGCGGTCAGTGTTGGTAAGTGCGCTGCAATTTGCTGAGAATTTCGCATAAATAATTGAAAAATAATAATGTAGAATTTGCGCTGTGACTCACAGCGTGCGGTATGTGCAATAAATAATTAATGATCGGTGGCAGCCGCAGCAATAAACATTCAGCGAATCAACAAATCAGCAGCCAATCAGCTACATTAGTCAGTATAAACAATGCCAGCAATGCATCGCACAATTGCATTCATTGTGAATACGCCAATTCGTTTAGGCAAACACCTTGACATTGACTTTGCTCTGCCCCACTCAAGTGCGACCGGATTAGTACAGCTCAAAAAGTGCGCATTGAATGGAAAACTTAATTGTTGAAATGTCCTTATTAGGCATAAATAAACACACACACACACACGCGCGCCACTGGCATAGTTATTGTGCGTGGCTGCCAATCAGCAAATTGCATTAATTTTGTGCGAAAGTCGAGCGCAAGTTTTTTGCTGCTAGCAAATGGCATTGTGCGGCAGTTGCAAGCTCACAAATTGCTATATAATGTGCGTGGCCTCGTTTGGGCTTTTCGATTTTTCTCCATTTTTCTCCATTTTCCTCATTTGTGCCTTTGTGGCCGCTTACGATTTTCACTGCGCGAAAGTCGACAGCGCATGCACGCATCATCACTCATACGCCGCGTTGTCGCCGTCCGACACATGCAAGCATATTCTACTTTTTCTCTCCTTCTCTGCTATTTGTCTAACTGTTCTGGGGCCACGCCCCTTTTGTTATTAAAATTTCAATGCCAGTGCGTTGCGTGTCATTAAGCGTATGCTTCACACTCTTTTTATGGCCCAAACAAATGTTGAGCTGTGTCCAACATTTCCGGCCGTAGGTGTCGCTGGGTGTGTCGTCTATCGATTGCCATTCAAAATGTGAATGTGAAGGAAAACTTTTTCCATTTAATTAAAGAGCGTACATAATTCAGCACATTATGAAATACGCTCGCCGACAATGAACTCTAAGAATGCCGACGTCAACTTTTGTGTGCAAAACTTTTGATAAGCCGAAATGCTAAAAAATCGCTTTTCCAACGCTCTGACACAGACATATGAGGAAAGCTTTTCGCGCGCGCTCCATTGTTGGAGCACTTCAATGGGCCATTTGTATTGAGCCTGCAACTTCAGCAGCAACCTTGGCAGCTGTCAATTTTTCTTTTTGTTTTGATGAAATACCCGCTCTGCAGCTATCTTGTGTCTCCTCTCTCTCCCTCTGTCTCGCTGCCCTCTTAGTGGCTGTCAGCCATTTGTCATAGATTTTGGTTGTTCAAAACTTTCTTTCTTGCGCGCTGAGCTGTTCGAGTCAATCACAATTAATTGCGCTTTGAGTGCAAATGCATGCATGGCATGCCAATATATGCTGGCCCATTAGAATGTAGGAGTGCACGTGGCTAGAGGAAAATCTGATTGCATATTGCTCATACGTAGCGTGCGCCAGCCGTCGCTCACTTAACATATTCATGTGGGTAATCTGCATAGTTATGCCATGCATTTCTAAGAGTGAGAGAGAGAGAGAGAGAGAGAGAGAGAGAGAGAGAGATGTGAGATGTGAGCTGAGCTGTGTTAACAAGGCGATTGGTTTAGCATGCACGTGTCCTGTATGCATTATCCTGCTGGCAGCTTGGCAATCTTAGGCACTGTTGCGCACTTTGCCTCAGATGTGTGCCAATTGCCAATTGTAATTATATTTACTCTGGCTGCCAGCTGCAGTCTTCGTTCCATTCCAAGCAGCAACCAGCAGAGCTGCCTGCCGTCTAATCAGAAAAAAGAGTGGAAAGAGAGAAGTTTGCTTTCGTTTTAGTCCAAATGAGTTTTGCACTTGTTCTTGCGGCTGGCAACTAGTTGAAATTGAATATAATTAGAGCTTAGCTTTTGCAAGTCGCTGCTCCTCCTCTTTCGGGTTCTTATCTCAAATTGCATGAAATTACTTCATCTACGGCGATGAGCTCTCACGTCTGTCACGCCGGATGCCGTCATTTAGGCTATGAGCCCGAGCTAAGCAGCAATTCGCTTGCATCGTTTGCTGGCAGCCACAAAACCGTTTGTCGCTGCATTCGAGTGTTAAATGTGGCAAAATTTCACTAACGCCTGTAAGCGCAACAAAGTGAAATGCGGGCCTAGATAGCCAGAGAGTGAGAGGGAGACTGCAAGCACAGATCAGCCAACAGTTGGCGACAGCAGCCGCAGCATCAAATCTCTGTTTGTCATGTTCAAAATGAGTGGAGGCAGGCGAAGAAGTGGGAGGGGGTAGTGTAGAGGCCTAAGTCAGGCCTGGCAGACTAAAGGAAATTGGCATCAAGACGCACGCAGCTACAACAGATGCGGCCAATGCTGCTGCCAATGGGCCTAACAACTTGTACATGGCCATATTTGAGTTTAGCAATTGCCAACATTTGGCGCTGGCTTTGATGACTTTGGCCCGACAGTCTCTCAGTTAGTCTGTCTGCCTGTCTGTTTGGCGATCGAGTGCGTCTGTGTGTTCTCAGGCATCAATGGTCATTGCATTGGCTTTGACTCTGCGTCTCTTGGCCAAGCCTTGCTTTTTTGCTTTTGGCCTGCTGTGTTTTTTCATTAACCAGCAAACACTCGGCCAACTGAAACGGCGGCTATTTGCACTAGCTGGCTAGCTGTTGTTTTTCTTCCTTCAGTTACTGCTGCTGCTGTTGCTGCTGCTGTCTCTTGGCCTGCCTGCTGAATTTATTGCACTGCATTTTCCCATTTACGTCACGCAGGTATTCGCAATCTTAACGCTTTAGCCAGCCAGCAGAGACACGAGAAAGCAAAGCATGGCCAATGTGTTGGAAAATGTCAAAATATATATATATATAACAAAGCTGGATAATAATGCTCTTCGTATAGCCAGTAAAGTCAACAAACTGCTTTAGAGCTGTTCATGACATTGCCTTAAGACTTGTGGAAAACTTTGCTCTAAGCCAATGATATCTTAAATAGTTTTTCTATTGATTAAATTTGTTTTGTTAAATTGACATTTAGTATAGCAGCTACTGTTGGGCTTTTGGCTGTCTTAAATCTCACTTTTACTTCGTTTTCATATGAGCTCATAATACCTGCACAATAGCTATTGATAAATCTTTATTGATTAAGCTGATATTAATAATTTTCTCATATGAAATTTCCGAAATACACTTGACTAACTTCTCACACTTTCTTTCTCTTTGCAGGTAAGCTTAATGATTGACGTCAATTGTATACTTGTCCACTTGGAGGGTAAGTTAGGTCCTAGAAAACAGTGCTCAAACATAATTAGGTAGGGTTCATTAAACCCTCTGCCTAGCAACCCCCTTCGAGGGCAGAACAAAATATACAACAACCCCAAATAGAAGCGAAACCCATTGTAAATAAACTCAACCCCTAGAATGGCAACCACAACATCGCTTCAATAGGCCGCAGCATATTAGGCGGCTCATTACTCAGGCCCGCAACGCCATAAATAAGTGTGACCAGCTACAGCAACAATAAAACAATAATAAAAAGCCACAAATTTCAATTGAAACGATTTTTAATTGAAGCCGTTTAAAAATGTTTAGCGCCCGCTTGGGAAATTGAAGCTAGGCAATTTTTTAATCAATTTGTACCGAAATTAGCGACTCACATGACACGCACACAACACGCACAATGTATGTGTGTGTGTGTGTGTGAGATGGTGAGGAGCGCGGCTGCTGCAGCTGATTAAATTATTAAAGCCACTAATTAAATGCTTCCGGTCGTTTAGTTTGCCGCGTTGCTCATACGCCCCGTTTGCCACGCAATTTATTTATTTTAATTGATGTTTGCTCTCTCTATTTACCTCTCTCTCTCTCTATCTCGCGCACACGCTCTTTCTATGCCTTTAAAGAATTGCCAGCTTATTGTTGTTGTTGCTGCTGCTGCTGATATCTAAATAATCGCCCTGTGCTAAATTAGACGCCACTTGTTTTGGGCCAACAACTTGTGCGCAGCGTCTCCTTTGCTTTGTGTATGGCGCAGGTAGCCGTGGCAAGGCCGTGGGCGTGGCAATGGGCGCCGCTTTCATTGTGCTTAGCAATACGTCCATTGTTTGCTTAAGTACTTCAATTGATTTTCTGCTTGTTTATTGTTGTTGGCTACTCAACTTTTATGCGCTTTGTCGCTTTTTGTATTGCTGCTGCGGGCGGTCCTTGTTCAGGACTCTTCAACTTTACTTGGCTGTAGTCCTTTGCCCAGCTTAAGGCCAGTCTCTTTATTGATTTTGACCCACACTCAAGCAGCTAATTTAATTGCTTTACGGCCAACTTTGACTGTCGTTGAACAGTGTTTCTCGAACAAGCCAAGCGCATTGTCCGAGCGAGCAGCGCCTTGATCTAATCATAAGCAACCGCCCACATAACCATTATGAGCAACACTTCGGAATCGAATGGAACCCCATGCCGTTGCATACCACATGCCACATGCCACATCATGCTGCTGCAGCTTCATTTGCATAATGCTTACAAATCTAAAAATCGGCTTCGTCTTAGGAAAAATATGGATGGAGAGTGAAATGTGGGTCAGAGCTGAACAGCAGCCGTGGCTCTTATGAACTTTTACTTTTCTTTAACTAAAGCTTTTTCAGTTTGATTTATAAATTGATATGGGCGTAATACGCTTTATAAATAGTTAAATATATATGTAAAGAAATGAGTGGATGCATTGAACCTTGTCCGAGAGCTAATAAAACTTGACACCAGCAATTGTGCTGGGCGCAGCTAATGAAGTCCGCTGACCGAAGACAGCCAGCGAAAGTTTCCAACAAAGAACAAACGAAGAATGCAACGCATACAATTAAAATCAACTCCAACTCTGTGTGTGTGTGTGTGTGTTATTTTTATGATTGCTTATCGCTAGAGGCGTTGGTATTCTTTCCTCTTGCTCGTATCGCTTATAACTATTATGAGAAGTCGTAATTGTTATGTACGTCTGTGTCCATAAGTGTGTCAGTTTGCATTGGAGTCTCACTTTCGTCAAGCCGGAAATGGCTTATTACGTGCTGTGCTGGGTTGGGCTGTGTTGGGTTTGCTCAACAAAGACTTTGGCAGTCGAAGTCAATCAAAGCGGCAAATTGCTGCAAAACCTGTTGCAGCCTATGCAAATGTGGCAAAGCTGAGGATTAAAGTGAAAGAAAGGGCGGAGTTCTGTCAATTTTATGAGCCCAAAGATTTTAGTTTTATGACTCACAAGACAACGAAACTATTGCTGCTGCTGTTAGATAGTGGGAGATATTCAGAAACTTGTCCAACTTTAACCAGTTTAGCACCTGGAAAATGTAGTTGCTGCAGCAAAAAAGCAACTCATGGAGGGCCAAAGATCTGCTCTGGTTCTGGCCAAGTTGATTTATTGCACTACTTAGCAACATTTGTTGGCCAGTTTAAGTTGAGCCAAACGCTTTTTGCATCCTGCTCTCTGCTATTCAACTAAACTCCAGCCAGCTACTACAACATCAAATTATAATGTTCTCCTCCTTCTTAGCTGGAAAATAATTGCAGTTGGGCGTAAATGCCAAAACATTTTCAACTGCAATTTGCTGGGGGCGAAATGCAAACTGCATTTTGTGCTTAGGCCACATTTAATGAGCTAGCCAATTCGTTGATTTGTGTCTGCTGATTGTTCTTGCCCACTTACTGAGAGTCGAGGCGAGCTGAGCTGCTCAAATAATTGTTTTAAATTAAACGCAGTGCAAAACGCCTTAAGTTATGCACAGCGTAAAAAGTCAGCTGCAAATGGCGGGCAAAACTTTTATGCGCTATCATTAAGTTGGCAGCTCAAATATAATAAAGGAAACAGAGCGAGGCGGTGGCCGCGTGGGCGTGCAGATGGCAGGTGGCTGTTGTTGCTACTGCTGCTGGTGCTGCTGGTGCTTCTTCAGCAGCAAGCCAACTTGGGCTGTTTCGCAACATAGCAAAAACAAGGCACAGGAAGGAAGGAAGGAAGCGCAGCGCAAAACTAAACTCAAGATGAAAGCAAAACAAAGCAAAGGCAGTGGGCGTGGCAGTGGGATGGTTATGCTGGGGCGTGCTTGATTATCTGTGGCGGTTGCGTGTAGCAAGAATAGCGGCTGGGTTGCTGGTGGCAATGGAATTAACATTATTAGCGGAAATTCCTCTGCTGTGACTGGGAATGGAAATGGAGCTGGAGTCGGAGTGTTGGCGTTGGCGTAGGGATTGGGCTTGGATTGCTGGTGTTGGGTAGGCAGCTCGTGTCACTTTTAACTTTTGCGCTGTTGATTTTCATTTGTTAAATGTTTTGCCGTTGTGCATTTTTATGGCCAGCGCATTAAAGCAGGAGCTTTATTAAGCGCCAACCGAATGGTAACACACAATTTTTGAGTGCTGCCGAAAAAAGAGAAGATGTTGTTAAGCATTATTTATTTAATACACTGACATAAAACGCATTCACTGCAAATGACAGCAATAAGCTAAATAACATTTAAGATTATGCGCGCCTGCTGCACATTCAATGCCACCGCAAAGTGTTCAATTTAATGTTTCAATAAACAACGCCAAGCACAAAATTCACAGCTCTTATAAAATAATGATCTATTTTCGTTTATTTATGCTTGTGCTGCTTTTTTATGTATACGTTTTGCTTTTTGTTAATTAATTACCATGCGCTGCTGTTGTTGCTATTGTTGTTGCTATGCGACAAGCTTTAAGAGAACAAAGCGCTCTCGTTGCGTTTCACTGCGCTCTTTGGCTGTGAAGTTTAATGGCGCCGCCTGAAAGTATGCAACAAAAAATGTAAAACTCTTTTGCATGGGCAGCACTGCTTAGACTTTCGTTATGCGAATTATGAAACGCTAAAAAAGTTGCAACATAACGAATATTTTATACGCTTATGTAAATGGGAGCTGGCTGCAGTCATATCTGCTCTTAAGCTGGCTACTCAGGATCAAGCTTAATCCCGTTGGCACTTGAGCACATTTTCAATTTAATCGTATTATTTAAATTGAATTACTTAACTCGTCTGATATGCTCGACAAAGTTAAAGTACACTCAGTTTGCTGGGCAACAATTTGTTGTCCTGCGGCAAAAGTGGCGCCAGACAAGTAAAGGGTACAAAAAAGAACCATAAAAACTGTATATATAGACATAAGTACATATATAAGTACGCTTGCATAAAAAATTATGTGTTGAACGCTGTTCAAAATCTGGGCAAACAAATGTTTAACATTGTTGCACAGCAGCTAAAGGCATGAACCGGACAGAGAGAGAGAGAAAGGGGGGCGCTATAAAGAGAGAGAGAGAGAGAGTGGGTATAAAGGAAGAAAAAACCAGAATGAGGAGAATGCTTACATAAGGCTGAATGCTGGCTGCTGTTGCCCATTGGCCAAACCATTTGCCCTGCAGCGCCATTAGCCGTGACCAAAGCAGCAACAGCAACAGAAACGGAAGCGGAAACCCTAACTGAAACCGAAACCAAATCTAAATCCTTTTTATGCAACGATTTTTCTTTTTATATAACAAAAAATCGCATTTTTTCCTGCTTCGTAATACAACAATTTTTTGACTTATTTTATTTGATTGTTTGTTTTTCTTGTGCTGCACGAGACTAAGCTGTTCTAATCTGTTTGACGTTGCCTGGCGGGTTATCGTGTGCCGCTGCCCAACTACCTAAAGCTTCCGCTTCGGCTTTGACTTGGCATTTAATTGCATTATGATATTAGTTCGGCTTTGGGCTGACTTTAAGCAACGCTAACTGGTTGAGCATTATTATTAATGCTGCCTGTAGCTTATCAAATATAAATATGTCGAGTTTTTTTTTCTGATTTTCAACTGACGTCACAGCGCGGCAGACAGACAGCAGCCGTTTGGCAGTTTTTGGCTTTTTGAATGTTCACTTTTGTATATTTCTTTAAAAATGATTTCCATCAAAACGCTAAATGAACGCAAATAAACAAATAAACCAGAAATAGAATTTCCACTGAAAGAAATTTAGAGAGAAAACGAGCCAAGGGCCGCGCAATGAAAACGTGAGTTGTATTTTAAAACAAACAAAAGGTAGATCGACAGTTGTATATATATGTATATATGTGTTTGTGTGTGTGTGTCGCTTCGGTCATCTGTAAAATCAATAAAAATAATGCGCCCACAAAATTGTCTTCGTGTCTATTGGCTGGCCGAGCGGGTCGTAAAAGGCCAGAGGCCCAACAATTTCAACATTTTGTTATTACTTAAATTATGAACTCGGCCCTGGGCATTTGGCTGAGGATTACGTTTGGGCTGTAAAAAATGCTTTCCTAATGCCAAAGTTGGCCATTTCTACTTCGGCTTTAATCAAAGCAAATGAATTTAAACGAAGCGACGCACAAAGTCCTGCAGCTATTTGCATAGCAGTCGCTGTAGTGAAACGTTTTTTAAGTGAAAAAAAGGATGCGAATAGCCATAGATGGCGGAGCGTAAAAAAGACGAGCACTAGAAATGTATAGCAACAGCGGGTGGGCGCTTGACTGGCTGAAGAGGGAGAGAGGAGCTCTCGTTCTTTTTTTTTGAAGCTGAGTTGGTTTTTATTTGCGCGAGGATTTGTATAGCTGGAGAGGATAAGCGCTGTATCCGTTATCCTTTGTGTTTGCATGAATTTAATGCAATCTAAATATTTGTGGGAGACTCTTTTGCCGCTTTTGCAACTTCTTCATCTTTGAATGATTTGATACAGGGTATTTGCAACGCAAAGTGAATTCGTACGAGTATATATTTATGATTTGCGTCAAGTTCTTGTGCTACTTCTGAGATTAAGCTTCAACTAGTTTTCAATTAATACTACGCTTACTGCTTTCATTATTTTTCCTAGATATCTACAAGTTCACATTATGCAAGATTACAATATCAACTTAGATTACAATATGCAACATTGTCACAGGGTATTTTGTCGCTGAGACGCCAACGAAAGTAATTTTTCATGTTTTTTATAGCAGTTGCTTTTCATCTTGGCTGTTGCAAAGTGTTGGGAACGCTTTATTTAAATGGATTCGGCTTGGATGGTTTGTGGCGAGAACAAGTAGGAGAACAAGTTGAGGAGGTTTTTAGTGCAAACCAAATGCAAATTAATACATATTTAAAAACCTTTTGCTGCAAGCAATGTTTGAACAGCAACGGAAACGAGCGCCTGCTAAGCCAGCTGCAGAGTTGGGGATTCTTCAGCTTTAAAGGGATATAAATTTAACTTTGACTTTATTTAAATCAGCTTAGCTTATGTCTGGTACTACTATTTTCACACTATTAATGAGTTCAGGGAATATGATGAAAATAGAAACCCTTTGTTTATTTTTACCAGCCAATTTTCCAGCTCACATACAGAATAAATGATTAATGACATACATTTCTCTACTAATCTGGCTATAAACAAAGATTTCCATCAATTATTCAATTTCGATTTTCATGTTAATGAACTTATGTGTAAAAACATAATTTCCCCTGCATTATTTCTGACTAACCGGGCGAAAATATTTTGAAAGCATTTCATCTTTGGCAATTGATTATTAATTCTGCCAATATGCCAAATCTATTTCCTATGAATTTTCAATATTTGCTGTGCTATATTTAGCATGACATCTGGAATCAGGTAATATAGTAGAGCAGGTACGGGTAGGTGGGTGGGAGCTGTCTTGCTGTTAATGTGTTGATCATCTGTATACGGCGCACGCCGTCCCAGTTACGAGCTATCCATGTATATAATTAGAGACAGCATCAGCAATAAATACATGAACAGTGTGAGAAAATGCGCAGCAAAATGTAGCTGAATTTTGATATGTTGACAATGCTGAGAGAGCGAAAGAGCGAGTGAGAGAGAGCAGAAGCTCAACTAAGCTGGACCATAAATATTTGCGTTTTATTGCCTGTTTTTGGGGGCGTGGCCAACACATTTTATGCACATTTTTATTGCAGGCAATTGAAGTGAGCTTGTATTATGGCCATGTCACTTTCATTTAAATTGTTGTTCTCGCTGTAATAAAATGTTCAAATCTAGGTCCATATCTACGCATTCTTCGTCCTTGGCGATACGAATAATTTGCGCGTGAAAATTGCAATTTATTTTTCAATATAATTTCACTGCTCTCCCATTCTCACACTCACCCACTCTCTCTCTCTTTCTCTAGCCATAATTATCTCTCTAGATCTTGTTGTCGCTTTGTGCATGCATAAATTTGCGGCCATTAAATGTTGGCCCACACGCTCTGCGGCAAGTGCAAGTGCAAAATCTTCAAGTGCCAGACACACAGACTGACCAGACAGGCCATAAAATGCAATGTGAATTGAAAATGAAATCCATGACGTCAATTTGTTAACAATTTTCGCTCGTGGCCCGCTCTGCTTGGGGCCAAAGGGCAGCGGCGCACTGAATATAGATCGCTTGCAGCAGGCATTGTGTCTATGCTTTAATTTTAGACTATTTGGCAAACTAAAAATAATTAATTGCACGCTGACTGTGTCGAGGCTATTTGGCAACTGGCTGCCAATCGACGCAAAAGTTGGTCAGATAGAAAAATATATATACATTCATATATGTATATATTTCGTAAAGATGCACACAAGCTGCAAGATTTGCCTTAAGGCTTGTGTGTCTTTAATCCTAAGTAGTATGCCCTAGGGTGTAGTTAAAATGTTTTATTGCTGTATTGCTTTTTCTTTTTAACAAATATTTATGTTTTCTTTCTCTTTGTAGTTCGTGGGCTGGGAGGAGGTGCCCCGCCCCAATACGAGAGCCGAAATTGTGCAGGCCATGCGACGCATACGGGTGAGTCAGCACACAGCACAACACACACATACCCGCACTCACACACACACCCGTACATACACACACAAATTGAAACCTAAGACCGAGTAACCAAATTTCAAGAGCCCGCATGCACAACTTTTGCCAATCAAAGAAACTTTCGGCGCCCTTTAAGTTCCTTTGCTTTATGCGTGCTGCCTAAAAGCAGGCAACACTTTTTTCCCAGGCTCGGCGCCGCTGTCACTGTCAATGTCATGTGCTTTGATTACAGCTACAAGCCGCAGTCGCTACAAGCGGCAAAAGCTAACGGCATAAAAAGCAAACGTGCCATGGCCAATGTAGCGTTCTTGTTTATCTGCTCCGCCCTCACATGCCAAACACACCAGCCTCCAGTGCCGCAGACCTCGCCTTAGTTAGCTCGTGCGTGCGTTGGCTTAAATATACCGAGCCGCGTATGTGGGCAATGTGTGTGTGTGTGTGTGAGTGTGTGTACGTACATTAGCGTTGTCTGACTCCAATTTAGCAAGCGCTTGATATGGCGCTTGTTATTGTCATGTCTTGCCATTAGCTGCATGCGTCGAAGCCAGTCAAATGTTAATTGAAAAATTCGAGAATCAGCATAAGCCATTCCTTAATACAGAATCTACACAGCAAATACGTGACATTTATATTATTCCTTTTTATATCATTCTTTCCATGCCTAGTACGAGTGCAAAGTGCAAAATCTGAAGAAACGTAAGGTTACCATACAAATATCAGTAAACGGCGTTCGAGTTGTGGTCAAGAAACGCCGCCGAAAAGTAAGTGAAAAACCTCTACTCAATGCTCATCCATCATTTATGTATACATATGTCAAACTGTCAATTGATGTGTGTTTTGTTTGTGTAGAAAAAGAATTGGACCAATGACCCCGAGGAAATCGAGTTGCTCAATCATCCCATCTACAGAATATTTTATGTGTCCCACGACAGCAGCGATCTCAAAATATTCAGCTATATAGCACGCGATGCCAGCACGGATACGTTCAAGTGTTCCGTATTCAAAAGTCACAAAAAGGTAACTTTATTTATTTCTCAATAAATATAAATATAAATATAAATGTAAATATAGATGTAAATATTATTGAAATTTCTCATAGAGAAATTACTTTGCCCATAAACTGCAAGTGCCGAATCACGAAAACTTTTTGGCTCTGGCAAAACATGAATATTTTGTAAATTTAATAGTCGCTATGTTACTTACTCCCACCTCATACGCCCCCACTCGCCTGGACCGCACTGTCTGTTTGCTCAGTGTGTGTTTTCTAATTTTAAACACATTTGTACATGACATTTCGACTGTCCTGTTTTTGCAAAATCTGTTCTCATATGCACAAATTTGGCTGGCATCCAGCGACGTCGCATTGCGAGTGAACCTGAAACGCAAACAAGCGGCAAATAAACAAATACATAAGTGCGATTGCCCCAGCATGGCTGGCGGTCTTTAGATGTGCTCTATGCGGTTGGCTGTTTTGGACATAAAGAATTTCTTATAATCAGATCAAAGTAAGCACAACTGCACAACTTTTGCTGAATACATAAATAAAAGTTATTGGCCATAAAGAAATGCGAATTGGATTAGGCTTAGCTATAATTGAGCCTGTACATTCATCAGTGTCCAAACATTTTACTACTTTGCCAATGATATATGGCATGATCTGAGACGCAACTATCCATCAGACTGACCGCCAGGCGTGGCGCTATATTTCCGCATGTGACAGAGAAAGAGACGCGTATGACGCGTATCGTGAATGGCTTTGTGGCAATCGCACTGACAGCGCCCCATCAAGTTTTGACCGCGATTTGGCAAATAAATAGATTGCTTTTACTTTGTAGCCGCCGCAGAAATGCATTTACTTTGATTTCAGCTGCGGTCAGCGATGCAATCAGTGCAAAGATTTTACGATATGTGCGGTCCGCTTTGGCCTTCAACTTTGCGCTTCAGACAATGTCAAGTTCGTGTCGGCACTCGGCTGGCATTTCTAATTTCGACACAGTTTTCCAATTAACAAAGTTAAAAACAGAGCAGAACAGAGGAATTCATAGAAACGGCATGACACAGGCTGTCGAAACGTGTGACAAGTGACATATTAAATTAAGGCCGGTCCCGGAGGCAGGCCAGGCCAGGCAGGGGTCGCTTCACACGTCGTTTGCGGCTAGGCATGGCACGTGTTAGGCATTGCGCATACGCTCCGTGCGTCAGGCCCATAGATACATAGGTAGACAGGCGAGCGGTATAATGAACGACAATAAACAAGACAGGAATAGCACAAGCGCACAAGCTGCAGCGCAATTGCACTTTGTATTATGGACCAGGATCGTCAAAATAAACACCAGACAAAGTGATGAAAACGCTTGATTTATGGCTAAGCAGCCGTAAGCTGCCAGCCAAAAGAATAGCCACGAAAAATTATAGATACAAGCATACAGCGCACACACACACATACAAATTGTGAAAAGTTGCTATTGTTTACTTCCGCGAAACACAAAGCTGTGACGTCACAGCCACAGCAGCAGCGCCACAAGTTGCAAGCGATAATGCGAAAACGCTCATACGCCATGTTAGCCCGCCGACCAGCAGGTCGCCGCCAAAGACCAAAACAAACGCAGCATGTTGCTGCCCAAAAACAAACGGCCGTGTTAACAGCTGAGTCGGCACTCAGCGAAAGCTTCTTGCCAAAAACAAAAAACGAAAAAGGAAAAGCTCTGCAGCGGCGACTACAGATCGGCATAGATCTCATTGCGGTCTGCCGCTCAGTTCGCTGATGCTTTGTCCAGTTCCCACTCGACGGTGCGCCGCTGCAGACGTGCATAGTACGCCAGAAAAGCAAACTGAATAAACTCGACACTGTGCAATTATGCAATATGCATGTGTGCGTGTGTGTGAGTGAGTGTCGTGTGTGTGTGTGTGAGTGAAAAGTGCAGTGAAGTGTAAAAAAAAAAAAAATAATAATAATAAAAATCTATAAACATTTATTGGTAAAGAAAACATGAAAATAATAATAATAAATAAATAAAAATTTAATTTTCTGCCAGCTGGGAATTATTTATTTGATATTTATAAATATGCGAAACTGTCGCAAGAATTAATTAAATAAATTCAGGCAATGGCATGTCAGCAGCGTTAAGCACAAATATTTTGCCAGACCATAGATCAAACCGGGCAACAACTAAAAGCAAAATCGACGATGAAAATTTGGGAAAATTCAACAAGCCACAAAAGTGTTTGTCATGGGCTGATGCTGACGCCATCAAGTAGCTCAGTTAAGCAACATCACACGGCAACGACGACAACAGAAACCGAAAGAGGAAAATCAAACTGAAAACCAAATGAAAATTGTCAAGCAAAAACTGGAAAATTAATTGCAAGCAAAATACATAAAACGTGCCGCCTTATATACATATATTTAAACATAATATTTAGATCGACCTTAGCATTGTTAGCAATCTAGAAGAATGTTGTTATAGTGCCTGCTAAAAGTACCTACACACAAATCCCAAAAGACCCACCAACTGACGCACTTAGCAGCTTGTTTATGTTTACCAGATCTTGGCTAGTGCCATAAAAATGCCGCAATACTCTCCATTATTAATAACGTTTTTCATTTTCATTTTCATTTTCATTTTAATTTCCATTTCCATTTCCAATATTCATCCATCTGCAACTGCCCACGCTGCGGCAGTTAATGAGCCGCGCTCGCCACAGGTAGTCGAGAGAGCATAAATAAATAATATGATGGTCAATCAGGCGCACACACGTGACAGCCAGCAGTATTTATGATACGTTTTTATTTATAATTCTTAGCTGCTTAGCAGAAGCCAAGAAACAGCACAAAAATTGCCAAGGAAAAGGGGAAAACCAATATTGAGTTAATCGAAGAAAATATTATACATTCTAGAGCAAAGCGGCCAGCATAATAAGCAGATATATTTATTATTGTAAATCAAATATAATTTGAAAGAAATACATTTACATTTACACACACACATACATATATACATGTACATTGAAAATTTGCTTTTGCATGTGTAATTTGTTGGTTTTCGCGAAAAATGGCGGCCGCAATCGTTGAAATTTTCAATTATTCCGTTGATTTTTGCTCGCATTCACTTTTCTTTTCTTATACGTGTATATATATTCTTTTATTTTCTTGTGAGATCTCTCTTATTAGTCTGGCTGCCTTTAAACCCGAAATAGATCCATTATTTTAATAGCCTGCTCTAAAGTATTTCGTAAATCGAACAAAAGCGCAAATAGGGGGCGGCTACTTGAAGCTATACTATAAATATATAAACGTGTGTGCTTTTCTTTGTGAGAGAAAGATGAGGGGGAGGGGAAAATGAAAATTTAAGTGCCATGACTAATGAAAAGTTAATTAGTAACAGTACCAAAAGGAAAATCACGGAAGACTGTACAACTGAAACCTGTAATAGCAACAGCAGCAGCTGCCACAGTCACTGCCACAGCCACAACTTATGGCCACAGTGCACATGTTGCAACTGCAGCAATAAAAATGTTGGCAAAAAAAAAAAAAAAAAGCAGCCAAGCGCCGCATTAAACAGCTCGAGCTGCGTGAGGGAAGCGAGGGCGGCAGACGAAGAGGTCCAAAGGGCATGCGGCGCAGATTTACTGTTAAAATTTTCCCTTATGACAGACAAACAAACACAGAAGGAATAGGAAAACAAATAAGCGCACAGCTTGTTGCCTTTGCAGCAGCAGAAGAAATGGAAATTCAAAATCAAATAAATACATAAAAAAAAGCGTTGAGCGTTGCCTGTGCCATAAATCTTAAAGTAGTTTTCCACGAAGCCAAATCAACTGCAAAATTTCTATTTATTTTAGTTTTCATTGTTGGCGCCGCTGTAACAAAACCCAAAAAAAAGAGCTATTTGAATAGAGCAATTCAGAATTTCAAATTCACCTGTGCTATATTTTGATTTATTTTTTTATAGTTTCTGTTGATTTGATTTATTATTTAGATGTTTGTTGCGTCAGCACAATGCGCACGGATTGACTTGTGTGTGCAGTCAAGCGAATGGACAGGCAGTTAAACAGACAGACTGATAGCCAAACAGACGGACAGGCGGACAGGCGGACGGATAGACGAACATCAATCGACACCTTTGCCACATTGTTAGACAAATTTGCCGGCACACGCAGCGTATGCGCAATGTTTGCGCTCAGCGTGCGTGCTAAGGGCAAACAGAGTGATATGATTTCAGCAGTTGGTTTACTTTATAATTAACTTGCAAACTATATATAGTTTTAGCAGAGCACACTTAAGTGCCGCAGCGTTTTGTAATTTGCTCTGAGTACTGCGTATTGGCGAAACTAATTCTGTCTGCGCCTGTCAGAATAATTCAATTTGATGTCTCTTGTTAATGTCTCGTTAAAGTTGTTACTGCTTGTTGTTGCTGCTGTTGTTGTTGTTGCTGTCCTGCAAAGTGCTCAATTTGTGGTCAGCAAATGCTCGAAATGATGGACATGCAAAATGAGTAGTCTCTTGGCAACAGCAGCCATTGTTCGTAATATATTAAGGCAAGAATTCCCATTAAATGATGGATGGCAAAATCAAAGTTGTTAGCTGCTACGCAGTTCAATCAAATCGACTCAGAAGAAAGTTCATGTAGAATTTGGCTAGCAAAGAAACTCTTTCGATGCGTAATCGAGACTATTTTTAGCCAAAGACCTTCGAGCTGTTGTCTCCGTGCCAGTCAAAATGCAGCCAAACACATTAGCTGGCGACGAGAGCGGATTCCAAGAAATGGGAATTCACTTTAGGTTTCGGCGCGCTGACAATGATTAACCCAAACAAAATCCACATAGATTGACAGTCAGCAATCTAACTGCAAGCTGGCAGAAAAACAAATACAAATGCAAATGCAAATACAAATGCAAATGCAAATGCAAATGCAATTGCAATTGCAATTGTATATATAAATATACACATATACACAATGAGCAAGCAGTGAAAAGTGTATTGAAAATAAATAACTAAAAGTATTCAACTACAAATATAGGCAAAAACAATTGAGAGCTCTGCGGGCTATCGACGAAAATAATTGAAAATAAATACTATATAACCCATGCTCGACGTATGCCATACCCGATATTAATATCTTGTGCAAAGCAATACAAAATCGAAGGGCGAACAAAAAGAAAACAGCAACAAAAACAAAACTTTCGCACTGTAGGTGCGAAAAATGGCAATGTGTGTGAATAACCTGGACCAAGGAGCCAACCGAGTCGTCTGCAGGCAGCTAAACAATTATGAAATTAATAGCCTCTTAATTGGCGCCGATAATAAGTATTATTGAAAACAAATATTGAACAGCATTGAACCTAGCCGCAGCAGTGCGAAAAGTGCGCGGCTGCGAGAAAACTCAAACGAAAGTCGTGTGAAAAGTGTCGACAAGCAGTTGGCCAAGTTGTTTTCGCCTTGGCGTGAGCACTAGAAGACCTTGCCATTCTTCGGCAAACTTTAGCAGATCAGTGAACGCATGCACGGTTGGCCATGAAGCACGAGAAGAGTTTAGCCATGGCCGCCAATGGTACGCCCCCGCTGAAGCGCGACAAACAGCGACAGCAGCTGGTGGACTCGGCCAATCCACGCAGTCCCATTACCAAGGCCTTTGATTTCCTGCCCTGGTCACGCAGCCGTAGCCGCAAGCCGGAACCGGAGCCAAGCACAGCAGCTGGCGAGAAGCCCGCCGAAGTGCACTACCATCGCAACATCTTTCGCAGCGGCGGCGACCTTATACGCGACATGCTCGTGGGCGACAAGGACAAGCTGCAGAAGGATAAGCCGCCACAATCTCCCCTCTCGGAGGCCAAGAAGGCGCAGCGCAAGCAGAAGCAGCTCTCTCGTAACAAAAGCCTGGACATTCGAGAGCTAATTGGTTGCGTGGACAGCGAGCTGGTGCCGCGAACAAATGCCCTCAGCTCGCCACAGCCACAGCGTTTCCTTGACGACACCTACATAGACAGCAAGCCGCGGCACATACTCTTCAACGACGATGAAAACACGGTGTATCTCATCAAGAAGGAGCAGCCAGTGGCCAAGGCGCACAAGTCGACGCCCACGCACACTGCGCGAGACTGCAATGGCGGAGATGTGCTGAAGGCGCGGCTCAAGTTCAAGCGATTGCCCAGCGACCATTACGCGGCCTCTCCAGAGGCGCTGCGTCGCGCCCAGCAGCTCTATCAGCGCTCCGAGCAGCGTCACCTGCAGCGTCGCAAAAGTCTCAGCGACTCGCATTACGAGCAACAGAGCAGCTCCAGCCTGAGCAGCGGCGGCAGTGGCGTTCAAGCAGCTGGCGTTGGCACTGCGAGCAGCATTATGCTGGAGCGACCCAAGACGGATAAGCCACGCAAGAAGCTCTCCTTCCGCGAGCCCATCGAGGCGGGCCTCTCGCCCGTGGTCATGGCCATGTCAGCGGCCATGTTGAGTGAGCAGCGGCAGCAGCGGCAGAGGCGTCGCAGCTCGCCGCTGGAACGCACCAACACACAACAACTGGGGCACGGCCTGAACTGTGATAGTGTATGCAATAATCGCATAAAGGATGCCATTCACAGCGGCCATGCAGCCAGCGATCCGGAGGTGGGTACGCCGAGTCACACGGCGTATGCGTAATTTGCATGGCGTTGTCAGCAGCCTGGCTGGCTGCTTGACTGCGTTAATTGCTAGCTGTGCAGCTTAATATTAATTGCTGTTAACCCTCTCAGCCAACACATGTAGACATATGCATACAAATATACACTCTCTGATTGCGTGTCTCCCTTTGTCTTTTGCAGTCTCAGGCCATGCGCATTGTGCGCACCGTCGGACAAGCCTTTGAAGTGTGCCACAAATTTAATCTTCATAAGAATTCCCTGGAGCCCAATGACGAACGCTCCGATGTCTCATCGTCGGAGCTGCTGGATGTCGAGCAAATCAGCGAGCAGCAGCTCAGCGAAGATGGAGGCGTTCTAACCAGCGAGACGCCAAAGAAAGGTAAATGTTAATCGCCTCTCTCTCTCTCTCTCTCTCTCACTCCCTCTCTGTCTGCGTGTGAGTGTGTGTGAGTGTGTGCCACATGCAATTTTGTGAAAAGATAAACCGTCTGATGAACCCCTTCCCTTCACACTGGGTCGTTGTACGTTGTACAGACTGTGGGCCAATAAATAAATGAAAAGCTGCCGCTGTCGACGCCATCGGCTGCTTCCTGGGGCGCTGCGTCGACTGCAATGCGATGCTCGCTATACGCTGCTCGATGCTGGCCACTTGTGGGCGGCCCTGGGCCACAGACCCACACAGAAAACACCCTGGACAGTAGCAGCTGATTGCATTAGTTTTGCAATTCAGTTTGGCATTTCAATGCAAATTTCTTGTGCTCTTTAATTTTGAATTCCGCTCAATGCGAGTCACAAATTTGCATTTAAATTGCATTTCGCCAGCAGTAGAGGGACAAACGATTTTCCGGCACAAAAATTGTTGACATTTCAAAATGGCATATTTAAGAATTTAACAGAAATTATTAAACAATTAAAAGCAAACGTTAATGGGCGCATAAAATAATTTAATATTTTCATTAGCGAAACTGAAGACCCAAACAGCTATATATATGTTCGCATATATAAATGTATATAATGAATATTTATTGATAAATTGAGCTGTCACTGTGCTGGGCGTTAGGTAATTTCCACGTTTTTCTTACATTTTCAATCAACTCAAAGCGGCTTTTCACATTTTTCCCTGCCACTTGACGTCATCAAGCTGAATATATGAAAGGGGCAAAGAAATATTTCAATTCTGTTGGCGTTATTTCGCACAAAAAAAGAACATTCTCAGAAATAGAAATGTTGCCGAGTAGCTTAAGTAGCTCAGGATGGGCTGACTGGCTGATGCTGGCTTTAACAGGTAACAGGTAACAGGTAAGACAAAACCGAAACTTGGTCGCCAGGTTACTTGCAACACACACAAATCACGTGGCTGACGCAAATGCAGCTAGAGCAGCAGCGATGTGTGTGTGGAGGCGTTCATTTAGTATTTTGGCATGTCTTTTGCTCGAGTCGTGTGCCAAAAATAATTTATTTACTTTTGTAGTCTATATCTATACATGTTATGTGAAGCAAGAAGCTATATCTCACTGCCGCCCTCTCTCTCCCTCTCTCTCGCTCTCGCAGTCTTGTAATTTTGTTAATATTCATACATTTGGTCGCGTCTGTTTGGCTTCTACTAATACTAATACACAGATATATTTGCTTATGTGTGCGTGTATTTTATCTTGACTGCTGTCTTGTGCACAACAGATGCGGCCTTTGTGTGTCTTTGTTGAGAGATTGAACAATGATAATAGAGAGACAGTTGTCGGGGCAGTTAAGCAAGTTGAATGTCTTACAAGGCTCTACAGACACAGTAATACTAAGCAGGGCATTGTTCTGGCACAGGCTTTAAAGTATGCTTGAAGAGACTTAAGTTAGAGCCATAAAGCTGAGGCTTTTCCTTAAGTATTTAGCAAATTTTGATTGCCTTAAGAGAACTTGAGTTGAGGAAGTAAGCTAGTTATAGATAAACATCTTAAAATGTCTATCTAGCAACATTTGCAAAATATTATCAAACAATATTCATATGTTTGAGCAACTTTTGCAGCTGGTGACTAAAATCCATATAATTGAATGGGATGCGCAGCTTTTTAGAGATATTTTTTTCGTAAGCTAAATAGGTCATTTGGATAGTAAAAAACCATGAATCACTTGATGAAAATATCTGTCAAACATGTGTCTTTGTTCTCAGTTTAGTTTCATTATTCCATTTTGCACATTGGACTTGTATCTAGTTCGTGTCCTTGCCGGAAATTGCAAAAGTTCAGTGAGGCAATTTGTGTGAGGGGCATAAATTAGTTAAATGAACAATTAAACACGGCAAATTAATTTACATGCTGTGGGTAAATGTGTAAGGCCAGTTCAAGTGAAACAGTTCGCAGTTATTAACATGTGCTCAGGTGCGAAGCCAACACGAAATTACCAAAATATTTCATACGATCCCCAAATAGAGATTAACGATTGCCCACGATTTGCCAGCGCCAATCGCTTTTTCATTAAACACGCGCAACTACTACGAAAACCTAAGCACAGCAAATGATTTGCAAAATTTTCTGCTTAACGAAAATCGTTGAAATATTTTGCGCACAAATCAAATATCGCAGCGAAATAAAAATGCAAAATAAACAAAACAATGAGCTTAGCAGGACTCGCGAAGTGGAGAATGCCAGCTATTTGTGGGTTATGTTGGGATAATTATATCATTATTTATTGTATAGGTAGCATAATCAAAACAAATATTGAAATCAAGCTGCTGTAATTAAGTGGAAATTAAGCGTTAGCCTGGCCAACAAGCAGCAGGTGTGCTGCTCTAGCAACTGAATGAATTCGAATATGAGTGCGTGTGTGTGCGTGTGTGTGTGCAGTGACCTTGACAAATGGTTGGTCAATTTACACGCTCCATTTGGTCGAACATGTAGCGCCTTCTGTCAGCTGCCCACTAACTCTGTGCCCATTTCCGATTATTTATAGAGCACTTGGGCATAACGCCCGATTTCAACCACACGCAGTCGCAGCCGCAGCCGCAGCCGCAACGGCCGAACCACTTGGAGCTGCTGCCAACGCAGTCGAGTCTACGCAAATCGACCAGCCTGCTGGTAAGTGAAATGAAATGCCTTATGCCAACTATCTCTCTCTCTCTCTCTCTCTTTCTCTCTCTAAGCCCAAGTCCAGCATACTTATTAAATACTTATCAGCAAATTAAATAAAATAATTGCCCCATTGCCAATTTAAATGCCATAAATGCGCAAAAAATAGAATCCATTAGAGTATTTCGTTTAGGTCATTCCTATAAATTTGTACTCGCATTCGTTGTTTACTTAGGCGAGACAAAAGTGTAAACAAGAAAGTAACATTAAAATCGAATTCATTTTATGCGATTTCTGCGCTTATGAAAGCCTCGTGACTATGTAAAAATATTTTAAATAAATACAAAAAATCCCAAAGTTAAACAAAATGCGAGCAAATATTTTAAGAAGCTGTAAAAATTTGTTTTTTACGATTATTAGCTTTCAAAAATATATAAAAATATTTCGATATAGAAAACAACAACAGAAATGTTGAACAAATTCTTGGAAAAACAGAAAATCAAATCTGTTTAGATTTAGATATTAAATATCTAATTTTTCTCTATATTTATAATTTCGTCAACAAGCAGTGCGATGTGGATGAGAAATCGTCTGTTGCGCCCTCATCGCCGCGCACTGAGATAAGCCAGCTAAAGGATCAGCTGGAGGCGCAGGCGCAGCAGACTCGCCAGGCACTTGGACAATTGATGCTGGTGCGCGAACAGCTCATCTCGGAAACTAATGCGCGCATCGAGGCACAGGTGAGTGACGAGAGAAGAACAAAATACAATATAAAACGTGCCTAACGCTCTCTGTCTCTCTTTATTTCATTCTGTCTCTTTCAGGCGCGCACGCAGCAGCTGCTGCAGCAGAATCGCGAGCTGCTCGAACATTTGGCATCGCTGGGCGCTTACAACGAGCAGCAGACGCCTGGACTGACCTCTGCGAACATTGGCATGGCCCCACAGGTGAGTCCATCCATAGCTATATCAATATTTATGTGCATAAGTATTGTGATCCCTGAACGTGCCGAGTTAACTTGAGAGTTTATGTTCATTTGCCCCAGTTGCCTGCCGTAAACAAACTGCGCTTTAATTTATGCCTTCATAATTTTGTTGCCTTCATTATTCAAAAAATAACAAAATATATGAAAGAAAAATAAATAAGAAATTTAGCTGCTCGGCGAGCCCTATGCATGTTTATTTTAGTTTGCTGCCCGATCCGACCCCCCGCCCAACCAATTTGCGTTTTCTTTTGCACGTTTCATTGTTTGTTTGTTGTTCGTTTGCTGTTCTTGTTGTTCATTGATTAAGTTAAGCTGCAGAGTTAATGACTTGAGATACCCTTTCCAACAGCAGCAATCACAGCTGCAGCTGCTGCTCCAGGCGACCAGCAACAACAACAATTTGGCCACCATCAATCAGCAGATCAACAATCTGGGCAACATCAATCAGCAATTGACCTCGCTGAGTCACCAGCTCAGCGGTCTTAATCAGCAGAGCCAGAATCTACAGAATCTGCAGAGTCTGCAGCAGACACCGACCACGCCAACGGCGCAGCAGCAGGCTCAGCTGACGCCCCCAACGCCACCGCTGACGTCTAGTGGAGCCAGTGGCAGCAGTTCATTTCCCTCGATGAGCCAGCTGCAGAGCATTAGCAATCAGCTGCAGCAGCAGCAGCAACAGCAGCAGCAGGATGCACTGTCCAAGGATCTGTTTCAGGTCAACCAGGAGCTGTTGAATCGCCTGCAGGCAATGAATCTTAATGCGAATGCCACACAACAGACGCAGACGCCGTCGGCCTCGCCGCACAATTCCTACTTCTTCGTGAATCCGCTGTCCTGCACACCAGCCACGCCCAATAACAATGCAGCGGGCGGATTCAATTTCTTGGCCTCGGCGAGCGGAATGAACGCAGGCACGTTGACACCATCGCCGTTGGGAACGCTGACACGCAACTCATTTACCGGCAGCTCCATGCTGAACGAGGAGCTGCGTCTGAGCATAGAGCAGAATCTGAATAACCTGGAGGAGCAGCTGAAGGTGGCAGTGTCGAATGGCAATTTGGCTGGCTTGGCCTGCGGCGGATCCTCAAGCACCAGAGATACGAGTCGTAGCTCATCCACATTGGACTCGCCATCGTCGCCTCGCCAGCGCAGCTGTAATAATAATATCAGTCCCAGCAGCAGCAACGGCAACAACAACATCAACAACAACAATAACAACGGCAATGGCGGCAACAATAACAATTCGAGAGAAACCCGCTTTAATACCGTGCTGCTGCGTGTAACAGACGAGGCGGGTCATCAGCGCAAGCTATCGGCCACGCCCAGCTTTATAACGCGCAGCACCAGCGAGAAGGTGCCCAATCGCAGCCAAATGATGAGCCAAGTGCAGCGCACCGCCTGGGCCAGGCACACCACCAAGTGAGCGGAAAGCCAACAAACATTAAGAGTGGACCAGCTCTTAAGTACAGATAGTCAAATTAAATTTAGTTGCATGAGAGTGTATGAATGAGTATGAAAGTGAGTAAGAGTATGCGTATGAGTATGAATATGCGTATGAGTATGAGTAACAGTATTAAATAATAGAGCTCAACTTGTTTATTAGTTTGCATTTTAAGTTGTTCGAAATTCTAGTCCTGCAAGGTCTTTTTCAAAGCATAAACTGAAGAGAAGAAGATACCACAACTGCAGCATATCATAAAATAAATAAATAAATATTTAATAAATATATATATATATATAAATTTACATATACATATATAAATTAACTATGAAAGTATTTGCTCTCCCTTTAATGTGTCAAAGTAAATAGTTGCTAAGCACTGGAAAATTATGTTAGTTAAAATCTATTTTTAGTTAAAATGTAAATGTTATGTTTATGCAAAACTCTTCCACAAATGTTTGCTCAACAAATTCGACAAAGCTCAATAATTATAAACATTATGTGAACAAATTTCGTAAACAAACAGAAAGTTAATTTGATTGCAGCAAATATTCAACGTATATATACAATTTTAAGTTACAAACAAAACAATACAGGCAAACAAACAAGCAACAGCAATAAAATATTAAAAGCATACAAAACAATTAATTTCTATATGGCAAAAAATCCAATATATTATCAATATATTATCATTATATTCATTAATAATTGTCACTTTTCGCAGCGTTGGACAATTTCACTAATGAGTTTTACATCGGCAGCAAGCAAAAAAACATTGCATACTTTCGAGCGCAGCGAATAAAAACGTGCTGCATACTTTTAAGCGCATTTGTATTACGCATACGACACGTTGGATAATGAACGGCCCAACAGGCAGTGCATAAATTTAGAGTGATAAATGAAAAACGATGGGAAACAGAGAGTGCACCAAAAAGGAAACGCACAGCAAAAAAAAAAAAACAAGTGTCTCCGTTTTTCACTTTTCTTTCTTAGCCTTCTCCCGTCTCACACTCTCGCTCCCCTTTCGTTCAGTCTTTGGTGTTGGTGGACAGCAATTTGCGCACATAACTCATTTGCATAAATTTCCACACTGACTTTTTGTTTATGCCCGACTCATTTTCACAGCTTTCGTCGACGGCCAAAGTGGCCCGCTGGTTTCAACAACTGCCCTGGCACACCGCCTCGCTGTCCCGCCCCGAGAGCGGCTTCGTCTCGGGCGATTCGCGCTCTGAGAAGTATCAGGAGGATCACTTCTATGGCGGCATGGTAAAGGAAACGGATGATTTATGCGATGAATTTCTGCTCGTCGAGGGCAGCAGCACCATTTGGACTAAGTTGAGCGCCAAAAAACGTCGTAAATTGCTTGGCATGCGTTTGGGCAAAGTGACAACATTTTAACTCCAGCTCCCTGCCAGCCGTAATGTGTGCGTTTATTAGCTGTTAAGTACGCGTTTTTAAGCATAGCCCTAGGCAATGGAGCTTTTATCAAGCCAAGTAGCTAGTTACTTATATATAGATACTTACTTAGGCTAGCGAGTATGAAAATCAATAGACTAAATGACCAAATTTACCCAAAACGAACGACATGCTCATTGAAATGCCATGAACATACACAAACACATACGCACACACACACACATACATTCACATACACACTCGAAAAGATAAGATCAAAGCAAGATACATGTAGTAAATAGGCGTAGACGTAAGTCAATTAGCAAGCATAAGGCTTAAGCTCAATGTGTATTTAAGTATTAATAAACTAAGTAAGAGTATTTGGCATGTAAGACACTAACACACACACACATACACTCAAACAAAGCACAGGTAAGCAGGCAGGCAATTCCTGCTACAGCGGACAAAGCGGACGCATTTATCAAACGCCTGCTTGGCACCGAAACAAAACGAAAGAAAAACGAAACGAAACATCATAAAGGCACCGCAATTGCTGCTTAACTTGGCCAACTTTTCATGTTTGAGAAAAACTGGTTATTAAGCTAAGCAAACAGAACATGCAAAAAGCGCAAAAGGGAGCTCCGAGTGGCAAAGTGGGAAAATGTAGAGAACCATGCTGAGCGCACCGCTGCTGCAGCAGCTGTCTGCCGGATTTTACTGCTGGAAGCTGAATGGTTAAGTAAATAAGCCAAGTTAACAACAAGGACACCACAGCAAAACACAACATACACGAACACTCACACACCTACACAGTTTGGCTCACACGAGCAGCAACGGCAGCTCAAATGTTTGCTATTCATACATTTTTCAGCATGAAGCATTTTTATGCATAAATCGATTTTACTTTTATGCGGCCCTCGTTTTGTGTGCGAGCGATTTTTGGGCGGCACTCTATAAATTTACGCCGTCGAGCTATGCGGCGTCTACGTGATTACCGCAACTGGAGTGGATTTAAACGGACAGGCGGAAAACCGGAGTAGTTACATGGATCAAAGCAGCTTAAAGATAGAGTGCCAAGTAACACGAATTGCACTCGACAATTTGAGGGGTTGGAAAGTTTTTTGAAATAAGTTAGCATTCATTTAAATATATAGAATATAAAGAAGGCGCATTCAGCAGCGAATTCACGTCTAATCGGGCAAAAGTATAAAGAATTCCCTGCTAAATGCGCCTTACGGCTATATTAAGAGACGATTTCCCTAACGATTTTAAGCTATCTTTTATTGAAGAAATTTGGAAATTTGTTAACGAGATTTTAAATGTTTTAGTTAATTTATGCAACAATTTTTGAGACTGAAACTTAAATTTGTACTAAGCATAAATAGAAAACGCATACACAGACACAAACATACACACACACGCATACATTGAACAAAATAATGTTTTTTTTTATGTACAAGCGAATCATTCTAAGTTCATTTTGCAAAACTATCTAATAATAGATTAATTCCATTTTATGTTTTTAAGTTCTGCCACAGAATAAAGTGAGTAATAAAAATTAAACGCACATGCGGTTTTTAATTTGTTGCTGCTGTTGCAATTGCTGTTGCTGTTGCACACTTTGCTGTTCTATTAATTTAACGTGCTGTGCATGTAATGGAGCCAAGCGTTGCATATCGGCTGAACGCAGCAGCTGAGGGGGCAGCAGGCAACAGGACATGGGACTTGGCACAGCAAGTGGGCTTGGCTGGCAGCTGGCAGCTAACAAGCGCACTCATGCGCTTGGCCAGTGGGCGGCTCGTGGGCGTTTATATCGTATATTGAAAATTAGAAAACCCACCCAAGGCGACTTATGTGTGCGGTCATAATTACGAACGACGACATTTGTGGGCGTACGGGGGCGTTGCGGGGCGTTGCGGGGCGTTGCGGGGCGTTGCTCTGACTAAAAGCAAAAGAAGCGCACTAATGGAGCGCATGAAAATGAAAAATGAAAAGCGCGACATGCGATATTTTCACTTTATACTTTTGTAATATTATTTCTTTTTTTTATTTTTTTGACACTTTTTGGGGCACAGGCAACGGACATAATTATACAAAGCTAAAAGCCATGTAAATATGTAGGCAGCGCGACGACCCTGAAAACAGGAAGTCCACAAACACACACACACACACACACGCATAGAGTGAGCGAACAACAAACATGAAGAACATGTGAACTATGTGACAGCAACAAGAAACAGTTGAAAGTGCCGCGTGTCCTGTTGTGTCCTGTGCTTCTGCCAACGTCATTCACATTCGCACATTCACATTCACTCTTACATTTATTGCGTGGCTTCAACGCCAACGTCGACGCGTTTAATTCACATTTTATTTTCACTGTTGCTGCGGCTGTCGACTGGGCGCGTAATTGTTGCTTCCTTCGGCCAGGACAGGGATATAGTACGTTCGCGTTGGCGCTGCACAGCGGACGTGTGCGCGGCACTCAGTGAATTCGCCAGAGCAACTAACCATGCCACATGAGTCGACGGACAATGTGGAGCCATCGATGGCCAACACAGCGCTGGATTCGGCCGACTCCATGCGCAGCACACCAGCCGCTGAGCCACGTCGTCCCAAGCCTGGCATACTCCGTTTGGACATCAGCAAGCCACGACGTTCATCAGGTGGTTCTGTAGACTTTCGTTGCGTGAGTGGTGCTGCTGGGAGCGGTGTGGGCAGCAGCGCCAACGTCACGGGCGCCAACAGTGAGGTAAGTGAACATGATTTACTGTACGCCTGGGAGTGCTTACGATTTGGCCAGAGCACGTGCAGCCCCAACAGGCCAGACAAAAGCTGTAAGCAACAACGGCACCGAGTCAAGCGCAGACATTTACATATGGCTAAAAAAAAAAGATCCTCGAAAATCCGTTTGACCACAACTATTGAAGTTTGACCTTGTTAACAAACCCCTTTATGAGTTCGTATATAAAGCAAATGTGGCTAGTTGAAGCTATGCACACTTTATGATACCCATTGTTAGCCACTTTAAGAGTGGCGCATAAAGTATATAGCTTAATTACAAGAGCATGGCAAGCGACACTTGCCCACGCCTTGTCACGCATTCATTAGGGCTTAATAGCTAAGGTGAATCTCAGGAAGTCAAACGTTGGCTGGCTAAAACATAAGTGGGTAATATGCTAGTCATGTAGGCTTTCGGAAATACTTGTTATTTAGTTAATGCTCAAAATCAAAAACAAGTCTACAAATATTATACAATCTGAGCAAACACTAAAACCATTATAAATTCTCCACACAATGGCGGGGGAAGCGGGGGATGCAGTCTCCATGGCCTTTCTGACTGGCAGTAGCTTTGAGGGCTCCTGGAACGATTCGGTGCGTATGATGGATGGCTTTGGCAGCTATCGTTATCCGGATGGCAGCGAGTATCGGGGCAGATTTTCGCATGGCAAATTCCATGGCTTTGGCAACTTGAAGCTGGCCGCACCCTATCGCTTCACAATCAAGGGCGAATTCAAGAATGGCAAACTGATCAGCGTTGAGGATATGTGGTTCAGTGACGGGTTGCACGTGAAGGGCAGCTTCCAGAACGATCAGTTCATGAGCGATGAATGGGACTATCTGACACCAAACGATCGTCGCTATCAGGCGGAACGTTTCTATGGCCAGCAGCCAGTGGGTCCCACTGCCTATCTGACAAAGAATTTGCCACCACGGCATGTGCCGCGAAAGTGCTTTGATGCGGAGGAGGGCTTCTTCAATTCCTCATCTGGCTGGATATTCGACAGGGCGCCGCCATTCACAAAGGCCGTTTACTTATCCTGTCAGCATGAGAGGGACTGGATAGTGCGGCATTGCCGAGGCGAGCGCTTTCTGAGCATTGTAGAGCCACTGCCTAGCTTTTGCAGGAGTATAATCAAGAACAATTTGGAGACTGAGTCAGGCCAATTGAATGAAATTACCATCTATGCACCCAACCAGATGACCGATCGTCATCGCTACTTCCCCAAACTGTGCCACACGAAGGCGCCGGTTGACACAGACCGGCCGCGATATCAGCGCCCTCCATTCCAGATGGTGAATGCCACTGAGCTCTGCCTAGAAGATGGGCTTGCAAAGGAGCAGGCCAAAGCTGATGAGTATGAACAAATGTGGGTTAAAAGTCGTCAGACGGAGAAAATGCCTCCAATGCCAAGGAATCGTGCATGGACTAGCAGCTCATCTGCGCGGGGCGGCGACTCTGGCGTCTCCTGCACGATCTCCCAGAGCGTGTCGGACAAGACCTTGAAAACGAACGTGAAAGACTTTTACGAAATGGCAATGATATCGAAGGGCAAGAAAGAAGCAGAAGGCTTGTATGTGGTCCAATCCAATATGGATCGTCCGATGAACTTTATGGACACGGATCGATCAATTTTTGAGCTCTAATATCGAGTATATTCCAATTAAGCTGATTAAGATGTAAATTCAAGTAAAGGACAATCAGAACTTTTACATAAATTTGTATAAATAAATAAATGTCGGCCGTGAAGTCATAAGTGAGCTCTGCATTTTATAAGAAAAATATAGATATCAGTTTTTTCTTTTAATATTTATTCGAAATAAATATGCTGCTGGACTTTTATACGTATTATAATCAGTCAAATGAGAAATGTTTTAAAATGTTATATGGAACACGAATTCAACTTTGGATATACATATATAGTCCAACCATCTACAGGCCAGCTACAATTCGATTTGGAAACTCAACCTAACAAGTTAGTTATATAAAAATAAATTACAGTTGGCTTTCTCGGTTGGATTGATTCTTCGACACATGAACTTGTAAAACAATACAAAAACAACAATAACACGAATGTTGTGCGCTGATCAGAAAATATCGACAACTTGAATATTTCATTTAAATTGCACAAATGGATAAACTAACGGCGAGGTCATCAACAACATCCGGCGTTCTGACGGGCTCCAAATTCTATGGCAATTGCGATGAGCTCGGCATGCAGAACTACGGTCTGTACATCTACCCAGATGGCACCAAGTATTTGGGACAGTTCCACAACAATCGCTTTCACGGCAATGGTACTATCCAGCTGCCACATCCATATTGTATATACTTCTCCGTGCTGCATCAGCATGGAAAGCTGTTGCACATATTCCAAATAAGCTTCAGTGACATGCTGCAGGTGCAGTTCAAAATAACCGATCACGGGCTTAGCTTCAAGGACTGGAACTATTGCACTGCAGAGGATCGTCGCTTCAATACGGAGCGCTTGTTGGATATGGATGTGGATGAGGCGGGTTCGCCGAACGAGCCGGACAACCTGAAGCCTCTACATCGCAACATGTTCGATTTGGGCTTTGGCCAGCTGAACGAAATGGGCATGCTGAAAGATATACCAGGGCATTTATCCGAGTCGCAGAACATCTATATTGGCTGTCGCAAGGTGCGCCGCTGGATACGCGAAAATTGCCGCCATGGACCACTCATGGGTCTGCAGCTGAAACCGAAAGTGCTGGCCAAGTTTGCACGCCAGATCATACAAAATAATTTAGAGAGCGCCGATAAGCTCACTTCCCATCCGGTCCGATCACTGCTCAGAAAGGGAGGACACAAGTACAGGGCATGCCGACGCTCCAGCAGTGCGGATTGTGCTAGTTCGGGCAAGGCTATACGCTTGCACCTGGCCTTCACCAGCATGAGTGGCAGCTCCATTATGGATCATACAGTGAAGCATGGGCCGCAATACCGGCGTCTGTCCAAGAAAAGCTATCCCATTCGACGCTCTAAAACTGAGGATAACGTCTGCCGCTTAAACTAAACATTGTTAGGAATTGTATATTGATATTTATTCATATGTTGTACACGGCTAACCCAAATTCCATAGTATCTCTGCTCAACATCTTTTCAGGTCAAAGCCATATATGCCAAATATACTGCATTGCCTCGGGCGTATCCCATGTTTGGGCGTTAGATTTATGGCGGGCACCTCAAAACTGCAATCGAACATGGGAAACCACTTAAAACATACACACAAGTATTTCTGTGTGTGCCTTGTGGGTGTGGCATTTGGGTCAACGTGTCTCCACTCACTCACACTGGCCGAAGACATTTGCAAATGCCGTTGCACCTGTCACAGCGGCTAATGAACCCATAAAAACCCACCAAATTATGCTACACGTGCGACATGATTTCCAGTTATAGCGGGACGAAGCATAAAGGGATTGGCTCTCAGCTGTGGGGGGGAAGGAGGGCCGTGTCTGCTTTGGCACGCACAGATAAATTTGAACGTTAATTAAAAGGCCGTGGCAGGCGGAACTTCATTTAATTAAAAGGACAGTCGAAAAAGTCTAAGGATAGTGAAATCTGGTAAAAAGCGCTTTCGCTTTTGCTTGCGCCAAATAACATGAAAGCGAGAGCGAAACACGGCAAACGACTAAAAGTTATATGAAAACATATTTCAATAGTGGGCGCGTCCTATGCTCGTCTCTTTGTATGAGTGTGCCCGTGTGTGTGTGTGTGTGTGTTTGCGTGTGTGTGTTTGTTGCTATTGTAATTGGCGATTTTCTTTATCAACCCTTGCATGTTTGATTTTCATTTACATGCCAGGCCAGTCGGCTAGCCTGGCCAAGAATACAACGTGACTCAATCCTAGCACACACACACACACACACACACACACACATGCATAGAGAGCTTTGTCGACCATCCAAATGAACATTCGATGTCCTGGCTGGTTGCCTGGCTCCTTGGTTTGGCCAACTGGTTACGCCTGGCGTTGTTATCACATGCCGCTGGCGATTTTAACGCTCATTCGTCTTCGTTTCAACTGGGCGAGGAAGTCAACGAGTGGTCAGGAGCAAGCACCGTGCGCCGAGCGCCGAGCGCCCTTACCCTGTTCCTACCTCAATACCGATGCACGTGTCTATGTAAATTCCTTGTGTGTCTGTGTGTGTGTGTGCGTTTTGGGCACGTTTTGGCTTTGATAAGTCTGTCGTACATGGGTAGGGTTCGGTTTGGTTCTTTGCGCTTCATTCATATTCATTCATTATTAGAAAAAAATTCGCTAGCTCGCTCGCTCTTCAACCTGTCTTGGCAATACGTGTGAGTGTGTCGCGTTGTCCTTTTGATGTCCTGTTTGTGCGGCTTTGCTGGTTTGACCAGTTCGCTAAGCCGTTCAGTCTGCGCTTAAGGCTGCTCCAAAGCGTTACGACGGCACAACTAGCAAATATTCAAATACAAAATTGCTAGCAACGAAAAATGAACAGAGCAAATCTGAAAGATTAAAGACTTAAGTATTTAGTTATAATAATAAACAAAGTGAAGACCCCAAAGTATTTTAAATGTGCCTTGTATAAGTAAGAAAAATATATATACAATATATATAGTCGCTATATTTAATTGTGAATGTTTTTGGCCGCACTTGCTAAGCAAAGCGTGGGAGTTTAATTAAAATTGAACAATTCTTAGAACAACTCGGGCGTTACTTCTCCACATCAATTGTCCGTGACGTGGGCGCCGCCATGCGATTGGGATAAGGGCGGCTGGCAAATGCAGAGCAGCGCTGACGAGCGCCGAGAATATTATAAAGGACAACGAGGCAGACGGTAAGTTCAAATCAAAGTAAATTCCGGCAAATTGTTGAAAGTTTCAGGCTCTTCACCCCTAGAACTGCATCGCAGGACGATAACAGATCTTATGAACTGAACGGTAGGCAACCAGACGAGAGCTCGCCACTAATAAGCCCACTTAATTGTAATTACTTCACACAATTTTCGCCTATTTTCGGCTTGCGCAGATTTCCACGCACAAAACCAAAGCACAGACGTCGAGAGCAATCATCAGCAGGACTCGCCCTACGACCAGCAGCAGCAGCAAAATGGCAACGTTGATGCTGATGATGATGAGGAGGACTACTCGATTTCCGTATCGGCGATAATGCAAAGACGTGCCAGTGTGCGTGGCTATAGAGGCAAACGTGGCAGTCGCAATTCGCGCCGAGCATCGAGTCCCATGGATCACGTGCTGGATAGTGTGGAGCGGCGGCGCTCCAGTGTTTATACCACAAGCTCAGGCAAGGCTCAGACCAATAGCTGCTTTCAAAGATTGCGCTTAACTTACTGCTCTCCAGTGGCTAATCAGTGTGTGTGCGAGTGTGTTTAGTTGGCGGGAGGCAGTTGTAGTTATTTCAGCAGCTACGTGCGCCCATTTAGTGGCACGTGGGCAACGCGGCGTATGTGTAATGTTTACATTGCTTTTGCCTTCCTTTGCAGAGGAGGGCACCAATCAGGAGTCCACGCAGGAGCAAATCTTTGAGAATATACGCCTACACAAGGAGGTCATACAGTCGGTCAAGCTACAGCCATGGCCCATACGCAAGAAGCTCAAGCTGGTGCGCCAGGTAGGCTGAGATCGAGTTTCGCCCTGCCAAACTAGGCCAAAGCTGGGCGCGTCGCAATTCACGCCTTAGCCTCAGTGGGCCATTAAATTCACAGCAAATATTTCGATTTCATGTGTCAATCTTTTCTCGCCCTCTTGTCCATGTTTTCCATGTATTTTTTATTTCTTTCTTTTCTGTTCTTATTCTATTTCACCTGGCATTTTTAATGATGTTGACAGGCAAAAACGTATGTGGCACGCCACGAGGGCGCGCTGCAGGAGCGCTTTGCCATGTCACGCAGCACGAGAGATTTGTGGGCGAGGTTTAAAATTTTAATGGCAGCGGTAAGTAAAATCTTTCAGCACTCAATGCCACACACACTCTCGCCCAGCTCTGGATGCATATGTTGGCCTGCAATTATGGCTTGGCTGGGCTTGAGCAAACACTTTGCTTCAACGGAAATGCAAGCCCCGATCCCAGTCCAAACAAGTGTCCCGCATATATTTATGCTTTACACACATTTATGGACCAGAGAATAAATCAAGAGCTCCATAATTCACGAAGACTTGTCCACACATTCAGCAAGCACATTTTTTGTACACATGGAAACCAATTAAAATACCAATTCGACAAAACCCGAGTCGAGTTCAAGGCAGCTCTCTCTCTCTCGCTCTCTCTCTCTCTATAACCATATCTCTATCTGCAGCGCTGGCGGCACTGGAAAAGGGAGACCGCCAGCTTCCTCACAGTGCTCATACCCTGGGAGCTGCGCATCAAGGAAATCGAATCGCATTTCGGCTCCGGCGTCGCATCCTACTTTACATTCCTGCGCTGGCTCATGTGGGTCAACATTATGATTGCGATACCGCTCGTTGCCTTTGTCATTGGGCCGGAGGTGAGTCCATGCTCCCAACTGAATGTAGTCATGGGACCTCATATATTGTCTATATACATGTTTTCGTGGCACAGTACTTTGCCACCAAGCACGATGAGGCGGATCCGCGCAAACGCATGTCCGAGCCAGAATACAAAGTGGCTGGGAATCTGTTTACATTTTGGGAATTCGAGGGCTATCTGAAGTATTCCCCCATGTTTTATGGGTAAGTGCGTTGAGCAGGCTTTAAAAATAAAACACGTTTATTGAGAAATTGTCGTTTTTCTGATGGCTCGCTTCCTGTTTCTAGTTATTACTCGAGCACTTCCGGCATCAGCGCATCCGGCTACAAGCTACCTTTGGCTTATTTCCTAACTGCCGTGCTGGTCTACATCTACAGCTTTGTAGCCACGTTGCGCAAGTGAGTATGGGACCGGGCGGGGACACTTCATTAAATCTTTGGACATCGAAGCCACAAAAGCAAACCGAATGCCAAAAGTGGTCGTTAATTAATTAAGCCGAACATCGCGCTGATTAAATAATACAAATCTTGTCTCTAGGCGTGTCCAGCACAAGAAAGAGCCAAAACTTTTTCGTTTCGCCCATTGGCCCAAACTTGGCCATTATGATTTACGCACGCACGCAGTCAGACACGAGACGTTGGGGCAGCATGGGTGTCCGATTGAATGGGGCTGGGGAGCGTCTGCGCTTGTTTCGTTTAATGGCTTTGTCGGCATTATGTTGATTTCGTAATTGAACAAAGTAGCAATGTCAAGAGCGTGGATGCCGGCACTGACCTTGCCACTTACCACTTACCAGTTACTACTTACCACATGGCCACATGCCGCTTGTCCTGGCTGCCTAGCAGGCTGCCTGCCACATGTTGGTGGCACGTGCGCGGCATGCGTGAATCGTACTCATATTTATGTGGCATTAGCCTCAGTCTGGGATTTGTGCGCCAATTATGTTTAGCTGGCAGCTAACAGAGAAAAGTTTTCGCTCTTTTATCTGCATTGACAGGATGGCTGAGAACTCGCGCAATTCGAAACTTTCCTCGAAGGATGATGAGTGTGTGTTCTCCTGGAAGCTGTTCACCGGCTGGGACTTTATGATTGGTAAGTAGCATGCCCCTCGAGTACCATTATTACAGCAGCTTAACACACCAACACAGGGCACGCCGAGACGGCGCATAATCGCATCGCATCCGTTGTGGTTGGCTTCAAGGAGGCGCTGCTCGAGGAAGCTGAAAAGAAAAAGGATAATCGCAAGTAAGTAGAAAGGAAATCAGCGTCAACTGCAGTTTATAATTGAAGTCTTACGCTCGCAGCTGGCGCGTTATCCTGCAAAGGATACTGGTGAACATTTTGGTCATGGGCTTACTGGGATTATCAGGTGCCACAGTCGTATTGCTGGTGAATCAGTAAGTCCACCGTCTTTGCCAGCCAATGCACTTAATTAGAGCTGACTATTTCATACAACAGCTCCGAGGATTTGGCCAAGCACGACAATTGGCTTAGTCGCAATGCGGTGAACGTGACGATGACGTTGCTCTCCTTCTTCCTGCCAATGATTTTCGAAGCATTGGGCTTGTTCGAGAACTGGCATCCGAGGCAACAGCTGCGTCTGCAGTTGGCACGGTAAGCGACCAGGAAAATTCGTTAATACTATGCTATCAACTTATCTCTTTTGCGCGCTTCTCTTGCACCCCGTTAGCATCATGATATTGAACATGCTGAATCTGTATTCGCTCATGTTCTCGTTCATCTACAAGATTAACAGCAAGGAGAGGCCATTGCAATTGCTGAAGCAGGAGAACGAGACCAACACACAGGAGCTGCACAGCCTGATGAGCTCCATTGCGGCACTACGGGCGATGACAACGACGACACCCGTCTACAGCGACAGCACCTCGGACGGATCGTTTGATGACTTGACAACGACTGGGACGCCCTGGGGCGCCGATGGCACCACAGATGCCCTCTACTCCAGCACAGCTCTGGGTGCTGTGCTGGCATCCGCTGTGCAGAGGCTCAAGTGCTATAACATAACCATAAAATGCTCAAAACCCAGACATCTGTGGATTAACTCGAAAAACATAACAACCACATTGCTGTTACTCAATATGTCAACGACAGCATTATTGCCAACGACGACACCTAGCACCACGGAAGCAACAACAACCACTTGGTCAACTCTGCCACCAACAACAACCACAACAGAGGCGACTACAATACCAACTACACTTCCTTGGACGACTTTACCAACAACAACCACTGAGGCGACAACACCAACAACGACATCAACAACAACAACACCTACAGCAATGCCATTAACAACAACAACAGCAAGCACCACTCAAACTACAACAACTACAACAACAACAACAACGACCACTGAATCGCCTTACACCACCGATGAGGAGCCAGCCTATGATTACGGCAGTGATGAGCCACAGCTCGACTCCTCAACCACTACAACAACACCGGCTCCAGGCAATGACAGCTACTTCAACTACGTAGATTACTTCGAAGGCGCCGAACTCTCCGATCAAGACGACGATGCGGACTACCAGTCAACCACCGAGGAATCGGATGATCCGCTAGCGCAGGTGCTAGCTCAAGTGGATGAGCCGCCAGCTAATACACGGAAAAGAAGAGCTGTGCCAGAGCCACCTGTATGGCATGCGAGCAGATACAGTCGAAGATATCGCAATGACACGAGAGCGCATTCTGGTATTACCACAGAGCCCTCAACAACTGCCAGCACTCCAACTCCAAGCAGATCCACATACGCTCCGCCATATAGACCGCCGAAAAGAGTTCTGAGTGAAGAAGAATGGAATCGCCTCTTGAATCAGGTGCGTGGAGGACGCAGCAGAACAACGACGACCACAGAGAGACCAACCACAGCGACAACTAAAACAACCTCAACAACAACAACAACGAGAAAGCCAACAACGACAACCAGAAAGCGAACAACCACAACAGAGGAGCCCACAACAACAACCGATAGATACGGCACAGAAGCGAGTAGCGACGGCAGTAGCAGTTACAGCCCCACCAGCACCACCGAAGAATTTGAGTACACAGATCATAATGGGGCCACCATCACGCCCTTTTTCATAGACGCTGATGATATAGCAGATGTGGGAAGCACCGTTTACTACGATGACGACGACGATCTGGAATATTGTATGTTAACGGTGTGTCCAAAGGCTGGCGAAGACATCTTTGGAGGCAGCACCACACCCGATGGATTGGACACCACGCTGAGTGGCGAACTCAATCATCCCACGACAGTGAAAAAGACACAGCTGGAATTAAAAATAATACGGCTGAAGGAAGTTGAGCTAGCGCTCAAACAAATCCAAATGAATCTGACGACCATGTGCTGGGAGACCTCCCTCGGTCAGGAGCTGTCAAAGGTCATCGTCTTCGACGGGGTAAGTAGAGGGACGTGGGCTAGAGCGGCTACTTAACAACAGCCCCGAACCAACCACAGTTTAAACACAAATTTATCATCATCAGTAGCAGCTATCAATTTCCTTTGCGCCAGTCAAATGCTTCAGTTCCGGCACCGGACTCAGGCAGATGATAAGCAGCTGCCATTTGGCACATATCAAAGAGCTATTTAAACCTAAAATATGATCGAACTTTAAGATAAAAACAACAACAGCTCAAACTACAGATACGCAACGCCCAAGCGTGAAATCCCGTTTAGCCAAATTGTGCGGAAAATAATTTTTTTTTTTAAATTTGTTTTCCGCTTTTCATGCACAAAAATCAAATTTTGGCTGCGTGTGGAGCAACGGTGAAAAGCTACAAAAGGAGAAGGAGAATAGATAGAAAGAGAAGAGAAAAAGAGAGACAGATATATACGCCTCGACTAAGAGATACTCTCTGAAATAAGAAGAATATTTCATTCATCTTAATTTATTGAGTGGAAATATTTAAAGAAGTTTCATAAGAGTGAAATATTTATTTAAGATTCAGCAGCTAACTAAAGTTTGACAGCCAGGTTGTGTCCGTTACCATATTCCATATACACAGTAGAGCATTGGCTACAGGGCACGAAAAGTATTTTATCATACTAATCGCTCTCTGGAGTCTTTTGGCCACCAGACACAGCTGGCATCCGCCGTCTGGCCAAAATTTATATCAATACCCATTTGCATAAGAAACATTTTTGAACTTTTGGCATCGATTTCTCAAGTTTTTCCTTTGTTGAATGAGTGTCGATTGGCCAAGGATTTGATTTTGAACTTCAAGGCTAATCGGCAACAAATTCATGGGGATCTACGGCCAACTTTTCAGGGTCAATCGGTCTTCACTTTGGGCCTACTTTTGGCTGTTGCTGTAAACAGCTTAGGAAAGAGCAACAAACGAAAAAAAGGACACACGATTTTGATTATGAACAGATTATGGTTGTTGTTCTTGTTGTTGTTGTTGTCAACTCGACATGGCGAACGTAATCTCTATTAAACGATTTGGGCATATAAATTAAACAATTTACGAGGCTTCAGTTAAGCGCATTTATGCCTTATGCATAACAAAATTTTCAGCTCTGCCTTCGTTAAGGACAAATTGGGTTTTGTGCTTGGGCTTAGGGGCAGGGGCTTAGTGGTTGTTGGTTGGGGTATTGGGGCTTGGGCCATGTGCGGTTTTATGGCAGGGAGCTGAACACGTGTTCGTGCATGAATTTTGGCTGGGAAATGAATGGGTTTACGGTCAGATAGTTTGGGGCAAGCAAATCGGCTATAATCATGGCTCTAACTGCAGCAGCCAGAACACGCAGGACACGGCAAGACAATGCACAGCGGGTGCTACGTGTGGCGAGTTTTAAGCAGGGGCCAGTGCTTCATTGCAACATGCTCTTAACCCACTAATCCTCTTCACCAGCTTATGTCCATTGTGGCGCCATTGTGCATCGACTTCCTGCGCGCTCTCTTTGTGCGATATGTCAATCAAAACTGGTGCTGGGACATGGAGAAAACATTTCCACAGGTAAGAGATAACACAGCCCACACAGCACATCGCCCACTATGCAACTCTCAACTCTCCATCGGCTGACTAATGGCTGCGCTTTGTTTTTGTGGCGTCTGACATGCAGTATGGCGACTTTAAGATAGCCGAGAACATCCTGACGTTGATTAATAACCAGGGCCAAGTGTGGATGGGCATATTCTTCTCGCCGGGTCTGGTGCTCATCAACCTTGTCAAGCTGATGATTATGATGTACTTCAGGTCATGGATAGTGCTCACATGCAATGTGCCCCACGAGGTGGTATTCAAGTGAGTGTCTCAATGACCAGAGCTTAGCCTTCATCGATTGCCACACTTAATCAAACGATACTTGCAGAGCGTCCAAGTCCAACAATTTCTATTTATCGCTGCTGCTGACCATGCTGTTCCTCTGCGTGCTGCCTGTGGGCTATGCTATTGTCTGGTTGCGTCCCTCCTGGCACTGCGGCCCATTTTCGGAATACAATCGCATTGCCGAGTTCATTACGAATACCACACGCAACGCCCTGCCAAAGTGAGTAGCAATACAAGCAAACAGCTGCCCAGTCTGGGATTTACGGGATTTCTCGTTCTTTCTCTCTTTCACAGACAGCTCCACGAGCCACTCGACTACCTGACATCGTCCAGCACTGTCATACCTTTACTACTGCTGCTCATACTCATCATTTACTATCTTATCTCGCTGACGGGCGCGCTCCGCGAGGCCAATCAAGATCTGCGCACTCAGCTGCAGAAGGAGCGAGAGGAAGAGCGCAAGAAGATTTTTAAAGTACCCGAGGTTAAGCAGGCGGAACCAACGGCCACCACGCTGACAAATCGCTGGCGCAAGGTACTCGAGGCATCCTCTCCCGTGACGCCCACACAGCCGCCAGATTTCGACACTGAGGAGTACAAGAATCAGGCCAGAAAAGGTGAGGTGAAACATTGAGAATTCCGCAAAACATTATACGAGCCTCCCTTGCACCTCTCTAGAGCTCATCTCACGCATCATGAAGAAGGCGCTGCGCAAGGGCTCGGCCACCTCGGACGAGGACTCCTTTATGCGACGCGATGATGATGACACGGACACTGAGCACCAAGACTCGCTGCCACACGATGAAGAGCCCAAGGAGAAGCGCTTCGGTCTGTCACGCCTGCAACAGATACGGCGCACTCGGAAGCCGTCGCTTGTGGACATCGTGCAGATTGCCAAGCAGGAGCGGGCCCGTTCCGGTTCCATTGCGGCAGCCAATGCGGCACAGGGCGGTGGTGATGGCAACAGTCCTGGCACAGGCGTTGACGGTGCTGGTGGCGATGGCGGTGACCACTTTCCCATTAAAGAGCCGCATCCCAAAAGCCGCTTCAAAGTCGAGAAACATGAGAAGAAGGAAAGAGAAAGCTTTAGGGATAAAAAGGACAAGCACAAACAGCCGCCACACAACGAATCGACGTCACCCAAACCCAGCGAACATGATGCGGAGACAAACACTCGCGTTGTCAACGAGCGACGCATTAGTTTGCTGCGTCGCAAGCGAGATAAGGAGGAGCACCAACAAGCCAAGCCAACAACGCCGGAACCGGAATCACAGCCACCTTCAGTAATGGCAGCGGATCAGGCCGCACCCGAATGCCAAAGTCAGTTTCGCATTGTTGACGAGAAGAAGCCAGTGGAGCTTGAGGAGGAGGAGCATGAAAAGCCGTTCAAGGAATTACCAACGCCTCCCAAAGAAGGTGGACATCTGGAAAGCCTTGGCCTGGGCAAGTTCAAGTTCCGCAAACACAGATCGAAGGCAAACATCGTGGCTGCCAAACCCGAGCCTGAAGTCTTCAAGTTTGATGAGCAGAGTCTGGAGAAGAATAAGTCAGGTGAAATACCACAAGTGCCTAGTTCCGAGCACCTGAACAGCGAGCAGGCCAGTGGCAGTGAGTCGCATGCACTGCCCTCGCCCACGCCCAGCCAGATGCACAGTCAGCGCCAGATGAACTCCGAAAAGTTGGCGTCGCTATCACGTCAGGGGCGCAAGAAAATTGGCTCCTTGTTGGCCTTAGTACGCGAGGCGGTCAACATCAAGAAGGACGATGTGGAGCAAGGTTCCGATGAGTCACCAGGTCCAACCACGCCCACATACTTGGCCTATACGCCGCCACCACCGCCATCGCTTTTGTCGAGCAATTCGAGTGCCACGGCATTGGAAATGCCACCCACACCAGAGCCGGACTCGCCGACGCCCAGCGCTCCGCTCCACTTTGGCAGCAGCACATCCTCGGCAGCAAGTCGCCCAACTGTGAAAATACCAATAGCAGCCTCTGCCTCAAGCTCGACACCCACCTTGGCCACCATGGACGATCTTGAAGAGCTGGATATGCCCGGTCCCATAACGTTTCCCAAACGCAGTGCTTCCCAGCGGCGACGTGCCATGAGAGAGGACTCCCAAAGTTCCATCTGGTCTGATAATATACCAACTATTACCATCAGCACCACCGGCAGCGATGAGTGCATCGTGGAGCAACCAGATCCAGCAGCAGCCACGCCAGCTGCCGCTGTAAATGGATTACCGGAACGCAGCGATTCACCTGGTCCCACGGTCAACATCATTAAGATCAACATAGAGGACAACGAAGAGCATTGACACTAAAGCAAGAACTCTTTAGCATTTTGTCTTCTTCACTAATAAAATTGATTTAGTCTATTCGCAATTTAGCTTAAACTTGTTATAAACAACTTGTTAGCAAAACTCTAACCGTCTATCCAAATACCATATATTGAATAAAATAGTTTGCTTTTCTTGAATTTAGCTAAATGTTCTATTTCTTAGGTGAACTTTTACAAATTAGTTTAAACAAATTGATCAGAATTGGCAATTAAAGGCAAGTTCTCAATTTAATACAGGCGCCATGTGTCTCATAGCAGTCAGCTTTTGAGTATGATAGGCAATAGCTAAGACACAAACCTTTAGTTGCAGTGGGACGAAATATTGGCAGTTTGAAAGTCAAATATACAATAGAGTACATTTTTAATATAAACATATTAAATATATATAAAATATTATAAAATTAATTAAATGCTGCTGTGCTGAATAAAATTACCGCACATTTTCATCGAAAGTTTTTTTTCAGCATTCAATTATCAATAAATAAATTGGATTATTCTATTACTTTCATAATTTTAGACTTTCAAACAATCTAATCTTATATAAATTTATTGTCTGAAATATTATTTACCCCGGAACGACTTTCATTCAGGAATATTTAATTATAATTTTCCCTTGAACTTTTGAATTTTTAGAAATTTATTTAGTCAATGAAACTGAAAGTGATTTTTGCTTCTTTTTTGTACAACGAACTCTTATCAGTGGGGCAGCGATAACCTGTTAGCTCTGTAAGCAACTACTTAGGTCCAAAAGTAGAACGGAGAGCACAGCCGCCGATAGTGCTGGGCACTATACGCACGAGCATCTCAATTAGCCGCAGATATATGCAGTGCCTCATAACTGGATGGCAAATATTTGCGGAGACAAACAAAATTCTCTAATTGTGTTGGAAATTTAAAACCCAACGAGAGAAGAAGAAGCGCTTTACAATTAAACATCAATTCATAAGCACTCCGCTCGCTCTCCAATTTCAACAACATAGTTGCCCGGCTAAGCTAAGCCCAGACAGCAAAGCGAAGCTCGTCGAGTGCCCATGCGCCAGAGCAACAACAACGATCGTGCAGCAGCTACTCACAGTTACACAAGCAGAGGCACTAGCACAGACACAGACACAAATACAGATACGATCAGAGCAGAGCAGAGCAGAGCGGAGCAGAGCATAGAGTTTCACTCAACGAGAGCCGCTGAGCGGTTGTGCCGCATTCCTCAAGAGTCAGTTGAGCATTGGACGTCCTCGTTAGCGGTTGCCTGTGGTGTTCTGTGCGGAGTAAGTGCGACAGCGTTTGGCTGCTGAAGTGGTGATCGGTGGTGCTCAATGGTGCTCCGTGTGCGGAGGAGTCTCTGCTTTTCTTCTGGAGCTCTTCCGATTTTTATACGATTTTTTATTTCGGCTGCCTCGCGCTCTGTGTGTTGTGTGTGTCTTTTTTTTCGTTGTTTGCTTGGGCTGTCGCAGACAGCGACAAAAAAGAAAACCTCGAGATAAAAAGTATCTTGTAGTACGTTGATGCATGTATTCAAGTGTGTGTTTGTGTGTGTGTGAGTGTGGCAGACAGTGTATGACGAACTGTTTACTCAAAAGGTTCTTGCCTTCGGTATAGTGATACAATTACCACAACTGAATAAGACAAGAGAACAAAAAAGAAAAAAAAAAAATGAAACCTCGATAAATTGTACTTTATAATGAAACAAAGCAACTACGAAAATCGTACAATTTCCGAGTCAGCGGAAAAGTGAGAAGTCGTGTGCAAAGTACAAAAAAGCCAAAATGAAAAACTCGAAATGAAAGCAAATGCGATGACAAATGCAACTAAACACATGTGAATGCAACTGCACGAGATTTTCCATGCGAGAAAAACCAAGAAACTATTTTTATAAATCAAACAGCAAATGCTTTGGAAAACCCTCAAAAATATCATCAACCAAATGCAGCATGTGCTAGAAGCAAACCAACAACAACAACAAATAGTATCTACAACAACAACAAAAGCCATAAATAAACACAGTGTTTAATGTTGTGCCCTGTGCATCGCCAAAGATACAAACAACAAAAATGTAAACCAAAAAAAAAACGAAGTTTCGTAAAAGTATCTGACTCAAGTGTGTGTGCAGTTTCTTTTGAGTGAATTCGTGTTGCTTTTCCTCTACCTGAGAACGGCTGTGCGTGTGTGTGAGTGTGCGTGAGCGTATGTGTTGAAGCAGTTGATAAAAACAAACGCTTCAATAAAGATAAATACCAAAAGGTGCAAACCAAAACTCACAACAACAACGTATGTTATGTTGTTCAGTGGCTCTACTCTATTCACATAGTGTGAGCTCCGTCATCGTCTCTGCCTCTGTCTCAGTCTCAATCAGAATCGGAATTCAGTTCATGCCAGCAGCACATATCGCACTAGTTCGTAGCCCCAAATTCTTATCGCAAAAGGAACTCGTGCTCATAGGCGCGTATCGCAACAGGCGCACACCAGCGCAACAATTGAAATCTGAATGGAGCGGATGTTCGTTCGTTTCAGTATTAATAATATCTCTATATGAGAACAACAACAACAAGAACAATACATATATAGCAGTGATTTTTATTTGAGTCTTGGCCTCAGCTGAACTCATTCCCAAAGGGTTGCACACACAGACTCACAGACTCACAGACTTAGCTTGCCATCGGAGAAGAGTGTATCAACTGTTGCCCCGGCGACAGTCCTCAAGATGTGCTTGGTCTTTGGATTCCGTTTCGAAATGAAACAAATTTTTGTTCTTCAAAAATAAAACCAAATGTGAAACTAAACTGATAAGCCCGCAACCACATGTCTATAAGCTTCAACATTGACTTCATGCACACTCTCTGAACTATAAATAAAATTTAAAATTATAAATTTTGTGCAAACAAACATTAGCTCTCACGTCTCAGAGTGTTACGAAATTCTGAAAAAAAAGTTCTATGAGAGTTTAAGCAAGCAGAGAGTGTATATTATTTCCTGGAATATATTTATAGATTCATACAACTTCATATTCACATATATACAGTCAACAGTCTACATTTTATTCAGTCTCATTATCTTTCTCAGGTTCCGCTTTCGACCCACTATAACTGGAAATTTCTTGTAAATCCCATTTTCTTATGCCATATATGCATTTTTCATAATATTCTGCAGTCTGCAGCAAGTTCTCATAGATTTTACCTATTCATTTCCAAAAATGACAAAATCTTGCCATAACTATTTAATGATATCATCTCGAATCTTTACTTAGTAAATAGACTCAATTTACTGTGCATATTTGCTAATTAGCGGCAAACACAAAAAGCTATTTAGGCAAGCGCGATGAGATGAGCTCTCTTTAAATGAATCTAACCTTGGCTAAGCATGAGATAAATGCATCCCAAGATTCCTTTAACAAGTTCTTAAATAGCCAGCACATTTTCTTAAGTAATTGCAAAGTATTTTTTCGCTTTTTCCATTATTTTGTTATCCAGATATGTATCTAGAGATACATGTGTTTGGTGTGCATGGGCGGAGTAAGCGTAGATGAAATCATCGTTTGGAATAATTTCAAGTTTCATTTAGAGGCTAGAGCAACTACAAAATTGCGCTGGGGTGGTGCTGCTGCTGCTCTCGAGTGGGGTTGGGGTGGGGTGAGCACTGAATACACACACATAGACATAGTCGGAAACACAACATTTTTGTGTCCAATGCATGAGTTCATTTCCATAAGTGTGTGTGTGCTGTTAAATTTGTTTTTATTTGAAATTTACATTTGCAGTTTTTTTTTTGGATTTGTTTTGTTTACACTGCGATGGCTGAGGGAATGGGAGCTAGTGCGGTTGGCCGGCGCAGACAGATCATGCAACTTATTGACTGACCGGACAGCAAAGTTTGTTTTTATGAGGCAGCTTCGGGAACGGCGAATGAACTAATTAAAAGCGAGCAACAACAAAGCAACAGAAATGATTTTTTCACTTAGTTCACACAATATGTGCAACAGATGTTTTCCTCCTTATTTTTTTTCTTTTTGCCGAAAATTATACATTTAAATAGAGAGGCATTAGCTAATCGACGTATTTATATATATACTTATATCTGTGGTGCATTTTACAGCGAGTGAAGCCGCTCAAGAACCAGCCACCATCTCCTTGAGCCACTGATGCCCCTAAACTCAAGTGCAATTATGCTCTAAACTGTGACAGTGAACAAGAACTACAAAATCATTACACCCACCCAAATTATTGAAAGCACTCGAATAAGTGTTCAGTAACCTATTGAAATTAAGAGTTACGATTAGTGCGTTGAGCGAGTCCAACCCCAGTTCGCGAACCCAGAGCCCACGATGAAGCGCAACAGGCGGAGTCTCAGCGAAGGCTCCACCGCAGCGCGTCTCCTGCTCGCCGGAGCGCTCCTCTGCAGCTGCGCGGCGACCGCATTTGGTGGACAGCGCCAGCCCATTAACTCTGCCGGCGGACACGAGCTGCGCGGCACCACATTCATGCCAGCGCTGGAGTGCTACGATCCGTATGGCCGACCCCAGGTAAGAGCAATGTATGCAGCTAGCGCTCTCTATATAAATCATAGTCAAATTGCTTAATGTCAGGCAATTGAATTAAGAGTGAGAATCGGCACGCGCTTCTTCGGCTGGGGTCAATAGAGCTGCTGGGCAGCAATTTATATGTAGACACACAAACTAATTGAACGAGCAATGAAGACAATTTAGTTGAGCACAAATTGTCGCATATCTCTCTTTCTTTTAATATATATATATATATATATATATTCATAATGAAATTGAGTAGGGAATCCAAATTGAAATGAATAAACTCCTAGACTTCATAACAATTCTAGATTTTCATATAACAAACTTCTCTTTTCATCGCAATTTAGAAATGCTTGCCCGAGTTCATCAATGCTGCTTATCAATTGCAAATCGAAGCGACAAATACCTGCGGGGAGCAGGGCGATAATCACTTCTGCACGCAGACAATGAATCCGAATCTGAAAAACTGTGCTTTCTGCAGGTAAGCAATAAGTCTAAGACTTTGCAATTTAAATGCTTAAATGAACCAATTTAGATATGAAGATCACAAGCCCGCATTCCTGACGGACTTGCACGATCCACAGAATCCCACCTGGTGGCAATCGGAGACCATGCTGGAGGGCATTCAGCATCCCAATCATGTGAACTTGACGCTGCATTTGCGTAAGTCGAGCAAGTGAGAAATTCAAATTGCAATTCACATTTCCATTTCTGATTGCAGGCAAATCCTATGACATAACCTATGTGCGTATTCTCTTCCGTTCGCCGCGTCCCGAGTCCTTTACGATTTACAAGCGCACCACAGAGAACGGCCCCTGGATGCCCTACCAGTTCTACAGTGCCATCTGTCGGGATACCTACGGCCTGCCCGACTCGCGTGCCATTCGCAAGGGCGAAGGCGAGGCCCACGCCCTCTGCACCAGCGAGTACAGCGACATATCGCCGCTGCGCGATGGTGAGATTGCCTTCTCCACGCTCGAGGGTCGTCCCAGTGGCATCAATTTCGAGCGCAGCCAGGAACTGCAGGAGTGGGTAACAGCCACTGACATTCGCATCACACTGGATCGCCTGAACACCTTTGGCGACGAAATCTTCGGCGATCCTCAAGTGCTGAAGTCCTACTTCTATGCCATCAGCGATATTGCCGTGGGTGCACGCTGCAAGTGCAATGGACACGCCAGCAAGTGCGTGGCCAGCACGGGAATGCATGGAGAGCGCACACTGGTCTGCGAGTGTCGCCACAACACGGATGGACCCGACTGCGATCGCTGCTTGCCGCTCTACAATGACGTCAAATGGAAGAGGGCAACCTCAACGGAAGTGAACGAGTGCAAAGGTAAGGAAAACTGGTTATAGTGCGGCACAGTGAGCTGAACGATAGATAAAGCAGACTCAACAGTGGCATACTAGCCAGCTCAGTTCGAGTATCAATAACGTTCATACCACTGTGCTTGAGTTCCTATATAAGGACAAACAGCTTTGCCGTTAGCTGCCGCATTAGTTGCGCTGCGAACTTCTGGTCAGATTGTCAGTCATGTTGAAGCTGTGCTTGGAACTTGTCTGCCTGGTGGCAGCTGCCACAGCCCACGGCTGGTCCCATGACCATGCCCTAGAAACTAATCTCATAGACAGCAGCCCTGCCGCGCATTGGTACCTCATCAATTGTAAAGCATTCGGCTGCATTTTGAAGCATGATTCATTTCAAGAGCATTCGAAATTTCCTTACAGCTTGCAACTGCAACAACTTTGCGGACAAATGCTACTTCGATGCCAATCTGTTCAATCTGACGGGCCATGGTGGCCATTGCCTGGACTGCCGCGACAATCGTGATGGACCCAACTGCGAGCGCTGCAAGGAGAACTTCTATATGCGCGACAATGCCTACTGCATCAACTGTGGCTGCGATCCCGTCGGCTCCCGGTCGCTGCAGTGCAACAGCCAAGGCAAGTGCCAATGCAAGCCCGGCGTGACGGGAGACAAGTGCGATCGCTGTGCCAACAACTACTTCCAATTCGGTCCACATGGCTGCCAGCCTTGTGGCTGCGATTCCCATGGCTCCCACGACAATACGCCAGCTTGTGATGCCGAGACCGGCATCTGCTTCTGCAAGGAGAACGTCGAGGGCAGACGCTGCAATGAGTGAGCAGCAGATCAAACCGTTTCCTTACTCCAATATCTCATATTGTTATTCCACAGGTGCAAGCCGGGCTTCTTCAATCTGGACAAGAACAACCGCTTTGGCTGCACGCCCTGCTTCTGCTATGGCCACACCTCCGAGTGCCAGACTGCGCCTGGCTACTCCATTGTCTCGGTCACCTCCAACTTCAACAAGCACAAGGAACGCTGGACCGCAATCGATCTGAATCGCCGTGATGTGGACATCAAATACAATCAGTATAGTCGCAGCATTGGCACCACGGCTCAGGGCAACGAATATGTCTACTTCCAGGCACCCGATCGCTTCCTGGGCGATCAACGCGCTTCCTACAATCGCGATCTTAAGTTCAAGCTGCAGCTGGTGGGTCAAGTGGGACCCAGCAGCAGCCCCAGCGACGTTATCTTGGAGGGCGCCGGCAGTAAAATCTCATTGCCCATCTTTGCCCAAGGCAACGGCATACCGGACCAGGGTGTTCGAGAGTACACGTTCCGCCTGCATGAGCATCACGACTACCAGTGGCAGCCCAGTCAATCGGCGCGTGGCTTCCTCTCGATATTATCCAACCTGACGGCCATTAAAATCCGCGCCACCTATTCCGTGCAGGGCGAGGCCAATCTCGACGATGTGGAACTGCAGACAGCGCATAGAGGCGCTGCCGGACAGCCGGCCACCTGGATTGAACAGTGCACCTGTCCTGAGGGCTACCTGGGCCAGTTCTGTGAGTCGTGTGCGCCTCGCTATCGCCACAGTCCAGCACGTGGTGGACCTTTCATGCCATGCATACCATGCGACTGCCATGGCCATGCGGACATCTGTGACTCGGAGACGGGCAGCTGCATCTGCCAGCACAATACCCAGGGTGATAACTGCGATCAATGCGCCAAGGGCTTCTATGGCAACGCCTTGGGCGGCACACAGAACGACTGCAAGCGTTGTCCCTGCCCCAACGATGGCGCTTGCATGCAAATCAACGGCGATACGGTCATCTGCACAGAGTGCCCCGTGGGCTACTTTGGCTCCCGCTGCGAGCAGTGCAGCGATGGCTTCTATGGAGATCCAACTGGTCTGCTGGGTGAGGTGCGCACCTGCAAGAGCTGCGACTGTAACGGCAATGTCGATCCCAATGCTGTGGGCAACTGCAATCGCACCACCGGCGAGTGCTTGAAGTGTATCCACAATACAGCTGGCGAGAACTGTGATCAGTGCTTGCCCGGACACTTTGGTGATCCGCTGGCGCTGCCCCATGGCAAGTGCGATCGCTGCAGCTGCTATGCCGCCGGCACCGAACAGGACGAGCAGAGCATCTCGCGCTGCGATCAGGTCACGGGCCAGTGCCAGTGCAAGCCGAATGTGATTGGACGCGACTGTGGCGAGTGTCAGCCTGGCTACTTCAATATACGTTCCGGCAATGGCTGCGAGAACTGTCTGTGCGATCCCGTGGGCAGCTACAACTCCACCTGCGACAGGTATACGGGTCAGTGCCACTGCAAGCCGGGCGTGGTGGGCTTGCGCTGCGATCAGTGCGAAAACTTCTTCTTTGGCTTCTCCGTGGACGGCTGCAAGCCATGCGAGTGCGACGAGAGCGGCTCCAAGGGCTTCCAGTGCGACCAGAATGGCCAATGTCCATGTAACGACAATGTAGAGGGACGTCGCTGCGATCGCTGCAAGGAAAACAAATACGATCGCCAGCGCGGCTGTGTTGCCTGTCCAGATTGCTATAATCTCGTGCAAGAGGCAGCCGATCTGCATCGCGCCAAGCTGGCCAATTTGAGCTCAACGCTGGATGAGATCGCCCGAACGCCAGTGACAAACGATGAGGAGTTCGAGGGCAAGCTGAAGGCCGTGCAGGAGAAGGTGGCCATATTGGCGCAAGATGCGCGCTCCGGCTCTAGCGACGGCGGTCAAACCTATGTCGAGGTCATTAACGATCTGCACAAGCGACTGGACAGTATGCGTGGTCATTTAGTGAGCGCCGATGCACTGCAGCAGGATGCCAATGCGGAAATCGAGAAGGCACGCAGCAATTATACGCAGTTACGCCTAATCATCGATGATGCCAAGAGGGAGCTGCAGGACGCATTGGATATGCTCAATGATGAGGGCGCTCAGGCCTTGGCCAAAGCCAAGGCAAAATCTCAAGAGTTCGGCGAAAGCTCTATGCAAATAGCGGACATTTCTCGCGAGGCACGCGCTCTTGCCGATCGCCTCGAGTCGGAGGCGAAGTACGATCTGACCAATGCCAAGAATGCCATGGATGCTGTAGAGAAGGCCAATCAGCTGGCCAAGAATGCCATCGATCTGCAGCAAAAGGTTCGCGTCGAACTGCGCTCCGAAGTGCGTCTCGAGCTGGATCAGGTGAAGCAGTCCCTTGGCACAGTTGCCCAAACCTCCAAGGAAGCACTGCGCAAGGCCAACGAGGTGTACGACGCAGCTCTCACGCTGCTCAACGATGTGAACGGCCAAACCCAGCCCAACATTGATATCAACCTGCTGAAGAAGGAGGCCGTCGCTGCCAACGAGAATGCAGACAATCTGCTCAAGCAAATCAACGAAATGTCCAACAACAATGGCGAGGTATTCTCTAACTTTGAAAATGAGCGAGACTTCTCCCAAGTCTTGCTTGAACGGTAAGTCATGGCCATGGTAAGCTATTGAAAGGTTTCACTTAACAAATTCATTACACAGCGCCGATGCCCAGAAGAAGGATGACATTGAGTTATTGGGTCGCGCCAAGGCTGCCTTCGAACGGGCCACCAAGGCGGTGGAGCAGGGCGATAGCACACTCAAAGAGGCCAATAAGACATACAACACCCTTGCTGGCTTCCAGTCTGATGTGCAGAAGTCATCTGAAAAGGCTACCTTGGCATTGGAGAAGGTTCCGAGCATTAAGATGGAAATTGAGAACGCTGACAATCTAATACAGCAGGCTGGCAATGCTCTGCAAGGCGCCAATAAGAACGCCAACGAGGCCAAGAACAATGCACAAGAGGCCCAGGAGAAGTATGCCGAGCAAGCCTCAAAGGTAAGCGTGAACCCTTCGTCTTATATAGCTTCCACTTATTGGACAACTAACTGCAGGATGCTGAGCTGATACGTCGCAGTGCCAATGAGACAAAGGTCGCTGCCCGCAAGCTGCGCGACGAGGCTGATGAGCTGAACCATCGCGTGACGCTGACGCAGAGAGACATCTCCCAGCTGGAAGAGAATTCCACTGAAGATGATAATCTAGTGGATGATGCCAAGCGCAAAGTGGGTCAGGCCAAGGCGGACATGCAGGACGCACAAAAGCAAATTGAAAAGGCCAACGGTGAGCTGTCAGCAATCAAGGATGAGTTAGAGAACTTGAAAGATATCAATACATCGGATTTGGACAAATTGGGTAAGCCAACAACTGACAATCTCAATAGACAATTGACAATCATATTTCCTCTATGTTCTATCAGAGAATCGGCTCAGTGAGGTGGAAGGGGATATCAATCGCGTCAATCTAACTGGACGCATTGAGAAGTATCGAGAACAGAGGAATATACAAAAGAAATTAATCGACAAATATGAAGCAGATTTAAAGGAGTTATCCGACGAGGTGGATAATATACGTTTAATATCTGAAGCGCTGCCAAGTGGATGCTTTAGACGCAATCGTCTAGAGCCCTAGACATATAGACCCTAACTAAGAGCACTACCAACTACCAACTACTTCAATTAACATCTAAGTACGAGGCGAAGACGAACAAATACGGAATTAGCCGTAACCGTAACCGTAACCGTAGCCGTTGAATGAAATTATGTAATTTTAGTCTTTTAGCTGAAATATTTTGTTTAGTGAAAGAAAGAAACAAGCGAACCAACGAGAAACAGAAAATGCGAAACGTTTAGCTTTACAAAGCATCGTTCGATTTATTATTATCGTTATAACATGATGCCAATATTGAAACAAATTTTGAAACTGCCAATTGTGCTTTCGATTCAAGCCAGCCATGGACGAATGTATTATACTATATATTGAAAACTGTGCCGTGTACCAAAACTTTCAATCCATATTGCATTTCTATATCTTCTCCCCGTTGTGTGGCTATGCCATATTGCAATCTATTCAATATATACATATAGATATATATTAACATACATTTGTCATCTACGTTTAATGTGCCAATTACAATATTTTCTACTGTGCTTAAGTCGCCTTATGAATTTCACCTTAAAATAAAATTTTTCCAACGTTGTAATTTTTTGTATAAAGTACGAGATTGATATTACTTGTCATTAATATTACGCAACAGCAAATAGAAATTGCCGCTCAAACGGAATACCTGACAAGGAGTCGTTAAGAAGGTTAAGTATGATATATAATTCGATTCCAGATACTTACCTGTACTAGCAGTGCATTGGATAGCTTCGAAAAGCCGCCGACACTTAGCTTAAAGGTACGCATTGAAAAAAGCAGCATAAGTCTTATGATGAGCTTGAACTCCTCGGATTCGTTGTACCAAGCGCAGTTATACCACTCGTAAAATAACAGCTCACTCTAAAATAATATCTTTAACAATCTGAGCATTGGAATTCCTCAGGAAATACCTGTGACTCAACCTTTTGTGCATTGACATTATATAAACTGATTTCGAAAGTAATTGTCAGCAAGTAAACCAAAATCGAGATCATCTTAAAATAGTCGACTTCCTGAAATGTAAAATTATAAATGAATCAATCTACGCACAGTTGGGACTTATACATACCATAATAGTATAAAGCAGCATGCATAACAAAAGCGTGCTCACCCCACATTGTACTAGAATAATAGACTTGAACAGATTCTCAACCTGAGCATGATATCTGCAGTTGAATACCATTAAAGCTTACACAATCAAGTTCAATCTAAGTTAAGGCCTTTACCTGGAGAGACGTGCAAAAAGCTTGGCACAGCAACGCAAATATGAAACCCTCGATGATTTGGGTACCACTTCATCATTTGTCGAGTTTTTTACCAAATATCGCAGTGACTCAAAGAGACAAGCCTCGTGATTGGTGAGCACAACGAAGAGACTATTGAAGCCAAAGACAGCTAAGCAAAAATAAAATATAGGCAAGTAAAGAGAGGTACCATAGCCAAAGTCAACTCTTACTGAAGAAACACCAGACGGGTCCAGATTGTTGCACAAAAAATCGCACAGGGAAAGAGGGGAATTCGTGATTGCCCACCTGCATAAAGGGCATTTTGCAAGGATAGGCTAGAAAAGTATTTATATATATGTGCACTCGATTTTTCTTTCTATAAACAAACTCACTCCCAGTCATTTCACAAGCATCCTTCACAAAATAGCAATCGTATATATATAGCAAATACGGTCGCATACAATAAAAAATTACTGGTAATGAGACGATTTTGAAGAAGAACATAACCTGTTTATCAATACTCTTCCAGCTGTCTCTTATCTTTGTGCCCAATGCCTTGCACAAGGCTTGCTTGTCCGTTAAAACTTAGAAAGAAATTCATTAATGCATACAATAAGCCAACTAAATTTCATAATATTTACCCATATCAAGCAGACCCAAGTTTCTTAAAACCTCACACGTTTCTGAGATGCGTACTAGATCCACACAGGCTTCCAGATGATTATGAAAGTATGCAACCTTGACTATATTCATAGATATTTGAAAGCAAAGTACCACTGGCTGAAAATAATTTACAATAATTGTTGATTAAACTAGTTTTAGGCAAGCAGAAGACCAACCTCCACATTGGCTTCAAATGACACCATAAAATTTTCCACAACAAAGCTAACGAGGCCGTAGATAATGTTCACATTTGTCACATATGCCAAGATTCTTAAGCTAAAAAAAAAAAGTTCATAAATTAAGTTTAAGTTTGTAAAATTATTAGTAATACTAACAATCGACAATGTCGGGAGCTGCGTTTCCTAGGCGCTATATTTATGCCCAATCCATAGCTGCAGTACTCCACCCAAGTTATGCCCTGCTTTGGCAATTCATCAATTTTGTCTAGTTCCTGATCCAATAGGTTCTGCATTCTGCACGTAAATATTTTGACTGTGAATGTCATCTATTCATAACTACCTTTTATAGCAATTTTTTCTGTGGGAGGTTCTTTGCCAATTAGTCTTAAATTATATGCTTGGTTGCTTATATAACTAGGCAAATTACTTTATTGTATTAAACATTGTGCACTTTTGATGCAGAAAAAAAGAGAGCCTTAACAAGGGTTTCATTAAAAATTAAGGGTATATTAGGAACGATAATTGATTTTTGGCAAACAAAATATTTAGAATTATTCTTTACTAGACTATGCTAAAACACTAAATAAGTAAATATAAAGAAAAATGTTATAATTTTCTATAAGCCAAGTAATAATATAAGCTAAAAATTGTTTTCCGTTCAGCGTTTGTAAATATTCAAATGTGAACTGTTGTGCGCGGCAAAAGTCTTGTACTTAAGTTGGCAGCGCTATCAGCTGTTCAAGGCTGCAGAATGCAACAGATGGGCAGCACAGTTTTAATGTAAATCGCATATTGTTTGTTTACTTGCTTTGAATTAGTTTGCAATTGAGTTGAAATTTAGAACAAGTGGCTAAAGGCTACGCCTTAATGACCAAAATGAGCCCAGCCAAACAGGAACTGCTACAGCCAGTGAAGACAACGAATCCCATTGTCTTTTTCGATATTAGCATTGGAGAGGAATGCGGTAAGCGAAGCGTGCAGCTCACAATCTGTGCTTGACCTAGTTAAACGTTATCGTATGTATATTTTCATATCTCGATTTTTTGCGCAGCGGGACGCATGATAATTGAACTGCGCAAGGATGTTGTGCCAAAGACAGCGGAAAATTTCCGAGCCCTTTGCACGGGCGAACGTGGCATTGGGCAGCTGGGCGAGCGGCTACACTACAAGGGCACTCGCTTCCACACGATCAAGAGAGTATTTGCGGTACAAGGTGGAGATGTGGTGAACAACGATGGCACCAGCGGTGAGAGCATCTATGGTCCACTGTTTGAGGATGAGAACTTTGAGCTGACGGTGAGTGAAATGAAGCGTGCAAATGATTCGGTGACTAATCTCGTCATGACTGCAGCACAATGAGGAAGGCGTTGTCAGCATGGCCAATTATGGCACGCCAAATACAAACAACTCACAATTCTTCATCACAGCCGTCGGCTGTGAAAATCTCAATGGGATCAATGTGGTTGTGGGCCGAGTATTGCGCGGCCTGGGTATCGTTGCTGAAATGGAACAGAACTGCAACGACGAGGGCCAACCAACAACAGACATAACAATAACAGACTGTGGAGAACTGGCTCCTGGCGAAGACTGGGCCATTGAATGCAATGATGAGACATCAGACAAGTTGCCGCCCTATCCACAGGATTGGACGGGCAAATTCAAGAAGCCAACGGTAAGCTCTCAATTATGCAATCTTGATTCATCGTAATCATGTTTAATATGCTCTCTGTATCAGTGCGACACAGCTGTCAGCCTACTCACGGGCATGCGGCAGTCGGGTAATCACTTTTTTCAGCTGGGTCGCTACCATGAAGCACGAGCCAAATACCGTAAGGCAAATCGTTATTATACAATGCTGCGCCGCAACTTTGACTGGCAGGAGCTAAAGAGGAGTAAAGACGATTCGGAACTGAGAAGATTGGATGCCTTTTCCGTGGTGAATAATATCAACATGGCTGCTGTGGAGCTTAAACTGGGCAACTATCAATATGCCAAATATGAGTGTTCTGAGGCCATACGCTTGGATCCCAACTGCAGCAAAGCGTTTTATAGACGAGGACAAGCGCAACGTGCATTGCGTAACTACGAGGAGGCCATAAAAGATCTGAAACATGCACACGCCTTGTTACCAGAGAATAAACAAATTTTGAATGAACTAAACAGCGCCAAGCTGCTCCTGGCCGAATACAACAAACAGCAACGAAATGCGCTCAAGAATCTGTTCAACTAGTTAAGATGGTTTATATGTATATGTATGTGTGTCATAAAACATCACACCTGACTAAATGCTAAGCTGAAATATTTGCTCTATTTACTGTAGAATGTCGCAGTTTAATGCTGACAGAAAGAAGAATACAAATACTTTGTAATTAAATGTTTTTATTATTATACAAAATATTGCAAATTGTTGTTCAATGTTCCCAAGGGTTAAACATTAAACGGCTCACTTTTGGAGCTTTATATATGACAAAATTAATTGCGATCAGTGTTAAATATTTATATATATATATTATGTAATTAAATCAAACTTAAAACACATTTGTTCATACACAATAATGCTTGTTCAACTCGCAACTGAATGATAGTGCTCTATAATGCTGCTTATATCCTAACAACTAAAATTGATTACATATCAAAATGATGAGCTTAAACCTGCACTAATCTTAAACATATGTATGATTCCTCTATACTTAAAGATTTGTCACAATGTCCTGCTCGCTGCGATGCAAATTGCTCTGCCCAGCGCCCATAGAGTAGCTCTTCATATTGATTTCCATATTGGTCAGAGCGCTGGAGACATGATACAAGTTCTCTGAGAGTATAGCATACACTTCGAACAGCTCCGAGTCCGATTTGGATACAATGAAGGCTTCTGTTGGTCGAATAAATGTGTTACAAGTGGTTTTCATAATTATTCTGTTCGAAATCAAACCTGTACGATCCTTCATAATGCTTCGGGCATACGCATTCAGTATGATCGACATCTCATCAAACTTGATGCGACTATCCAAATTACCATAGCTAAAGATGGTCAGACTCTGATCACCAGCACTCAGTGTGGACACGCGACGATACTGTCGTACATGAGAAATGGCGCTCGACCAACGCTGAAGATCAATGTGCTCGTGTAGAGATGCCTCAAATTCCTCCTGCGTCATAGGCAAGCTGGGCGAGGGCGTGGGCGTATGCTCACCCTCCGTTGAGGTCGATGATTCGAGGCAATCCAGCTCAGCTTCGCTGGCACAGCGAACCAAAGCATCTCGCACCAGGGCATAGAGATCCGATATGTCGTGCATCTATAGAAAAATCAGAACTTAGCGAGATAAACATTTCCCCTAGACAACTTTACTTACGTCTTCATTGACGCGAAAATGATTAACCACATTCGAGGATATTTTATGATTCGATTCAATCAGCAAAAGTAGCTGAAACATGAGCTTGTATAAAGAGCGTCCCAAGTCCAGGACAACTTCCGTGGAAGCGGGATCAAAGGGCATGCAGGCATTACTCGAACTACTAGGAAGCTCCAAGCCAGAAGCAGCCACATCGGATTCATTAAATAGAGACAGTTTGCAAGACGTTTTCACTGCATCCAAGCACTGCAATAGAGAATATCAAATGAAAAGAGATACTATGTATATATAGAAGTAAGAGTACTTACCTCCAATACCTGATCCTTCCGATCGAAGAACGTCTCTAGATGCTCCTGCACTTCCAGCACATTGAATCTTAATGTTTCAAACAGCTTCGGCGTGGTGGCCTGCTTTTCACTGCACCAAACACGTGGCGGATCGGCGCGAGCACTTAATAAATCCGTAAAGAGAGATATGCGATTTCCCAACTGCGAACCGATGCCAGTGAAGAACTTCTTGGCCTCCTTGGAAATACTAATTGTCTTGAATGTCAGCTCCTTGACCAGCCTGTATAGCTGCTGCAGCAATTCTGAAGTGTGTGCCGAGGGTTGGTTAACCAACATCGACTGCAGTTGACGGCGCCAATTCTCCTCCGCCTCATCGCGCACGGCGGCGCCAAAGCGAATGATGCCCTGCATATGCGGCGAAGCATTGCAAGGTGTTATGTCTCCCAAGTCTCCAGCACTTGATCCGCTGGTGTCACTGCGAGACACCGAATTGCGACGACGTCGCTCCCGCAAGCTTAGCGATGATGGCGGTGCGCCGCCTATAAGGGACTTCAAGAAGGATTGACGGTGATCGTCGTCCAGCGGTGACTCTGACTCAGCTTCTTCATCGGATGAATCGTCTGCAGTCTGGCGCTTGCGCTTGCTCAGAATTGGTGTCTTATCGCTAAAGCTGTCTTCCAGCGCTGACGAATGGCCGCCCTTAGTGGAGCCGCCCATGCCGCTGCCGAGATTCAGCAGGTCTTCGTCACCCTCAAAGAGCTGATGGCGACGCACGCCCCAATTAAAGTTATCCGTAGATTCACCGGCAATGCTGTCCTCATACTCCAGGAAATCGAAGTCCTTAAACACGGTAAAATCGGGCTGACCATCGTCGCGACGCGAACCGCTGCTCAGATCGCCCTGCGGTCCTGATGTCTCCTCCGTAGACGAAGCGGCCGATGATTGCCGTTCCATGAGATCCGAGGATTGGCTAAAGATGACCTGAATAGTGGCAAATGAACACTGTATTAGTATGCAATTAAGTACGAGAGCACATGCAGTATAAACACTCAAGAAGTTATATGCATTAAATATTAAGAGTAAGAGTGGAAAGCTTACGCTTTGTCTGGTCGCAATCGATCCTGTTAGTAGCGATGTGCTCAGAGACTGAACGTATTAAAACAAAGAAAAACAAAACGAACAGTATGAAACAAAACGGAGACACATGCAACAAGTTAAAAGTGCGAATGCAATGCAAAAATCAAAATAGGAATAAAACAGAACTAGCGATGCCCAAAAGAGATGTTCCAAACTGAGAACAAGCCTTTAGCATGAGTACGGAATGTGTGGAATGAAACGGTGGAGCGATGCATATGCATATATGTAAGTACAAGTGAAATGAAACGAGCCAAAACAAATTACGTAAACAAAGACAAAGCTACACGTGACATTTAGAAACATGTTCTTTTACCTTTGAGCAAATAGAGTTTATAAAATCGTCCTATAATTAGGTTTGGTTCGGGTAGTTAATGATGATATAATGGCGTGTTAGTTTTGGTTTGATATTGGATATTGGTTTATATCAAGATTGATTTGTAATTTTGTTTTTGTTTTTTTGTTACATGAAAGAAAAAGAATCAGAAATAAATAATTTGGTAGAGATGATGGCCATATTAGAAAGCAAGAGCTGAAAAAGCTAGCGCTAGGGGAGCTCAAAGCATGCACCTGGCTATTGTACAAGCTGGAAACCCCCTTTCGAACCCCTCGTGACCACAAACTTACCGATGGCGACTTGGGCAAGCCGACACGCTGTCCACAGGTTGTTAACAGATTGACCAAGCACTCGCGCACCCGACACTGCGACATCCATGGCCGCTTCCAACCGCTGAGCGGAACGGTATCCGCCGGCGACAGACTGGCACTGCGCCTAGGTGAGTTGGGTGTGCCAACAGCGCTGCCAATGCCAATGCCGTGCTGCTGCTGTTGGTGCTGCTGGGCAGCGACAGCTGAGGCACCAATGGCAGCCACATTGCTTTGGGCACGCTGTTGCTGTAGCTGTGCACTGGCCTGCTGTGCAGGCGCAACTGTCACAGTGGTTGCATTGGTCAGTGTGGAGTTCAGCGACGAGCTTCCCGTAGCAGATGCAGTCGAGCCTGATGCGGGCTCCTCGGATTTGAGCAATATGCGACGTCCAATCAACGGAGTTTGCGATACATCGAAGGTGAACTCCATGGTGCGGCCGGCCAGTTCCTTTTTACAGAACATATCCGAGTCCGGATATGCGCCATAGAAGGAGAACGATAAGCCGGCGCTGCTGCCATCGCTGGGCGGCACCACCTGCAGCGATGAGCTGCGCGTAACGATGAGTTTAAGGATCTTCAATGAGTCCTTCCAGTTCACAGTCTGCGAATTAACAATATAGTTAGACTAATTTCCAAATTATGTCTATGATAAACTCACCTCCAAATATTTGCCAATGGCGCGCAGCAAATCCGCATTAATAGTTTGTGCCTGTGGCGCCGATAGATCCACATAGTGCAGCATGCAGTGAATGACATTGAGGACCGGCACCTGCACCTGTTGCGGCCCCTTCTCCAGTACCTCGATGAGGAATGCCAGCATGTGGAGGCCCATGTGGGCGTAGGTGTCATGCAAATACTTGACCACACACTTGGTCCACTGGAATGATTCCTTGCAGAACGTTTTGCGACTGTACAAGGTCATCACAGTTCCCAGATTCTCCAACTTGGCGCCCAGCTCTGTGGACACGTGTGCAATATTCTCAGCACTGCGTATGCAAATCTCATTGGCATCCTCATAATGGAGCAGCATATACGGCAGCAGGGCAATCACGTTCATGGGAAAAGCGCAGCTCTGTGTGGGATCACAGACGGGTAGGCTAAGCAGCGGCGCGAACTGGGACAGCAGTGTGATTGTAGGCTCATAGGTGGCACTGTGTGTGCAGCCCTGAAGGAACAGAAGACGAAGTTTAAAAGCTGCTCTTACTGTGAATATTTACCGTTACTCACCTTCAATAGCAGCGCATGCACACCTGGATAAGCGGTCCATTTCAGCTGCTGCTGCAGCTTTTCCACTTTGTCCCGCGCATCAGGTCGATCCAGCGGCAGGCGATGCAGTACGCGGGTTAGCAGACGCAGTGCCAGCAAAAACTCGTGCTCGTAATCCGATTCAAGCAGTGAAACCGATAGCCAGAATAGCTGCGCCAATATGGTCATCTTATCATCCTGCGTGGCCGTATCGCCCAGCATTTTCAGGCTCTGTGCGCTACGTGAGCGTGACAGAGCGGAGCCAGCGCCAACGCCAACGCCGCCCACGCCAAACTTACAGACAACACTGCGCTCTAGCTCAATGCCTGAGGCACGATTCCGCAACTCCGCCTGCTTGTCGCAGGGCGAGTTGTTGGCCTTGCGGCCACAATAGGATACCGAATAGCTGGTGCTGCGCCCATGACTGGGTATGGAGTAGTTGGAGGATTGCGGTGTCATGCCCGATGGCGACTTCTTGCCAGGCAGAATGGAGTTCGGACCACCATCCTTGTTGTTCAAATTGGGCGTGCTCTTGAAAATATCCTTCATGACGTCCAGTGGTCGGAAATCTGAGTCCAAACTGTCAACGGCAGCCTCCAGCGTCAGCAACAACTCGGTCACATAGCCCTGCATGTCCTCGCCCTGCTCAGCTACTGTCTCCACCAGACGGGACAGAATGTCCGAGAGCATGCGCGAATTAATGGGCACATTGAGAGCCCGAAAGATTTGAAGACAACGGCCAGCGTAATGACGTAAGGAACAAGATAATCCCAGCTGTAAAGCCGTTTGCGCCCATCGCTCGGCAATGCGCGCCTGTGGATAGCTATCGGCGAATACCTTGACCATGTGCTTCAGGAAACAGCTCAGCTGTTCCGCAGACTTTACCGTCCATACTTTCGCTGTGATATCCTCGTAGTTCCACAGCGGCTGGCAGGTATCCTGCGCAAGGAACTTCAGCAAACTCTTGATAACATGCGCTATGGGCATACTGGGACCTGGTTGAGGAGGTGCATGCTCATCCGCATGAATTAACGGCACCTCCGAGTTTTCCGTATTGTTCGGATTGATTTGCATTGCAGCAGGCGTACCAGTCAGAGCTGCAGGCGTGCCATTTGCTCCTGCAGCCTGCACTGGTGTCGGCTGCTGCAGATTCTGCGGCGTCTGCGTCAGCGTCTGCTGGTTGGTCGAGTGCGATGCAATGATCGTTGAGCTCGAGAGATTATGCTGCAGCGCATAGGCAGCTGCCTGCGGGCTTACGTTCAGCAGATAGCTATCGAATTGCTGATGCATCTCCGTAAAGTTATTGTCAATCACGGGCAGAGCTGGCACAGTCAGCCCCAAATCCAGTTTACTCGTCTCACTGTTGAGCAGAATTCGCGCTACAGTCAGATGATCATTGTGCTCAGCCAGGACAATCAACAAATTCACACAGAGCTGCTTGCAATGCTCACGTACAATGACGCGAGTGTGATCCAGACCCAAGAACAATATGTGCAGCATCAGTGGCAAATGTAGCGTCCAATCGATGCCAGGAATGCCATCCACCACAATGTCTGTAAGCAGCATGACCGCCACATTGCAGCTGCAAAGGAAGAGAGCGAGAGATTATTGTAGACATAAAACGCTCATTGATCAATAATAATAATTGATAAAAGAAAGAAATTGGTAAAAGAAACCTATAAGGAAAAGCTTCCATTGCCTCTCTGACTTTTTCTTTTCAAATTTAACGATATCATTATCTAAAATTCTCTTGTATTACTACAACTGAGAATTTCATTTTCAAAGCATTTTTCCTAATGCCCGAACACATTATTTCTTAGATTATACTTTGTTTACATCGCAAATGACAATTGTTAATTACTAAATCGTGCCAAGGGACTTTACCGAGAAAGTGGGTCAGTTAACTATATAAACTCCAGCACATTTGCAACCACTTTCATTCACAATGAAGGCGTTGATAATATTTTTGCTTTTTACTTTGGCTCTAGAAAGCAGTACGGCTTTTAAGCCCACTGTAGAGGCCATATATCCTGACCTAAGGCTTGACGTGGAGCCAGAGCTGGAGCCGTATATTGAGCTGGAGCCTCAGAACATCATCACGAATGGCTATATAGCACCCGAGGGCAAAGCTCCGTATATTGTGGGTCTATCCTTCAGAAGAGGCAATACCGGTGCATGGTGCGGTGGCTCTATAATTGGAAATACTTGGGTTCTAACTGCCTCACATTGCTCAAAGGGTTTTAGCTCTGTGACCATTTACTACGGCTCGAATCAACGTGCCCAGGGTACGCTGGTACACACTGTTAATGCGGACAACATCATTAACCATCCCACTCACGATATTGCATTGATACGCACCCCACACGTTGCCTTCACCGATCGCATTAACCTGGTCAAGCTACCCGCTGCGAATAAATCTGGTGAAACCTATGTCAATCAACGGACTACGGCCTGTGGCTGGGGAAAGACCGCCTCAAATAAACAACCCGATCAACTGCAATGCGTCGATGCGACCGTTATAGCGAATAATCAGTGTGCCAGAATCTATGGCGCGCGCACAGTCCACAGTCAAATTCTCTGCATAAGCACTCCTGGCGGCAGATCCATTTGCTCTGGTGACTCTGGCGGACCTCTTGTCACACAGGCAGATTCAATTTTGATTGGCGTCAGTCAATTTGTTTCCTCCAGGGGCTGCACAGCTGGACATCCGGCTGGCTTCACTCGTGTTACAGGCTATCTACCATGGATACGTCAGAACACGGGCATTTCGTACTAAATTCTACTTAACTATTTACAAGCATAATCGAAATTGAAGAATCTATAAATGCTAAAATATAAAAAACAATTTTTCACAGCAATCAATTTGCATTTTTACTGTCGGCTCATTAAAAACTAATATATATATATATTTTAAGTAAAACAGCAAATATTGCTAAATATAGTAAAAGATCAATTTCGTAACTGGCCATGCCTTTTGATCCTTATAAGCTATATGCAAAGAGGTATAGATCGTGTTTTACAATGAGCACATTTCTATATGCACGTAGTAATCCCTTAAGGGATTTCATATCAATATAAGTGAAGCTAAAAAATATCGACTTACCATAAATCTATTCAAAGAAACTAGGAGTAATAATTAGCCTAAGCAATCTTCTAAATGACACAGCTGCGACTTAGTATAAGCCCTGCACATTTACATATCTAATATCATTATTCATGAGCTCGTTAAATCGTAAGTCGCTCCGTAATTAGCTGTTCCTCTTATCCTAGTTTACAATACAAGAACAGATAAAAAATCAATCAAGCTGTGGCTTTGCACTATATAAGCTGAGTGCAGCAGCAAATCCCAGCCACTTCAGAATGAGAGCTTTACTAGTTTTATTGCCTTTGGGCTTTGTCTTGGCTTGCGCCAATGCAAACACGAACACAACATCCTCTCCTGATGATCATGAACCCGAGAATATCATTACCAATGGATATGCTGTAGCCAATGGCAAAATACCCTACATTGTCAGCCTGATATTAGGAACAGATGACAGCAGTAACTTTTTATATTGTGGTGGCACAATCATTGCCAGCAATTGGATCCTGACTGCTGCCCATTGCTTAGTCACAGACTATGCAGACATTCACTATGGCTCCAATCAGCGGGGCAACGGACTGTTAAAGCACAGAGTGAGGAACAGCAACTTCATTCGTCATCAACTCTGGCTCAATGCCAACGGCAACGACATTGGCCTGATACGCACTCCCCGCGTCAAATTCACATCCAGTGTAAATAAGATCAGGCTGCCCAGATCTACTCAATGGACAGGCGATAGCTTGGAAAACCAGTGGGCGACTACCTGCGGTTGGGGCATCCAGGCCAATGGCCAAATGTCTAACAAGCTGCAGTGCATCGATCTACAGCTCATGAGCAACGCCGAGTGCTCCGACAGTTATGGCACTTTACCGAATGGCACCTTGTGTGCAAGATCGACAAAAGGCAAATCCACTTGTGGCGGCGACTCTGGCGGTCCCTTGGTTACCAACTATGATCGCACCTTGGTTGGAATAGCATCATTTTACTCTGGAGCAGGCTGCATGTATGGTCACCCGGCTGGTTTCACGCGAATTACTGCCCACTTGGACTGGATACGTAAAAACTCTGGAGTTGCTTAGTAATAAGCTAAACAATCTTATCTTATTACATAGACAAAGTGAAAAACTAATAAAGGTGGATTCTTTATAAACATATTTAATAGATATGCCCTAAGCCTTTAGTAATGCTACGTTATCTGTTATTTCAATAGCTTATTTCTATTATCATAACATATATCATCATCATCAGATAATTCGAAAGCGAATGACTAAGTTCCTCAAACGACTATATAAGATCGTAGCTGCTAACGATTCAATCACATTCCGCTCAAGTATGAAAACTCTGTTGCTACTGCTTCCATTGGCTTTTGCCTCTGCTTCGGCAAAAGACAATGAGACCACGATAAACATCTTGCCGGGCGATCTTCCTTTCGGTGTTTTCATTACCAATGGCTACCCAGCCTACGAGGGCAAAGCTCCCTACATCGTCAGTCTGCTAATAAGAACTGACAACAGTAATCGCGTAGCAATTGGAGGTGGCACCATCATCGGCAACAACTGGGTTCTGACTGCCGCTCATTGCCTAACCACGGACTATGTGGACATTCATTATGGCTCCAATTGGCGAGGCAATGGCCAATATCATCACAGTGTTCGGAAGGAGAACTTTATTCGCCACCATCTCTGGCCCGATACCAATGGCAATGACATCGGCCTGATACGCACTCCGCACGTTGACTTTACGCCAACGGTGAACAAGGTTAACCTGCCCAGTTTCAGCCAGCAGAACGAACTCTTTGAGAACTGGTGGACAGTAGCTTGTGGCTGGGGAGGACAGGCCAATGGTCAATTGGCTGACTGGCTGCAGTGCGTCGATGTTCAAATCATGAGCAACAACGAGTGCTCTAAGAGCTATGGCAATCTACCAAACGGCATACTGTGTGTTGCAACTCCTGATGGGAAATCCACATGCGGCGGCGACTCCGGTGGCCCATTGGTAACACACGATAATCCCATTCTAGTGGGCGTAACCTCTTTTGGTTCGGCAGAAGGCTGCATGGTCGGCAAACCAGCTGGATTTACCCGTGTGACCGCTCACTTGGACTGGATACGTGAGCACTCTGGAATTGCCTACTAAAGCAAATAGTGCTTGCCATTAAATCAAAATCTTTCCTTTTGCCTACTATTGTCATTAAATATAAATGAATGCAATTTAATCCAAACATGTAATAATTAAATACTGACAGCCACAGAAGCAAAATACTGATTTCAATAATTAATATGTTAGGTCATTAATACTCCATCATTATCTCCTATTTCAACAGCAGTGTTCTATCACCATTCACTGTTTTCAGATAGTTCTTAATGAATAGCGTAATTAGTTCCTGAAATCGACTATATAAAGATCGCAACAGCAAACGCTTCATTCACTTTCTAATTAAGCATGAAAGTTCTTCTGGTACTATATCCATTGGCCTTTGCCTTTGCCTCTGCTTCTGCAGAAGGCAATCAGACCACGGCCTCACCGGACGAGCATGCACCAGACAATATCATTACCAATGGCTACCCAGCCTACGAGGGCAAAGCTCCCTACATCGTCAGTCTGCTGATAAGAACTGATAATAGCAATGGCGTTGCAATAGGCGGCGGCACCATCATCGGCCACAATTGGGTTCTGACTGCTGCTCATTGCTTAACCACGGACTATGTGGATATCCATTATGGCTCCAATTGGCGAGGCAATGGCCAATATTACCACAGGGTGCGAAACAACAACTTTATTCGTCACCATCTCTGGCCCAATACCAACGGCAATGACATTGGCCTGATACGCACTCCGCATGTGGACTTTACCTCTAGGGTCAACAAGGTTAGTTTGCCCAGGTTCAATCAACAGAATGAGCGCTTTGAGAACTGGTGGACAGTTGCTTGTGGTTGGGGAGGACAGGCCAACGGTCAATTGGCTGACTGGTTGCAGTGCGTCGATCTTCAAATCATGAGCAACAACGAGTGCTCTAGGAGCTATGGCAATCTGCCAAATGGCATATTGTGTGTGAGAACACCTGGTGGAAAATCGACATGTGGTGGTGACTCCGGTGGCCCATTGGTCACACACGATAACCCAATTCTGGTGGGTATAACATCATTCGGTTCAGCAGAAGGCTGCACGGTCGGCAAGCCAGCTGGATTTACCCGTGTGACCGCGCACTTGGACTGGATACGTAAGAACTCTGGTATCGCTTACTACTAAACAATACAATTTATCGAACGATAAACATTCAATAAAAATGCATTATATAAAATGAACAACCTGCTGATAGGCTGAAGAGTATCGATCAATGAATTATAACCATTAGTGCGTGTCAGGAGAGCTATAGCTTCGGCAGAAATCGGAAAACCAGTTGGGTTTACCAAAAAGCATTACTTCTATAACTTACCGATGGAATCCGCTTATAGGTAAACTGACATCTGGTAAAAACTCGGTGAGCGGTGCAAAGTAACCACCATATTCGGGCATCGGCAGTGGATGAGGATGTGGATTTGCTGGCGCCTCAGCTGTATTACGTAACTCCACATTCTCCTCCTGACGCAGCTCTGGATCGTTGATCAATATATCCTCCGGCCGCGGCAGTATGGATGGCCCTGAGGCAGCACGTATTTTATCAGCACCACGAGGCGGACGACTGCCTCCGGTAATGGGTGTGACTGCAGCGGCAGCAGCTGCTGCGGCTGCCTGTGTATAGGCGCGTATGCCGCTGTCCGATTTGCAGGTGCTAAAATGCCAAGAATGAAAAATTAATTTAAAGTTTTTCTTGTAATTTAGGTAGGTATAACCAACCCAATTTTAATGGGATCCTCGCCGCTATGTCGCTTGGTGTGTATGGTGCCCTTCTCCACGGTCAGATCCTGTGTGCGCGAGTCATTAATGCCACCAACAGGTTGTCCTGGTAAACAAAGAGTAGAGTGTTAGAGCAATTGATATATTGAGACTTCAGCAGTGACTTACCATCAGCGCTATGACTGGAAGCCTTTCGCATGCTGGTCAGCCTGTAGAAAGGCGGTGTTTCAGTGCGCTCGATAAGACAGTTGAGTGTCTCCACTGTCTGCAGCTCGGCCATCAGCTCATCAAGCAAGCGATCCGGGCAGCTGCGTGCCAAATACAAGGCAACACGCTTAGCCTGAGAATACATAAATTAGTTGCTTAAAACGTGGCCAAAATGCATGCCACTTACATAAGGTAACAACTCGGTGGGTGCCATGCCGCTCATAATGACCAAATAGCGCAGGATAACCTTTAGATTATTGGGCCAGAACTGGCATAATGTGCCCCACAGCTCCTCAATATCGCGCGGATGAGCATCCGAAAACTATTGAGAGACAAGACAATAAAGATAGAGAGAGAGAGAGAGAGATAGGGAGTTAAGCAGTGCATTGATATATAGGTTACATTCACTCACCTTGGCGGTTATATAAAATAAATTATTCAAAATCATCTCTGTGGCCTCTGTCGAGCCGGTGCCCTCACGACGACCGCGAGTGCCCGAGTCAGGGAAATACTGCAAATAAAGCATATGTACATAAATATATATATATGCATGACATTTATTAAGCGTTGCCCACCATAATATAGGAAAGGGGCGTTGCAGGTGGCACACTCGTTGCAACCAGTTCCATGTTCTGTAGCCAGGGCAGCAGACACTGCAGGAGCAAAGCGCGCACATCCTCGCGTGCGCTCTGAAAGCGATGGGTTATCTCTGCAAATATAATAGATAAAGTCAAATGCCGATGTCTTACAAGTGGCAAGTCGTAACTCACCCGAAAATATGGACATGGTTAGCTCGGGACGCAAGTGTGCCAGCTGCTTGGAGAGGAAGCGTTGCGAACGACAATAGGCAGTGCTCAGCAGCTCATCCAGCGTGCCAACTTTATCATCTTCTGGAAAGGAACAAAAGGGAAAAGTGAAAGTTTAGTGAAAGTCGAACATCGACTCATCATACATAACATATACGTAAAAATGTAACCCGACCACAAGTATTACTGCCGACCATTTTGTGATTGTGGCACAGCTGAGGGCTCCGCAGCAACTGAATGCATCCGGCGAGGGCTTTTCGTAGCCAACTGCGATGCTTCATAGTTCCAGTTGGCCATAAGCTCAAAGCCGGCACTGGAAAGCCGCGAACCCTCTGTTTACGTTTACTACAATCTATATCAACTCACAGCAAACGACAACTGAATGCCACAAATACAGTTACAATCGCTTGTTGACAACAACAGCTGCACTGCTCGCAGCTCTGTCTCTTAGTCAAGCAATTAGGTGGCAGCCCACTTGTTGGGCTGGCTATAACCAGTAGTGACCTTGTCACCTGTTGATTCTATGAATGAAATGGCGACATTTGGCAGTGCGCCGACTCCAAACTGGAGGCGAAAAGCTTTCCGGCTTTTTTTGGCGCCTTCCAATGGCGGCGAAACGCGCCAAGTTGCTTATAAAGTCGCCGCGGCCATTGTCTCGGCTTAGTTGCGCGCGTATTGTCCTGCAGGCTACATGTCCTGCCAGCAAATTGTCTGAGCCGAGAAACGTATTAACAAGCGCCGTCGGCTAAATTCTTCGGGCCTCAATGAACAATTAATAGACCAATAAATAGCGCACGAAAAGAGCAGAAAAAAACAGAAGAAGAAAAAAAAACCTAAAAAAGAATTTTAAAGCCAAACGGAAAGTTTGACAAACTTTTATTAAGAATCAAAAAGTTTTCCTTGAGCACTTGTCCGATTTCAGAGCGTGTGAAAAAGTTCCTCGAATAAAATCAAATTAAGAAAAAAATTATATACAAAAAAATAAAAGTAAAAATCAAATGTAAGAAAGTCAAGAAACCATTAGGAAAAAAATAACTTTGATGTATTAATTTTTTGTTTGTTGATAATTGCGTGGCACGGGCTTAATATTTCCTTCCTAAAACTTTAAATGAATATTTATTTCATATTTGACGCTGCCTGCAATAGGCTCAAACTATTTTTTTCTTTTTGACAAAATAACTAAGAAACTTTTACAGAGCCTGGAAATATTCGAATTAAAAAACTTTTGAAGCAAACATATTTTTACGTTCAACTACAAGTAGACATTTCTTTTTGCTTTGTTATCAAATGTGAAGTGAATTGAACTTTATATGAATTATATTATAGCACAACTAGCATGCGACATAGGTCGTTGCAAAAGGTTAGCAACTGGATAGAGAATGCAGTAAAAGCAATTCAAAATTAGTTTTTCAAACGAATTTTATACTCTTTTTTTAGCATTACTCCAAAATATAAATTCTCAGAGTTCTGTATTCTATATTCTATTAAAAATATTAACTATGGCGAATACTCATATAATAATATATAATAATATATTTTTTAGTTAATGTCAAACCTATTACAGGGTATTTAATCTTCCATTGAAACTCACATTTATATTGCCTATTATTTTCAAGTTTTGTATGCAATGCAGAAAAGTTTGTAACTAGAAATTGCATATATGCTGTGGGCGCAGTAGTTCATTATTAGAAGCTCTCTGCAACTTGATTTATTTCAAGTTCAACTGAAAAGTGCATCTTATTAGATTTGCATCTATTTTGGTTCGGCTGTGCCCTAGTAAAGGGAAATGAAATGCTAACGAAAACTAGAAATAGCTGCAGCATAGTAGCTTAGCTCTTGAATGAATACGAATACGCAGCAAAGTCGCAGCATTTGAGAGGTGTGGAAATTGTGTGACTAATGCAAAATTGACTTTACAGCGAAAGCAGCTGAAACGCAATTATGGCTAATCCTTATGAGACAGCAGTGTCAAACGTAAGCCAGGACATATCAACAACATCTACAGCGAACGGAACGCTGCTGGACTTTGCGACAGACGACAACAGAAATGCCAGCAGCGACATGGACTTTATGTCCGTTGAGGATGAAGAAATGCTGCGAATTGCATACCTTATTGGCGATATTGTGAATAGATATTACGTGCCCATCATCTGCTGTACGGGCAGCATTGGCAACATACTCTCCGTCTTTGTCTTCTTCATGACCAAGCTACGTAAATTATCATCGAGCTTCTATTTGGCCGCCTTGGCCATCAGCGATACCTGTTTCCTGTGCGGCCTATTCATGCAGTGGCTAAACTTTCTCAACGTGAACATCTATAATAAGAACTATTTCTGTCAGTTCTTCACATTCTTCAGCTATCTGGCCAGCTTCTGTTCGGTGTGGTTTGTAGTTGCTTTCACTGTGGAGCGTTTCATTGCCGTCATGTATCCGTTGAAGCGTCAAATTATGTGCACCGTACGACGTGCCAAAATCGTGCTGTTTGGCCTCACGCTCGCCGGCTGCGTGCACTGTGTGCCCTATATACTAATTGCCAAGCCCGTCTACAGTCCGAAATTGAATGATACCATATGCGATCTGAACACATCCTATAACGTGAGTAAAGCGTTCATGCTACTACTATTTCTATTTACCACACACTGCCTATGATTGTTAGTTGACCGAAGTACGACGCATCCAATTCACACATCCAATTCATTCATTCGCACAGCCACGCATTCACACATTCATATCCATATCAAAGATGAAAAGCCTTTCTATTGCATATTTGTAATTCCAGAACTGGTCTCTGAACGCTTTAAGTGGGTTGCCATTGGCAACTGGCAGCGACTAGTGCCAAGAATGTTGCAAGTGAACGACCAACAAAAGGTTGCCACAAAAGCACAGACTACGGCACATCCTCGTCGCAAATTCTCTGAATTCACCATATGCGCGCAGCACATATTCAAAATGCTTGGCTTTGTTTGTTGTTTGTTTCGCAGCGCCAGTCTATAGAATTTATACGATTTCGCACATAGCTCATAAATCAAAGTGAAAAAAAAAGACAAATTGAAAAAATATAAAAATAAAGAAACACTTCATGCATGGCGCAACTTAATTAATGTGATTATCATTGATATATTGAAATTTAAAGAAGCTATTTCTAAGACTTCTTCATTGACTGCTGAAATTTATATCAAATTTCAATATTTTTTATCAAATATATGCCATAGTTCACACTCGAAAAGCTACCCTTTACTCAACATTCCGTGTGGTTCACAGGATTTAAGAATCAATTTCAGCAGCTGCTTCAACAAACGAATTGCCAAGCACTTATCAGAAATTTCACTCTGCCTTCAGTTGGTCTTTTTACTGCTGCTGAGAGGCTCTTATCTCCCAATATGTTCAATCGAAGCGTGAGCTTCAACACAAAAATCTCTTTGACCGCTGAACAGCGAATGTCTGACACTTAATTTAATAGATGCGCACTTGAGTAGGCAGCAAACTAAAGCGCAAATCTTAAAGTTGGAAAGAAATAGAAGAGGCAGCACATGTTAGGCCTAAGGCTAAATGCGTCAAATATCTGTGGCCGGAAAAGTGGAAAAAACCACAAAGACGACAATAACAATAACACTTCGTAAACGTTACCAATTAATCAAACGAACAGTTTACTTAGCCAACTGCTGAGTGAGTTAGGCACAAATTGACAATTTATTAAGAGCGACAACAAATTAGAGACACCAATGTAGCGCACAGGGCAGCAGCATGACATCAAGTGCCAAAGGCCTAGAAGCAAACCTCAACTAACTTGGCTACGAATATGAAATACCTTGCATAGGCCAAACTAAAGCTAAAGTCTTTATCATCAACATGCATATGTAATGCGAATTCTTGGATTATTCTCAGATTATTAACTTAAACCACTACATACTAGCACATCTTTAGCTCATCCTTAACACACACATGCTCCACTCATCTACCCTCTACAGGGTATACAAACGTGTTGTACAAAAAACCGCAACTAAAACTAAGGCAAACAATTTCTTTTTTAACCACAACGCAAAAGAAGAAAGTCAAACAATTGCTGCACAAGGCAGAGCCCTTGGACTAAATATATAGGTGTGTCCGATTGACGAACACGCGCGCCAAAAAAGAACTTCACATCCTCACACACACACAAAAGGGGTGTAACTACTGAAAGGTGCTCACCCAATGAAAGAAGTTCCCTAGGTGATTCGTTAAATCTCAAATTTCTATTTGCGAAATATATTTTATATGTATATTGTATATTGTGTAAGACCTCCCAAAGGGCATGATGCCGACCCTGAAATTCGATGCTAATTTCCAGACAGTGCAAGTCAAACATGTCTACCTTCAAAAACAATAGGAAGAAAAAACGAAAAGAAAAAACAGGAACGACGATCGCAGCTATTAGCCAAATTGGCCGCTGCCACAACTGAGCCGTAAAGTTGCCAACAACGCCGCGCCCATCAACATGATAAAGCGGCCCAAAATTGCCGAATTGTCAAGAACAATATATGTGCATATGTATATTCATTTCAGACATTCAAATCCAATCAGTAACGTGAAAAGAAAAATGAAAATAAAAGCACAAACATTGGCACTGGCTGCTGCCATAGCAGGCAAACGTGTCGAATGAGTGATGTGGACATATTTTTGTCCTATTGAATGCTACGCTTGGCTACGTTATTGAAAACTTGGTAGATCGATGGCTGAGCATAGATTTGTGGTCGGGCGTAGATAAATTTAAAAATTATGTAAAGTGACAATATTTTTTTTTTACTTCTTTGTTTGACATGGTCTGTGCACGCGTTAAAAGAAGCAGCTGTTGCTGCTGCTGCTGCTGCTACTCGTGCTACTCCTGCTGCTCTTTCTTAAGTTACTTATTCGCTGAATCTGCACAAATTACACAGAAATGTCAGCCATTTGCCGGCAAGCTTAGAAGCATATAAATTAAATTAGAAATAATTGTTAGTAAGTACATTAGAATGTATAAATAGGCTGCATTAGCAGATGGCCGCACGAAATATGCTTCAGAGCAAAGTAGAAGCAGCTGTAATTAGGCATACAGACATATTCGAATATCGCGTGGGTCGTTAAAGCATTTTGTAGAGTTCAAAAATATGAAGTTTTTTTCTAGGACAGACATCTCTCATATTATTACTTTCAATTGTAAAACTTTGTTTCATGGAATTTTGCATAATTGAATAACTAAATTTAAAATACAAAAAATTGTCTTTTGCATTGTTGCAATTAAATTTTGCTATCTTGTCTAGCCTATTAATTAAGCACGCCTTAGGCGGCTTTTATAAACGCAATTATGCACATCAAAAATAATATTTTGTTAAGTTAATCCCAGCAATATTTTACTGAAGCATGATAAATAAATATATGATGTGTATAAGCCCTGAGGCTTAAAATCAATCAAGCAGCTGCAGGCTCACTGCTAACTCTCTGATTAAAATTGCATCTTGTCAGTGGTGAAAAACACAATTGTTGACAATTTCCAGCAGCAGCTGGTCAGCTACACAACATCTTTGATGGAATAAATATGTAAGCCATATGTATACGGAAAATGAATCAAATTGAAAGTTCGTCCTCTGCCCAGCCAAAGACAAATCACTCAATGTTGCAGCTGAATTGCCAACTGCCTCTGGCTCAGGTCGAGCCAGTTAGTGCTCAGTCTATAATCGAAATTGGAAAATTGGCACAAAAACTTGTATAAGGATATTGCAAAGCCCTTACAGCACATGCCACAACAGCAGCAGCAGCAGCAACAACTACAACAATAATAATTGATTGAAAATTGAAGAGTTATTATGCTCTTGATCCATTCGACACGCTTACCAGGCCGAAAGGCATTTGCAACATTTTTCCTAAAAATTGAAAAAGGTTCAGAAAAATGTCTTTAATTGATTGCATTTCTGACCGTATTCTACGCTGCCCACCCACCTCCATAAATAGCTTAATGTCCATACGTAATTACAAAAGCACAAAGGAATCTAATAATATTATTTTACATTGGTTCATTACAGCCTCTTGGCAGGCCGATTAAATTACCCAACACACAATTTCCCTCCAACTTGCTCATTAATTACATCTCTACATCTGAATGTTAATTGCGTTCAATTGTTAAAGTGTTTATTAAATAGCAACATGGCATTTTTGCGGCTGGTTAACAATTTAATTCAGATAACTGCAACGCAGATATGATCAATTTTAATTAATTCAATTAATTAAGCGTATTTTTTTATATTTTATTTTTTTATAATATTACGACTTAAAAACGAACGGAAAAGCAATCCTATTGAACAGCAAGCAATTAAAATTTTCCGTGAATGAGTTTTTGAGCTGTTTGAAGAGGTATTAAAAATAAATTGCAAATTAAGCAGGGCGAAGCTTATTAAGAGCACAGATTAAGAAGTTATAAATAGAGGAAAGCGTTCAAGAATAACTTGAACTTCGGCCAGTTAGAATAATAAATAAATAAATAAATATTCAAATATGAAACTTCTATTTAACTTATATAAGATTTCTGATACGTGAAAAGCAATTAAAATTTGCACTAAAAAGACACAAATCCTTCTAAAAGTTATTTAATCAGCTTTAACATTGCCAACTTTTCTCTGCAAAATATCACAAAAAAAAACTACGCGTATGTTGATCCATTATAAAGCCAGTAATTACATTTAAAAAAAATAGAAAAAACTCTTTCTAGTTTTCACTTTGATTGCTGCAGTTTTTAATTCTTTTAAAGCCAATGCAATTCGATTTGTCAGCACAGTTGAACTACAGGAAAATTACGCATACGCCTTGACAGCGCACGCCACAATTCCAATTGGATTAAATACCACAAATACACACAGTCACACACACTCACACACACTCACACACACTCACACACACTCACACACACATACATACAGATGCCATACATTTTTCTAAATAAATTTGGATTTTATTACAGGAGCAACTGGCTCTATTCAACTACTGGGACTCGATTGTTGTATATGCGGTGCCCTTTACAACCATCACCGTGCTGAACACCTGCACGGGCTGCACCGTTTGGAAATTTGCGACTGTTCGACGCACACTCACAATGCATAAGATGTGAGTTGGCATTGTTGCATTTGATATTTATGAAAAATGATTGCAGTCCACTTCTATAATATATATAAGTACAAAAGTCCAATTTTCAATCTAATCAAGTATGTTTTCCTTTTGTGCTGCAGGAAGCCTCAGTTGACAAATATTCCCGCAAATGCAGCCTCCACTTATCGCACTGCAGCATCGTTGAAACGTCAAAAGTCAACGAGCACACACCCAAGCGGACAGCACAGTGTATCAAGGCACACAGAGCAACCGCAGCAGCAGCAGCAGCAACAGCAACAGCAACGACAGGAAGTCAGATCCCAACATCATTGCGAGATAACACAGAAACCAGGTGAGTAATGGCACGTTGGGTTGCATTTAGTTGACAAGACTACACATAAGCTGCTTACTTGTAACCAACTGCAAGGCAGCAGCACAATCTCGCAAGCACATGAACACACACATCTGCACTCAACTTGTTGGCAAACTTTATTAACTTTGCCACGCACAAATTTCACACAATTAGCAACGCTTGATGTGCAGTGTGAAAATGCAAACTACTTAAGCGACATGCTGGGCAAAAAGTTTGTGTTGAATAAATGCCAAGTTATTTACGCATATCATCATCACACATACGAGTACTAATATGAACTTTTGACTTTATGCTGCAGGACGCCGCAAGGTGCAGAACTCATCCCAATTAAAGGTAACCAAAATGCTGCTTGTCGTCTCCACGGTTTTTGTCTGCCTCAATTTGCCGAGCTGCCTGCTGCGCATCGAAACCTATTGGGAGGTGAGTTTATTATTAAGAACCGGGCAAAGCCGGATAATAATCGCCAACAGAACTGCCAAAACAAAAGCTCTAAGCTATCAAAGCACAGCCGCATGAGGTCAAACCTAGTTAATATGCATACTTTCAAAGTGCCATAAAGACTCTTTAATTACGCATACGCTGCGTGTGCCGCTCAGATCAAAAATCATCACTAGACGTGTGCGTAACATTTGTTAGACTTAATTAAAGTTGATCAAGCATGTTGACAAAGCTATATATATGTGATATATAAAAGCACGCCAGCTGCTGCCATTGAGTAAAGGCAGTTTTATGATTGCAGCAGCAGCAACTAAAACAGCTTTAAGTAAAAACAGCCCACACAATGGAACAGAACAAATATATTTGTAGCTCACTTAAATACAAATATTAAAGTCACATTAAAATATATTACATCATTACTGCATTAATAATAATATAAACTTTAACATAACTACAGAATTTAAATTCTACAATCATATAATTAGCATCTATTTAGGATACATTTTATATTACATGACAGAAAGAAATGCAAAAACTGCTGTTTTAATCAACTCAAGTCTGCAAGGACAAAATTTATGAACTGATTTTTGAGTAGCTATTGAAAATGCAAATTCTGGGTATACTTATTTTATGACAGAGTATAAAACGAGCTCAAGCAGACATTGCTTGGCCCATCATAGCTATGCCATTTCAACCCCACAGCAGCGAGTCTATTGAGTCTTTGGGAAGTTTTATACAATTTTTACATATTTTATACAGGCATGTTCAGGGTATCTCCCAGTCGCGTACTCAACGACTCGCGGTTTTTTTTCCAACTTGTTAAATATTTTATATTTATAAGGCATTTCCTGGAATGCGAAAAAAATGTCGCTCAGTTGATTAAATGTCAGCTACGCTTAAGTATATACAACTGACATGCTTGAACGTTGTCAAACGAAAGGGTTTACGCAGTGCTTGGAATATAGCTATGCCTGGCTCTGCCCTTGCCATATAATTAAGCTTTAATTAGTTTGTGTACTTTTGACACCCTTGGCTCGTAAAAAGTATTAAAAAAAAAAAATGAATTCTTGCTGGCAATTCGCAACATTTAATTACATAAATAAAGCATTATATGGATTATCATATTTTCCACAGTATATTTATACTTGGTAACTGATATTTATATTTGATTCCTACTGCACAAATCAATCTTGGAAATTCGCATGAATAAATTCAGAGACTGTGAAAATTGTTATTTCACGAAACGTGTCGAAATGCCTGAACAGAAATAGAAAGAGAAACAGAAACAGAAACAGTAGCTTTTCATTTTTCATGTATGTAAGTTTCCCCTTGCCATCGACAGCTGATTGAATCAATGAATTGCAAATTGTTTCAGCACGCAAGACAAGTATTGAATATTGATTGCGACAGCAAATTAATTGAGCGAAAAGGGTTTCGAGGAACTACGCAACCAACTGGAAATGTCGAAATAAGCTCAACAGGTTACCAGACCATATTGAAGCATGCAATTGAAGTCGATCTGCCACAGCAGTGTTAATTAAAAAGTTATGGCGAATAAATAGTTCAAAGAGCAGCTTAAACTTAAGCATATTACGAGGAACAGTTTCAATTATATTTAATTATATATTCACAGAGAAATGTATGTTTTTAACAAGTTTATCATCCCTTCTCCCTGCCAGACGCAAACGGACAAAACACAAAATTCAACAATTGTTTTGCAGTACATTTTCAATGCGTTTTTCATTACGAATTTCGGCATAAATTTCGTACTTTATTGCGTGAGTGGACAAAATTTTCGGTAAGTACTTCCAGCACACGAACTTAAATACTTTACAAAAGAGCCCATTGCCTTTAAATATAATACATATAAATATATGCATGTGCATATGAGGAGCACATGTGTGTAAAAAAATAATATCATATGCTTAGTTTATTTTATGGTTTCGTCATTTGAATTTTGCACAGAAGATTAGTCTCGAAAGCTCTTAACCATAATTATCTTTTCTCTTGCAATATATTACAGCAAAGCGGTGCTCAGCATTTTCCGCCGCGTCTCATCGGCTCAGCGCGAGGGCATCACTCAAGTGACAGGTAGGTGCACCTGAAGGTACGAGCAGCCATAATATTTAAACAATTGCTCAAGCCTCGCGCATAAGTAAATTCAAAGGAATGAACATTTTATTGCTGGCACATGAAAATACATGCAAAAGAACAAATGAAAATCTCCACGGGATACAGCCAGCCGTTTCAAATTCAGACAGCTCAATTATTTTCAGAAAACCAACTTATTTTGTGTGATGCACGCGACGTTGGAAAGGGAAAGGGAAAAGGAAAACCTATACATAAATAGACATACGTTAATGTATAAGGAATTTAACTCAAATGAGAACATTTAGAATATGCAATTCCAGTGAGGAACTGTATAAAATTTGGAGTACTAAAGGTAATGGAATAGAAATAGGTCATTTTCGTAGTAATGGGAATAGGAATAGTAGTAGTAATAGAGGTGTTAGATCAAGTTTTAGTAGTAGAAGTTGTAGCAGTAGAACTAAACAGAAAAGTGTAGGAGAACTCAATGAAGGTAAATAGTAGTAGTAGTAGTAGTAGTAAAGTAGTAGTAGTAGTAAAGTAGTAGTAGTTGTAAAGTAGTAGTAGTAGTAAAGTAGTAGTAGTTGTAAAGTAGTAGTAGTAGTAAAGTAGTAGTAGTAGTAAAGTAGTAGTAGTAGTAAAGTTGTAGTAGTAGTAAAGTAGTACTAGTTGTAAAGTAGTAGTAGTTGTAAAGTAGTAGTAGTAGTAAAGTAGTAGTAGTAGTAAAGTAGTAGTAGTAGTAAAGTAGTAGTAGTAGTAAAGTAGTAGTAGTAGTAGTAAAGTAGTAGTAGTAGTAGTAAAGTAGTAGTAGTAGTAGTAAAGTAGTAGTAGTTGTTAAGTAGTAGTAGTAGTAAAGTAGTAGTAGTAGTAGAGTAGTAGTAGTTGTAAAGTAGTAGTAGTTGTAAAGTAGTAGTAGTAGTAGAGTAGTAGTAGTTGTAAAGTAGTAGTAGTTGTAAAGTAGTAGTAGTAGTAGTAAATAGTAGTTCGTAGTAATGGGAATAGAAATAGTAGTAGCAATAGGGATGTTAGATCAAGTTGTAGTAGTAGTTAACTAAAATAGTAGTAGGTAAACAGAAAAGTGTAGTGGAACGAAGATAAATAGTAGTAGTAAACGTACTAAATAGGTAAATAGTAGTAAAAGTTGTGATACAAGTAGCAGCAATAGCAAGTGTACTTAATAACATCATTATCAACACGATTATCACATGCATAACAAGTATCATTATCATCAACTTTAACTTGAGCAAGATAAAACATAATACGCCAATAATTATATTGTGAACAGAGAGACGAACAAGCGCACATGACTAACCCAACTCAAACTGTCGCTTTGATTGTATTATTTTGCCCCCTACTGCTAGTTAGATGTATTTGCACACAAATATTATGCGCTGATTATTGCCTTTTCGGGAAAAAGTCGAAATATAGTGAAGGAATTCCAAGAAGCAGCTGCCTTCTACTACGCAGTAGAGCTAAAGCGAAATTTTATGTTAATGCAGAAAAGAAACTTGCTTTAAAGCAAGTCAACTATGCAGCTAGCAAAATGCCATAGAGAGACTCCTTTCAAAATGATAAATTATTAAAGAAGAACAAAAAGATTAGCATATAAAATGGAAGAACGTTTTAAAGGTCAACGATGTCTGATGCGCATCAGAGCTTTGGACAATAAAACACAAGATAATAATAAAAACAGATGCCAAAACACCCAAGACAAAAAGCCAAAAATGATGTGGGTCAAGTGGATGCAAGTTAATTATAACTGCAAATCCAAAATCCATCATCAAAAATATTCGAGTCAATTTTTAAAGACTTATGCGACGTAAATACTATAAATCAATTTGCTTTTTTCTTCAATTTACCTGCACATTATTTATTTATGCTCGAATTCGAGGCAATAATAAATTACCGCTCCAAGGCGTAATAATAAAGACAACTTCAAGGATTATTACATTAAAAATGTATATTGTAAGCTGGTTAAATCAAAAAATGAAAATAAGTAAATCAAATGGCGACTTAAACATTTGTGGCTAAATGCAAAACAAAATGAAATTAAATCAAATGTCAATGCCGACAAACAAAGCGGGACAAAAACTGCCGAGAGGGAGAGTCAAGCAGCCAAGGTTAAAAGGATCAAAACAGTCAAAAGGTTTTTGTGTGTTTCACACAAATATTGACAGCTTCGTTCCCTTACCAGAGCCGTAGCAGCAGCAGAACTTGCAGTGGTGGTGGAACAACAGTTGGAAATGTAATTAGCGTTTTCACTGTCGCCCGGCCAACGGAATTTTTTTCAAAAACGTGCTTCAGCTTGCTTTATTTGCATACACAGCAGCGCATACACACACCCCCACACATGCATATTTTATACTTGTGTGCGCTCGTCCTAGCTTAAGCACTTCAGCCCCGCTGCTGCTGCAATAATATTGTACAGACTCGTTTTTTGCATACGTCAATATCAAGTGTTTAAACAGTAACCAACTGTGCTGTGAGTAAATATCGCACTGCAGAATTAGGCACAGACAGACGGCTCCGTGCTAGCACTTTGCAATTATAAAACAAATATTGATTTAAAATTTGCAAACTGATTTAGCCAAGCCAAAGGCACGACACGGCGCCATAGGCAATTTGATTAATTGAAAGCTGATTAAACAGTTGCATCAATGTCAGCTTAATGAGTTTCCCAGGAGGTGAAGGTGCCTTAATGAGAGTCAATTTGGGCATTTGATTTCTAAGAACCGTCGAGTCTTTAAGTATATTTTTAGCTCATTCTTATTTCGGTATCTTAGCTACATCGGGATTTAATGTAATGAATGTAGCTCAAGCACCATTCCAGCGTTATGCACGACTTCCCTGGCGCTTGTTAATTAAAAAATTTACTAACTGATTTAACGCTTATCCCTAAAGGCATTAGTATAGAAACAGATTACATAATTCAGCTACAACTTCACTAACTAAAAGTTAAGACTATCCGGGCATCATACTAATTGCATCGAACCCATACGATATCGACTATTTTTCCCGAATTTCACAAAATTTTGCGCAGCATTTCAATTTTGTTTGGCACAAAGCAACGTGTTCCTGCCAAATTAATAAGTGTTTGCCGAACGGCAAAATTTCCACCATGCGGCTGTAGTTAATCACGACTTTGATTGGCCATAAGCATTCGCTATAGTTTCAATCACTGACACACACAAATACGCACACACGCACACACTCATAGGCGTGCCGTGCTCTTGTGTTAAATGCGCATAGCCATGTGTAGTACGTGTGCTGCATACAATACGCGAAACTCCTGCATGGAAAACAGGCCTTGCTCATTATGGTTTTTATACCCTAGACTCATTGACCAAGCAGGGTATATTATATTTGTTGCAGTAAGAGGAAACATAGCGACGAGTAGTTTCAGAGTCTCGCATTTAACATATCTTTGTATATTTTAATTATATTTTGGAAGATTGTTTACTATTTTAGACAACTCCCACACTTTAAACGAATTTCCAGGTATCGGCAAGTCGTGTTTAAAGCTGCCCTACTTTTTATGTGTTGGGACGCCTTAGGAGCAGTCAGTGATACGCAGATCCTGCCTGGTAGCAATATGGCTAACTGCCAAGTCAATCAGTGCAACACCCCCTCGCTTGACTTTGCCATGAAACCGGATAATAAAAAATAAAAAAACACCAGAACGAAAACGTGCAGATATATGTCTGATACACATACACACAGATATATATATATAGCTTTAGCTGTGCTTATAAATTAAGCCTAGGCGACTAGCGGTCGTGACTGCTGTGACGCACAATTCACTTGGGACGCGCATTCAAATGCTTTCTCTTTGACTTTTATGTGATGGCCAACAATTTGGGCTCCTTTGTTATTTGACTATATAATTTATATAAAAATCAGAGAGAACGCCAAAAATAGTGAAGCAAACACTCAAAGGCCAGCAGCATCATTAATCTTACATAAATATTATACTATATACATGAAGAGCGAAGAGCGCTTGTTGAAAGGCTTTGAAAGGCCGAGCGTGAACTTGATTTATGCATTCCCCTTTATCAGCCTCTGTGAGGCTTCTCTTCTAATGACTTTAAAGACTTTAAAATCCCAGACAATTTATAATTGGCTTTACAATAAATTAATTTAAATTAAGCAAAGGGAAAAAAAACAGCCGACAGGCTACGGGTTTCTCCCTTTCCTTTTCTTCCATTTATCATACAAAAATTATTCGCTGGTGACAATTTTCATTTTATGTTGAGCTTTTGTTTTAGACATCAGAGACATGCGCGTAAAATTCTCTGCATAAGAAATTTTATCTATAAAAACAAAATATGTGCGCGCATGTATTAGTAATTATATATATATATATATCATCATATATATTATTTCTATGCATATATAATCATAGAAAAACACGCCCAGGCCAACAATTTTCACCAGTTGCTTGCCAAAAAACTGAATTGGTGTGTGTGTGTGTGTGGGTGTGTGTGTGTGGGTGTGTGTGTGTGGGTGTGTGTGTATGTGTGTGTGTGTGTGTGTGTATATGTATGTGTAAGTGTGCTCTTGCGTTGGTTTGCATATGTGTGTTGGCTAGCGTGTGCATGATTGATTGACAATCTCTGTCAAGAAATTCAACATGCAAAAAAAAAAATTGAATAAAAACAAGCAACAAAAAAAACATTAAACAATTTAGTTGACAGCCAATCGAATTTTTGTTGTAATTTTTTACTTCATTTTTTACTTCATTGATGAGCGCATACAAACGCCAAAGCATACAATGCTGGTCAAATTCATGAGCGCACAGATGTATGCTATGCTTCTTCATAGACTTCAAGTATGTCTGGAGCAATATTTAAAAAAAAAATATATAAAAAAATGCACCGTGACTTCTGCGCTGAGCTGATAACAGCAAATCCCTTGTAAAAGGTCTCTGTAGCCAAAACAAATTCTATAAAAAAGTATAGCCTGCTTTTGAGCTAATGCAAATACAAATCTAAATTGAAATTGAGCCAGGTAAATAACGACGACAGAGGGCGTAAATTAAAAGTGCTGAGAAAAAGGTTGCAACCCGTGTCCATGGTCAACACACAAAGTGTGCATAGAAGCAAGGCAGAAAGTTAATTGAATAATAGCAAATTTTATGAAAGATAAATACTTGTAAACGAAATCTTGACTTGGGACTCTTCAAGAAAATCTTCATGTTCTCATTACAAGACTTGTCAAATGTTTAAATTCTGGAGTTCTTGTTTTATTAAAAATTTTTGTGCGTGAAGGCAACGTAATTAGAAAGTTTATAATTCGCCGCAACCTGCTACATGTGGCACACGCAATCACCTATAAACACACCCATATGCAAACACATACACATACAAACAGACACACTCACATATATAAGTTACATATTACGTCAATAAAGTTCTTTTTACTGCGCTTGAGTGGCAACAGCAGAGTTCTTCATTTAATGAGATTTTCCCCCTGACAGCACTCGCATTTATAAACGCCGAGACTTCTCGCACTATTTTCAACTGTTTTACACACGTTTTTCACTTGGTTTTTCTTTCGCTTTGTCTTTGCCAGTTTCCGAGTATTGCCGCAACACGGGCACATCGACTAGGCGGCGCATGATGACGCAGCATTGCTGGAACGAAATGCACGAGCTGCATCCACTTAGATAAGCTAATGAAACTAAACAAGAGAAGGGAATGCCCTACGAAACTAAAAACAAAAAAAGACGTAAGCATGCAGCTAAAATAAATGCAAAAATAAAATAAATAACAATTTGTTGAGGCTGCAGCAGCAGCTAAACAATTTAAATTTAGTCAGACAAATTAAGTTTCAATAAAAACCTGATAAGCCCCTTTTGTCCTCACATTGAACGAAATTTAAATAACAAACAAATCTAATATCGTATTTCTATAAGCTAAAACTGCTTGTGATGGATGTTCAAGTCAAATAAGTCTAAAACAAAAAACAACAAAAAAAAGTAAAGCTAAAAAATAAGAATTTTACCTAAATAGTGACAGTTATATGTACGTATTCCTGCAAACATATAAATGTGTGTCTGTATATGTGCAATGGAAATTAAATTATGTCTAAATTTAGTGCTTCAGTGCTTGTTTTAATTGCATGCAAAAACATATGCAATAGTAAACCACATGCACTGAATTAAATGTTGCACTCGAACCTACATAAATGTGCAATAAAAAATAAGAAATTAAAAATACAAAAATAAAGCTTTGCGTTTAATTGACACTTTCAATTATTAACTGTACACCAACTATTGAAGAATTATAATAAATATTCATTTTGTTAACGAAATTCGTTGTTTTAATTATTGATAGTTTCAAGCTGCCCAATCGAATTATGAAACTGAAAACTGAATTATGCTTTAATTTTGTTAATGGTTTTTTGGGTTTCGACACGGCAATCAATATAATTATATATGTGTGTATATAACATGTTACATGGACCACACTCTAAGCTGCTACACCATTTGGCCAAATATATCTGCCTCAGGCACAACTATAACGAGAGCTAAGCAGCTTAGTGCTTGGAAATAAATAAAGGTCAATGAAAGAGGCTGGACATGACTTAAAAGTCACGACCCCAACCGAAGGCCAAACTTTAAAGAACCCACCGAGAAAAAAAGAGAAAAGGGGAAGCAGCAATAACAACAGGCAACAACATCTACAGACATTATATAAATGTATATAAATTTTGTAATTTCTGCCAGAACGATTCGAGGATTATGTGAAACGAATACAAAATGGTAAGCGTAAGTCACGCGCGGACCATGTTTACGAATTGCTAATTGCCGTGACGAATTAACGTTCCAAGCGCCCTAAATCTGCGCTGGCCTTTGCACATTTCAATGAAAATCCATTTTATTAATGCGTTTTTTCTTTGTTGATTTAACATACCCTGTAAGCATGAACTATAAAAAACAAAACAAATACAGTGGGTCGAATGATTAGATAACCATTAGAATGATATTTCAGCTTTATCAAATTATTAACATAATTAATAATAATGATAAATTATGCAATCGACAGAGAGACAGAAAGTTAAGTGTTCAACTTAACTCAGCTATGATAATGATAACTTATATAATCGAGACAAGCCGATATTTCAATTGAAGTTACGTATACGTAATATTAGTAAGTTATGTAAATTATGTGAATATTAAGCATATGTATTCATGCGTTTCGTAGCAAGCATTACGTATACTCCCCATTAAGGGAGGAACAGAGATTGGATATCAAGTATACGCATGGATAAATTAATATATCCATGCTCGTTGTAAGGTATTCTAACAAATAATAAGCTAATTCTTAAGCTTCTTAATCAGCAGAGAGCCCATAACTAAGCACACAACCTGGCCATATTTGCTTTCAGCTCCCATTCTCATCAATAATTTCAATGAGTAAGTTCGCGTTGGCCACTTTACACGGTTTGTGGCTTAAAAATGATATTCGCGCTTTTCCATATAAGACACACGCCCCGAAGAAATTGCAGCAACCGTGATGACTTGCTAACGAATGTTTTTTTACCATTTTTTTTTCCTTTTTTTTTTTCTTGGCCGAACGCTAACATTAATGGCCCAGCGAGCAGTTTGTGCATAACAAATTGCCATAAAATTATACTGGGGTTTGAAATTCCCTTGCGCTTGCACACGAAATTAAATTCAATTCAATCAAATTGAAGCTGTTAAGCACACATACACATACACAGCAAGTGAAGCAAATAATTTAATGTGGGCTCGAAAGCAGAAAGCAGAAAGCTGCTTATATAATGAAATGGGATATCTCAAGCGTCGCCAACATAAGCAGCCAACACAAAAAACAACAACAACAACAACAGAAATGTTTCTTACATCAGTTGCAAATTCATATTATAAACTATTGCCACCCAAAAAAGGAAAAATAACTAAAATAAAATCGAAGGATTAGAAATGAAAATTCTATAACAGAAATAATTCATAAGTTGTGCAAATTGTTCAACTGCAAATGAAGCTGGGAGAATATAACATAACGAAGCTTGAATACCCTTTGTTAAAGAAATGTAAATTAATAGAAATTATTGTTGACTGATTGCTATTTTATTGTAATGTTAAATATGTATTGCCTGCATTAAACATGTTAAGCATCGTCGAAAGCTGAGTAATTTACATTAGTCTCCATATAGTCCCAAAGATATTGCTGCAGCTAAACGCCTCCAATAGATTACTCTAAACTCAATTGCTGCTTGATTAAATGTAGTTTAGACCTTGCTCTACTTTCAGTTTATTGCAAATTCTCGAAAATAATAAAGCAAGTGGAGAAAAAATTATAAAATTGCCCTCAATTATTATGAAGTGCAAAAATGTACTGCCAAAAATAGCTTGGCCACAAAATACAAATTTTATACTACACATATTTCTACTTTTGGCCAAGTAAAGTCAACAATTTATCGATTTGCTGAGAATCGTTGGCATTTGGTAAGTTAAAGTATCTGTTGATTTACAATTTTCATCAGCTAAGGGCAGAATGTTATGGCAAAAGCACTTATATTCAATTGCAGTGAAACTTTATGAAGGTGGACAGCAATGCAGGTGGCTGTTATACTGTAGATAGTTCATACCTTTCTCGTTCTCGCTGTGCAAATTGCCCACGGTGCTGCCGAAGAAGCGTTTGTCCAGTATCTGCAGCAGCTGCAACGCGGTCGCATGCACCTCCACGCGGGGGCAGCCCGTCATCAGCAGTGTTACGGTGATAACTGACGTATAATGGTCGCATGGATACTCTCTGCAAAAGAGAAAAAGATAAACAGAGGATGAGAGAGAGTGAGAAAGAGTGTAAGAAAGAGGCTGGGGATGGGGAGGCAACAAAACACAAACACGTTGTGCTTAATGGATTTTATGCACTTCAAGAATTTTACTTAAGGTATTAAAAGTTCAAACTTAAGTAAAAAGTTAACTCTGCTGCGGTTTGGTGGTTTTACTAAACACCTGTCTTTAACCTTAGCTAACGAGCTGGAGCTGCCATAAGTAGATAAAAAGGACAGACAGCCAAATTAACAGTTTGCCCAATTAAAATTCAATCACATAACCCAACCCAAGCCCACGCACGCACAAGCCGAAGGCTTTGATGCTTACTGTAACGGGAGAAACACCTGTCGATAGAAAGAGAATGAGAGAGACTGAGAAAGCGAGAGAGAGAGAAAGAACGATAGCCATTATATGCGGCTGTGGCTCTGCCAATGTTGTACCCTATGCAAATTTTCTAAAAATCAATTCTCAATTTGCATACGAAATTGTAAGCGCAGAAAAGTATGCTACGGATTTTGCTCAATTCAGCGAAACTTCTTCGAGATTTATTACATTTGCTGTTGCTGTTAATAAAGCATTACTGAAGCAAATCTATGCGCAAATTTTATGAATGAGCAAATGAGTTTAGTGACATAAGTGACTTAAAATCCAAATCAAATTTGAATGGCAAATTAATCTAGAGTCTGTGTCAAAATATTATCTTAAAGGAAGTTCAATTAACGCCTTGCTCAAGTTAATTTCTACAAACTAGAAAATTGTTTACAATTGATTCTTTTCTGTTTGCAACACATTTCACATTGTCTATGCAACATTTTGCCCATTTATTATATTCAATTACAATTGGTCTTGTGTTCGATGCGCAGCTAGAATTTCCTTTACAGTGAGAAATGAGCATAGCAAAAAAAATGGAAAAAAAAACAAATTGAATATGTCTGTTGCCATTTTACAGCTAATTGGAAATGATTTTGCACTAAATAAAGTTTTAAGGGCCACTCTGGCATGGCCTTTAGCAAAAAACTATATATGTCCATCCACACCGAATGCATCCATCCACAGTTAATAAAAAAAGCTAGTTTCTGTTTGTATTTTGATTTTCATATTGAATTTGCTATAGAGTGTACACAGAGTATGTGTGTGTGCATTTTGTGTGCTTAACTGTTATACAAACAGTTTGTGCCATTGTATGATAAAGCCAACCATAGACAATTTTGGTATTGAAACGATTTGAAGTTTGGAAAATTAAAAACCACAGTAAATCAGAAATTTAACCATTTGTAAACTACAAAATGCAGCGAAGCATTAAAATGGAAATTTATATATTCTATATGGGCAGCAGCACGCAAAAGATCCACAAACAGCAGCTGCTTCCAGATAGCGCTCTTTGGCACGCCAACAAGAAATATCATAAAAATAACAAACAAACAAAAACGCAGCAAAAAATTTGCGACATGCACCATGTGGCATGTGCCACAAATAAGTAAATACAAATCACACACAAAAGTGTTTAGACCGAAAATAAATATAAATTGTTTGCCTCGTTAAAGCTGAAATGCTCCAATAAAGTGGCTGCAATAAGACCGGTTTTTAGTTCTAAATGCATTTTGTTAGTTGACAAGGGAATTAATTGTTCTTACTAAAAATTATGGCTACTAAACAGCCAAAAGCAATTTCCATGAAATCTTTTCAAGTACGAAATAAAATTTAATAAAGCCTCGCCAAGAGCAAATACTTCACCGACATTTTTTGGCGATGAGAAAAACGCTTTATTCAGTTGCTATATATATATATAATTATATATACATATATATGTACAACTTTTGGCGGTAAAAGACGCAAATTATTGCGAGCCTGAGAGACTGTTTATCACCTGACTGGAATGCAATAAAGCACAAAAGGAGTGTAAACACACACACACACACACACAGAGAGAGAGGCAGTTAAGTACACACTCAGACACCCTCAGACCAGCGCGATAAACATGCAGTACAGCATAAATGGTAGACATGAAGATATATACATCAATGCACAATACATGACAAAGTATATTGTTTGTTGCTTGTCAATGAAGGCTGTAAATTTAAAGCAGCAGTCATGGCCGCCAGACACGTGATGCGCCACTTAAGCCCCAACACACGCACCCTCCCACACACTCACGAGCACTGGAGTATATAGCAGGATATGAGCAAAATGAGATTATTTGTAAATAGATCACGTTCTGGAAGGGGAGAGGGGAGGCATACGGAGTCGTTTGGGTGCGCGACTAATGCGTTAACATTTTAAATTGACGAGTGATTAACTTACTTGGCACTGAAGATTGAGGCCAAAGCCAAGAAGCAAGCATCAGCCTCACGTGGCGTAGACGTATAACATCGATCGATTACCCATTCAAGCAGTTGGCCCATATCCGGATTTGATTCCAACAGCAACACAACCGTATCGCGTGCCAATTGATAAATCTAAACAACAAACAATATGGCCTGATATATAGCTGACATAAACGAAGCTATTGTTTTTCTCCACACACCTTCTCTTCCTTGGAGGTAAGCAACAAATCCAGCCACTTATAGATGATGCCATCGTCTTGCAAAAGGGGCGTATAGAAGATGTGACCGCAACAGAGCAAAGCGGACATGGCCTGCATAAGAGATACAAGAAATATTCACTTAAAGTCACATAAAGGCGCGAGCGGCAGCTGCAGCAACAACAACGACTTGCCTGTAATGCGCTAAATTGCAGTTTCTCCTCCTCGATGGTTTGGCCAATCTGTGAACTGATGCTTAGAGGCTTGGAGAAGCTACCACACCATGTGGCGAATAAATTGAATAGATTACGCTTCAAGTCACGCGATAGTAAAGTGGCGCACGCTTCCACTGTGTCAAATAGTTGATAGTTATAAAATATAATTTAGATTCAATTCGAAGGAAACCTACGTGAAAAGTTCTTAATCATTTTTCGTATGAAATTGCAAAAATGCGCCTTGACTTCACGTATGCTGAGATTATCCTTGTCCGTCTCGGCCATCAGGTAAACCATGGCGCCCTCAATGTACTCCACAAATGTGGGATGCAGCGACATTGTGTCACGTTCCAGCACACAAGAGCTAAAAGTAGCAAAGGAATCAAAGAAATTTATGTGTACATTTCTGTGTTAGGGATTTTCACAGCTTACCTCACGCCAAAGGTGCCATTTTCAGCTATCTTCTCCAGCACACGCACCACCTGCAGACGCAATGCATCGCGACGACGACGGCGTCGCATATTCTCCTGCTTTCGATCAACGGCCTCGCGTATATAGACCACCAACTCCTCCATGAGATCCCTATTAAATAGAGATTGAGTATCTCGAGTCGAGTCAGAGATTTAAACTTTGTGCTTACTTGAGCGCATCGTGATTTATCATGCCCAACGCATTCACAGCCGCATCCCGCACATCAATGGCCTCGCAGCGCAGCAGGGGCACGACCAGTTTATACAGTGCCTGTGGCGAGGCGCTGCCCATTGCTGATTTGTCACTCCGATCTGCGTTTAGGGAATCTGGCGATGAGCTATAAAATAAAATTTACGGTCACAACATTTTACTGTCCTGTTTTAATGTTTAAAGTTCCGCAACTCCTGACTGAGAGCCCGTTGGCCCCTAAGCTCTGGCAACCACTATTGACAGAGGCTCTGCTCTGTTGGCAGACAAATTCGTAATTCTATTTATATTTATAACTGAGCATCCCCTTTACCCAGCAATTTCATGCAAAATTAACATTATAAATATTAAATTCGCACATTTCAATTAAAAAGTAACAATTCTGTTCAGCAAAAAAAAAAAAAGAAATAAATAAATATGTTGGCATATACATATATACCAAAATATATATGTATATATATTTATGCGCCGCATATCATATTCTGTCTGAGGCACGCGTGGCGTGGGCGAGTACACAACAGCTAGCAATATATAAAATAAATAAACTTGATTTTTTTCACAATTTTTCAGCATACCAAAAAGAGGCATTTAAAGGAGGTGGCACACGCCCGGCAAACGAATTTATTGCTCAAATCAAATGGCAAACAAAATAACAAAAGAGTGTGCTATGGCCGAGAGTATCAGACTTGCAAAATACCCTGTAAACAGCTACGAGTTGCTATTAAACTTTCATTCAATTAAACTTGGATTGGCAAATTGTTGGAGATAAAATGATAGACAGACAGAAAGGGAGGCAGTGAGATATATATATTAAATAAAATACATTATTAAAACTGCATCATAAAATGTTATAAATAATATCGATGAATTCATATACCCTACACCTATACACTGATTACAGGGTATTAGTCTTAGAGTGTGGTCAAATTGAAAATATTTAAATACACGGGCAAAATGGAATATTTAATATTTTAAATATACATTTGCAAGCAACTACAAATCCTCAAAGCTTTTTTTGTACAAAACTACAACAAAAACTGTTTTAAAAATTCTATGTCACTCTACAAATATGTGTGGCAATAATTAAAAGCACATTAAATTAACAAATTGTAAATATCACATTAAAGAGTAAAAGCTGCTTTGACTTTGATATTTTTGACAATTAAAGGTAAGTAATATCAAGCTAAAATACATTTCTAAGCAACTACGTACGACATAAGCACTTAGGAAGTAAGTTGCATATCACAAACACACACACAGAGTCACACACACATACGCACACACTGGGCACACACATTGAAGCAGTTATGGCTATAAAAGCCACATTAAAAGTAATAGGAGCAGACTTATGCATATTAATTATAATTTTCTTGTTTGCTTTTTGTTTTTAGGGATGTGTGGATATCTTTGGATATTTGCGGGTTTTTGGGTTGTCGTTATATTTTTTTTTTTTTTGTGTTTGATTTGCTTTACCCAAGTCGTTTCTGGCGCGCTTCTTTGCGTCCGTAGGAGAGCGGCAGAGTGAAACGTGTCACAATTCCCTCGGGCCCAAATACATTTGACGGTATATTGTCCAAGGAATCGGATAGCGAACGTGAGTCCGATTGATCTTGTAAACTATAAATTACAATCCATATATAGTGATAAAACATAGATATATAAATTCATAGATGGAAAGAAAACAAACAAGATGGTGTAGATTTGTGAATATATGATCTTTGACCAATAACGAAACGCTTTCTCTCAAACTGATTTCGATGCAGACATATAGACATGGACTATGAACTGTGTACGTAAATAGCATTCCCCAACTACCAACTGACATTTAACAATAGTTATGAGCTCTGTGTGTTTTTGTGTGTGTTTGCTGTGATGAATGCATAAGATCTTCCAAAAGAGTAGCCCTCGATTTATTACAAATTAAATAAAAAAAAAAGCAAAGTTTTTAAAATATAAAAATATAAAAACGACTATATAAGTTAAGTAATCTTTAATATTTATTTTGAAATCAAGGTATCAACGATAAGAGCCATATTAAATTATTAATTTGCTGGCTGGTCTACTAATAATTAGAGCTGCTTTGATTGCATATTGAAGGCGTTTTTCTCATTTACATATTTAGAGACAGCCGTCGCACCTGCTATATTGAAGCCAAATTTCTGATACAATTTCGAAATTTGCATTTCAAACAAATCAAACAAATTGATGTAGGTGTGCGTGTGTGTGTGTGTTTGTTTATTTGTTTTAGATGCAACATGGCTACAATTCAAACTACAAAAGTTACAAAGACAAATATGCAAATAATCATACAAGACTTTAATAAAAAGAGCAAATGACACGAACTACAGGCAACAACAAACAACATACAACAAGCAGACAGAAACTCTATTTACAACAAAGGACAATGTTTGATTTTATTGCATACGTTTCTCATTTCAACTAAGAATTTTGATTGATATTATGCAAATACGTAAATCGGCACAGAATTCCAATTCAATTTAATAAAAATTTGAAAACTTTTCAAGTTGAAATTTTCATTATTATGGCATACAGACGTGAATCGATATGGATGTGAGTGTTGGTGTGTGTGAAACGTGAACAAACAATTGCAGACAGGCGCATCAAATGCAACTTAGTTGAAAGCAAATAAACAGTTAAAACAACTAAAACCAAATGACAACAAAATTAACATGAATTTGCATTGAATTGGGACAGGCACACGTGCGCTGGTTATAATCGAATGCTAAATGTTAATCAAACATGGGACAAATGAAAATGTATTATTTGAATTACGATTGGACCCACTCAAAATTTATTTTTAGATGCACTGAACAATGTTGATTGGCAATGTCTATGAGCATTGGCAAACTTACCTCAAGCTCAGATCTGGCGAGGCACAGCGCACGGCTACGCTTGGGATTTGTGGCACCAGGCGCATGGCACAGGCCACCTGGTTACGCCATATACGCATGTACAAATCCTTTTGACTCTCGGTGGGCATTTTCTTTGTGGGCGCCGAGCCGCGCAGTAGAGACGCACGATTATCACTAACGGGACTGTAATTGGGAGAGCACATAGAGTGTAAGTTAGTCGACGAACACTTGTCTCTTCCAGCTTCAACTTACGTGGGATCTATGACGCTATAGAGTGCATTGAGACGTGCATAGCAAATGGGCCAGGCCTGTGCCACCGCTGAGGGGCATTGTTTCAGCACACGTTGGCGCTCCAACAGGCCGAACAGACAGCTCGCCCAGGGATCAAAGGGCGGCTGTGACGAGCTGGCAGTTGCAGCGGCAGCTGCAGCTGCAGAGCTCGTTTGGGAAAGATTCAGCGTTGATGTCGAGGACTTCGAGTTGTCTAAAATAAAAAAATGCTTTTAATATCCACGCACATGAATTGATTCGCCAGCCAGCTTACCATCTGTGAGTCCGGCCAGCCAAACGCCACCGCTGCGTTCAGCTATCCAAATCAGATCAATGCAATTGGCATTCAGCACGGCCGTCTTCTCTGCCTGCGGCAACATTGGCAGACATTTCTCCACAACTTGCGGACAGAAGCGATCCATGACATCGATCAGAGGTGGTTCCGTTTCGGGAAGGCCTAATGCACGCATTAGGTTCTTTACCTCTTTAAGTATATAGACTGCCACCTTGCGCAAATAGAAACGATAATTGCAGAGCACCACCAAAGCAAAGCCTTCGACAAAGTGCAGCGTCGTAATCAATGGTATCTCATTCTTTTTGCCCACATCGCTGGCCGCCATATTGAGCACCGTGTGCTGGGTAATGCTGGACATGCCACTCGAGGTGGTGATGCTCGAGGCAGCGCTGCTGGCTGTGTTTAGATGCTGCTGCTTGGATTGCTGACTGCTGGTGGTATCCTTACCAGCGGCCGTCGGAGCTGTACCCGCAGCAGCCGCAGGTGCGGGCTGTGCAACAGTTGTGCCAATAGTGGCCGCTGCGCCACCAAGTTTTGGCTGTGCCGGATTATTGGTAACGCCGGTGGTGCCTGTGCTGGGTACGCTGCTACTGCCGCTGCTGTTGTTGCCGGTGGCTGCAGCGCCGTTGACATTAATCGCGCAGCGCCAAATGGTTAGGAGAACAAACAAGATGCGCGTACAGTTCTCCAACAATTGCGGATAGGTGTCGGTGACATCGCGCACCAGAAACTGTGTGTAACCGTGCACGACATCCTGACGCCAATCCGGAAAGTCTTTGACCAGCGTCTGCAGCGATTGATACGTCAGTATGCGCAGCTCCTCATCCATGTGAACGGTTAAGCGTGACAGCAAGTCGACCAGCTCTTGGGTCATTGTGTCAGGTATTAAACGTGGCACAGCAGCAACACACGTCCGAAAGAGATCAATGCGCGGCTTTCGCTCTCCAGAGAGCATCTCGTCGGGTTCCTTGTTCTGATTCTGTGTATTCGTCATCATCAACGGCCGTCCACAATGTACATCCAGAGCACGTAAGATGTCCACAAATACACGGCGTACGTGCGGAAAGTATGTGGACATTCCAATGCTACGTGCCGTCTCATCTGTTAACATCTTGTTGATGTAAGTCTTCTTCACACGCAACGTGTTACCCGAAGGCAGCGCCGGCACAGTGCGCGGCATTGGCGGCTCGCCGTCCTTTTGCTGCAGTGAGTCGGCAACCACAAGAAATGCACGTAACCCGATGCTCATGCGTTCCGGATTGAGTATTACTTTAATGGAGCGACCCACGCCGAGTAAATCGTAGACAATCTCCCGCATGGCAAAGTCCAAACGCTCCTGAGCAATAAACTGAATGATCTTGACAAAGATATTCAGCGGTGTGTCACGCGGCACAACGCCCTTGGAGCCCCTGAAAAAGAAAAGCTGTTACAAAAAGCCATTTCATTCATGTCAAAGACAATTTACTTGGGGAACAAGGAATTGACAATGCTCTGCAACCGTGAATGCGTAGCCGAATTGGATTCGCACTTTATCCTGATCATGTAAACCCACAGGAGGCGAAAGAGCGACTCGAGGGCAACACGACTCATTTTAGCGTCACGATTCTTCAGATTGCTCAAGCACATGGCCAGAAAGTAGTGCCAATTGGTCAGAAAGAAAGTCTTCTGCGAAACGCAGAGCAGGCAAGTGACGAGCGGAAATAACGCTAGACGGTGCTTTGACTTGGTCGATGCATCCAGCGTCTGCACATATAATAACTCCACAAAGTTCTTAACGCACGGCACATTAACCTCGTTTTTGACGGCCTGAAAGGGGCAGAGATTAATAGACATTTCAATGTAAATATCATAATATATTCTTACCGCTGCAACGGGCACTAGAATCTCCACAAAGAGTCCAGCCAGTGCATGTTTGATATCCTTGTCCTTTACCTCCAAAAAGTATTGAGCACATTCGTGCATGAATTGAAACGAGGCCTCAAACTCCTCGATGGGCACCATTTTGACGCGAAAGAACTTCATGCCCATTAGCAGGCTAATGATGCTCTGCGTCGTTGTCGGCGATGCGTCTTTGCCGCGCAACTCCTTCAGCTCGAACATGAAACGTTTCCGCACCGAAGCAAATCGACTCTGGGCCAGCACACCAATAACCTCCGAGTAGAGATCCGCAATCATATGTATATTATGTGCATTGGGATTGTTTTGTAGACCGTCCTTATACTTGAAGTGCTTAAAGGCCAGATTCTCGATGCTGCGCACGAGATCCTCATGGCCCGGATGAAATGGCAGCTGCTTGAGTATCTCAATCAGAGCCAAACAAAATATAAACTCAACAGCCGCCTCGCGACGTTGCAGCTGAAAGTCGAGATCCACGGTGGTCTTGTTCACAGCCTGAACACTGCTGCCCGATGCCGGTTTCTTCAGGTCATTCTTGATCTCCATATCGGACAGTTGGCGACGATGCCAGGCAAGCAGCGTGTGCAGCAACGAGGGCAAACAATGCTCGGCCACAGAGCCCAGAGCGGAGAGCAACTGATCAAATTGCGAATCCTCTCCGCGCTGCAGCAATTTCGATAGATTCTTATCGGCGCTCTCCAGCATGACCAGCTCGATTTTCTTTTCCGCCTGCGCTGTGAAGTCACTGAATAAATTGCGCATGACTATCTCGCCGGGGCGTGGAGGTGCTGCCAGCTCTACGCTGGCCACACTGGCCGCCAAAGCATGCATCTCGGCCTGCGTGTAACTGGGCAGCACGTTGATAATGTTGCTGCGCGAATGTGCGCCCCAAGGCAGCAGCGACTGACGTTGCGGTATGATCAAAGGCGGCAAAGCAGCTGGAGGTGAGGCGTAACTCTGACGATTGGCGCTATAGCTAATGGTGGCTGTGGCTTGAACAGCACCGGATTGTTCCTGATTAGTCACCGAATGTTGTGCCTGCTGTTGCTGTTGCTGGTGTGGGTAAAGCTGTTGCGGCTGCTGTTGCTGCTGCTGCTGCTGTTGCTGTTGCTGTTGCTGCTGCTGTGGCTGATGTGACTCATACTCTATGCTGTAAGGGTATTCCTCGCCAAGTATTTGATAATTTATGGGCGATGTGGTGCCGCTGCCATTGGCAGACGCTGATGCGGATACTGATGATGCTGATGCTGCTGCCGCTGCAGCTGGACCATTAAGCCCAATGCGTCCAGACTTGGGCGTTGAGGTATATTCACTGGAGTTTATGGAATGACGTTGAGCGGACGAGCCGTTGGCCTCCAACTGTGCCTCGTTATCAACGTTATCGCCACCAGCGTGATAAAGATCTTCATGGTAAACACTACGCTGTGGGCTTTTTGTGGGCGAGGTATTAACAGCTGTGCCTGTTGCTGCTACTCCTGTTGCAGCTGTTGTTGTTGTTGCTGCAACTGTTGCTGTTGTCGCATTGGAACTGCCGCCAGCTGGTGAACCAAGGGCCGCCGCACCACCAACAACTGTGGCGGCCTCGCTCACGTGTTGCTCATTTGGGTTTTGATTTGTGCCTTTGGGAGAAGCAAATATAAAACAAAAAGAGTCATAAAACAATATCAGCAATAAATGGATTTGCACTCTTATCAATACGCAGAAATTGAGCTCAATATAAAAATGTGTCTCTAAATGATTCATTTACTGTGACGGCACTACCAGCTACCCTTTTAGCCTTTTAGCAAACAACAACAAAGTCCATGAGTATTCATGTATATACCAAATTTGTTTACTTAACAATTATGATTTTTTTACCCAAAATATGTATACAGGTTTTTTTTTTTGGTATGTCGTTAACACGCGCCTAGCAAATCATATCTGCAAATAGAAAATATTATTATCTCATCATCAGCATAATGTTTTTTTCTGTATTTTTGTGGGTGTGTTGTAACTGTGAGCCCCAACAGGTTGCATAGAAGCGAAATACCCTATAGACATGTCTTGTCGCTCGCTAGTCCGTTATCGTTAAAAGTCCATTTCCTCATGTGTGTTCAGTTGTTGTGTTAGCTTGTATCTTAATTAGAAAATGTTAACGATGCATGGAACATAAATTCATTATCGGCATATCGCATGTCTAGCAAAAATATATACATATAAAGATATATATATATATTGGCAAACAGTTCAAACTCTGATTCGACACGATACGATTCGATTCATTTGGTTTTTTTTTTTAAATATTTTACGTTGATGACGACATCGCATCAGTTTTTCAATCAATGCTATAGTCTAAATAACGCAAGTTCCTGCTCATTCAACATTTTAGTAAATATTATTATTAAACACACTCTATTTATCGCTATCTTTATCGCGGCGCCATCGAACAACACACGTCAAAAAACAAACACCTTTTCATATCAATTCAAGCGTAAAGCCAATTTCACCATTTTATATATAACAAACATACATTGGATACATATATAAAATACTGTCTGGATTATTGCGAGTACCACAAGACTTGTCATCTACGTAGATCATGAGCATTTCAATTTCCAGTGAAGTTCATGTTTGGTTTCAAATATTCAGTCATTTATTCGAGGAATTGAAATGGTATTGAAGTCAACAATCCAAGCGAAAATTTAATAAAATATCAGACGGCAATCATTAAGATCATAATAAAGAATGCAGAGCTCTAATTTATAAGACCATTCCTATCATATTCTATACAGTAGATACTTTAATAATAATAATAGCAAAACAAGACTATAAAATTTTTAACCATGTGCGAATTAAACAATTAAAACTCATAAAATTCATTATCAATTTCGTCTTTAATGAATCCAATAAATTTTTTATAATATTTAACCAATTTCGTGCCACTGAGAAAGCCTTAAATTTATATTTAAATCACGTATTACGGCTATCTAAATCAATAGCTTTGAATGTATCCTAGTCACAATTTCAAGTTCAATTCCAACATTTATTGTTGTTGTCCTTAAGCTGTCATTAAGGCTACAGCCGTGGCAGCAACGAGCAAGCTTTTCTATTACCTCGAGCTAAAAGTAATATAAATAATAAATGGTAAATGGTAGACGGTAGAAAGGAAAACGTTCGATGGGAATGCGACAGGCACTACCGAATGCCGACACATGACCGTCAGCTGTTCCACAGGACTCGAAGGACTCACACGACACTTAAAGGTCACAGTCAAAGTTCAGGGCAAAGGTTTCACTGTCACTGAATAATTGATCAACTTTATAAACGGACTACGTAAGTATCGATATACTATATATAAACATAAGTATATGCATAATGTATGTGCATGTTTATGTTTGCATTTAAGACGACTGCCCCGGCTGCCAGGAAAATTGCGCAAAGTTTACGAAATCAAATGAAAATTCAATTTTCTTCTCTTTCCAAATTCAATACAATTTTGCCTTATATTTGTTGCTCGTTATCTAAACATGCTGGCAACATCTGAGGGAGAGCTATGGGAAAACAAGATAAGAATGTGCCGATTGACAAGAAGTTACTCTGTAATATTGATTTGAGAATTGGAAATATAGTTGAACTAGGAACAGAACAGAACTAGAACAGAGAGAAATACTAAGAGAAACAGCTCTAATATACCCCATGCACTGCGTTTTTAATAGGTATACAAATGCGCAGAAAATATGGAAAATTGCGTTAAAAATATAAAATCCAAACCGACAGCAAAGACAGATTCTCCCCATTTGTTTGTGTATATTATTAATAACATATTAACACGCTCGCATCCCATCAAAACCAAAACGAAAAGGAGAAGAAGAAGAAGCCTGCTACAAGCGAAAGTAAAGCAAACGAATGGAAACAAACTGAAATTCTTGTTTTAAATGCGCCATGGATGTGTCATTTAACAAAACTACAACAGTAACAACAAAAACAACAACAACGACAACAACGGCAACAACTTGGCAAAGACATGCGAGCGAACACGAATCTCTCCTCTCCTGATCTCTTGTTGCCCCAGCACCATTTGGCCAATGTCTCCGATTCTCTCATCAGATTTCAGTGGGCCAAAAGTTAAAGAACTGCAGCGCCGGCAAAACGAAACATGTTTCAGTTTCTACTTTTTATTTTATTTCAAATGCGCAATTTATTTGAAATCAGCAAAAAATACACAAATAAATTATAATACCAAGTAAAAATATGTCTAAAGACTGGGTGTAATGCACTTGAAGACTTTGTTTTTGTTAACATGTTTGCTATATGTCTTTAAATAAATGAATTAATATATTTTCGTCTGTCTAATTTTTTGAAATTTCCTTTAAAGTATCTTCTAGTCGAGTCAATCCTCCACACAACTCTTTGCTACTTGTTTGCGTACAATTTTGAGAATTATTGCGGCTAAATATTTATGATATGTGTAGGATTCTTAATATATTATCAGACAATTGCACGAATCAAAAACATTTATTAAACAAAAAGTTGAGTTTACTGCAAAAAAAAAAACAAGGAAAAAAACAATGGAAAAACAATAAACATTTTCTTAGAATTAATTTGAATTTTTTATTGATTTTCTGTTAGACAAAATGATGAACCATTTAGAGAGCTCAGCCAGGCGAAAATGGGCCATCAGAAGCCATAAAATAATAAAAATAGAGATAGCTTTTCTCAACATTTTTAATATACATATGTATATGGATGTGGATATATAGCTACACAATTTTCTTCATTTTGCCACCCACACAGATAATATTTAATTGTCAATCTGTTTGACAGATATTTATGATAAATGTTTTGTAAGAGAGTAAAATCAATTTGTTACCTTTTAGTTTTTTTGGTGTCCATTGAAAGTTCCATAACATGAAACTGGCGCATAAATTTGTAAAGTAATCACAGCTAGGAAAATGATGCTCAGGCAGTTTTTCCAATGTTTAAACACGACAACAACAGCAACAGTAATAATAATAACTAGAGAGAATATTCTGAATACAAAGCGCAAATAATTGGCACAATAATATTTCTTCTTGTGGGTGTGTCGCTCTCTCTCTCGCTCTGTATGTGTATGTGGGTGTGTGTGTGTGTAGGTATAAAAGAGGCAGGTGATTAAATAAACGCTGGCATTTGTAAGTACACGTAATTAGAGGCACGTGAGCTTTGTTGCTCTATCTAAACACAAATTATATTTATGAGTAGTAATTAATTTTGCGTCGTTTTGTTTTTTTTTTTTTCTTTCCCTGGCAGGATTATTTGTTGTAATCGCTGTTGTTGCTGTTGGTGCTTCTGTTATTGTTGATAAGAACAGGCCATACAGCTCATAAATGTGTCACCACAAAGCGAACGAATTTGAAGACTTGCGAGCCGAGATTAGATCGTATATAAAACGAAAATAACAACAGAATACAAAGCGCAACAACAAATTTAGCTGTTTGTTAGGTTTTAGACGTCACTCATATAACTATAAATATAAATATTAACGATTATTTGTAATTTTCACAGCTTTTTTCGAAATTCAGCGTGATGTATGTATTTATAATGCTTTTTTATGCTAATGAGCCAGTTTAAAGGTGTCTCAAAAAAAATGAGCTCAGCGTTTTGAATTTGAAATCGACACACGACGGTTATGACAACAACATGAGCAACATCAGCAACAAGAATAAAATCACAATACATCAACAACAATAACACAAAATTCGGTTGTCAAATTACAATTTCGAGTCAATTTAAAGCATTTATTTATATATTTGCGCGATCATTTATATATTTATAGGTGTGTGCAGCACATATATCTTCACGTTCACATCGCACACAAAACACAATTTCTGTCGGTTAAAACACAATTTATATATTTATATATACATAGGCACATGTGTGTGTGTGTACATACACACATATATATTAATCTCAATACGCAAACGTCGAAAACGTAAAATGCTAAATGCGAGGCGAACTCTGGCGACGACTAATTTCGACTGCGGCGAAAACGCGCGCGGCTCGCAGACCAAAAAAAGTTCCAAGCAGCGCCAGAATCAGCAGCAGCGAAAGGCAGCGACGTCAACAACAAATACGAGCAATAAGTAATCAAAAAAAAAAAGTACAAAAAACAAATAAAATAAAAAGCAAACGTAAAGCAAAAACAATAAAGACTGAGCGCAAATCGCGCGCGCTCGCAAATTGAAAGCACAAAATCAAAACAAACGATAATTGTATATTTAAAATTATGATTAAACACAAGAGACAGAAAGAGATAGTGGCTGAGAGAGGGAGAGAGAAGTAGAGAGAGCAGCAAGTGTGCCAAAGAGCGTGTGAGTGTGAAACAGCTGTTGAGAGCGGCGAATTGGAAAAAGCCGCACAGCAATAAAAAGTAACAACTCAATCAGCTGAGCAAGTGGCGTCGACAGCGACGCCAACTGCAACAGCGACAGCGTTGGCAATTGTAAAACACAATGATTGGCATTATTTATAGTTGTTGTTGTTACTGCTTGTTCTGTGCTTTTTGTTCTTGTTTGTTTTCACTAATATTTCGGATATTAACATAAATTAGATAAAAACAAAACAACATTGCAATTAGCTCAGAACAAGGTAGTTCGTAGTTTGTTGTGGCACTTAGCACACACAAACACATACAAATATGTAGTTCCGTAATTTTGTAGTACATCGCGTATGCGTAATCGTATACAAATGCACAATTGAAGGCTAGAAAATAAAAAGGCGTCACGGCTTACATTGTGTAACCCGTTCTCTCTACTTTTACACCCCAAAACTATTGTTTATTACATAAATCATCTTGAAATGTATTTGTATTTTTCGTTTGTTTGCATTTGCGTTTGAGTGCGCAAATTTCTAAATAAATATTTGCAATTTTTTGTTTGTTTTCAATTTGTTTTCAATTTACTTTGTTGTTGTCATATTTCGCAAAGCTTTGCTAATCATGCAAACTGTACAATTTTTGTAACAATAAACAACCAACTTGATTATTAACTGTGGAAGCCATAAGAAAAAGAAACACAAAATACAAATGCACAAAAAGGAAAAAGGTTCGGGAATTAGCACATTATTTCGTATATGACTCCCTCTCTCTTTCTCTCTAACTCTCCGCGCTTCTATAAGTGTTAGTTAACGGGTTTTATTGCAAATTACATCACGCCCACGCCATATAAATTGCCAAAAGCAAAAACAAAATGCAAAAAACGCACGCGATGACGAACACGCGACCGGAACGCGCCTTTACACACAAAACAGTTTTTAAAACAACAAACAGAAAAAAAGGAAGAACCAGAGCAAAGCAGAGAGAACGCACTGCAACTTGACACTTGGCGCGTTAGTAAACAAATGAGCTTTGAAGCCTCAGGACAGCGAAAGCGACGTCGACGCCGACGGTTGCGACGAATACAACTAAAACACAGACGGAGAGTGAGCTAGAATCGCACAACTTATGCAATTGGCACAGGTGCCGCACTCAGAGCTCACTCGACATTTGACTTTTGGCGAGCAGCGGCGAAAATTCTGCCTTTACTATTCTTTGTTTTCTTCTTCTAATTTTGCACCACTAGCAGCTGAGAACATCCGTTGGATAAGTGCCAGAGGTTGTGACCAAACTGACTGACGTTCTTGCTTATTGTGAATGTCATTATCAAGGTTTATGTATTCGGCGTCCATTGTCTGTTTGTGAATGAAATGCCATCACAGCGAATTGAGAGGAGAGCGACCAGACACGCACACGCACACAGCGGCGCAAACACACACGCGCGCACACTCATATTAAATTTACGACTAGGTCTAGGTCAATGCAGTGCCGAAATACGCGTGTATTGGTGATCATCTCAATTCCTATTGCCCTTGCAAATTTATCTTCTCCTGCTCTCAGTCGCCGTCGCAGTCGATGAATGTATGCGTGTTAGTGTGAGCGAAGGAGAGGAAAACATTCGCTCATATCCAACTGTAAGTGGCAACGGTAAATAACAGCCTCCGATGTCAAAGCTCAATAAAGAGCACATAAATGATGGCAGGCAGAGTTAAAGAACAATGGCCACACTAATACACTGAAAGAGGTATAAGCAAATGGATTGGCTGTTCGAACATGGGCATTATTTGTATACAGAGAGCAGAGCAGACGCAGTCAAAGTGAATCATCACTTAGCAAATGAGGAAATAAACAGACAGAGGCAAAAGCGCCGACGCAGAGTACTAAACAAGGTGCAAGAGGTACCAGGTGGTAATGCACACACGCTCGCATGGACGCTCGCACTCACTCGTATACATTCACACATGCACAAAATAGATAAAAATGCACACTTGATATGTGGGCGTAAACAATTAGCAGCGACGTCAGCGGCAATTAAACAAACGAGTGTAAGAGAATCAAAAGAAAGGGGTTGAGCCCAGGTAGAGCTAACTGAGTCGCACCAAAATAGAACTCACCTGCAAGGAATGGACGCGTGCTGACGCCATCCAGAAATGCATCCAGCTCCATTAATTGATCCATGCCTGCTTTTCAGAGCCCCAAAACACTTGCGTACACAGTTTTTAATACACTAAGTGGCTGCCATCTTTGTTTTCTCAAAGTTCATACAGTTTTGCTCGCACGTCCGTGTCGCGGCGACGGCGAGCAACGACACTAGCACTTGGCAGTAAATGAAACACAGTTAAATTCAATTATTCGGATGTTGCAAATAAATTTCGAGAATTTGTCTAAACGGAAAATGTACAAGACGTGAGTGGTAAGAAGAAGCAGATACAGTAGTCAGCAGGCACAGCTGTTTTTTGTTTAGCATGCAGCGTTGCCACCTCACGACGCGACGCGCGACGCCGATTCAAATGTGCAGCGACGTCACAAAGTGTGGTTAGTGTAGTTCAACGGGTTGTTGATAGATTTTTGTGTAAGTAACATTTAAGAAGATAGTGTGATTAATATTTATTTCATTTTTTTAATAACTTATTCAGCAGCCACTAGTTTACTTAACTTCTGTAAATATTTCGATTTTGCATTATGTGTGCCCTGACAGCCCTGGTAAACAGCTGATGTTCACTTTTTGTTTTGCACGCTTTTCTGCGTTATCTATATTTATCGGCGAGTCGGTGTTGATTTAATTTCAAAACCGTAAATACCTGTGTACTTATCAGCTTTATTGACTATCAATGTTGTATTAATAGCCGTGAACGCTGCACCAACAATGGCTGCGTTGCCTCTTGCCGTACATCCGTTAACCAGCGACCCGACCGCAGCCTGGAATGAGATCAGCAAAAGCCAGCGGGTCATCAAGGTTGTTATGAAGCCACCAACGACAACGGTCGCTCCCAATAAGGCACGCGTAGTCTGCATGTCGGATACCCATTCACTGACGCCTTACATAAAATTCGATATACCTGATGGTGATATATTCATACATGCCGGTGACTTCACCAAGTGTGGACAGCTGCAAGAGGTTGTGGAGTTCAACAATTGGATCGGAGCGTTGCCACACAGGCACAAAATCGTGATTGCAGGCAATCATGAGCTCAGCTTCGATCGCACTTTTACGCATCCCTTCCAGAACAAGGGGCAGACGCATGCCGACCGGTACGAATGAAGCTGCCATAAATCAAACCTGTTTTCATAACTATATGTTCTCCTATACAGCTCCAAGCACACAGGCATGAGTATTTTAGATGACTTGCCCACATTGGGCAATGATAAGCAGAGCATGGAGAGCGCCGTAAAGACGCCCAATATACGAGAGGCCTTAACCAATTGCACGTATCTGGAAGATGAGCTACTTGAGCTGTGGGGCGTGCGTATCTATGGCTCGCCCTGGCAGCCAGAGTTTTGTCGCTGGGCATTTAATGTGCCGCGAGGCGCTGCCTGTCTGGAGAAATGGAATCAAATACCCGTTGGAGTTGATATTCTAGTCACCCACACGCCGCCCGTCGGCCATGGAGATCTCTGTTGTTCCGGCGTGCGCGCTGGCTGTGTGGAGCTGCTGACCACAGTGCAGCAACGTGTGAAGCCCAAGTACCATGTATTTGGCCATGTGCACGAGGGGTATGGCATAACGAGCGATGGCAGGATCATCTATGTGAATGCCTCCACGTGCGACATTAACTATTTGCCCAACAATGCGCCCATTGTGTTCGATGTGACGCTGCCACCCGGCGTGCGCAAGGATTAAGCCCCACACCAATTTCTATTTATTTAATTTACCCTTAAGCTGCCATTTCAACAAGGAAGAAGGAATTTATTTTCAACTGCAATACAAATTATTTTAAGTTTATTAAATAACAGAACCACGACACCACCTAAGTAATACTCATTAAATATCCTAGTTGTAGCGCTGGTTTAGTCAATTTTCAAACAAACGGCTGATCACGAATGAAACCACAGCTAAATTCCCATCCCTATTGCCTTTGGGTATCCTGCTCTGCTTTGTTAAGTTTCAAACCAAACAGTTGATCGGAAATGCAACTCTTCACAGCTCCAGTCGCTGCATGTAAAAAATGGCCTGCATATTGCAACGCTTAGTCAAGTTTCAAACCTACTATTGATATCGATTGCAGCGAATAAAGAGCTTTTAAATATCCTGCAATTTGCAACTCTGACTTAGAGAAGTTTCGAATTAAATGACCTATTCCAGTGCGATCGGAAATGCAACTCTTCAGCAAATTCGGCATTTTTTGACACTTTGCCTTTGCGCCATTCGTTCTAACGGCATCCATCCAGCGCCATCATTGCCGCCATTTTGTTCTGCAACGTGACCATCGAAAGAAATTCAATTTGAATTTCTTGCGAGCTGTTCACGAAAGTTTTGACTTTTAACTGTGTTTTTGCTTATATTAATTAACTGTAATTTGGCATACAAAAACTATGGTGAGCAAGCTAAATAAATGATTGATTGGTCCTTCCACACTCCACACACAAATTGATTTGATAATTCTGTTAAAGCGCGAAGTCATTTCCATACAAATTGGGCAATGCGGCACGCAGATCGGCAACGCCTGCTGGGAACTTTATCTGCTGGAGCACGGCATCAATCTGGATGGTAGCCGCAAAACGGATGCACAGCAGGTGGAGAGTGGCCGCGGCTCCAGCGTGGGCCAAGGCAGCTCCGACAATGATGCACATACCTTCTTCATGGAGGCAGGCAATGGGAAGCAGGTGCCACGCTCGATCTTTGTCGACCTGGAGCCATCAGTGATCGATAGTGTACGCACAGGCGTCACCCGGCATCTGTATCATCCGGAACAGCTAATCTCCGGCAAAGAGGATGCAGCCAATAACTTTGCCCGTGGACGCTATTCGATTGGCAAGGATGTGCTGGATCGGGTGACATCGCGACTGCAAAAGATTGTGGAGCAATGCGATGGATTGCAGGGCTTCCTCATCTTCAACTCGATGGGCGGCGGCACTGGCTCCGGCTTCACCTCTCTGCTGATGGAGTCGTTGTCCAACGACTTCAGTAAGAAATGCAAACTCAACTTTGGCGTCTATCCCTCGCCGAAGGTCTCCACAGCTGTGGTGGAGCCATATAATGCACTGCTAACGACACACTCGACCATGGAGCACGCGGACTGCGTCTTCATGGTGGACAACGAGGCCATCTACGACATTTGCAAAAGCAAACTGGGCGTGGACAGACCAGCGTACAACAATCTGAATCGCCTGATTGCCCAAATAGTTAGCTCTACGACTGCCTCGCTGCGTTTCAGTGGCTCTATGAATGTGGATCTGAATGAGTTCCAGACGAATCTCGTGCCCTTTCCACGTATACACTTCCCCCTGGTAGCATATGCCCCGCTCATGTCCGCGGATCGGGCTGCCCATGAGCAGCATGCGATCACCACGCTAACGAATGCCTGCTTCGAGTCCTCCAATATGATGGTCAAGTGTGATCCTCGAGCTGGCAAGTTCATGGCCTGCTGCATGCTGTTCCGTGGCGATGTGGTGCCCAAGGATGTGAACGCTGCGATCTCGGCAATCAAATCGAAGCGGCATATCCAATTCGTTGACTGGTGTCCCACGGGCTTCAAGATCGGCATCAACTACGAGAAGCCGGCCTTTGTCCAGGATGGCGATCTGGCTCCAACCTCTCGCGCCTGTTGCATGCTCTCCAACACGACGGCCATCAGTGTAGCCTTTTCCAATCTGGCTTACAAATATGATCTGATGTTCAAGAAGCGAGCTTTCGTCCATTGGTATGTGGGCGAGGGCATGGAGGAGGGCGAATTCAACGAGGCTCGAGAGGATATTGCTGTGCTCGAACGGGACTTCAACGAAGTGGGCTTGAACAATGATGAGGAGGACGACGAGGAATATGCCGAATTCTAGGAATCCTTTCATTATCCGTATTACGCATTCTATCGAATCTCAGCCGCCTCAATAGATCTATTTATGAGATATCCATAATCCATTCCATTTTAAAGTGTAAAAAATCTAGATATGTATTATTATATAGTATATTATCATGAACTGGTTTCCCGGATAATAAATAATAATAATGTTGAGTTACTGGGGCGAAATATTAAAATATTTCCTCTCGTGGGATATTTGGGGACCTGTTTAATATAATCTAATAATAAACCAAAAACTTGTTCTTTTCACTTTCTTTTAAACTTTTTTTTTATTTTTTGTTGTCTGTTGGTTGTTGTTTTTTAGTTTTGTTTGTTTTAAATGTCTAGCTGCTAAATTTTCTTTTCAATTGTATTTTTTTATTTATTTACTTATTTACTTAAATTTACTAAAAATTTTTAGTTGTTTTTCTTTTCGTTTTGAACTTGCAAAGCATTTTTTCTCATCAAAACTTATTTTAAGGAAACATCAAAAATTTTCTTGTTGCACAGTGTAAAATTACAATTTGTGTGTGTGAGTGTGTGTGTGTGAGTGTGTATACGTGTGTATCTTTTTTTAACTATATAATCTATACAACTAATTTTCTCTCTAAGAGCTGATAATCTTGTACAAAATGCGAATTGTTTAAAGAAAAACAAAATTGTTTAACAAATAGAAAAATGTTTGTTTGTTTGTTTGTTTTGAAGGCAATTAAGTGTGCAATTGTTGTTATGTACTTTATGCTACTTTATATAATTACATAATGACGCTTTCTTGTTGCTGTTTATCTCATAGTTAATAATTAATAAAAATATATTTATTTATATATAACGATGAATAAATGGCAAAAAGATGCTTTCAAATAAATTTCTATTGATTATTTGCAATTGGTTTTGTTGCTGTTGTTGCTGTTATTCGTATTCATCTTCTTCTTCTTGTTATGATTGTTGTTGTTTTAGTTGTTGTTGCCGTTGCAGTTAACGCTTAGTATGGAACATTTGAGAAGAGATACGAGACACTCTCGCCATTGTGTGTTCGTCTAACAGCCTCAGCGAACATCATAGACACATCAATGCACTGCAAAAGAGAGAGGGAGAGTGAGTTGTAGAGCAAGAGAGATGTATAGTTATACGAACTCACCTGAATTTTGGGGCAATCACGCATGTGTCCATCCTGTGGTATGGTATTGGTAACCACCACCGCCTCGAAGCAGGCATTGTTAATGCGCGAAATCGCCGGACCCGAAAAAATGCCATGCGTCAATATGGCATAAACCTGGAGAAATTAAAAAATAATAACAAAATCAACAAAAACTCTAGCTAAAACTGCAGCTAGTTAACCTACCTTAGTGGCACCCGCCTCCACTAGACGATCGGCTGCGTGCACTATAGTGCCGCATGTATCGGCCATATCGTCCACCAATATGGCAATCTTATCCTTAACATCACCCACAAGCACCATCGAGGCGACCTCATTGGCCTTCTTGCGCTCCTTGTGTATCAGCGCGAATTCCACATTCAAGCGATCCGCTATCGAGGTAACACTGTAAGTATATAAGTATATATTTATAGAAATAAATTTAGGAGGGGCAGCTGGGATTGCTTACCGCTTGGCGCCGCCTGCATCTGGCGATACAATGATCGAATTTTTCCATTCGGGAATGTTCTCTTTGATCCATTTGAGTACCGCCGGCTCGGCATAGAGATTATCAACTGGTATATCGAAGAAACCCTATGAGAAAAAAGAAACAAACATTTAAATATATATATTCATATAGCAACTGAGCACAATTCTATCAACGCATTTGCTTCATAGCAATTGTTTTTGTATTCACAGCTTGTATTCTCAAAAAATAAAAAAACATTTACTTCTATTATCTGGCTATAAACTTCTGCATAAACAGGAGCGAAAACACAACGAAAACGATGTCGAATTTACGCATTTTAACAGACGAGGAGCATAAGGAGCTGGACAATTGGCTGGTGGCCAAGAAGATCGTATTGAATCATCGCACCAGACGCGATCTGTCCGATGTGGTCAACATGGCACTGCTCTTCAAGAATATCGTTGGCAAGATGGTCAACATGAAGCACTACACATCTCACGGCCAATTGGCACTGAAGGTACACAACTGGGAGACATTCAGTCTGAATGTGCTACGCAAAACGAATCTGATCCTGATGCGCCCCGCACTGGAGCTGCTCGCCTCGGGCGACGTGAATTCCATACGCTCGTTGCTCTTTCATCTGATGCGCATCGAACGGGATGGCATACAGTGTATCGCACGACGAGCATCTCCAGCCAAGGGCAAGCAGCAATCAACGATCGATGCTGCCTCACAATGTCAGGAGACTGCAGCCGAATTGAGTCAGACGAAATCACATTCCCAGATCTCCACCCAAACGATCGCCGAAGAAGCTCCGCTGTCGCAGTCACACGAAAATTCCAATGATGCTCACATGTCACAGTTGGATCTGCAGGCGGTGTCTGATAATGCGCAATTGCTGAACAATCTGAGTATGACTTCTGCCAACTACGAGGAGCAGCTGCGCATCAACGAGAAGAAGGAGATGTACATAGTATCGCTCAGCCAGAAAATACAATATCTCGAGAAAATCATAATCGAGAAGGAGAATCGCATCACTCAGTTGCTCGATCATCTGTCCACACTCTCCGTGCGCATTCTCTCCATGCAGACGTCGATCTCGGACGAATCGCTTCTAGCCAAAACAACTACTTAGCCAACATCGAATGAGACAGCCATTGCTCATACACTCACAACACACTCACAACAAACATTCACATCTATATTTCTATACGGTATATATATTTTTTGCAACTTTTAGTGTTTTTTTAATGTAAATTCATTTTTTTGGCCTTTTCCTATTGGAAAGAAAACAACAAAAAATAAAACGAAATTGTTGTATTTTGGCCCTCTCACCGTCCCTAAAGATCTTTGTATTATCATTATGAATTTGTTTTGAGACTCACCTGAATCTGTGAGGCGTGCAGATCCATGGTTATAATGTGATCCGCACCGGCCACTGATAGCATATTAGCGACCAGCTTCGCCGAGATGGGCGCACGGCTCTGTGCATGGGCCAGCGTAGAAAATATGGAAGAGAATCATGTATATCATTAGCGTAGATAGTAAATGACTTAACTATTAGGTTTTTAAAGATATATAGCTTATGAGAGTTAACCATGTGTACAAAAAACATATATGTACATATAAATCAGATCAGATAGTCAAATATATAGATGTATATATACACAAAAAGAAGTGTAACGTTCCAATGGGTACAAAAACAAGAACTAAAACGAAGACTTTCGACAAACACAAAGGACAACAATGATCAATTGAGAGCGAGAGAGACAGAAAGAGAGACAGAAACAGAGAGAGAGATAGAGAGAGATGTAGGTGAGCAAGTCATCAATGAGAGTGCGCACCAGAGACAATAAATTGTGCAAAATTTTATATATTCTATATAGTATGCAAAGAAAAATAGCTAACATGCAAACTCTATAATATATAATTAATATTAGTCAAACTTGTTCAATGCAAACACTGCAAAAAATATCAATTTAAATATAAAACTGCTTTAAAAATATATAAATATAACAAAATTTGTATAAGCTCTTGTTGTTGTGTTTATAAATGTAAGATTAAATATATATTTGTCGCTGGTAAAAGTAAGAAAAAAGTAAAGCTTAGACCCGCTAGCATAACTACTCACAGTATATTGTCTGGTTGAAAACTCCTAAGCACATTTATTTAACAGATATTTGTTTTATTTTGTATTTGGTAATTTGTTTATTGGTTTGTTTTTGGCTCAGAAAAGTTGTTTGATATAAAAAAAGAAATCAAATGAAAGTAGAGAAAAAAGAAAAAGAAACGAAAAGTTGTTTGAGTGAATTATTCTAGTCAAAGTTGTATTCATTTAAAATTTTTTTTTAACAAATTTAAGAAAAGAAAAAATATAACAAAAAAGTGTAATAAAAGAAAAACTTGAAACAAAACAGAATGCTGGGAAAGGGATTGTGTTTTGGATTGTGCAAGAACTGGGTGCTAGATCAGTTAGTTAGTATTACCAAATATCAGAGCTGTGTGTTATTAGAACTTGAGGCTGTGGGAAAAGAACGAGTAAAGAACATTTATAGAAGAACTTGTAATCTATAGAGCTATAAGAAAAACAATTCTCTGGGAAGTGCTATTGAAGCTATAGCTGAGAGACTTTTAATAAGTTAAACACAAATTTAAAGAATTTATTTAAAAGAGATAACTCGATAAGAGATAATAAATATATGCAAATAAATTGCATGGAAGTCAAGTGTATTCTATAAATCTTATGTCGACAGATAAGAGCAATAACATTTATAGAGTTTAATAGAAATTCAACTCAAGTATGCTCTTCAGATCCCATGTAGATAGATAAGAGAAATAGAATTTATAGAGTTTAATTGAAATTAAAGTCGAGTATGTTCCATAGAGCTCATATAGATATGACAAATCGAATTTATGCTTTCAGATTTCTAAATATTTACCTACATATCCCTATATTTACTATATTATATTACAATATATATTACATGACAATAATCAGAGCATCATTCGATGTCAAGGAACGCATTTTGAGTTCATATTGCAGCACTTTTCCTATAGATTAAGCATCTCGTCTCGCTGACGAAAATAAGTGCAAAAATTACAGGGGAAATATATGTATATGCATATATATTTATTTATATGCACAATTGCTGTTAATCGGACCGGGTTCAAGCGCGCAACAAACAGATAGAGATACAGATACAGATACTGGGAGATAGAGCGCTGCACTACGAAAGACCCCCAATCTAGTTGACGTCAAATTATATAAATGACGCTACTAATGGGTTATCAATAAACAAGTAAAAACTATTTTCACAAACAAATCAGGGAAAACTGTCCAATCAGAACAACACGAGACAGCGTAGGAATACTTAAGCTGATCAAGACTATATTATATTGAATTTTTGGGGTCAATAATGACAGCTCCTACGTCTACAAGTATTACAATAATACCCTGTTTATTCATTTTCAATGGATTGAACGCAGACTCTAGCCAGTTGCTAGGCAGACCTGCCTCTTATCACTTTAAAGATTGTATTGAACCCGGTATTAAATATTAAAAATTTGAACAGAAAAACAATGTTGGGTTAAGCATACAAATACAAAGTGCTAAAAGATGCAATAGGAAATATATATAGTATATATAATAGATAAAGGTAATATATAGTATGATATATTACGATATATAACGGCACAAAAATGACAAATTAACGAGCAGACAGCAAAACGAGAATTTATATTATAAGTATAAATAATATAAATATTGTGTTAATATAAGTATTAAATCATATATTTTTGTTGCAATGAAGCGGCGCCGCTTGAAAACGAAACAAACCGAAAAAAATTTATTCACAAATTTCAATTTGTACGAAAAGAATTTTGAGCAGAAAAATGTGGAAATTTTCTTCATATATTATTATTTTTCTTTTGCTTTAGCCAATTGAACATTTAAAAAATTAAAAACAAAATATATATAAATTGCTAACAATGTAATTTGCAAAGCGCTTTTCATTGCAGTTTTTCCTCAGTTTTTTTTTCGAATGTTTTTTAATCCTTTATTTTTTTAGTTAGTTCATGCAGCACGTGTATTAAACATAAAGGACAAAAGCTAAAATATTGTAAAACCTTTTTTGTTGTTGTTGGGAGAATTTTGTTGTTGAATATATATAAATATTTCTAGTTATTAAAGCAGTTTCGAATTGAACTAATACCAACAGATTATTAAAAGTTTGTATTTGGATTTTGTAATTTGCCCAGAGCCCAGCGAGGTGAGAAATTATTATTGCAAGTTTTGTTTTGAGTTCTTGAATGAGTTGGAGATGAGAAAATTTTTTAGTTTTGCCCGACGTAAAACAAAACAAATTGAAAATTACATAGATTTGTTGTTGGTATCTTGAAAATGAATATGTGAGTTCAAGTTGTTGTTGTTGAAGGTTTTAAATACCCTAAATTTCCAATCGTAGTTTTTCTTGGCAAGCTTTGCTTTGTTTTCATCTTTCTCCTCAACGCCCGGCAACTAGTGTAGATATAGTTTTATATATATATCGCGAGAGAGTGTGTATGTGAGAGAGACACACACAGAGTGAGAGAGAGAGAGAGGGAGGAAGGGTAAATAGAGAGGGAAGTAGGGAGAGCGCGAAGTAGACACCAAGAGTTGTTGAAAACAGCGGCATAAACATAATTAATTGAAGAAGAAAAAAAGTCAAATATTTATATATATATATAAGTAAAATTGTACAATATTTATAGGTTAAATTATTTATATACAGCTAAAAAAGGAAAACGTTTCCACATTTTTAACGATTTGCTTCGCTTCCTTGCAACGAATTTGTTGTTCTTGTTTTGGGGTAGGGAAAAAACAATAAAACTCAAACTTTAATTACAAAATGCAAAAAAAAAAGGAAGAAGAGAAATACACACAGAGTTTAACATTATATAGTTATATATATACTATAACATATATATACAACATATATATGGCTATAGTTTGAGTTATTAACATGAGACAGTTTAATGCTTTACTGCCTTTACTTTATATATTTGTTGCTATAAAAATCCAAACTAGTTTTGCATTTTATTTATCTTATATATTGTGTGTGTGTTTGTGTGTATATAAGAATTATGGAAAGTTAGATAGATATAGATACTATATTGAACGAAAGTGAACTGTTATCGCTATGGGGCAAACCTACCTTATCTTTTTTGTCTTGGCGGGCATATGGAAAGCAAGGAATCACAGCTGTAACACGAGATGCTGATGCAATTTTGCATGCATTGATCATGATCAGCAACTCCATTAAATTATCATTGATCTCCCCGGAACCGGATTGCACAATGTAAACATCTTCGCCACGCACCGATTCGCCAATTTCCACACTGTAATTCAAGAAACATGTATATTTCATTAGCTCAGTTCATGTGATCAATCGAATATCATATTCATAGTGTATATAAAGTGTCGTCTTGCCAAGCTAGCCTAACATAAACAGAAAAGTCTCGACGCCCGAGTCACAAATATTTTTTCTCAATAATAGAATTTGCTGACACTTGTCTGCAAATTGACCTAGGAATCAACAATATATATATATTTATATATAAATGTATATATAAAGAGAAAGAAAGAGAGAGAGAGAGAGAGAGAGAGAGAGAGAGAGATTGCATTACTTTGTATACTCTTTCAGCTTGTTTAGCCAGAGTAAACAGCCTATGAGTTTTGATAATATTTCCAAGCGAAATATCAACTTGGAATTTGTTTTAGTAGTTGTGGTTGTTCGTTAATGAAATTAGAGTACTATATATGTTTTTGTTGAGTTCAAACTTGGCTTATTTTTAAATTATAATAAAAAAGCAGAGCAAATTTGTAACACTAAAACATATTAATGAAATAACTCGAAGCTTTGCAATTTCAATAGATACTCGAATACATTAAAGAAAGTTATTGACTAACATATTAAGAATATTGCAATCAAATCCTATTCTAAATCAGATCAATTATATATAAGCTCTCATGAGACTGTGACTTTATATGTACATATATTATTTTTAGTCAATTTGTATTCACACAGACAGACAAAATAGGTGGAGAAAACCTGCACAAAACCAATATACTCGACTCTCGTCAATGAGTATATTTTCTATATTTTAATTACTTTTAAATAACTATTGACAAGTTTATTACTACTGTCCTATTCTGTAGAATGGTCATAGTTAAAGATAAACCCTTCAAGTTATCTTAGTATACTGAAAAAAATCTATATCTTGCACATTTTTCAAACCTCATTGACAAAGTGTTGCTGTTGTTACAATGTTGGCCTTATCAACAGACAAAGCTCGCTTCACGCTTGATAAATTGAAAAAATATTGATTTTTATTTTTGTAATTATGATACCCTAAGCACATTGAAAATTGGAATATGAGGTATACCAGTTCGGTTTATTTAAAGTTTAATCATAACTTCCTGTTAAACCTAAACATAAAGCAATCTGTAATAAGATTACAGCGCTTAAGCAATGTTATAAACAAATATTAAATAGCAAGCTCTTGATATATACATCTCATATGATACATAGAGTTATACATGTTTATATTATATATTATATGTATATTTTTAAGTACATCTATTATATACAAATAACACATATCATATGAATTAAAAACAGCTAAGCTCATGTTTATTTTATTTTGTATATTTTCATATATATCAAATATATTTTATGCCTTGCATCAATGGATATATCACAAAAAGTTCATATGAAAACATTTCCTTGCTTAGTTTCTGACTCATATTCTACAGCTTTCGCTTACTTTCCTTAACCTTTCTCTTTTGTTGTATTGTTTATGTTTTGATTTTCTGTTTCTCCTTCTGCTCTCTACTCACACTCGCACACACATAGACACACACACACACACACATTTTGGTCATTGCCATTGTTATTCGCATTGAAGGTTAATTGAATTACGTGTAGAACTGCGCCCAGAATATCGAACGCCTTCGCCCAGTCCATCGATTGATGAATTTTTGGACATATTTTGCGTTGCCTATGCAATGCCCTGCTCTATATACATATATATATAATTAATGCGTGTGTGTTCGTTGGGCATTAGCGCCAACGTTCGACCCAATCGTTTTCGATCAGGAATTATGTCTACAGTCACACCTCTCTCTCTCTCTCTCTCTCGCTCTCTCAGCTGTTGTTTGTTATGGCTGCGTTGTACGGCATATTACGCATACGCCGCATTGTTCGCTTAGCTTTTGCCAAAATGCATTTCATTAGCAGCCAATGCTAATGCTAATGCTGCTGGCCGCTGGTTGCAGTTGCAGTTGACGTTGCATGAAATGAATGCATTTTTTCAGCATTTTGGTTTTTTTGTTTTGTAAATCTTTAGAAGGAAAACACTTTCGCCTCTGGCATTGCTCGAATGCCAAACGCTGCCGCTGCCGCTGCTGCTGCTTTGGCTGCTTGGCTGTGGTTCTTGCGGCCAACTCTTGGGATCTCTATGCTGGCACAGGGCCAAGTATTAACCGTCTTGCTCTGCAGCTGTCAGAGGGTAGACCGTTGTCTAGCACCAGCACCGGCAGCAGCAGCAGCAGCTGTTTCCTTTGTTTTGCCTTTTTTTATGCATGTATATTTTTAACTAGCTGTTTGACTTTTATTTTTGTCAGACAACTGACAAGCCTCTGCATGTATGTGTACGTATGTGTGAGTGATAGTATAATCTACAAGTATCGTCGGTCGACTTGGCTCACTTAATTCCTGTTGGCTCATAAACATATACTAATAAATATAGATGCTCGCTTTAAAGCCATATCTTGGCATCTAAATCGGTTTGGCTTTCAACCACTTATCAACTAGCTAGACGTAGCCCTTGCTCCCATTCGCGTCGCATTACGAACAGCACGCAAATTTCTTATCGATCAAACTTTTCAATTTGTACTTGTAATCGAATTTGTTTTTGTTTTTTTTTTTTTTAGTCTTGGTTTAACTGCGTGTTTTGACCTTTAGAATTGATGGTCATTTGGTTGGCCATTGAAAAATTGCATTGGTGGCGGGTTTTGGGTTGCCTTTGGCAAGGTCATTTGTGGCTAAGCCTTAAATTAGGTTTGAAAATTGTTGCCCACACGAAACTATAATAAAACAATGTTCGCTCTAAATATTTTCCATTAAATTAATGGAAATTTTGTAACTCTGTCAAACACTTATCAAGAATATGAATTTCCATGACGTCATCCGAGCGCCCTATTATTGACTACAACCCAAGTCCACGACATACATACATACCCCCTAGTAACAATAACAAATTTTTAGCGCCAATCAACACATAAGACACGCTTCAATCAAGTCATAGTGCAAGAGAAATAATAACAGTAACAACAGAAACAGCAATAACAACAGCAAGCAAAACAGAAGAATAACATTGCGAGTAATCTAATTGTGAAAATATTAGTTACGTTACACTGTTGCTGTTGTTGTCAGCAGTCAACGCTCAGCGAGAACAAACCAGAAAGAGCCACAACATGCCGACAAGTGCGCAGCACAAATAACAACAACAACAGCAACAAAAACAACATAAATTAGCACAACCACCGTGTTGTTGTGTCTGCGCTTGCAGCACACACGTGGGGGCCGTCTCATCAGTGTGTGAGAGAGAGAGAGGGAGAGAGAGAGGACAAAAAGAGAGTGAGAGAGTGCAAAAGCAATCGCGTGAGCGAACAGCAGCATGAACATGTGGGGGCGTCGTTGACGTCGACGTCGACGTAGCCAAAGTCATCGGCTGACTTATGAGTGACTCTCTTCTTCGGTGCTCTCTCTCAGGCTCGCTCAGTTGGCGGCGAAAAAACGTGACAGTGTCGTGTTGTGGTTTGGTTTGCTTTCGCTGTCTGTGCCCTGCCTCTGCCTGCCTACCAGCCTGCCTTCCATTGCTTCTGTTTTGGAGTTTACCTTTGTGTGAGTTGCGTGGCGTTGCGTCCGTATGCGAGAGCATAACATAATACATGCATAAACGTGTGTCTGCGTATGCACTGCTTACACACTCACACACATACATCTGTATGTATGGAATACTCACGCTCATTTGGCTAGCGCGTATCATGTCAAAAAGCTTAGCGCGCATTATTTATATTATAACCTCTAATTTTTCTTGCTTTTCTCACTCACTTCGTTTTGCTGCCCTCTTCTTTTTCGATTTTTTTCCGCCTTACACTCTAATTGTTTGCTAATTTCCTTTGTATCATTTTCAACGTTTATTTAATTCTATTAAAATTCTTTTAGGACGTTTTGCATGTGTCGCGTTTCAATGTGTGCGTGGTGATAAGGCGCCCCAGAGACACTTTTTATTATTATTTGTTGATGTTGTTGTTGTTGTTGGAGTAGCAGCTGACTTGCTCGCTTGCGAGTGTATGAGAGTTTGTGCGTGCGTGTGTCTGTGTATGTGAGTAAAGCGAAGCTGAAGCTGAGGCTGCGCCGCAGCAGGGACCAAAGCAAAATCACATGTACTAATTAAATATAAATAAAATAATGTTGTATAAAATGGTATCCATATTTTAGTATTGTTTAAATTTTACGGACGACAATTGTACGCGACATTGGTTTCGATGTGGCCAGAGCGCGTTCCTCTTGTCTGAGTATTTATGTATGCATGTGTGTGTGAATGTGTGTATGCGTGAACCTCATACACACAGAAACACGCACCCATACATGCATATAGAAAGGCAAGCACACGGCAAGCAACCAATGACTACGGTGTACAGTCCACTTGTTAAATCAATAAAAAATAAAAAGCACACAAAATAAACTGTATTAAGAAAGAAGACCATTAAAAGAACTGTACAAAATAAAATGCTGTAATTTACTAAACTGCAGCCTGGACAGGGACGGGCACCTGCTGTCCCGCTATCAGTCAGGAGAAACGCGTGGCTGAACGCTTGGCAACCTTTGGTGAATGTCAAGGAGCTGGAGCTGTCCACATGGACACACAATTTTGTTTCTTTTTCAATTTCAATTTTTATCAATTTATATCCAAGCACTTATCACACGCATTTAACGGGGTCACATTTCACATAATTTGTTATTATTGTTGTTCTTTTTTGCTTTTGTTTTATTTGGTAAACGGCTGGCGCACGCGATTCGATTTTGTCGTGAGTATATGTAGTTGTATGTGCGTGTGTTTATGTACTTACCATGTTTCCAAATTGCTAAACTTCTTGGTGACCACTTTGCCCAGGTCGATGCCAAGGCGATCGACAATACGCTGCGCCAAATCCGGATGCGAGGTGCCCGAAAACACTTTAATGTTTGGCATTCTGGAGTGTATTAGATTTAGACAACCAGCCTGTTTCTCCAAATTGTCTCGGATCAAACTTCTAGCGCGTATCGGATTAGCAGAACGTACTGGCATCACACAATCTACGAGTACAAGTTTTTATTATAAAATTTTTTTTGCAAAAGCAGCGACAGCGACGTCGCTTCATTCGCTCTGCCTCTGCTGTCAACCGTATATGTGTGTACGTGAGCATGGCGAAATTGAGCGAGGAGAGCGTAGAGAGTGCGCGAAACGCTTGTAATAGAGCGTAATGAGCGCAAATGTAAGCAGACGACGGCAGCGGCAGCAGCGCAGCAATGCTTTCATTGGCGCTCTCTCACACTCGTGCGTCAATATTCATTCATACATCTATCGTAAGCAGCGAACAGCTTGTCTGTATACATATCTCATGCAACAGTATGTGCAAGGGAGTGTGTGTGAGAGAGAGTGGAAGAGTACGAGCCTCAGTAAAGCCACCCCAAGCGGCAGCCATGTGATTATTTTGACATATTGCTGTCGCAACCTGTGTGAGTGAGTGAATGTTGTGTGTTGTGGCCAAATCAAGGCGAATATTGATGAAGAATATTTCATTTGGCAGTCAAAGTTGCTCGAATGCAACTCATATTTAATACTGAATTAAGCAAAAGAAAGAAATCCGTTACTATAATATTATATATATTATTATGATGTTTTACTCAAATAATGTAAATAAATACAGTCTGGCAACATTGTTAGCTCTCCTGGCGTCAGACTGCTTAAACACATTAATCAAAAAGCTCACACGAAGCCTGATAAAGCCTTGCGCTGCGTTCTCTGTTCTCTTTAAAGAGCGCAAATCTATGAGAATGCAGCGAAAACAAAATAGTCTGGCATGCAAACAGGCGCGTGCCAAAAAGCTTTTATCACGACACAAACCGAACAGCTGTTTGTGTGAATGGTTAGAAGGGGGTTTTCAGTGGGGTTCGACAATGGCCGTGAAATACCAATTTAACCTTGCACGCAATACGCACCATTGTGATCAGATTTTAAATTGTTTGTATCTGGCATCATGACAGAATGCTTGAAAACTCTTAAAAGACGTTAAACACGACGCGCGCAATTTGACGCTATTTGGCAGGTGCTAACGGTAATACGCGACTGAGAAACGAATTGCAAATTTATAAAACAAAGAGCGCGAACGTAGAAAATAGCACAGCTTTGTACAATAATATATAAATATATATATTTGTGATTTATAAGTATATTTATTAGAACTATGACAGTAGATTAGCCGTTGAGAACAACAGAATCAAGCGCAACGCCGCCAGCAGCGAGTGAGCAAATGGAACTACTGAGCGTGTACATGGCGTATGCGTTTCGTACACACACATGCATACATCTGTTCCCACACATACTACCTAATAGAAGCAGAGCAATGCTAGCGCCAGAAGCTTTCACCGCAGCAATGACTATTGTTTCACTCTCTCGCTCTCGCTCTCTTTGTCTCTTCCTTCTGAATATTGCACAGCTGTTTAGCTGCAATTGCGAGGGCTACACGAAATGCATTTACATGCATTGCTTTTTTATTTAAGCTGGCCGAAGCTAATGATCCCAACTAAAGCTATTTATTTTATGGGGGCTCGCCTTCACAACTTTGTTGCTGTACAGTACAACTGTACTTACGTATACTTGGAATACGCAGAGATTTGTCAAATTGTTTTCGTATCTAAATTTAAATGAACTAAAGCCAATGCTAAAATGTCAGGCTAAAATGTTTTTACAAAAGGAAGGCGCTGACGTATTCTGTATGGGCATGTACATATGTATGTACATATGTATGTATGTATGTATGTATGAGTGGATATTGTTGACGCAAATGCAAATGGCGTCGCTGCATTCATACAAAAAATGAGGCGGGCTGGGGTAAGCAACCACGTGTCAGCTTCTTAAATGCTGACAACGCACGTTTTCTATGCCATTAGAACTAGATAAAGCATAATAAAAAACACACCCATATATATGTATATACATTCACACAATCATATACATACATACGTGAACACGTTTCGGTAATAGAATTCAACTTACTTGAAACATGTGTAGAAACAAATCGGTTCGTAAATAACTAAGTACACAAACAAATTAGGCGTTCAAACGATTATTTTTGTTGGTTTCTGATTTCTTACTCACGTTTCAGATATTTTGCGTTAATTCTTTTGTTTGGCACTTTAGAATGCAGCCGCTTCAATGAAAATGCAAAAGCTGAATGATTTCATTGGCGGCGAAGTCATGAAGTTTGACTGCCAAGCGAAAGAGAGCGGGAAGAAACCAACAGAGAATCGAAGACGGAGAGTAGGTATCGTAGAGAGCGAGGGAGAGCGAGTGAGAGAGAGACAAATCAAAAAAGTCAAAGAGTAAGCGCGCCGGCAAGTCTTAATGTTTTCCTCTTTTATTATGTTTTGTATATTTTTTTGTTTTAATGGAGCTTGGTGCCGACGAACGTCTGTGTAAAAGAAAACAAACGAAACACGTGCCCAGCGAACAAGCGCAGCACAAAACTAAAACAGAAACAGAAACGGTCTCAGATGTCGTTGAGCTAGAATGTTCACATTGACGAATTGATAAGAAGTTAGTTGGAAGCGAGTATCAAGAAAAATAAATAAATGTAAAAAAAAAAAAAAAATAGAGCAGACAGAGTCTAGACGTATCGAATGGCCTTAAAAAAGTTTGCTAGCTTGATTTTTAACAGCTCAATACATCTTGTTCTGCAGCTTTTGGTCCCACGCGTACACGTTTTTTTTTTCTTTCTTTTTTGCTTGTAAAACGTGCAGGAAGAAAAAAAAAATAGTGTTGAGTTTCGCATAATTGAAGAGCTGTAGTATATTATTTTGTCTGCTGTTGCCAAGCTGACGAGAACCCTATTGTAAGCTAGACGCGCGTTTGTTATTTATAAGAGACAAAAACGAGTTTTGAATTGCCATCGAAATAAATCGGTTGCCAAGGCGTAATAGAAGTCTCTACCTGAGGTCAAATCAAGTTCGTTTTGAGGGATCAAGGCGAAACCTTGAAAATGGATGTGGAAAATACGCTGGCTAGCAGAGTGATACGTATCCATCAGATACCTATGCATAGATCAAGTCTAACTTAGAGCTCTTCATAATCATTACTTTACCATAAAGAGAACATAAGATATTCTATAGCTGATCTCATCTTGGCGCTTAGATTTCAAATATATATGTCAATGTTAACCAACACTGTTCTCGAGCGGTTAACTGTTAAGCTGTAACCATTTAACAGAATAACTCCTCCCATTAACAGAGTCGATAACCACAGAACGCATGTTTACAATTTTATGTATTTATTCAATTATAGTGAGTGTGTCACACTTGCCAGCAGCTGACTGCCAATTTGTATCGATAGTATAGCAGCCCTGGCTTACGTGCACAGTTTGTTGAGAAAAGTGTCAGTTTAATATAATTGAAATACTGAAGGTTTTCATATTGTTTTTGTATGCTGCCGCCACTTAGCTGCAACATATATGTCTATATATATATTAAAAAATTGTAGCCAGCGTCAACGAATTGCGCGTTATTTACGCAATATCAAAACGATAACAACAACAACACAAACTAAACAACAATCAACAATCCATCGAGAACTCTGCTGCAATCGCCAGTAAAATACAGCGGCAGCCAAACAACAACAACAAAAATTTCCAACAACAAAATTTGCAATAATGGCGAACATGGCCGTATCACGTATCAAGCGCGAATTTAAAGAAGTTATGCGCAGCGAAGAGGTGAGTGGGCTGAACAGAATATATACCGATATATACATATCTATATAAACGCATGCATATATATATATTTATATATACATAAATATATGTATATAATATAGGAGAAGTCAAGGACTTTGCCTCACATACGGATATTTTTCTGTTTTTGGCGCGCACCTGGCAAAACAATCAAATTGCATAATTCTATTAATATTATTAATCGATTTATGCTAATATCGTATATCTAAATCTAAATCTCCCCCCGATTCGTAGATCGTACAGTGCTCGATCAAAATAGAGCTTGTCAATGATAGCTGGACAGAGCTACGCGGCGAGATCGCCGGACCGCCAGACACGCCCTATGAGGGCGGCAAATTCGTGTTGGAAATTAAAGTACCAGAAACATACCCATTCAATCCACCAAAGGTGAGTGTTAAGTGCATGTACATATATGTGATATAATATATATGTATACAATTGTTGGCATATAAACACTCGGGGAATTGTTTACAGGTTCGTTTTATAACACGCATTTGGCATCCGAATATCTCATCAGTCACCGGCGCCATTTGCCTGGACATATTGAAGGACAATTGGGCCGCTGCGATGACATTGCGTACGGTATTATTGTCGCTGCAGGCGCTGCTGGCTGCCGCCGAGCCCGATGATCCACAGGATGCCGTTGTCGCATATCAATTCAAGGATAAACACGATCTATTCGTGCTAACTGCCCGACACTGGACCAATGCCTATGCCGGTGGTCCGAACACGTTCCCCGATTGTGATTCAAAGATACAGCGCCTCAAGGACATGGGCATTGATGAGCATGATGCACGCGCTGTATTATCCAAAGAGAATTGGAATTTGGAGAAGGCGACCGAGTGTCTATTCAGTTAGCTTTGCGGCGAAATGGACAAACACAACCATAGCAAAAGCAACATCATCAACAGCAACAACAATAAATTTAACAGCAGCAGCAAAACACCAACAGCAACAAGTTAAACTGAAGGCAGAAGAAGCAGCAGTAGCAAATTCAATAAAAGCATTCATTTCAATCAATTCTCGTTTCGAAATCGAAAACTCCAACAATTACAATGCAAAATCTTAAGTACTCTGTTGGAAAACCTAAAGCGGAACAATTTTAAATATTTCGCATATAATTCGAGCGCGCACACACAACTACAAACACACACACATACAGAATCCTTCAAACACACTCGATATATATTTATTGAAATTTTTAATTTTTGTTTTGTTAGTTTCCAAATCAATTTACTGTGTAATTCTAAAACAAAAAAACAAAAAAAAAAAAAAAGGAAAAGCTCTCGGGCCATTTCCGGTTCTCACCACCACCAGAAAATAATGAAATGAAATTGAAATAAAAGTGAGTACCGGATGGCCCAACAGTTTTTCCTTTTTCGAATGGTTTATAAATTCATTTATTTGTTTGAAATGCTTAAAAGATTGTGTTGCATTTCCTGCTACCGGTTGAGCCTAGGGCACAGCCCGCCCACGACATTTGCTTATATATATTTTGTACGTTAGAAATAGAGCCAAGGGTTCCGTTTGCGCAGCCGCATTTATTGTTAAGCGAGGACAACAATTACAGAAACAAATACCAATCAAGAAAAAGTTCATTAATTGAAAATAAACAAAGAAAATAATATACATATAAAACATAAAGAAATTACTTGCAAGCACACATTTCAAAATAATCATCATAATACAACAATTTGTAATCTTTATCCCGGTTTTATTTATGTCGCGAGCCGACGAAAGCGAAATGAAAATTAATTTTAAAGCTAAAAACAAAAAATGATCTATAATAAAAGTCTTTGTAAATTGCGTTAAGTTAATAAAATAAACAACTATTAAGAAATGCATTGCACGGAGTTTATTTTAATTAGTCGCTTCAATTAACAAAATTCAAATTCAAGTACTAAAACATTTTGCCAAATTTGACTATATATTTACGTAATCTTTGCATAGATTTATAATGTTTTTTGAATCATATTTGATTTATGCACTACGAATCTATTGTCTACTTGTGAAATTTTGTCGCTCTAGTTGCATAGTGTAAAACGCATTGACTAAACAAACATTTGTCTTACTACAATTCCTACGGCTAATATTGTCTACATTTTATTTGCCCTTCAATTTAGGAGTACGTCTACTTGTGCTTTTGCTTGGACAACTGCCCAGTGCCCGGGACACAACCCATGCTGCTCACTGTGGCGCCCAGGCCCGTGTGAACACTTTGGTTGCTGAGGCTGTTGCCTGAGGAGCCAGTTCCGCCAGAGCCACCGGCAGCGGTGCCCACATTGCTGGCACTGCCACTTGGTATATTGTGGTTGCTGTGACGCTGCTTGAGCATCTCCTTCCACTCGCTCTCCAGTCGCACGTAAGTGCCGCCCAGTGGCTGGGCATTGTGTGTCAGATTTTGATCGGGCCCCGTCTTCTTGCTCACGTAGCTGGCCACCTGCTTCATTATCTTCTCCTCAAAGTCACGCTGATGGTCCTGATTGCTGCGCGCCGACAGCTCGCCCGACCAGAAGCGCCCAGAGACAGCAGCAGGCCTAACCGAGAGATGATTAATAATAATGAGTTGAGTCTGTATAACTCTACTTACCGCTTTCGTTTCTTTTTGCCGCGAGCTTTGCGCGGCGGTGGCCGATGATCCGACTCGCAGCCATCGCTGCTTGAGGTGTACTCATCGTCGAGCAGCGTATTGCGATTGCGCAGACGCGGCAGGCGCGTATCCTCGGAACTGGTCGAGTTGTTGTCCGACTCGGAGCTGGTCTCATTCTCGTAACGGCAGCGTCGACTCACTCGATGATTGGTCACTGCGAGAAAGATATTGAATTCAATGAGCAAAGGGATTCTTATGGAATGAGAAGAAATAACCATAACCCACTGTCCATGCAGAGCTGCGGCAACAGACCCTGGCGGCAGCGTTGTGGCGTCAACGAGATGCCCAACCAATTGGGACTGATCTCACCAGCAGCGGCCAGCTCTTGCACATGTAACGGTGGCTGCTCACTTAGCGCATAGTTCTCACCCACCAGCTGGGCAATGGCCAGGATTGCACGTTCCCGATCTGTGTCCACAAGCACGCTGTGCTCCCGGAACTGGCAGCCCTGCAAGAAAGGATACAGCAGATACAGAAATAATGCGATCAATGATCCTTAGCTTATGTCATTCTTTACATTTGGACCTGGCAACGTTTCGTAGCGGAATGCCTGCTGCTTGCAGCAGGGATAACGTCCGGTTGGTCCGGCAATGCGTCCCTCGGCGTCGGGACCTAGAAAGCTCGGCGGTTCGGGATGATAGCGACACCAGGTCATTTGATAGACCGGGAAATGTGCCTCGCACGTGCAGCAATACAGATAGTGGCAATGGCCCCACAGCTTCCAGTATACTTTGCGCCACGATTTGAGGTCCTTGAACAGCTGCATCACGTACACATTGAGATCCCAGTTGGTGTCGCGCACATGGTTGCTGACCAGCTGGCCCCAGCGATTGAGACGTATGTTGCTGGGCAAGCAGTTAACGTGGGACTTCATCGTGTTGGTCACACAGCGGCAGCAGCGTACGCATCGAAACAGTCCAGAAATGCTATAGAAATGTCCACGCAGCACTTCCGGATCGGGTTCGCATAGGCTTTGCACCAGCTTCGTCCAGAGTCTGGGCGTAACACGTTCTTTCTTATCGCGTACCATCTCCAGCTCTAGGTTGGTAAACATGGCAGCCAAACGGGTGACTAAGGCGTCGTTGAGGCACGACAGATTCGTCGAAGTGCGCACCACCTCGCTGAGATGGGCATGACAGAAGGCCAGGCACTCCAGCAGGAGTGGCTCCATCTGCAGAAAGCTGGCCGAGACCAGAATGGGCACCACATTGTTGCCATCCAACTGGGGACCCGAGGGGCTGCATTGACCAGGTGCCGGTAGCTCCTGGCTTTGGGCACTGTACTTGATCCAGCGCATCAGCCAATCAAAGATCTGTATGTCACAGTGAACCGATATGTCCATCTCGTCAAGGCGCTGCCCGGCCGTAACATCTGCAAAATAACCCATTTTGCTGACTAGTAGACCCTGCGGACAGGTGAAGTCGCGCGAGGTGTTCTTCACCTCGTCGCACACGTGGATGACGACTTCTGATCTGAAAGGAGATTTAGGATTAGGTGATGCAATTGCTCTTGTACTTATGAATACTCATGCACTCACTCTTTCTTGTCCTGACGCGAATGCTTACTGTCCTTCACTAGCAACAAGGATTTGCGTCGTGTGGCTGTGCCGGAAGATGCTTTGCCACTGGGTTCCTTTACAGACGCGCGCACCACGCTGTTGCCACCGTGAATCTCGGTCGCTGGACTATCCCTGGGTGAGTGAACATTGGGCGAACTCGAGCTGGGCGTCGTTAATGTATTCGAACTTGTTGTGGCTTCCGACTTGACCAACTGCAATGGCTGTGAGGCCTGCACTTTGGTCGCCTTGCCACGCCCGCCGTTGGGCGCCATGGTGACAGGCAAGGGCATTGGACAGATGAATGACAGCACCGAGTCCAACACACCCTCGTTGATGACATAGTCCAGTTGCTCACGGAGTTTTGGATGCAGGCCACGCTCGGTGTGAATGTGTCCAGAGCGCATTGAGGACCTGGCATCTGGCAGCAGTAGGCTTGTACGACTGCTGTCCTCCCGGCTGCTACTGATGCTGCCGTTGGTTAGGCTGCTGCTGCTCGTGTGCCGTTGGGGGCGCTTGAGGCCCAACAATTCGTTAACTAATTCGTTTTCGGCCAAACTATTAAAATCGAATTCATCTTTTTTTGAATTTCGTTTAGCGAAGACACCAGCTTGACTTTCGGCGGGCGGCACGGGCTCCCGATTATATGGTTTGCCTTCAACTTTTGTTATCATATCGTTTACGTGACAGGAAAGTTTGAGAAAATCGAGAAAATCATTTAAACTGATTTGAAAATCAGAACCGTTTGCGCTGCCATTGCTGTTGCCCGCTTGCTGTTGTTGATCCTCCGAATTTGAGTTGGATGCTGCACCAGCAGCGCCTTCCTCATCAATATTGCTTGACTTTTCCATTTGATGATGACCCAATTTTGATTTGAAAATTGCGAACCAAATAAATTCGCAGTTTTTCCGTTACTTTGGTAACCGCGATGTATCTTTTTGTTGCCATTCACATTGACCAACTTCTTTCGATAAGCGCCGGCACATACAACCCTGTACGTGCAATTCACACAAAAGATCTAATTTTGACAGCTGCTCTTTTCTGTTCTTTTCCGGTAACAACGTTCGCAATGGTGGGTGTCCGAATGTCAAAACTGAAATAAATACTTTATTTAAAAATGCAATCATCCCACTAAAACCATAAATATGTGATACTAAGTGTGCACAAATATGTGCCGCGCTCAAGCGCAGTGAAATTTCATTCAGTCCAGCCATAGAAATGGCGCAAAGAGTTGATTGTTTATGTGTATAGAGCGGCAAAACTAATCTGTGTATTCCAACCAACTTTTCACTTTAAACTATAGGGTCGCGTCAGAACCAAGACAGTGAAGAAGGCCGCCAAGGTCATCATCGAGAAATACTACACACGCTTGACGTTGGATTTCCACACCAACAAGCGTATCTGCGAGGAGGTCGCTATCATTCCCACCAAGCCCCTCCGCAACAAGATTGCCGGGTAAGTAGTGCACTTTGAAGCAACTGTAAATGGGATTCCAATACTGATTGGTGCCTTTCTCTGCTTCCACGCAGCTATGTTACCCACTTGATGGGCCGTCTGCGTCACTCCCAGGTGCGTGGCATTTCCATTAAGCTGCAGGAGGAGGAGCGCGAGCGTCGTGACAACTACGTGCCCGCTGTCTCGGCTCTGGAGCAGGACATCATTGAGGTCGATGCCGATACCAAGGAGATGTTGAAGCTGTTGGACTTCCACAACATTCGTGGCCTGCAGCTGACCCAGCCCAACACCAACAACTTTGGACGTCGCAATTAGGTTTAGATCGGAAGATGGTGATCCTTTGAAGATGCCTGTGTTTTATAAAAGAAAAAAGATTGCATTGGTGCACAATAAACATCAAGTGTGTAAAATGCAAACATTATAAATCAATAACTGTGTTGTCTTTGGATTACGAATAAGCAAATGCATTTGGTTGGTTTATTTTCATTTTAATGAAAAATACTGTGTAGACATGCACATATATATAAATATGTATACATTCGATCCATAAATAAATGGGGTTATTCTTTATACAATGATACGACGATATATAAAAGATATTCTCTACGAGTGCACATATGTAAATCTAAGCGTGTACACAAATATGTATATATATAAATATATATATATATTTATATTGATATAAATATATGTATAGAGGGTATATGAAGAATTGTATATGTTGCTTATGCATTGTCAGTTGATTGCTCCAGGTTGGGTCTGCGCACCGGATTACGCAAGACCAGCTCCGAATCCTCCGAGATGATGGGCAGTGCATGGACCCAATGGTAATTGATCAAATGGCTGATGCTGTCGAATATGCGATCTTTGGTACGCACCACGCCCTCTGGGTCGATAAGCAACAGATGCTTAGGTGTCTTCCCCTCTAATCCTGTCAACACATATTGTCCTCGTTTACCTTGCGACTCGCGCACAAGGAAGTCGCCATCCTGCTGCAGCAGGCGCTCGGCAATGGGACGCGAGATGGCCGCATGGAACCATATTTCGGCAGTGAGCGGACACTGTGGCCCATCGAAGACGTCGCGTATGGAATTTGTGGCCACTCCCGCCGCAATGGAAGCTGCCTGCAGCGGATCGAAATGTCCAAGTGAGAGTTTGTTCGTGGTTTGATCGGGGGGCGGGGAGTTAAGATCGATAAGATTGCTGCTCAAGCGATCGCGCGGCTTCTTCAAATTCAACTGGGCGACGCGAGGAGCGTGCGGATGAAGTGGTATTTGTGCCTGTGCCAGCGGCTGTTGCTGAATTGGTTCCTCGCAAGGCAGATCCGGCGGTAACTTGTTAGGTAAGTCATTGTAATACTCTTTAACATTTTCTTTACAGCTGAGATTAATGTTATCTGTGGAAGCTGCACCTGCGCCTGCTCCAGCGCCCACACAATTCTGTCTGCTCAGAGCATTGAAGCGCAATACAAAAGCCTTGCCAATGGTGACAATTAGATCCTCGCTCTGTCCGCCAGCACATTCCAGCACATAGCAGGCACGCCACTCGTCGCCCTCCCGTTTGGCAATGTAGGCCAGGAAGTCGAGGGTGTCATTGTCACCACCGGAAGCAAACGAAATCCGAGGCATATTGTGGCTGGCAATCACTTCGCCCGTTTCCACATTGCTCAACGTTAATGCACGACTGGATACGTTAATTATGATGTTTGTGCCGGCATGCTCCATGCTGGGACGATCTGAGATGAAGTTGTGTAGTTTTTTGTCCAAACGTCGTTTGCTCACAGACTTCAGGCCAGCTGCTTCGCATACGCGATTAATGCATTCACTGAAATTGTTGAATGCCATTAGCAGCTTGCACATATTGTTGATTGGAGTTTAATTTCTTAATTTTTCTTGTTTATTCACCTACCGTGCCAGCAGAGTTCGCGTTTCAAAGTCCAGCGATTTCATGGAGGTCTTGACCTCAACGCAGCCAGTATAGCGAACATTAAATGTTACGCCCTTTTCCAATATAACATCATCGGGATAGATGCAGCCATCGCTGGTGGCATTTTGGCCTGTACCACCGTTGCCGGCATCGCCGCCATTCCGTGGCATTTCGTTTCTGTATGCGTATTTTGTGTGTGCGTCCTGTGCGTCCTTTGTTTGTAGAGTTGTATTGAGCCGTTCGGAATAAGTTTGATCGAATGACTCACTTAACTAAATGAACGAACTCTAGTTCTGAGAGGGCGTTCATTTGGCTCGATAGCAGCTGTTAGTTAACATAATCCTTAAGATTAAAACTTCATTAAACACCCATTTTATAAAGTTTGTTTCATATGGACACAAAGCAGATACTACAATGTATGACTAATAACATATAATAATAATTGAATGGCTGTAAATTGTACATATACAAAAATTCTACACATTTAACAGTTTAGCTAACAGTGTGCCCAACTAACATTGATACATTTATCGTACATTCTCCTCAGTCTGTTTACCATTTATCGACCAACCTCTACAACAAACAGCTGCAATAAGCAACTTCTCGGTTTAGCTTGTTGCTAGTTAAAAAGCTTGTGGCACGTTAAAGCTTCAATGTGAAGCTTATATCTTATTTAACTGTCGTACATACAACAACGTTTGTTCGGACGCTAAATCGTGCGAGTCGGGTTCCTGTGTTTTCAAGCGGGCCATATACATACACAGAAATTGTTTTCACAGCCGCAACGCCGTCATCTGAAGCTAACAAAAGTAAATAAAAATCGGCTTATTTAAAAAACGATTATATTGTTTTTAGCTGGTGTATTAACTATTGAGTGATATTTGCTGCGTTTTTTGTGCCACAATTTACATTTCTTAAAGACGAATAATAAATTGCTTAAAGTCTAAGTAAAAAAAAACACTTGCTAAAACTACGATTTGGCCTTAAAGATTTAAATTAACAATCGATAAAGCATCAAAGGCAGCATAAGAAACTTGACGGATAGACACCCCCGCGCCGGAGTTGTAACTGCAGCTAAACACCCCCACACCAATCAAACTCAAATCTGTGCAGCGGTTACGCCAACGCAACAGCAGCCGTGCAATTGGAATCTGATTGGAGCGTTCATACGGTGTCTAACCATAAAAACCATATATAAATAAAATCAGTGTACTTGCAGTTTATTATTGTTGTGGTAAGTTTATTGCGTTTTTACGCTATTTGCTATTTTATCAAACTTTCTGCTACTAGTTTCTTTAGGCTGTGTGAATATTTCTTTGTGTGTGTGTGTGTGTGTGTGCGGCTATTGCCGTTTTGGATGCGGCTCGGTGAGCATAAAACCATTTTTACGTCATTTGCAGGTTGAAATAATTTTTATAGCAGTCCCATACACACAGACACACACATATACACTTACATCCATTAACCCCACAAACACACATATCGCAACATAGCCGAAACTGTGTGCGTGAGTCATTTGCATGAGACATTTGTAACCGTAAGGCCTGCGTCATAACGGTAGCCCCATAAAATCTTTAATCTTTCACACACACACTTATAAGAAAACACTTGTATTTAAGCCACAGCTGGAAACACAATTATGTTTTTACGCAGTTTTTGTTATTGGTGATCTCATAGGTTTGTTAGGTGGCTTCCGCTAATTGCTGCATTGAGCGCTTCAAACTTGGCCGCCCAACGGTCCAGACATCTAATGTGGCCTTAATTCACGCCTTTGCTGCTTGTATCAGCAGCCGATTCGCTCCTAATATGGCGCCAGACTAGAGCAAGCTCAAATTAAAGCAAATGACGTTGACCCTCAAACAACAACAATTTTGCCAGTAAACATCTATCGGTATATCTATCGATAACACCCACACGACCACGGCCTTGTCTGCCTTTTTGTTTTACCTAAATGCTGTTTAAAGTAATTATTGTTAAAGTCATAAATGGGAGTGCCGGTTTAGAAAGTGTGCGTAGTGACTTTAACCTTTGGTTTAGATTTTATTTATTTTTATTATAATAACCTTAAAAGAGAGCGCGACGAACTCTTGGTTCCATTTCACGCCCTGCTTTAATGATACTGTAACAGCAACTACAGAGCCGAATAAATAGAAAGTGTCATCACAGCATGGCGCTGCTCTGTAACAGAGCTGTTAAATGCTCTTAGAAAAGGCAATAAACTGTATAGACACACGTATGTATATATGTATGTAAATAGAAATATATACAGTGGTATGAATGGCGTAATTTTTCAAATTTCTGTGCCCATCGATATATTTATGATTTTATTATTTGCTTGGCTGATTTTATGCGTAATTTTATTTCATCTTATTTTCGCAATACTAAAATGTGGTCTTACAGCTGCTTCTTCAAGAACGGTTTTACGGTGTTAGAATTACTTTCAGAAAGAATTAAAATATTGAATAAAACTATTATCTTTAACTGCCGTTTTTATTGTTTTCCAAGTGGCTATAAACTTATGCACTCGCATGTACACATTATCAATGTATTTAAATGTATAATATATGTATATTTATATGTAGGCTTATATACTTAATTTAGATGCTCTAGAAACTATAACACGCCGATTCACAATACTAAATTCGCTGTGGTTTGTTGACCCACCTCCACCTCTGTCTTTGCCGTCTTTCACATCAGCTGCTCAAAGTCTGTTATATAATACTGGGCGCGCCTGTAGACCTCCGCTCGCACCACATTGCCGCCGTAGCCAATGAAATTGTTTGCCGGTGGCACAGCCTCCAAATCAGTGGCACCATCTCCAATCATTGTGATGAGTGTATCTGCCGGCTGCTTCTTGCGAATCATGCTAATTGCCTCCGCCTTGCCGCCAGAGTGAGATGTGGGCTGTGTGACATCGAAGCTATCGTAGGCACCCTTGTAGTCGAATAGCATTTTGTTGGCGAACATGTGGTTTAGTGGAATGCCCAGCTCGGCGGCCACAGGGGCGATCAGGCAATCAAAGCCGCCTGATATTAGATACACCTGTTTACCATCCGCCTTCAGCTGAGCTACAAATCGCTTCACGTTCCGACTGAGCGTGCTGGGTCGCTGCTTGATGAATTCGGCTACCTGGTGCTGGGTCGGACGTATGATGTTCAGACGAATCTTGAGTGCGTCCTGGAAGGTCATGCTGCCGCCCATGGCTTCTTTGGTTACACGGGCCACTTCGCTGCCCTTACCGCAAAATTCGGCTAGCTCGTCGATGCCCTCCTCACAGATGACAGTCGAGTCGACGTCGAAGCAAACGATGTCCGATTGCTTTATTATCTTGGCTGCCTGCTGCGGCTGTTTTGGCTGCGTAGCGGCAACAGTACTTTTACCGCTGGCCAGCGCCGCATTTAGTTGCTGGGCGAGCAGTGTGGCCGTTGCTGCTGCTGTGGGACCTGCACAGCCGTTGGCTGTCGCACTTGGACGTACCATGCTTAACACTGAGCTGCTCATTTTCGTATGGATATAACGTTGATTCTATAAGTTACGTAAAGTTTGTTGCGTGGTTGCGTTACGTTACGATTCTGCGTCTTTCACACGCTGCTCAAAATTTTCCGTTGTAAATCGTGCTTGTTTTTGTGTATATTTATATACATATACATACACATGTATTTTTTTCTCTATTTTGCACACGCGCGTTTCTGCTCAGCTGTTTTTGGTTTCTTTTCTTTTTTTTTTGTTCAGTCGTCAGCTTGACATAGCGCGCTGTTTGGTTTTTGGTATTTGTAAATTGTCCTTGATCGTTGCGATCTATACGCGATGACTGGCCTCTTACAACTGATTTTCCAATAGTCCGTGTTCGCGCCTTTATAAGAAAACTTGAACAAACAAATACAAGTGCAGCGTCGTTTTAGTTTGCTGCTCTCTCGTTCTCTCTCGTAGCTAACAGACGAATTGTCGCGACGCTGACCAGCCTGTCTGTGTGCGAGTGTGTGTGAATGCTTGCGACTGTGTGACGATCATACGATAACTGCCAATTACAACTCAGCTGGTTTGCTTGTATGCGTGAGTGTACAATGCTTTGCTGTTACACTGTTACAATGTTCGTCGATAAACAGCTGCCATAGATATTGGTTCTGCACCGACTATCAGTTCACCTACTTTGTGTGTTCCAAATTCGCTTCGTTCCAAGGCGTGAGCCAACCTTTGTTCAGGCGCGCGTGAGCGAGACGGACTAAATATGTTTGTTTGTCTTTATCACAATCTTAATAGATGAAGAAAAAAAGTGTCACTTGCTGGTCGAGTGGTTTCTTAAACCGGATTGAGCCAGTTTTGCGACCTATTGATGTCTGGCGTTTGTCTCTTATCATAAGCGGGCCAATAAAACATTGCTGATTAGAGTGTAGGAGATCGGATGCCGAATTTGAGCTATTGAAAACCTTGAGCGCAGGAGTTATTTTCGTTTATTTTTGAGAACCGGAATTGTGTTGCCTTATCAGTTGATAAGTTTCTACCATGCAAAACATTATATAGCGTATTTTGTGGTCAAGTTGATGGCTGATTCAACATACGTATAGAAACGACTTTCTTTTCTTTTTTTTTTTTTTTAAATCATTCATTGATGAGAAACAAAAGTGTATATTCTATATGCATATGTATATTAATTTATATTAAATGTGCATGTGTGCATTGGTGTACAGGGGCGCGTTTTGAGGGCTGATGCAATAAAGTTTTACGTTACATGTTACGTATAAAAACGTATCATGCCGATGATCGGTGACTATACTCTTCTCTGTTTCTTTTTCTATCTCCCTCTGCCACTCTTACTTTACGCCGTCCGCTTTGTCCAGTAGATAAAACTATCATAAGGCGCGTGCAAAGCAAACAACAGTAAGTAATGAAAATGGGATTGCATTTGCTGTGGTTAAATGCAGTTGTTGGTGTACTTTTTGTTTTTTTGTTTTGAGGAATAACAAGTTGTTTTGATCATTGTTCAGGTTGGTTGCGAAGCGTGCTGTAAACAACAACAACCCGAGACCGCAAATGTATTTCATTGTCAGCGATTATGCACTTTGTATTCAGTTTCTGACATCGATAACGATAAATCCAATTGCGTGCACATCGCAAGATCAAAAAAGCTTACAACTTTAATTGAACATAGTAGTTAAAAATTAACTTTTAATTGACAACCCATTGTGGGTCCTAGTTGCCTTGGACAACAAACACCTGTCCGAAATTCAACAGCACCGGTTGCTGGGCGTCAAACTTTTCCCTTACCTTGGCAACTTGTTTTACATTTATCGATTGACCTTGTTACTGCATAAATTTGACCCAAGTCATTTGCTTTTGGCTTGCTAAATTTCTGTCGTGTCAGAACTAGGCTCTAAAATGGCCTATCCACATATGTATGTACTTACTTAAACACACATACATATGTTTGTATATATGCACATACATATGTATGTGTATGAATTGAATACAATTTATTTTGATAGAACTTTGGCCAGGCACGCGTGTGTGACTAAGGTTCGATAATATAATACGCCTATACATATATTATACATATGTACTTGTGTGTGTATGTAAATAATTGATGCACGTTGACGTCGTTTTATTTAATTGTAATCGAGAAGTTGTATATGTATGTATGGAATCATATTACTATATATTTAATACACGCCCACAACAAACAAATTAAAGTATAGCAAGGGGATTGAGGGGTTTACCCTAACCGGTGAGGCACCGGCGCAAGCCAGCCTCAGGCGAGGGCTTGGTTTTTTCCTCCAGTCAGCGGCTAATCAGCTGCTAGACGAAAATAAAACAAAATAATTAAGCGGCGAGACATAAGGCCGTGTAACTGCTATATTTAATTTCATCACAGGGCGTGCAAATATTAATTGCACAAGCAAAAGATTTTTTATTTGCGATCCGTCTGACTGGTTGTAATTGATTTGTTTTCGATTAAACAAAAATGCAAGTTGTCAAGCGTTTTGTTTCCAACTGCATTTATTGCTGATTAACGGTTCACTAGTAGTCGCTGTGATCGCATATACATATGTAGGCATAATACTCTCTCACTTACACTCATTCACATCTGCCGTTCACACGCGATTTTCACTCCTTTGCCTGCTCTCATGCTTGCACACGAAAGCACACATACACAGACTTACTTGACACATTTACAAAAGCGCACATTTGTCAGTATGTTTGGATGTACACACATATGTACGATTGTGTATAAGAAAGATGAGCTTAAAGGGGAGCGACAAGAAGTACTGCCTGTTACCCGCGCTCGCTCCTTCTGAGTCTTGTTGCATTGTTCTGGGTCTTGTTTTTGTTTTTGTTCTAGATCATGCGCTTTGGCTTATGAACAGTTATTATGGAAAGCACTTTGTGGAGAAAGAGAGAGGGAGATAAGCAGCGTGTAGCAACGTCAACAGTTTGCTGTTGGGCAAATAAACAACAAGAACGTCAACTGCAAGGCAATCCCCTCTCTGCTGGGGGCTATGCTGTACAGTGTAAACACGTCATTTGTGCGGTGTTGCTGTTTCTGTTGCTATCGCATTTTGACATTCGAACTGCGCTGTTGTGCATTGACGCCGACTGCAGCGCTGACGCTGACTGCAATTTCAGCCTGTTGTTTTAAGTTTGTGGCTGACAAAACTACTCAAATAGTAGCAGCGTCAAAAAGTTTTGCATGCGCTCGAAGTGACTGTCCCGCCCCCTCAACTCAATTGTAATTACAAAAGCGCTTATCGCTCTCGTTCTGCCGGCATCAGTTCGTTGCACTTTTGCACACAAATTATCCATAAAGGAGTTTTGTAACCACATTGTGTCCCACTTTCCCATGCTCCTCCGCCCACAGACATTAGTTTAATGACACCGATAACGTCGTATGTATACGCATATTGCACGGTTACATTTATAGGTATGCGTGTAGGCAGGCTAAGGTAGCGCTGCCTAAGACTTATGCTTATTTATGGCAATTGGGCTGTCAGCACACCTAGACGTGTATTTCCTAACCGCTGAATTAGCTAGTTGAATGGCATGTGTTGTGGTGATTCCCACGCGAGGTCGCACCCAAAATTAGATGCGCCAACAGTAGCAGCAACAACAACAATCACCAACAAAATAGTTGATAATCAAATTGGGACGCGCCTTTTGCAATGCTCTATTTAATTGGCATTCTCAATTGCATTTTCAGTTGATCCATTCGCTCATCGGAGGTCGCAATTATGGTGGAATTCCGTTTCGATATTAAACCGCTGTTTCCGCAGCCAATTATCAAAGTGGCATCGAATCTACTGCCGCACACCTTTCGAGGGGATCGGCGTCAGTGCTTGTGAGTATTGAAACTGTACGCGGGCGGTATACCTAATTCGATCTATAAGTCAATTAACCGTTACGCTTTCCACACTCACGCCCACAGAGATGCCACCTCAAAGATGTCCGAGATAATTGATCGATTAGGTCAATTGTCGGCCACATCGCAGGGCTTAAGCAAGCCAGTAACAACGGCTCAACGCCTGCGTATGTCGGAGAACCAGACCATATATTTGTTGGCGGACACTGAGGCAGGCCACAAGTAAGTCGACTTATTCACTTTAATCATTATCTATATTGAACTATATTGTCTTCCCTTTGCATAGCGGCGCTGTCGTTGGCCTGCTTAAGGTTGGCACTAAAGATCTCTACTTATTCGACGAGAAGGGTCAAACTCGTAAGATGGAGCAGTCGCCCTCAATCCTGGACTTTTACGTGCACGAGTCACGTCAGCGTGCTGGATTGGGCAAGCGTCTGTTCGAGACCATGTTGCAAGAGGAACAGTGGACACCAGTGAAGTGCTCCGTAGACAGGCCATCCGAGAAGCTGCTCGCATTTTTGAGCAAGCACTACGGCCTGGTACGCACCATACCGCAGGCGAATAATTTCGTACTCTACGAGGGCTTCTTCGGTGATGGGGCTAGTCAAAATGGCTCACGGAATGGACATGCCCACTCGCCGGAGCGCACCAAGAATGGGCTGCACATTACAAATAGGTGAGTCAAATGGGGGCGGTGCAGGGCAGAGCAGCGCAGGGCAGTGGGTTAATTGAGGCATTGCGCCTTGCAGGAAACATTTTCGTTGGCTTTGTTGCCCATTTCTTGGCCAACAACATTTGCATATCGCACGCAAACATCCGACTCAGCAACTCAGCCAATTGTTTGTGTGCCGGTTTGTTTAGTGGGCCTCTGCGATAAAATTGATCGCCTGCGGAAAAGCATTTATCGATAAATAAGCCTTACAAAACAATAGTATGCAATCTATTAACGGTGGCTTGTTGCTTGCGCTTTCACTAGACAAAACTATTTATATATATGTACATATATACATTTAAGCCTGCTTTTATATGTATTTATCTATTTTAAATGTTGATACGCTTCGCACAACTTGATACAGTCAGAATTCATATTAGACAGCTCTCATTAGCCACATGAAATTAAAAAATTATAAATTATAAATGAAACAAAAAAATATGTATGGAATACAAAATATAAATATAAATAACAAACTTTTTTTGATTAAAACTTAAAAATGTATATGTTGCAGAGAAATTTATGAAATTTTATAAAAATAAATTTTTGCATTTAGCATTGAAAATAATCATGCAATGCAAGGTCAAGTTTACCTTTCTTTCATTATTATTAATATTTATATGAGTTTATCACGAGATTTTTTATTAATTTATACTTATATGAGTTGAGCACGATATATGGCTATCAAGTTGAGCGAATCATATTAAAAGTAACTAATTATAATTGTAATAATATGCATATCTATGTAATTAAGTGCCTGTACTAAATATTAATTATTTTCAATTCACATGTTGCGCCTGATACTAACGTTAATCAACAACAACAACAACAACAACTACAACATCAACAACAAACAAATAAACTACAATCAAACACATCAATCAATCCATCCATACATCAATCAAGTCCTAACACACAACTCTTTGGGGCCACTTACTTGGGCGACGAGACCTCGAAGCAAAAGCGTTTCGGTAGGCGTGGCAGCGAGTCGCAGCAACACCAACAGCAGCAACACCAGCAGCAGCAGGCGGCACTGCTGCAGCAAATAACACAGATCTCACCCAATGGACGCTACGGCGCACCGCGACCCACATGCAGCATGGCCGAGGTACTCAAATATTAAAACACTTTTCTCACCTTTCAAGTTTAACAGTTATGAGTGGGCCTTTGAGTGTGCCCAAGCACATTTTATTGCAATTGTTTCTATTCCAACTTGTTTTGAATTTTCTATACAAAAGAGTGAAAATCATTTCGATCGTAGCAGGCCTTTGTAGATTGATTTCTGTTTGCCTGTGGCTCGAAATATTCTTTGTTAGTTCATATTTCTACTTCACACGATTCACAACGAATTTTTGTTTTAATTTCTGAACAAATCAAAAAAATTATTTCGATTTGCGTCATTTTAAAAATAATAAAATCAGAAAAACAAAGATAAAAAAAAAAATATTTTGTAATCTCGCGTAATTTTTGTGTGCCATTTATCGTGCGAATTTTATAATTGAATTGAAATTTAACCTGAAATTGAAAAGAATTTGATATGGATCAAAAGCGTGGAAATGCTCGCCAAGGCGCTTCCAGGACGAGCGTTGCCGTAAGTTGCAATTACAAAAGTGTTTCGAAAGTGTTGCATCCAGTTCTATTTTGAATTACAGTCGCGACATGCTGCCGGCATGCCGGCAAATGCGGTAAATGCCGCACGCAAATACGGCAGCGAGGTGAGCCTGACGCCCAGCCAAGCTAAGCAGAATGTGGAAAATGTAAGCTGCTGCAACAATCTAAACTGATTTGCAGTCAATTTAAAGATAAACCCCTAATAATAGCCACGCAAGAGTCCTTTGGATGCACTGAGCCGCATGAATCATCGCCAAGACCCGTTCCAGCGTCGTTCAGGCTTACAGGATGTGGACGATTCGTTCTTGGCCTCAAATGCTTTTGCACGTCCAGCACGCTTGCGTCACTCGGGCCTAGAAGCAACTAATATGCCTGTTGCCGGCACTCCTCAGCCGGCTGCCAATGCTGCTGTTGCACCCATACGTGTCGCCGCTGGCCAAGAGCCGCCGCAGCAACAGATGCAATATCAGCAGCAACCGCCGCCTCAAATGCAGCAGCCACAGCAGCAGCTGCCGCCGCAGGCTGGCCAGATACCACAGCAGTCTGTTGCCAACATGGCTCCGGCACAAGCCCAAATGCAACAGCAGCAGCAGCAGCCGGCGGCGCCGGTACAGCAGCAGCAGCCTATGGCGCCACCGGCAGTTGTGCCCGCACAGCAGCCGCAACAATCGATTCCCCAACAGCAGAATCAGCAGGCGCCTCAATATGTGCAGCCGCCGGCGGCTGGTCAATCAACTCGCCACGATCCCTATACAAGCGGACGAGCCCATGGCCATCAGCAGCAGCAAGAAGTGCAGCAACAGCAAATGGGTCAGCAGGATGCCAAGGGACAAGGTCAACCCCAAATGCAGCAGCAGCAGCAGCAGCCAATGCAGCAGCAGCAGCAGCCACCGGCGCAGATGTCGCCGCGCAAATACCAACAGATGCAACAGCAGCAGCAACAGGGCTACGTAAATTTGCGTTTCATAGAAACTGCTCGAACATCAACTGATAAACAACCTATATTCCCACAGTCCTCACAGGCGGCAAACGCTGTGCCGCCAGCAGCTGAGATGTGCACCACGTGCCCTAATTGCCAGACAACCATTTACCTGGTGCGCACACCTGACCTGGGCCATGGCGATGCTGGCCTGCCAATGCAATAATATGAGCAACGACAGCGACAACCCACAAAAAAAATTTAAAAAAAACAAATTCTATATTACGAAGTCTAAAAATCGAAAATGGAAAAACGAATTCTTGTGTGATCTTTGGCATACGAAATTCAATTTGAAGAAATTTAAGTCAACCCCTCAGCTCTCAATTTTAGATGCGTGCATCCAAATTTGAAGTTAACCAATGCCAAAATGAAACAAGCACAAACCTTAAACGCGCAGCTAGCAAGGACCCAAAACATACATATATAATAATTATAAATATGTATGTACTACACATGTGTGTATGTTAGACATATATTCATATATATACATAGCAATACCAAATTCCCCGTTCACCTTTTTCGACAAAAGCCTGCCCAAGTCGAAAGGTGAAGAACAACTCTTTTCTGCTAGATCAGCTGAAACTTCCATGCTCTGACTCGAAATTTCATTGTAAATAAACTGCAGATTTTATTTCTTACGAGTTCTGGAAATTATTTTGGGGTTGGCCATTTTTTTTGTTTGTGGGTCAACCCCTAAAAGAATCAGTTATTTTGGCTGCGTGCCAAGGGGCTGTTTTATAAGGGCGACTCGTGTAGAAAATAAAACTCCGCTTGACACTCGTGCTAGATTCATGACTCAAGGCGTTAGCTGCGGGGGTGAGGCCGCCGGGTTATCCACAAAAACTACATATATAATAGAAAAGCCTTTCGTATATCTTTATTTAAACGCGTGTATGTGTGAGTAGCTATTTATAAAGAAATTCTTACTAAGCTAAATGAATTTAGTTTAATCGAGCTATTTAATTTGCATTTGGTTCGGTTTTGGATTTTCTTTTGGTTTGGTTAAATATACTACCCCTAATTTTAGCATATACAAATCTGACCTAGTTCTCGTAACTGTCTTTTAATATATTTCGTTCTCATCTCTATATCGTGCAGATAATCCATGCTGGCAGCGCTAGTTCCAGCAAGGGCAGCGGTGGAGGCAGCGCAGAGTCTAACAGGTAAAGCCGATTGGCTCACCTTTTCCCATATTTCTTAACTAACACATGTCGAGTACTATATGTTTTATCGTTTTGGTTTGATCTATGTTTCATTTTTGGTTTCATTTACTTTTCTTTTGTTGTCTTTCAGAATCAAATAATTACGCATACGCACCAGTGGCTGCATTACATACAAAACAATATAATATTAACTAAGCAATTGTACAAAGCTCTTAATTGTTTATAGAAAATTATTTATAATTTTGCCTTATCATATAGTTAATAATAACGAAGAGGAAAGGAGGCTGCACTCGCCGCACACCCATCACCAAGACACATATCACATACTCTCACATCGGTTCGATCGCTCGACCGTTACACACAAAATACCTGATAATTGTGATTACTTTTATTTTAACTCTTTCAATTCTTGCATTAATTTTTTTATACTTAATTTATTTTCATTTGTCGTGCAATAAAATCAACAAGAATTCAAATTTGATTTATTTTATGTAGTATGTTATTTAACAGCCTCTGTTAACTTTTCCAACAGAGGCAACGAGATAGCAGAAATTGCCGCACAATTGCAATTGCAGCATTTGCAGACGGTCGGAAATCTTGCCGAATACGAATTAGCGCAGGAACAAGAGCCAGAGCCGGAACCTGAACCAGAGCCTGAGCCAGAGGAGGTGATCACTCCACCAACACCACCTCCCAAGAGTAAAACCCCAACTCCACCCACAGTGCGCTCGCCAGAGGTGGCCGAGAGCATTATTGGGGATAATCGTAAGCCACCAGCTTTTCAACTGAGCAAACAGCACACTGGAATGAAGAATCGCTCTTTTGGCGTGGGCATGGCCGTTATGCCTAGCGGCAAGATGGAATTCAATCAAGAGGAGCGCGAAGATTTTGGCATTGTGAAGATCAACCGTCCACTGGGCAATGAGGTCACTTCGCCCATTCAGGACAACACAGATGCCATGTCCACGGTGTCGTCAACAGGCGGCTTGACCGATCAGGGATATAACGATTTAAAATTCTATCACAATAAATTGTGGTAAACTCGTCTACACAAAATATCAGCATAGATTTGCGAGCAATATTTGCTAATATATTTACAATTTTTGTACGTGTCATAAAAACATAAAATATGCATACCAATGAATCAGCAAATAGTATTTAAGAAATAATTATTAACAAATCCTAGAGGCAGACACAAACGGTTCCTTCTTGTTTTAGTTCACTTTTGTTGATCGCTTGTAATGTTCTTTAGTTCTCTGTTAATTAGTTCATTTGTTACACCCTCGCACTCAAGAGCGCAGTTAGATGTCAGTCCAGCAACAATTACAGTTTGTAGTTCAATTTAGTTAACAGCAGTCACATACTTAACATATACTATTAGTGAATACTTTTGATAATCACAAACTGTGCGTATCTTCCATTGCAGAAAACGCGATTATTACGAGCAAATATATAGCGACTATATGCTATAAGTGCCCCTAACATACTTAAAATATCAATTTTCTTGAACCAATTATAATGTACTCTGTAACATCTAGTTAAGTAAATGCAATAATAGTCCAAATAAATAAAGTAAACTTTCAAGTTCTATTTATACGCCAAGCTACATGCCGCTTGGGCTTTTCGCATTTAATCTGTTATACAAACACACACACACATATACATTTGAAATGGAAATCATCTCCGGGCGACGAGCCAAGATGAGATGCTTTAAATTGTTAAAGTAGAGCTATCGTTGGTGATGCAGCCTATCTAGAGAGAAGTGGGGGTCATCGTCTTTGCCTTACATATAGATAAAGTTGAATCTGTAATGACGATTTATAATATGTTAAACAACTAGATGAATGAATGGATCTTCTCAATATGACTCTCACCTGCACAAAGCTTGTGGCAGCGATGATATAATGGGTCCATAGCCTTGTGAATTGTCGTACAGCTCGAAGAGGGGCGCCGCAACAAGCTTATAATTTTTGGGCACAGCAAATAGTGCTAAATTACAGAAAACGATAGAGACAGAATTTATGTATGTAGCAGAGAGCATTAGATATAACAAGGGTTGTAAATCACATAATTATTGCAATAACTAAATAATTACAATTAGTTATATAAAACAATTTACAGATTCGCTGCCGTATTTAAGTATGATATATAAAAGTTTGCATTGTTTTTTGTGGTAGTTTTTCTTGTTTTTGTTTGTTTTTACATTCATTTATAGTTCGTTAAGTTAATTAACTAGTCTGCGTTATTAACACAAAATAAATCATATAATTTAATACAGATGGATTTTATATCATTTTGTGCATCAAACGAAGTCTAATAGATATGAACATAATTTCGATTACCATTAAAAGCAACATACATTATACAAGGTGCGTGTGTTGCACAAAGGATGATGTCAAGGAAGTACTATAAACACAGAGTTATTAAATTGTTACATAAACGAGTGCTTAAAAATTATTTAAGGAACGGCTATCAACTGCCTGCCTAGTCCAGTTGCAGTTGCCATGCACGCAAATCAGCACAACACGCGAGATTTGCGCGCATTAACATACGACAACCGGCCAATTTTACAATGCGCTTCTCAAGTAAACTATTCGCTGCCTGCCCGATTACAATTGAACGGCTCAACACATAACAATGAAAAAGAGTAAACAAATTAGGTAGAGTAACGTGTGTAGGATTGCGCTCTCTGGTTTACAGAAATGTCGACATATTTACAAAATTAATACAACATGAACAATCAAAGAATTTTGGGATATGAGCAAAATATGCCAACAACTCCTAGAGAGCAACAAATACAATTTGAAGTAAAAATGTTTGTACAAAAAAGTCTTGAACTAGAACCGACGAACTAATTAAAATTGTATGCGCCTCGGGGCCATTATGCGATCTGTTTCTTATTCTTTTCATTTCTTTTTGTTTTGGACTCTTGAGAGTAGAGCGTTGAGGATTAGCTCTATGCTTGGTTGGGCAGATGCCAGATGCGTGAGATTACACAACACAACACGGCGCTATTATGGAACAGCTCAGGGTACATCGTAACTGGCGTTCCTGTCCGTATCTAAACAGCATTGAAAAGATATGACATGAGGTTTGTTAGCGTATCGGTTTGGCAAAAACTTTGTACAAGGTTATATGTAATATATATATATTATTTATAAAGGTACTTTTCTTTTTTTTGCCATCATTAATACATACGCTTTTCACAATACTTTTTACTAACGCATTCGATATTTACCCTTTTCATGTAGCTGCACCAGGAACAGTCGCTTGTGCTCCTTTGGTTTGGTTATGTGTGGTGGAATGTATGGATATTGTGGTGGCTCAAAATTTGGGCGCCACCAATTGCCAATTGTGTCCTCAACAATCCAATCTTGCTTAACTCCATCTTGACGGCCCAGCGTCTGCAAAATATATTTTATTATATTAATATTTTATTTTTATTATTACTTTTTTTTTAAATATACAAACATACCTCAGAAAGCAATCGTTTAAGACCTTCAACCTCATCCTCACCCGCATTCAGCTCTCCGCCTGGTAGTTTGAAAAATGTGGTGCCCAGCTGCAGCAAGAGTACATGTGGTAAACCATGCTCGTGCACTAAGAGCACGCCTTCTACAGAGCGCCGCATTCCAATCCGATCGAACTCTTCGCGCATACGTTGAAAACGTGACGGCACAGATGGATCTTTCTCAAAGAGCGGCTCTTTGGTGCCGAATGTGTAATTGGTTAAGGGATATCTAAGGGTTGAATATTGTTTTAGTTATTTTTTCCTGTATATAACCGTGTGTAAGTATTACTCACAGATTGATTGTACGATTTATGGTTAATGCTTGATTTGGCGCATATTTTTGTGTACCATTGTTGCTGATGCTGGTATCTGCTTGCCCTTGGCTTCCACGCCGTGGCCAGCCGGAGCCCGATTTGTTTGAGACTTGTGAGGACGCCATCTTGTTATACACACCACACAATGCCGCAACGGCAATAGAAAAATCTACAATTTCGGCGCCAAATTCCAATTAGTTACCCCCAAATATATTTTGCACGTTAGCGCACGTTGAACAGAGTTTCAATTAATTCGTTTCTTTTTTAACACTTTGCAGTTTATCTGTGCTATTTTATAATTTTTAATTCCGCTTTTTGATTGCAAAAAATATCCACACCGGCGGAGAATGCAGAATATATAAAACACGTGTACACACTGTGTTTTCTAATATGCGCAGACAATGTGTACACTGTTTGGCAGCGAATGGCCTATTTTTAAACTATCTGGCAGCACCAAATATACACATTACAAGTGTTTGGTCACTCTGGATACATTTACATTAGTTTTTTGTTTATGTTGGGAAGTCGTCGGAAAATTCGGCTGTTTTGTGTGTGTGCCGCAATGAAAAGCTGCTAAAAAGCTAAATATAAAAATCAGCGCAGCGCGCGGCCGTCTGTCGGTGCATTGTTTTCTAAGTGCAGTCAGTAGGCAGCAGCAATTGAAGAGGAAAAATTATGTGAAGCAGAAACGCAGTTTTTGTTTGTGTGTATGTGTATGTGTATGTACATTGTGTGTTTCTGTATGTGTATTGTGCAATGAAACTGGAAAACTATTATTATTAATGAAAACGCATGAAATGTGTAAGTGTAACAATAAAAATACGAGATACAGATGCGCTCCCTTTGAACTTTTACCATTTACATGATTTCTTTTCATTGCACGTCGCCCCACTCTTTCTCAGACAACTACAACGACAACGACCAACTCCTCCTACTTGTTTGTGTTGTAGGGGTGAAGGGTGTTTGACTGCTGGGTCTACGTGTTTGTGTGTGTGTCACTGCATGCACGATAAGACTTGTATTTGCGGGCAATATATAATTGATTATATATGTAGAGTAAATGTCAAAGAAGGCGACGCGTAATATGCACACACATTAATAACAGCAAAAGGTCAAAAGTTAAGCTGAAAGCAGGACCAAGACGCCGTAATGTTGTAAGTCAGCGGCAGCATTAAGAGAACGAGAGCGAGAGAGAACGCGCATGTTAGTGTGAGTGCACACGATTAGAACAAAGAGAAGAGCGAAGAGCACGAAAAACCCGTCAAAGAAGCAGTAGCCGCAGCAGAGGAGGGCAAAACAAAAGACTGCTCAAAACTAATAAACAAATAACATCAAATAATAACAACCACAAAACAAACACAACCGAAAATGTCGGCCGCGGAGCTTGAGACTGAAAGTTCCGCACAGGAGCAGCAATCGAAACAACAACAACAACAGCAGCAACAACAAAACGAACACATAAGCAACAATAACAGCACTGCCAATGATGCTGAAGCCAATACTTTTGGCATAGACCTAGAAGAAACCATTGAGACTATGACATCAAGCAACAACTACAGCATTAATATGGAGCAACAACAGCTGCAGCTTAATAATATGCAGCAGCATGCGCAAATGCAACAGCAACAGCAACAGCATGCACAACATTCACAGCAGGAGCAAGAACAACAGCTAGAGCAACAAGGCGATATGGGGTTGGGGATGACACTGATGCAATCATCGCCACCACCACACAGCTATCGACACTCACGCGCCTATCGCCACTTCAAGAACCCGCCACAGCCGCACATGTGCATACGCACCACGACTGAAACTGGCGAGGAGTTGTTCATCAATGTGCTGAGCTGGACACGTATTGTAATACCACAGGAGCCCAGTGATCCCATACCTCTGTATGGAGGCATGCGCGTAAGTAGAACTTACAAATAAAATCTTCACTAACCTTATAATTGTATTTTTATTTATGTTTGCTAAAATAGGTGCCGCCTGGTAGCCCGCGCAGTCCACCCATTGTGTTTGCCGTTATGGCTAATCCTGAAGTGCTTAAAGACTCGGGTCGCCATAGCAAGGATCCTGAGGAACGACGCGCTATGGTGGAACTAATGTGCGACTTTGTGGAGGCTATGAACCCCGGCGTGAAACTAGTCAGGTGCGTATGCTTCTTCTGTTCCATTTGTGGACTCAACATAAAATTAATTGATTACAGAAACGCCGTCATACTCAAGGATCGTGACATTTCGGGCGAGCTTAAGGATGTGTGGAATGCTGTGCAGGCGCAGCGGGATCGTGAGCGTGAGGAACAAATGTTACAGCAGCGCCAACAGCAGCACTATCAAAATATCACTACGCAACAAATGTTTCCGAAATCACCGGATGCGATGCGTGCTGGCAGCGCAGCGCAGTCAAATGCGTCCGACATCGGCTTGCCGCCAGCGTATAATGCCGATCTTATGACGGCAGAGCATGGGAATGGTATTACATTGGCCGTCTTTGCCCAGCAACTGGATAATAAGGTGGCCAGTGAGCAATTGGAAGAGCAGCAGCAGGAACATGTGGGCAGCAATGAGGCAACGCCTGGTGATTCTTGCGGTGATCAAACGGATGCGGGTGTCATTGTAAATGGCAACAGTGGCTCATCGTCTGTCTCAGAGAATCTATCAACGCCAGAGCAAGCGACACAAGAACCAGAGAGCAAATCAGTTAATACGACTACCAGCAATGGCAGTAGTACTCCAACAAATGCGACAACAGCTCCAACGCCCAACGCTTCTGCTGTTCAGCCCACAGCCACATCTACGCCCACACCTCCAGCAGCAATAGTTACGCCCACTCCAGCAGCGCCAGTAAAGAAGGAAAAGCTTGGCGGTTTCTTGCCCAACGGTTGCATATTCCCGCGTTTCAAGAATAACAAGCACAAGGATAAGGATGGCAATCACAAGGAGAGTAAGAGCAAAGAGAAAACGCTGCTGAATGCGCTGAAGAAGAGCAAGGAGAAGAAGGTAGCGCCTAGCGAGCAAGCTCCCAGTGACAAAACTGCCACGGACAATGGCACCACACAGTACGAGAAGAACTGCATCAACAATCTCGAGTGTGAGGTGCAGAAGCTCGACTTGAATAGCAGCAACAACGACAACAACATGTTCATCAAGCTGAAAGTGGCGCCCAGTGCAACATCGGCAGCGGCCGCTGTGGCCAAGTAGTTAAGTATAAAAGATAACAATGATAACATCAAGTTTCGTAAATAGGAAGAGTAAAGGATATCCGAATAAATAAGCACGATAGGAGTAATGAGTAGAGAGAGAACTACCTTTCGGGTAGCACTTGCACTTCACTAGCACCTAGGCGTATTTAGAGTCGTGGACGTTTAATATATACAAGATTTACATGAATACATACATACATATACATATATATGTATACAAAATACGTTTATATATGAATATATATACAATATATACAGTTGTATCAGTCAATTTTTGAAAGCAAATCGACAGACTCTCAATGTAATAATATCTGAAAGAAGAAAAATATAATGTTGTGCCATGCTCCATTCATACTCAAATACATACTTACATATATATATATATCTTTATGTATATATATATATGTGTATACTGCCCAATTGACTGGGCTTGTCATCCATAGTTTCTCCAGAATTCTTCCCCGGCATACGTAAAGATTAACAAATATAAAAATCAAGTATTTATATAGTTCAATATTTGTATGTTTCGCATACAGTTTGCCTTATATACAAACCAAATGAGAGAGAAACAGAAAATAAAAGCGAGGAAGTAAAATAGAGAACTTTATTATTAGATCATCAAACCAATCAATGGCAATCGTAAAAAGAAACTCATGCGCCAAATTATCATCAGAAATATGTAGAAAAAACACAGCACCGGACATTGCACGAAGTCCCCTATCATCTACTAGTAATTAGACTAGCGAGGGCCTATTGATCGAATAGAAATACCCTGCTGAACAAGTATTACGCATTCATTTTTCCTGTACCGCTCTGCTCAAATGATCTCCAAATTTTATTTTGTTCGGTTCTTTGAAGTTTCGACTCATGTGAACGACATCGTAAGCTCTATAAAGTACCTTTTGATAACCTTGTATTAACACTACTATTTATATGAGATGCTATATTGTTTTCTATTGCTAAATGTTTTCTTTTGCCTTAATTCAATTTTCAATTACTACTATTAAGAACTTTAGTAATCAAAGAACAGTTCCAAAATTACTTGAGTAATGCAATTCCAATGACCTGAGAAAGTGAAAGTACTCATATGATCAAATCTATTCTATTCTACATTGTTGTTGTATTGTTTATTTAATATTTGTTTTTCTATTCATGTGTCGTTCGCACCAAACGAGCCAAACTTCAAGAACTCTCGATATTTATATATTTATATGTAAACCACAAAAATGCAGTGAACATTTTATAGAACTTAGTGTGCAAAAACGAAAACTCAATATTGGACTGAACAAAGCTGCCATATATAAATCCCATACATATGTACAAACATATATATATATAATAATCATATATATATATATGTATTTATATACACAATGCATATGCGAGTATACGAGTACATATGTGTGAATTTGTAATGTTTGCTTTTCATTTAAAACGAAAATTCAATTGTGATTCATTTGAAAATCAAATTTTTGTTTTTAACATCGAAAACTATTTTCAACATAATTACAAAACAAATATATATTTAGTATACTGAAAATCGAATAAACAAATCAACTAACTTTGGCTAGCCGAAGTTTCAATACTCTTGCAAAATGGAGCTTAGCGGAAGCTATTTATGCAAATTTAACTTCAAACTAAATTTAAAACATGTTTAATAATTATTACTTATTGTTTCTCATTACATACTGCTTAATATTTTGCAAGAGTATTCAATAATTTGATTTCCTTTTTTAAACATTTTATGCAATGCCCAAAAGCATGCTACGAAAACACTTTGAGTCTCAGTTTAGAGATTTCTTTTGTTTTGTTTGTCTCTCTAAGATGCATCTCGCCAGCCTCCTGTGCCATACAAAATGGCATTGCATACATAGAAAAGGAAAACAAATATATTTAAAATCAAAAATTCGTTTTTTTATGATTACATTACAAAATTATGTTTGTAACTTGAAGTGAAATTAACAAAAAACTAAAGCATTGATTAATCAAGTAATTAACTAAATAATTTAATTAAATTAAAGGTTAGTTTTAGCTGATTGTCAAAACAAACAACAGAAAGAAAACGAAAAAATTAAGTTAAAAATAAATATTGATTCGAATGCTTATAAAAAAAATTAATATAAGTTCAAGAAAGCAATAATTTTACTTGAAAATCAGCAAAAAAAAAAGATAAAAAAGAATAAAATTTGAAAAAAAAAACAAAATGTAAATGTAAAGAACGTATAACAACAACAAAAAAACAACAACTAAAGTGTTAAGATTAACAACAAATAAAATTATACAAGTGGACGGGTTAAAACAACAATTAAAACAAACAAAATGAAACAAAAAGAAAAACAACCAAACCACATTTTATATATATGTATATGTAACAATAAAGCAAAAAACAGAACGTATTTGAGAAATGTAATAGCTGCTGGATTTATTTAATATATCATTGAATAAATATCTAGAGTTAGGCTATTTGCTATGTGTGTAGAACTACGTCAAGGAGCGCTCTCTCTATTCGTCCTTGTTGTTGATGGCGCGCAGGCGTTCGAGCTCCTCGCGTTCCGCCTTGTTGCGCAGGAGCGGCACGTTGTAGTCGAAGGCATAGAAGAAGCCCTTCGGCTCGCCCGTCTCCTCTGGTCCGGGCACATAGGGCTTCTCGTCGTGCACGTACTCGCGGGTCTCCGCCTCGCTGGGCTGGTAGGCGCCCTCGCCCGTCTGGTATTCGGCAGCATAAGGATCGGGATTGTGGCCAGCGGCAGCGGCCAGCTCACCCCACAGTTTGAAGTGCTCCTCCTCGGCCTTCAGCACGGCGGGTGTCTTGGTGGCTGGCAGCTTCAAATGCGCGGGACGATTATCCTCGACATGGAAGCCAGTTTTGTCGGCATAGTATTTGGCCACGAAATCGCGACCATGTGGCTGCACATACTTGTAGGAGCCAGTGACGGTGCCAACCTCGTCGCGTTTCTCGTTCTTGCCCTGATTCCAGTCCTTGTAGCCGTACACATACTGTCCCAGACCATCCTGGCCATGGTACTGATGCGCGTCGTAGTGCTCCTCCACATAGTCCTCGGGATGCTCAATCACACGACCCATATACACGAATTCTCCCTTCTCGTTGCGTGCCTCGGGCAGTGGATTTTCTCCTGTCTTAGGGGCATATTCGATCTCATTTACGCCGCGCAGTTGAGCGCTGTTCAGATACTGTTGCGCCTCCTCCGGCGTGATATTAATCTTAAATATGTTCTCTGCGCTGGCGCAGCTCACCTATAAAAAGAAACCCGAAAATTAAGAATTAATGAGTTATAAAATGTGCCACGCTTCACAGCTTCTTGATGAACTTCAGTCTTGATAATTTTGATGATGATGATAATAACAATGATGATGTCATTTGGTCAACTTCCTCGAAGCGTGTAACACAATTTGCACATCAATAAGTTATACGTGTGGCAAATGGTCGTCAGACACATATGTATTTGCACATTTGACATTTTTACAACCCGGATTTCTAATTGAATAGATCCATAGATGTCACATTATATATCCAAAGCTCATAACTTGTTGCCAATTCATATGCATAAAGAACAAACACGAACACGATTCATATTTTGGGCTACTAACCAGCAAAAAGGCGGCTAATATGAAGCACTTCATTGCGAAACTTGATTATCACTTGCTATATAAATATATATTTATATATCGTATATGTAGTTTATAGATGATTGTTTAACAAACACTGTTCTGGATGCTGTTGCTTGAACTGTTGTCGATCTACTAATAGCTAAATAACTTTAGCGCAACGCTTTTATACTAACTCTGCTTCGCAGTTTGTTGTTTTCCGTTTTTTTTTTTTTGTTAAATATATTTTGTTGTTTTGCATAAAATTAACAAATGAACGTTGAATGAAGATGTGCTCGGCGCTTCTGTCCGGTTTCTTACTCAGCATCAGCATCAGCATCAACAGCATCTCAGCTCAACAACAATTTGAAGTTCATCTTAGTTGAAAATTCACACTTCTCACGCGCTGCTTTTGCTGTTTCTGTTGCTGCTTGGCTCGCATCATTAATTGTATGTATGCGAGCATCCAAATGCTCAATTAGTTATTAAATAATATTTATTTTACCTTTTTTTCATTGCTATTATCTTTCTCTTTTGGTTATTTTTGCTGTTGTTGTACTTATAGAATATTTGTTTTGTAAGCGCACCCGCAAGTGTCTGTCGTAGTTTAAGTGGCATTTTGGTTAGCTCGTCGGCTGTCAGTTATCGCATTGATCTCGGAGTGATACCCTGTATCGAATATGCCATAGGGTAGTGGATACTATTTTAACTTGTTTCGAGAAGATTCTGCAATTCGACAAGTGACTTTGATTCGCTTTACAGGTTTTCAAATAATAACATAAAAGTATATTTATATACAAAGTTGAGCTGAACAAGATTAAAAAATATTATTATTGGAAGTGCTCCGAGAACTGGGAAAACCAAATGTCTAATATTTAAAGGAAATTATTATTAAGAGTAAACATAATTATTTATAAATAAATAAAGCAATTTTTCAAATAGAAAATTCGCGAAATACTTTCTGTAATATATATAATATTATTCTTAATTGGAAATTATATATACATTTTCATTATATATATCATACTTAATTATAAATATTAATCAAGTATTGCAGAACGAGTTCTTCAAATTTGCCTCATTGGGGTTTTCCCCCGCACGCAACAATATCTAACTTGAGCACATGTTAATAAATGCCTTTCCAAGTTGCTTATAAATTTTGTGGTAACACATTGGAGATAAATATATTTAGTTTAAAGTATCTCGTGGTTACAATTGGTTCAGTCATAATATTATAAATTTAGCTCATAATCATATCAAATAATCTTACCTAGTAACAAGCAGCCAAAACCTGTTCAGCTTTTAAGGAAATATCAATTGGATATGAAACAGCTTTTTGGGCATTGGGTATACGCGCGGGTACCCATTTTAAAATTTGTACTGGTAATGATTTATATTGTATTAAATAATTTTTGAATACTTCCATCAATTTTTTGTTTTTCACTTTTAATTAATGCAAAATGTACAGCTTTAGCTGTAGCTCTGAGTGCTCGGGTTTCCTGTAGCGCTCAACGCTCAGCGGAAGCTCAGGCAGACGAGCACTTGACTTGTCTCTGCTAGATGAGCATACTATATGTATGTGCGCATAATTAATCATATATTCTTTCAGATGCGCTATCAAATGTCAATTCGAGTGGGTAATTCAAGCAATGAGAACTACTTGACAGTAATTCCGCAAGTTTGTTGCCTAAGTCTTTTGGTTTAAATTCTTTGTTATTTTAGGATTTGTAAGTCGTGCAAGGGCTCAGCTTTGAGCTGTCCACAGCAAACTGCGCAGTTTCTTAATTACAATTACGATTACAATTACAATTACAATTACAGAAATGATATTGCTATTTAAATAATAGGTAAGAAGCACGCCTCGAGCGAGCATTTGAAGTTGACCGTTAAAACAAATTTTAATTTCCCACCCAGACAGCGAGACTACGTAAGTTATATCAAAACAAATACCAATATTATATATATGTGTATGTTATGTATATATTTCTTTATGCAACTTATAAACCATTAATAATATTCAAAACTTATTTTTAACTTTTGTTACTTTTTATCGCTTTTCACAGACGCAAATGGCGATTTTTTTGGCTTTTGTGTTCTGTTGACTGAATTTCATTAGCTAAAGAGAATACAAACGGTATACAAATCAAAAAACAAACTATGGTAGATTTAATTATGAATGATCGACTAGCGAATACTCTGAATACATTGAATCTAGTGCTAACAGATTGGCTGTTTCAATGAAGTTTTGAGGCTTTGTTTGATTCTATTTAATCTCTATCTCTATCATCGGTGGGTATAGCAAAAATTACCTGCATAGCTTATATATTTGTATGATATATTTGAATCAACAGAGATTAAGAGATTTCAGCAGTTGAACTTTACTCTTCACCTTCATAATGAACATATGTATTTTCTCGTAATCAGCTATGGCTACACTTGTTTGTTACACAAATATACTCTAAAACATTATACCCAACAGAACCCATTGTCAATGGCGTCAGAGCTTGCAAGAAGGTTCCAAATATTGAATGAATCAGCAACAGGTTAAAAAACATTTTGTTCTTGCTTACAAAGTGAGTAATAAACTAGTCAAAGTTAATTTATGCTACTTGGTCTTATTTCGTGATTTCTTATATAAATTGTTATAAACAATTTCTGGTATTTAAGTTGAGTATGCTTAGATTCACATATAAGCAAATATGTAAAGTCCACAATTCATTGAATCATTTCTGAAACATTATCGTTTCCTTTCCAGAAATTCTGTAAATAAGTTTGTTGTTTCTTATTTATTTGTTTGCCGATGATGCAAAAGTCTAAATAAAAACGCAGACCTAATTTCGAAAAGCCGGTTTACGCTTTGCAACTGTCGCTCATATTTAAATATAATATTTTATTATATTAATGCCGCTTTATTGAATTCCTGATGAGAAACGAACTTCAATGCAGCAAAGTTCATTTATAAATGCTTTGCACCTGTAAACGAAATATTACGTATACGCAAATGGCAAATAGATGTATTAATGTGTAACAAGATATGAACAAATAGCTCGAAACTTCAATGCAAATAACTAACTCAAACAACCACGCCAAGCCGGAGCGCACTGAGAGCGCCGAGAGCCGGGTGAGCAACTGAAAATATGAAATTAACAAAATTGGCCAGGTGCCCGCCAAGTAAACACACTCGCAGCGCCCAGCCAAATGGCTCTAAAGCAAACAGCGCTCAATCACACACAGGGCTCGAAGCCGACGAAGAAGCAGTTGAAATAAGTGCGAAAGCTAAAGTAAAGTAAAAACCAGTGCAATACCAAGCGACTGGCTGATCGGAGCTGTCCGCAGTCAGGTTTACCAACAAATAAAGGAAAATAAACCACTTCAAGATGCAGCTCAAGGCAGCGCAGATGCTGACGAAACTGCTGCTGCTGCTGCTGCTGCTTTCGCCAGCATCGCTGCAAGCGGCTGTGGTGCCCCTCGAGCTGGACGAGTCGAGCAATGCCATTGGAATGGATGCGCAAGAGATTGGCTATCTGGAGCTGAAGCCGAATGGCACATTGATCTTGCAGCATCCACCGAATCAGAGTGGCGGCGATGTACAGAATTTCATGCTATTACACAGCGTATTGCAAGCACTGAAGCTACACTCAGAGCAGCAGCATTCCAAGCTGAACATCAAGATGTATGGCGATGGTGTGGAGCACAAGTTTCCGCCGCTGATCGAGAGGATTATACAACGCATTCAAACCTTTTTCTCCATCTATCGTCATACGGACACTAGTTATCCCATACGCAAAGATGAAGTAACCACTGTGTCGCCCCAAATTCTGACCAGCACGGTGAAAACAACAAAGCCACAGACAACAACAACAACGACAACAAAAACAACAGTCGTGCCTAAAAAGGATGTCTGGATAACTGTGGGCGAGGATGAGTGATTGACATACATACATAAATATATTTATGTATTTATTCATGTAAGATTTATTATATTAATTTATTTTTCTGTATTTATATATTTGTCAATAAACGACACAGCTCAACGACTATGGTTGTAACTGTAACGTGAGAGAGGCGCCCACATTTCGTCCATAGGTCATGGCTGGGCACGTCTCTAAACGCATTTAGTATGCGTCGCGCGTGCTGCATGAAGCGCGATTTATGTTTAGCTCTACGTATGTGTGCATGTGTGTGTGTGGCTGTGTGTGTAAATGTATAATATGTGCAATATTTTTATGCTTAGCGGGAATTACGGATACGCGTTTGGCCCATCTTGTCAGTTGCCCAATTACAAACGATATACATATTTATAGAGTTATAAAGTCGAGTCTCGATAATTCGTAATGGCAAGGGAACAGAAATTTTTAGGAATTACAGAGGTTTTCGATTAACCAGGCCATTTTTAGCCGTTTTTAGATATTTTTCTTGGTTTATCTCATCAACAACCTTTCTTCTTTCAAACCTTCCTATCCTACTTTCTAATCATATTTCTACCTCTTAATCACGATTCTGTTCATTGGATGATGGACAGTCTTATTTATCCATCCATTTGCCCATTAATGTTGAATCCGTCTTTCAGGGTATTATCTACCCATTTTTAGCCATTTTTAGCCATTTTTAGCCATTTTTAGCAGTTTTTAGCTGTTTTTCTGTTTTATCTGCCCAACTACCTTTCTACCTTCTTTCAAACCTTTCTATCCTACTTTCTAATCATATTTCTATCTCTTAATCACGATTCTGTTCATTGGATGATGGCCAGTCTTATTTATCCATCCATTTGCCCATTAATGTTCAATGTGCCTTCTGGGTATTATCTAGCCGTTTTTAGCCGTTTTTAGCTGTTTTTCTGGTTAATCTCACCAACTACCTTTCTACCTTCTTTCTAACCTCCAATCCTACTTTTAATAGTATTTCTATCTCTTAATAACGATACAGAAACTAATTTCGAGCGGCATCTATATAGAGTATGCAGTTGATAAGGGATGAGAGAAGTTATTCCAATTGTAAAGGCACCCATACATGCAGACATCGTCTACGGGACGTGTATAAGTGTATAAACACTATTTGATCGTATATATTTGCAATCTGCAACACTCATAATGCATCTCTTTTCACTTATTCAAGTTTGTTGCTTCAGTCTTTTGTCTCTTTATGCCTCTTCCTTACAATTGCAATGTGTAATGAAACTCTCTTAATATATTACATTTTACATTCACTTTTTTTATTGTTCTGTTTTACATTTTTCAATTGTTATGGTAATGAATATGAATGAATGAATGAATGAATGAATGATGATGATTAGATTATGAACGTGGTCCCTATGATGTTAGCTATGAATGAACGTATATGCATTTCTATATTTGTTTCCATATATATTTTATTTTATTTTTATTATACTTTTGTTGTTGTTGTTGCCTTTTATTAATTGTTTGAAAGTCGGAAATTGTTTCGCTGTGACTGTTAGTAACTAAATGTATTAACCCACGGCCTGGCCCAAAGCCTAGGCACGGAACAGATCGAGTTGTAGAATACCAAAGCTGCCCATATAGAATATGTGTGGATGAGTGTGTATGTCTGTATGTGTGTGCGTGATGTGATTTAATGCAATGTGAATTGATCTCATGGCTGCGGCTACTTAAGCTGCTGCTCCTGCTCCTGCTGGTGCTGCTGCCGTCAGCTCAGCGGTTGCTGGCTGAGCCTCGGGCTGTGCCTCCACTTGCGGCTGGGGCTCAGGGCAGGGTATGGCAGCGGCAAGGGGGATGGGTGCGGCCTTCAGTGCCGGTAAATCTTCCTTGACTAAATGTAGAGTAAATTTAAAACAAATATTGCATAATTATATTAAGTAAGAAATCATTTTAAGTTTAAATCTTTATTCAAGTTCTCTACTTACGTTCTTCCTTAATGAGCTCCTTGATGGTCTCTTTGAGCGGTTCCTTGATGGCCTCTTTGAGGAGCTCCTGGTTGGTCTCTTTGATTAGCTCCTTTGAGCTGCCCTCGTCGGACTTCAGAATGGCTGGTGTAATCTCCTCATTAGTGGCATCCTTACGAGCCTCAATACTGGGCTCCTGGCTAGCCTCTTTCCTGGCCTCCAATATGGCTTCCTTTTTGGCTTCAGGTAGGGCTTCCTTCTTGATCTCTTGAATGGGCTCTGGAATGATTTCTTTCTCGGCCTCCTTAGGAGCTTCCTTAATGGTAGGCTCGGTGAGACCCTTTCTGGTTTCCTGAAGCGCTTCCTTGAGAGTTGACTTGATCTCTTCGCTTGGCTGCTCTAGTTTGATGGCATTGCTCTCCTCCAGCTGACGTGCCGCAATCTCAGCCTTCAATTCGCTGGCCTCGACGGCTGCAGGAATGACGGCCTGTGCCAGCTGTTCCAATGGCTGTTCCGATTGCTCTGGCTGCTTCTGCTCCTTAAGCAGTGGCTGAGCCTCAGGCAGCTCGGGCGCTGCTTTCTCCTCCGTGGCCTGAATGGGTGCCTCATCGGTTTGAATGCTGCGTGCGCGAATAGCTGAAATGGGCCACGAGTAGACTGGGGCATGCACCACATCGACTACGGGCGTGTGATACACCTGCGGCAGACTGTAGAAGTGACGCGCCTCGGCGGCAGCCAGCAATGGTTGGGTATTGGCCGGAGTTTCAATCAATTCGATCTTCTCGTTCTTCAGCTTCTGCAACTCTTCGTTTTTGCTGCCTGGGCTGGGAAAGAAACCAGGGAAGAAGCCAGCGCCGGCGGCAGCTGCTGATTCAGCAGCCTCACCCAACTGTCCGCTCACGATCTCAACGCCCTGTTGCACCTGCTGTTGGATTTGATTGACATTCGGGAAACCCTCTGTCTGCCTGCTCTCCTGGGCTGGGTTGCGGCTGCTGGCACGGCCAGTGGACACGGCATCGCCTAGAGTGGGCACCACAGAGGCTGCAGCTCCAGCTGGCACATAGACAATGGTCTCCTCATGATGGGGTCCCGACACGCGCGCCAACGGGGACAGGCCGTGCACGTAGCGCAGCGCTGGCTCCAGATGCACCTGCGCCTGAGGCGTCACAATGACAATATGCTGGGCCGGCTCCACGACTGGCTGCAGTGGCTTCGCCTGACTGCCCACTGCCAGCAGGCAGAACAGCGCAAAGATGAACATTATACTAAGAGGGGGAGGGAAGAGTAAAGACTTTAGCTACAGTTGTCTATGCCTTGGCATTAGCTTGATTGTTGCTGCTGCTGCTGCTGCTGCTAAACTGGTATTGGCCTCGCTAGCTATTTATAGTTGGCAACCAAAGTCCATTCTAAATTTAAACATTATAATTGCATGTATGTGCCACAGGATGCGAACTATTAACCGGTTTGCGGTTTGATTGGCTCTTGGAAAAGCTCTGAAGCAGCCAATTCTGGTGTACACATAAAGTGCCCAATGCAATCCAGCAATCCACAGCCATCCAGCTGCAATTGCCAGACCAAGTTCTTGGCCAACTCTTTTGATTGCAGCTCGGCTAATAACTGGTTTTTCGCTTTTCTGATCATATCTCTTCGCGGGGCATCAAATTCCTCCCAAGTCTTATTACTTGAGCATATTCTATTTAAAGCCAACCCACCGTCTCTTCTTCCCTATCATTTGCGTGGCAATTGTAGCAACTGCAGCGTTTAGAGCTTGAAAATGTTTTTAATAGTTCAGAGGTTTCAGTAAGCGCTCTTTATTCCCTTCTTTAGCTTGGCTTGATAGTGAAGGGAAAATTGTTGCAACTACTAATTGTTCTGGAAACTTAATTTGTGCATGGCTCGAGGAAAGAATGTTGCTTAAAAAGTAAGCTAAAACTGAGCAAACTGATTGAAACTGACCTAAGGCATGTTTAGTGGAGGAATTTGCAGAAATGTTTCCTTCTCTCTCTCTCTCTCTCTCTCTCTCTCTCTCTCTCTCTCTCTCTCTCTCTATTCCTTTATAGTGAATGCGCTACCACAATTGTATTTAAATTTAGCCTTTAACTTGATCGAGCTAATAAATCTAGTTTATATTAAGGGACAAGCAGTTAATTCTTTTATTAGAAGTTGTTCAAACAATTTTGTTGTAGTTTCTCATAAGCTTAAATGCATATAGTGTATGTGAGACTGAATTGTGAATTTTATGTATGATTATCAATATGTTAAGAATCTCTAGAGTCGGAAGCTATTATATTTTCGTTCAGGTTTTATTCTACAATCAGTAAATTTATAAAAATACATAAATTAAATCAAGCTTTTGATATTAGATATTTTATATTGGAATGAATAGCATAAAATTATATTGATTATATATTTAACAAAATTTGACATTTATTTTAAACAATTATTAAACAGTTATCAAACCTTGATGTATTAATTTTTGAGTAATTCATTAAATAGATAATATCTAGTAGATATTGAAGTCTTTGAAAACTCTATTGTTCGAAATGTTCTATAAGACAATTTTATATTAAGAAATTTTAGAAAAATTGAGGAAAAGTAAATTTATAAAATAAATATACAGTAGACTAAGCTGACATCATAATTTATTTAAAAGAATTATTTCTAAAAATAAAATAAAGCAATAATTAAAGCTAGGGAAATTCTTCTTCTATTACTCAATTTCTACTATCAACTAAGCAAAATATAAATAAATAAAAAATGATATACATAAATAATACATATATAATGTATTTAATCTTATATTAACTTATATTCCACAAATTTGTTCATTTCATTTAATTTAGTTAAATTTGTATGTCTTTATCAAATTTATTAATACTAGAGAAAAGAGTATATCTTAAAAAACTTGCAAAAATAGTAATAATTTTCTCTGCTCAATTGTTTATGACTTCACACACATATATTTTCAGCAAATAAATCATTTTTTATGCCTTCAAGAGAGAGAGAGAGATCTCTATCGACTCTATCTCTAAGATAAACAACTCGTTTAGTCAGCTTAACGACAAACATATAAAGAAATGCCCTCGTAAAGAGATGTTAACAACAAACTGAGGTCTAATTTTCGCTTTCCTATTTTACGCGTAGTCGCGCCTACTGAACTTAATTCATTGGACATGGACTTTCTAAATGAGCTTAGAGCACGAACTTGACATTAAACCACATTAGAGACAAAATAAAAAAACAGCACAAAATTAGAGAACTTACCTGATGGCGATTGCCGCTTCTGTATGAGATTTTTGGTTCTTGGCGAACAGCTCACTTTAATCCGGCACAAAAAAACGGTTAACTCGGATGGAAAATGGAAACACAAGCGATGCTGCTTTGAGACTTGGCACAAATGTTGTGTGTGTGGTTTGGAGTTGGTGGTTGTGGCTGAGTGGCTCAGTCTTGACACGCCGACCACTTCAAGGAAACTGGTGGCCAATGCTGGCTGCCATGGGCCTTTTATAATGTGCTCGCTGCCTAACTGACCTAGCGCAAGAACAAAGAGCGGCAACTGGTAGATGGCAACGAAGAAGAAGGAGAAAAAGAAGAAGGAGGAGGAGAAGAAGTAGCAAGCTGAAGCCCAAGCTGAAAAACAAGCTGCAACATTTGCAGCTTCCCGCAGGAATAGTACGAGGGAGGTGTAGAAGGGGCAGGGGCGGAGAGAGTGGCATAGCCAAGATAGCCAAAAGGAGCACACGCAAAGCAGGCGGCAAATGACCAAAGTTGGCTAAGCAAAAGCGACAACAACAGCAGCAACAAGTAAGAGTGCTCTAAGCGGCAATGCTGAACTAGAAGATACCCTGTTAAAAATGAATTCAAATTGAGTCAGCTTGTCCTAAACTGCCTTTGAAATAAGCAGATAATATTTGTCTACTTTTATCTGTTGTAGGTCTATTCAAATCAGACAGACATATCAATGCTGATCAGGAATATATATATGCTAAACGCCATCAGCCACGCCTATTTGCCAGTTACATACAATCGGAAAAATGCATTCAATCCAGTTCTCAAACATTTTCAATGGCTTGTTGAGCATAACAACAATAACAAGCACTCATGCCACATACTCACACTCACAGCCGCAGTTCTCACTCACTATTCGTACTCGTTTTGCACTTGCACACAGAAGAGGGGTTTCTGGTTTGCAGCCAGCAGCCAGCAGGCAGCAGCCACCAGGTTCTGGCCATGGCAGATGGTCAACGTAGATGTTGTTGTACGTGCTGCATGTCGCTACGATTTGGTCTTGGTCTTGCGTCTTGGTCTGCGCTTTTGGTCAAGCTGAGTTTGTTAAACCTGCATTGTAATAGAAGTCAAGCGCTGCAAGCGCATTGACAGCCACTCACGACGACCATCATGGGAGCTTTGGCCATGGCCATGGCCAAGGCAATGGCAATGGCTAGAAACTGGGAAACTGGTTCAGGTGCAAATTGAATACATTGTGCAGCGCATTTAACTTGACTGCCACTCGCCTCACCCCCACCTGGCCCATTGGCTAGATTTATTTTTATGCTGCCTGCACCGCCTGCTGGCGGAAAAGATTAATCAAGATATGCGCTTGCCAGCTCGTACTTATATCTTATATCAACTCCTTCTTTGGCTCAGCTCCCTTATATAAATATCTTCTTTTCCTATTCCTTTTCTTTGTTGCTCTTTGTAAAATTTATTTCGTTTTAAAATATAATCACAGCTTGCTTGCTCTATTAGATATGCATCGCTCGCATCGCATCGCATCGCATAGCAGCTGTAGCCCCTGCTGGCAGGCAACAGAAAAGAGAGAATTTAGCCAAAGTGCTGCCAAGATCAAAGGTTCAATGGCCGAGCGAATTTGATACGCAAATCTTGTTCTCTTTTATTTTTATTTTTTATTGGCAATTTTGATGTACATAGAAAATTTCATGTTCCATGCTCAGTGGCGAGAGGCTGCTCTTCGGTGTGCCTCTACTCGTGATGCAGGCGTCGCTTGGGCGCTGCTCGTATCATTAGCTTTTGGGCCTGCTGCTCCCTGGATCGGGCTGCGTACTCCTCGGCAATGGCCACACGCCACTTCTCGACGAGCGCATCGGCGCGCTGTGGTGAGTCGCGCACTCGTGGAAAACTAGCCACAGCCAATGGGGCGTCGCTGTAGTCGTAATCATCGCCCGATTGGGAATTGGGAGTCTTGATGACGAGCTGATTGCGTGACGGCAGCGTTATGCTAAACGCAGCCGCCTCCTCGGGCGTAACGCCAGCAATGGCCGTAGCTTTGGGTGAGGCCACAGCCAGGCCATTGCGTCCTGAGAGCGCCACGGCATTGGGCTTGGAAGAGGCAACGCCGCCCTCACCAGCAATGGAGAGACCTAGGAAATCAATTAGCATAGAGATTAGTTTAACCTAACCTTAATAAGCTAAGCATGGCCAGACTTACCCACTGGCTTGGCTTCAGCCACAGCCGCGTCCTTCTTGGGCGCTATAACGGCCACACTATCGTTCACATCCTCGTAGGGGTCATCGCTGGAAGGTGGCAAAATGTCATCGGGCGTCAGTTGCTGTTCGGTCACCTCCTCCTGCTTGTGATCATCGATCTTCTGGTCCGCTGGATTGTTGGCCTCCAGGCCCAGATTCGAGGGCTGCTTTTGCGGTGTGACGCCAAATAGTTCCGGCTGCAGCAGCACACTGAAGTCCTTGATTTGTCCGTTCTGCTGAAGCAGAGCCAAAGCTGTCGCCGCTTGACCCAGCTCCAGCAGGCTGTTGGCATAGATCTTGTTGTCCTCTTCGCTGAAGGCGCCCTTCCGCTTGGCCAACTCCTGTATAGCCACCAGCCGAGCGGCTGCCGCCTGAATTCGATTGAAATTGCTGCCGCTGGCCGAGATGGGGGAACTGGGTTTGTCACTGGCCACAGCCGAGATGCTGGCTGCCGAAATGCTGATGGTATCGTCTGCCTCCTTGGGAACGCCGCGCAATTGCAGCTGCGGCTGCTGCCGCTGCAAAATGCTGCTGCGAATGCTGCCGTCTTGCTGCGGATGCAGCAGCAGCACCTGACCACTCAAGCCACCATAGTAGGGCAGCTGCTCCTCGTAGATCCGCGGACCGAATCTAGAGTCAGCCGATCTGTGTCTAAATTTCATAGAGTTCGTTAAAGTGCTATAGAAATGGAGTGCGGCTGTTGCCTGTACAATGGTGTGAGTGTGGGGGGATAAAGCGTGGATAGGGGTAAGCAATGGGGCAACAATTTCTACGGATGATGGCCAAGCGACGACTACTCTTGAGGTAGAAAGCCAAATAGTTTACTACAACTTTATTTACAACTAAGAGAGAGAGACAGAGTGGAATAGGGAGAGATGAAACAGAGCTTAAGATAGGAACATATGGATCTCTACACTAAACTACTTAGCTGGAGACAGACATATCTCCAGTGGATCAGACTCCGCTTCAGTTAAACAAATCGATCTCCAGATCGGCCGCTGCATGTGCTTTACCACCCACGCCTGCAATGGCCACCGACTCCGGATTGAAGTACACATTGGTGGGCACGCCCTTCTTCAGCAGCGCCTTGGAGATGGGCGTAGAGATGGCGGTGCCTCCGTTGCCAACCACAGCCTTGGAGTGGGGCTCTAGTATAAGTGCCGCCTGCTTGCGTCCCTGTATGGCCTGCGCCTGTTCGGGATGGTAGGGCAGGAAGTAGTTGCCAAATGGTATCTGGGGAAAATTCTTTGAACTGGTGCTGGTGCGTCCAGTGGCTTCCACTTTGACAGGTAGTGAGCGTAATTTGCCGCTGCCTTTGCGCAGCTTGGCAGCTGTTAACTTCTTCGTCTGTTGTTTGAGAGACCGAGAGCTGCTAGACAATATGTGCTTTCCCGGCACGGAGATAATCTCCTCGATCACATAGTCGGAATTGATGCGGCTAACGGCGGCGCGTAGACGAGCATCACTTTTTAGATCACCTGCAGAGGTTTGTTCCTTCGCTTGCAGCTTTTGCAGTGTTTCAATGGTGTCATCTTCTGCTTCTTCTTCAGCTTTGTCAACTTGAATATCATCTGGGGTTGTTGGCTTTGCTGTGCTGGTTGTTGTATTGGGCGCTGTTGTGGCTACTATGCCCACAGATGGCGCCACATAAGCCAACGGCAAACTGTAAGCAGCGTAATATGGTGAGTTTAACAGCAACAGATTGCCAAACATGGTGGATTTCAAAGCGCCATATGGCGTTAGAGCTGCGAACTGTGTTGAACTTGTTGTTTCAGCTACTTTGTCTGCTGTAAGTTTCTCTGGCTGCGGTTGCGCGGCTGCTTCGAGGGCACCATAAGCTTTCAGGACATTGTCCATAACTGGAGCTGCAATAGACTTCTGTGCAGCTGAATGAGTCACAGCGGGCGCCTCATAATTCACCAGCGGCTGCAGTCGACTGCGCACCGGCCACGTCTCAAGGCTCGTGGTCTGCCAGTACGTGTTCGCACTGGATTAGATGTTGGTTAGGATATTCGAAGTGAGGAAATGAGTTTTCATAGGAAGAGTAAGAGAGTTGAGGATAGCCATTAGTCTCATAATATATACATATTTACAGCTCAAATTTGGGTTTAGTCTAGAAGATTTCGTTACAATTTAGTGCATGCAAAGGCTTTGAGTGTGTGTGTGTTGTTAGTGGGCGTGGCAACTATTTACACTTGATTACATATGAGAGCAATGCACAAATACAAATACAAACATTTATTACCAATACTTAGGCGCTATACAAAAATACTAACAGTCATTAGGTTTAAAATCGAACATAGCTAAACGGCAGCCATAAATTCTAACTATCTGGCAGCCCTGTCAATCAGTAAGTGTAATTAGACTAATTCGAAAACCAGGGCTGACAACAGATTTGAGTTAATTAATCGGGCAGCTGTAATTTAGGCTTAAAATTCCTGTATTTCCTCTTCATCGTCGTCCGTCATGCCCGTTGGTGGTGCATAGTAGACGGTAGGCCCTGTGGCCACAACTTTGCCTTCGCGTGGAAAGCTTTTTGCATCCACATCTGTGCGCTTGAGAGCATCCTTCAAGTCCACCTCAGGAGGTATGGAAATAACCTTCGCTCCGGGCCCAGCAATGGTTAAGCTGCGTGGGTGGGTCAGGGCATAACCACCGGGGCCCACAATTGCGGTGCCACCACTACCCGCTGTAGCCACGCCTCCCGGCCCCGCAATCGCAATACCGCCCTTGCGCACCTTCAGGCGTTGAATGATGATGCCGCCCTCTCGCAGAGCCTGCTTCTGAGTGCCCTGATGAGCGGTGGCCACTGTACCGATGGTGTCCATTACATGGTGAGTTTTGTGTGCAAAGAGATGCTTCTCTGCGGCAGCACTGGTGTCCTGCTCGGCAGCAGTATTCTCCATTTGCTCGAGGGTATCTATGTCGCCGTCACCATCGCCATCGCCGCCACCCTCCCGCTCATCGTCCCACTTGTAATCATCCTGGCTATCCTCCATCAAGTCGGCATTTTGTACAGCTCCACTCTGCACCACAACTGGTTGCACTGCATTTGTTCCTGTTACCGCAACGGGCTGGCGGAAGGGCATTTTGAAAATATTCTGAAAGGCATTTTTAATAGCTGTCGAGGTGTGATTCTGCATCTCGGCCAGATTAACACTGGGCACCCGGAACACATTCAAGCGATTGCGATTGGGCAGCAGTCCGCCTGTAGGCGGCAATGTGGTCTGCTGAGCAACATTACTGTGGCCCGGACCAGAGTTCACTTTGAGACTGGATGAACTGGTAAGCACTTGTGGATTCTGATCGGCATCCTTGCTGCTGCCACGCAATGGCTTGGAGGTGCTACCAACTAATCCGCTAATCCGTTTGCGATTACCATTCGCATCTGGTGTGACGATGGCGGGCATGCGAGATGGGGCAGACTGTGGCTGTGTCTGGGACTGGGATTGTGGCTGAGATTGCGGCTGTGGCTGGGACTGGGACTGATGCTGGGACTGAGACTGATGCTGTGGCTTATGCATTAGCTTCTCACGCGAATCGAAATGCGATTCCTTGCTGGAGCTGGGTCCTTTGGTGGTGCTGGAAGCTGTTGGCTTGCCACGCTTGGTCGTGCCATCGTCATTCAAGGCCAGCTCGCGGGGCAAAAAGAACAAATGGTATTTGGGCGTTGTCTTGCCCTGCTTCTGATTCTTCTCGTGCAGCATGGCCTTCGCCTTGCCATAGAAGCTGTCCACATCGCCAATTATCTTGTAGCCCTTGACACGATACTCGTGCGGAGCGTGCTCGCGCAAATACTGCTCCTTGTTCAGCTTGTACAGATGCACAGGTATGACGAAGTGGGCGGGCAGCTGCTGTGCCTCCTGCGCTGAGCTTGGCTGTGGTAAGTACACCTGATTGGGCCGGAAATAGAGAGTCTCGTGTTGTCTTTGTTGCTGTTGCTGTTGCTCTTTGGATGCATCCACGACGTTCCTCGTTAGCTTGACAGCTCGTATAGAGGGCTCCAGCAGCGTTTGCCCATTGCTGCCAGAGAAGTGATGCTGTTGTGCGTGGAAGGGATGCTGAGCGGGTTTGGGGAAGAGATACTGACTCGAGTCGAGTATGGGCGGCAGCTTTGGCTGATCGGGCTTCTTCTTCACATAGCCAAAGGCCTCGTTCACCTTGGCAATCTGGTCGAGAATGCGCTTCGCCTCGTCCGCTTTGTCGGACGTGGGCGGCCCCACATTCGGATCAAACTCCTCGGGAAATTTGATCAGCCTTTGCCTTTGTATTCTGCAAACGAAAGTTAGGTTTGTTGTTGGTCTCATCGTATTGGCATGATTAGTAAACTAATGCGATTAGCAGGTGTTATCTACGGATATATGAGTGGCTTAGTCACACAATTTTTGTTTTGTTTTAGTCACAATACAGAGACAGCTACTACTAGGAGCATTAGGAATACACAGTCACAGCTCAAGGCAAGGCAAGGTGGGGCAAGGCAAGGGTTAATAGAAAACTCTAAAACAATGCGAGCTACTTACTCGACGACATCCAAAGCCTGTCCCGCAGTCCAGGAGGCAAGCAAAAGTGTTGAGAACTGCAAGAAAGAGAAGAGAGTTTAGCTGAATTATTATATAACATAAGGTGCTATGCGAGGCTGGATTGAAGTATTGCAAACTTAAGACAGTGAAATATATATAAGAGTATAAAATATATAAATGTATATACCATAAATATTCTGTAAATTTAGTAAAGTTACTTAAATACTTCACATCTCAATCTATTCATATATGTAGTTATATATATAAAATTCTTATAATTGCCGCGTGCCAGCTGTCAAGGTCTAAGAATGCGGTCAAGCACTTCATTTCATTTAATTTCATTTCTCAAACATCTTTCGCCAAGCTTCAGCTGAAAAGTGAGAGCCAAGCCCATTTGGTCAAACTATTTTCACAGGTTTTCGCTGCTCAAGAACCGTAACCCAATGAGCAGAACGATTGCCAAACATTTGCTTAGCTCGCTTCTTTTGCAAAATCAATATTGACGCAACAGCATCCACCCAGCCAGTCAGCCAGCCAGCTGGTCCGTTAGCTTGTCAACGCGCACGGCAACTTCATCTATCAAAAGCGGCAATGTCACTGAGCTTTGCGTGTGTCATTGACCCAGCTACAGATATTCCGCCTAAGCGCGTTGTCATTCTTCTTGTTACCAAAAAAAAAAAAAAAAACGTGCTCTGGACCAACTGGGAAGATCTTGTGTATTCTGTATTTGCAAGCAGTGCCTGCATTTAGCCAAGACTTCGAGCCAAGATTTATTTATGCTTGCTTTCTTTTGGTTCTGGTTTATTTATTATACAGATTGTTTGGCGCAGTCGTTTGTTCTGGGCGTGTTCCAAAACTGGGTTAATGTTGCCCAACACACAAAAAGAAAATATTTCGAAATGCAAATCGTTTAGTATTAGCTCTCAAGTTACCAACTTAATTAGGAGCAGCAGTTGCTGCTGCAGCTGAAACAAGTCTTGTAAATGAAGATTAATTTGTGCCACTGCGAGCCCGTCCCTTAAAGTTCCATTGATTTATGTTGTGCAATCGATGGTGAGAGATAACTTTATAGCCACAATTTATGGCGCTCACTCCATATAGTAGAGAGTTGGGCACTACAAAGTATCTCTTTTATAGTTCTTTCAGCTCTCGCCAATTAATGCTCGAGAACTTTATTTCACTCTGTCATTTGTGATGGCCTCCTACGCACATGCCTAGCCTACGTTTATAGCATATTGATTTTTCTTCATATACACATATATATGTATATGAGTGTGCGAGGTATGCAGAAATAATTAAAATATATATACTTTTGGGCTTTTCATAAGGTTTATCAAGTATGCCTTTTAGCTGTTGTTGTCTCTGAAAGATATGCGAGTCGAACGCTGACGCATTTCTACTTTTTAGGGCGTGTTCTCTGCTTCTTTTTGTATATTTATTGAATAGAAAATGAATAATGCAATGCGTAATACGTAAGCTATAAGAAGTGTGTGCCATGAAGACGTGCTGATTAATTTTCACTTTTCATTCAAGGGATTTCTATATGCAGGTTCATATATCATGGAATATATTTAATATTTGAGCAATTAATAATTTTTTTATGTAAGTCATAAAGTAAACTTCAAACGATAACATTTGCTTTTTTGAATATTTAATTATCATAAAATATCCATATTCATATGCATCAAACATTATATTTATTTCATTTTTGGGATTTATAATAATTTTTAGCTAGCGACTTTCAATATAAAATTTGATATTTGATAGAAATTTGTTTATTATTTATATGAATTAATTTAAAAAAATTTTTTAAAGCACATTTAGAGATAATTTATATATATAAATATTTTGCAAATATTCATTAAGTAAATTCTATTATTAATATTTTATAATTCTTTTTTTATAGTAATATATTATTATTCTTCAGAGTAATATTATTCTTTATTATATAATTTTTTGTATCAGATTTCATTCAGTGATTTGCATAAATCATATTCCATACATATATTGAATTTAACACAAGTCTTCTAAAAAGCTCTCAGCTTAGACCTTTTCTATTTTCAATTAGCTAATTGATTTTCTGATGAGCTGCTGAGCCAGATATTTGCATATGGGCCAACAGAAATTCAGACTGATTTCACAGCTAACTCAACTTGGTGGCAAAAAGAATCTTGGCGAAAAGAATCAGCCAGTGAAAGTTGAGAGCCGAGTGTAAACGCAAATTAAATACGAACAAAAATAAGCAAAAAACAGAAAGACTTAAGGCACGAACTTGTGCCGGTTAATGACTTCAACGCCGCTAATAAATGATTAATTGCGGTCACATACAGCACAGAAGCAGCAGGAAAAGCACAAAATTAAACTAGTTTTTACATTCTAAGCTTACATTTAGTTAGCGGATTTTTTTTTTGGGTTGTGCTAAAAATACTTACCACAATGAGACGCATTTTTGCGCTTACAAATTTGTGTAATTATTTTATTTTTGTTGTTGTTTGTTGCTCGATGTCAACGCCGGTGCAGCAGGCTAGCCTTGAGTTGTATCCTTGAACTGCGAACAGAGACAAAAGGCGCTGTGTTATCAAGCGTAGAATCGAGCTTTAGGCAGGCACAACAAACACATTCAGACACAGAGAAACACGCACACTTAAGCTAAATGCCAATCCTGTTACGTTCTTTAATTGTTTTTTGTTAAATACATTTTTTTTGTAAACGTTTCTTTTAGCTGTTTCAAGGAGCACACGCACTTGGCTTCAAGCATTCGTTCTTGAGCTTGTAAAAAACTACACTTGACGCACCTTTTAGAACTCAAGCAGGCAACGACTGAAGATGAACTGAATCGTGCCAGGGCATAGCTTGGCTGTTTTATAACATTTCCATTAGCCATGCAAAGCGAGCAGCAAAGAAATGTTTTCAACCTGGCCATGGCCAGCCGAAAGGGAGAGCGAGGTAGACAGAGAGAGCGAGAGAGAGAGCGCGCGCTTGAGCCAGTGAGTGAAAGAGCGTATGCTTAAGAGAAACTCGCTTAAAAAGGGGGCACGTACGCAAATGCCTTGGCTGCTTCTTATCAATGGGCGGGCATCTGTTGCTCTTTACCTGTTTGTGTCAAAGCCACCCAAAACATTGACATTCACAGCTCGGGATCATGATTAAGATCATGTTTTCTGTTAGATGAGCATAACTAAGGCACGTTTTTTTGCACAGTTTTTATGTGTGTGAACCGCTGACATCGCCGACAGCATAGCATAACACCAAGTGCTACTGTTCATTCGACATTTCGACATTGATTAATTAATTGGCTTGATTGAGTGAGCAGCAGCATCATCATCATCATCATCATCCTCGGCGCACTTACAGCTCAACAGGGCAGAACAAAACGAAAGACTTAAGACACGAACGTGTGTGGGTAGAAAACGTATAAAAGCTTAGCAGTGCCAATTGGCTTGACGAATGCTGATTGAAACATGAAATAAGCCTAACAGCAAAGAAGAAAAAAGTAAAAGAAAATAAAAGACTTAAGACACGAACTCAATTATGGTTGACTGACTGAACTATTCCGCGAATTGTCAATATGTTAAATTTCTTATTTAAATTGAATATGCATTGAATGTGGAACATGTTTAGAAAGTTTGCCTTTGCATTGTTCTCAACTGTTTCTAAATATCCGATTGCGCCCTTAATCCATTCACATTCTCATTAAGTTACCACCAGCACAAACGACAGCTTTATACTCGTATATATATATTTCTAGAATCCCATCAAGTTTGCAGCTTAAGCAGCTTATTTTGTGAATTAACTACATCACAAGCTACTGCTTTACTCTGGAGTCCTTTCGATGTCACGTCTTTAAGACTATTTTTAGCGCATCTCCTATGAACAATGTTGTTATATTGCGGTCATTTACAGTTATTTCAGCAGTGACATATTGAAACGTTCAAATCAATCGAAGATTTATGGTTTCAGCTAGGAATGCAGCAATGCATACCCAATGAATGCTCAAGAAACCCAAAACACACACAGTTTGAGTGGCAGTAATTGAAAGTCGACAAATCGATGCAGCTAAAGCAGTTAAAGCAGCAGCAGCAGCAGCAACAACAACAATAATAATATGATAGGCCTGGCATGCGCCAAAGAGTTCAACTAAATGCAATAACCTTGAAACCTATTTATATATATGTATATACTTATACGCATACATATATAAACACATGGCAACTGGCAGCAGAAGCGGAACTGGGCCTGGCTTTGGCTGGACAGTTAAGTGTGACCTTCGCTGGGTGCATCAAGCAAGGAATCAAGAATCGCACAGACTCCAGCGCAGAAACCGTTGTTTAAGCCACATAACTGGATCTCTGCCTCTCCCTCTCTTTCCCTCTCCCTCTCTCAGTGGCATTGTGTTCTCTGCTCTCTATAATAAAAGAGTTAATGCAGGGCATTACTGAATGCAATTATGCCAGCAAAATTATGCAGCCGCAGCGTAGCCTCAGCTCAGTTCCCAGGCCAAGACCAGAAGAGTCTCTATTCTCTTCTGCTGCAGCTGAGAACTTGACTCTAAAAAAGTTTTCAATTCGTGTCAAAGTTGTTTTTTATTTCGTTGTACTTTAACCGAAAATCCAGTCTAATAGAAAGTTGTCCAGACGCTCTGCTTCTACACGAAAACTTCTTAACTACAAATTTAATAGTCAAAACAAAACATTTTATGGTCACAGTGAAACTTAGCCATGAAAAGCACAAAAATAAAAGGTTGCCACAATCATTTGAATAATTTTTGTAAAAAAAAAAACCATAAACTTATTATTTATTAGGCAAAATTTTTAACGTTTCGTTGCTTTTAATTTTTATACTTTGTTGTATTATTTTTTATGTCCTAAACTCATTAAAAATGGGAAAAGAGGGTATATTGCTTTGCATAAACTATATGTAACGGACAGAAGGAGGCGTGACTAAAGGTATAGAGTATGCTGGGAATGAGAGTGAGAATGAGGTTAAGGCTGAGTCTTAACAATCGAGGATCGAGGCAGACTGACTGTCAATCGTTGTCGCCCTTAATATGCTCTATCTTCTTAGCACTCGGCTAGAGACTGAAATAAAACTCGGCACGTACGCATTCCTAAAGGTCAGGTCACATTCTTTAGGGTATCTCTTGGCACTTTTACTTATTTTTTGTTAATTATTTATTTAATTTGTTTTCGTTTTTGTTTTCTTTTCATTTCTGTTGTTTTGCGTACTTTGCACTGTTTTCTTATTTAGGCCACGCGCCTGTCGTCAAGGCTTGCGTTCAGTTAAAATTATTTGGCAAGTCGAGCACGAAGCCCATTTCAAATTTTGAACGCGCGCGCATTCCCTCCACATAAGAAATACCCAACAAAAATAAATAAATAAAATAAAATAAATATATAAAAAGACCTAACGAAGACTCAACTTTATTTGGTTGACAAATTCGGTAATTGTTTAACGGTTTGTATTTTGGGTGTCCAGCAGCAACAGCAACAGCAACAGCAACAATTACTAACTGTTCCGCAAATCAATTAGGCATTATAAAATACATAAATCGTTTGGTTTATGGGCTCAAAGCACGCGCCACATATATTCACATTTGTATAAATTAGATTTATGCAGCAGTTGCTCCTAAATAATCATTGAATAAATATTTGAAATGCTTGGGAAAATCCGAAGCATAGTAGACTTGTGATGCACAGATCTTAGAGGGAATAAAGCAAGCGTATTTAAGTGTATTATTATATTATTATAACTAATTGATATCCATTGCAATCTTGTTTTCATTAAAACTTTATTAGGAAAATGCTTATGAAATTCCGGGTAAAAAATCTGTTTATGCGTTGATCATCCCTCTTTCTCTCTCTTAACATATCTGTCTTTCATTTTCTAAATGTGTATCTATTTCTTTCAATCTCTCCTATTTTTTTCTCTCTCAGCCTTTCTTTCACTTTCTTCTTCTTACTTTCTTTTTCTGTCCATCTATATATGTCTCTCCTGATTTGTCTGTCTCTCTCTCTTTCTCACTCTCGCTATATCTGCCTCTATGTTAAATTGTCCCATCACAAATAAATTCTCTTTTGACGTTTGTCGCTTGTGACCGAAGCCAACTACTTGGAATTACCTTCAGTTGGCTTAACAGTCTATTTGCAAAACTAACTATATTCAAGTATATTACTTTAGTTAAGTTGCCAATGCACGTAGTGGCGCTGGCTTCGTTCGAGCAGGGAAGTCTTAATGGTTGACATAAACTCAAGTTCAGGAAATTAGCGAAGTGCATTTGATTTTATTTGTCTTGGAACTACGAGTATATACACACAGTCACACCCACACACACATTGATCAATAACTATGCAAGTTGTTGGCTGTTTGTTCCGTTGGCTTGGCCAAATTGCCGCCCATGACCACGAAGCCAATGCCAGGGCCCGCTTTGTAGCTCAGCTCGTGATAGCCCGCATCATCGTAATATGAATATTTGCCCAGCACAATGCCAGAGTCATCCGTGTGCTGGCTGTGCGACATGTGTTGAGTGCTAAAATCAATATTCTGTGCCTGCCGAGGAGTTGTTGGCGGTGCCGTTGCTGCAGGCTGTAGCCAGCCCCACTTGACATTCCGGGATAACGATTCAGTGCTGGCATATGGCCATTGCTGGGATTGCTGTTGTTGCTGCTGTTGCTGTTGCTGTTGCTGTTGCTGGTATGGTATCTCGTAGTTGGGCGACAGATCATTTGTTTGCACAGCAACGTCCGTGTTGTAAGAGTAGCTCTGGCCATTCAACTCCATGTAAACCTGTGCGCCTTGCACCAGGCACAGCCAGCTGCTCAAGCAGAGCAAATGCAGCGAATGCAACAGTCGGCGGCTCATTCTAAAGACTGAAAGTGAAGGCAACTGAGTGCGTCTTTATATGCAACCCACCGCAACCACAATTTGCAACCACTTGGCATAGACACGCACAAATGTATTATGTATTTAGCATAAATAGTGTTACAGTTACAGTTACGGCTGAAACCCGGCGCAACCGCAGTTGACATCGTTTCAGTTACTTATCTTAGTTGCGAGCACTTACTTAACTAACAACTAACAGCTATGCAACTACAACTAGTCATTGCCTTCTAGTGCTCCCTGGAGGCGGCGATCTCGGCCATCTCGTCCTGGCGTAGAGCCTCCGATGGTGACAGTGCGATGCGCCCGCCCAGTGGCAAAATGTCAATGTTCTGGACGTGGGCTCGCACACTTTGTCCTGGTGGCAGACCCACATACCATTTGCCCACATTCCGAATGATCGTGGAGTCACGATGTCGCTGCACCCACTCACGGTCTCGATCGATTTCCAGTATGCGATGATTGGTGGTCACCAGCGGAGGCAGCGAGCCACCCACATCATCATCATTCAGATTGTAATTGTCATCCGGTCCACTAGCCGCACTGCCTGAGCCTATACCTGTTGCAATGCCCTCAGCAGATGCTGAGCCACCTATACCTAATCCTCCACCTCCTCCTCCTCCAGCACCACTAAATCTATTGCGATTTCTCGATCCACTTGCATTGAGACGACTCGTGTCGCTGGAGCCTCTATTTCTACTGCCTGTTGAGCTGCTCTCTCTGTATCCACCACCTCCTCCAGCAGCTCCAGCTCCAGCTCCACCTCTACCTCCTCCAACAGCTCCAGCTCCACCTCTACCTCCTCCGCCTCCACCTCGTTCTCTACTTCCTCCCCCTCCATTATATCTGCCTCCACCTCCACCATCATATCTGCCGCCTCCTCCTCCTCCATTTCCACCTCCACTCCCACTGCCTCCATCATATCTGGTGCTGCCTCTTTGCGCACTGCCAGCCGCATAGCCTCTTCGATCAGACTTCACTCCATCTGCAGTTGCGGATCCACTGGAGCTGCTGCCTAATTCAATGTCACTGCCAGCATTATCTAAGCCATTTCCATTTACTCTTATATCTATGTTTTCTCCAGGCTTTAAATAATCTGTGTCAGTTCCACTGCCGCCAGTTCGACCTCTACCTCCAGCGCCTCCACCTGGGCCACTGCCTCCACCTGTGCCCGAACCACCAACACCGCTAGCCCCACTGCCACTGCCACCAACACTGCTCCCACTGGCACTGCCTCCGCCCAGTTTTCCGCCCGCTCCCCGACCAAAGTCATTTGCCAATCGGAAATCCGTATCGCTTAATCGAAAGTCAGCCACGGATGGATTTATGTGCGTACCAGGTCCCACTCTATTTTTCACTACTCGATAGCCAATGCCCGCCCCCGCAATATACTCCACAGTGCGCTGCACACCCTTGTCGTCGAGGAAGGAGTAGGTGCCTCGCACCAGTCCATCGGGGGCGCGACTCTCGGCACGTCGATGATCCGGACCAGCTGCGATCAGTTTGTAGGTGCCCGCAGGACCTCGCTGCACGGACATCTTGCCTCGGGTCTTGGGATGCGCCTTGTACAGTGGACTGGAGTAGCTGACACTAACGGGATTATCGGGCACAGCATTGGAAATCTCAAAGCCCGTGCCAGCGCCAGCAGCATAGCGCACGCTGTGCCGCTCGCCCACATCATCCAGATAGGAATAGAGACCTGCATGAACGTTAATAAAACAGTTAATGAGCTGCTCGTCCACAGCTACCTGAACCAACCTCTTATTCTATTGTTGGCATCGTTCTCCTCGCTCCGAGATTGATCCGACGTGCGATAGCTGAAGCTGTATGAGGGATCGTCATAGGGATCGGCGAGGGGATCATCTGGACTGCCACGTGGAAGTACCGGATACTGAGCCAAATCCATTTTACGATGTATTTTCGGTCCATTCACGCGAAAGCTGTGAAAAATTTGACATTCAATTAGCTGCTGAGCTATGATTAGCTAATTGCACTGGGAAACCAGATGCCAGATTGGCCAACCACCGGGCTGACTGCTAAAATCGCTCGCCTGCTCCCATAAGCAATAACAATTCTGAATGCTATCTGATAATCGTGGCAATCACATTGATGACGTCTGCTATTACCACATGTCCAGTCGGGCATTCTCTATCAATTTCCATTCTACTTTTTATCTTGCGGCTGTGCATCTTAATGAATTTTCCGATTGCCATGTTTCACTGGCAATTTGTTAACAGCCTTTTACGTATACTCTTTCGGCAAGTGAGCATATTGGCTTTATGAGCAAGCAAATACTTAGATAAGGCAAGGCAAAACAGAAAAATCTCTGTCTTAGCTATGCTGCTGACTCTATATACTCTACTATTTCCAAGTCTTGAACGAGTATCAGGCAGTCGGCTATTGGTAATTTTCATTTGTTTGTTTTCCCAACTACCGGAGATTGCCACAAAACAGTTAAAAATTGTATCGAACAGAGGCAACAACAAACGTTTAGGCAACCGAAACAGCAACAGTTGAACGTTTTTTACCTTTCGTACTTCCCCTGGCCACCATCTCAGAGCCCATCTCAAATGTTTTTAGAACCGACTTTGAGTGTGAAACCCGCCCCTGGCCCCTTGGCACGCTTCAGTGGCGCTACGCCCGCTCGCATCTGTCGTATTGCTGATATACGAGACCGAACAGATAACTTAACTTGGCTACCACACTTTAATTTAGCCAACTACGAGCCACCTCCTACTTCTGCTTCTGCTTCTGCTTCTGCTGCTTCATCTTCTGGTTTATGTGTTCGGCTTACTCACCCACGTGGTCCGGCTGTATAGACGGTCTCTTCGATCTGTCCGCTCGCTGGACTACGCGAACCATAACGACCTCGCACGATGTTGTCTGGAGTGCCAGAGGCGCTGTGATAGTAGCCGCCAATGTCATCATTTGCATGTCTATCCAAAACAGTAATTGCGTGTGTTGCCCATGCGTGTTAAGCCAGAAAGAGAGCGACACAAAGACACAGAGGGAGAGAGAGATAGGTAGAATAGTACACAGTAAACAGTTAGTCAGCGTATACGTATTGTTGCCATTGCAAAATGGCATTAAAAGAGGTGTTAAACTTAGCAAAAGGAGCCAGAGCGTGATACGAACTTTACCTGCGTTAGAGGTGTAAAAAACTATAGACTAAATGATTTTGATGTTGATGAATAGCAATAATAACATGTTCAAAGCTGCAGTTAAACATGTATAAGAACGGAAATGTATATAATATAAGATGAGATATAAGTTAGTTGTACATCTTTGCCAATCAATGTTATATATTCCTTAGGATCGTTAAAGAACTGAGTTTCAGCTCTCTATGAACTACCAGTGGAATATACTATTAAATAATAATTATATTACCCATCGTTTCTATTGACGAGTGGAGAAACTGACGGTTGAATAAATATAGTAAGCAATATAGTAGCTGCAAGCTAATTTACCCTTTTCACTTTGTTCTGATTCCCTAATTTCAGCTAATAATTAATCTGTCGCTCTAAGCAATGGCATATTTTCCCAAACTTCCATACGAGAGTAGTAAGAAAAGTTTGGTAATTTACATAAAAAGTTTATGAATAATAAATATAATGTATTATATTTATAATGATAATAATAATAACATAATATAATAATAATAATAAATAATATATATTGATATTTTGTTCATCAATCTATCAATATTATATTTCTGTATTTTGTTAATTTTTCAGAAATATTTTAATAAATCATAATATAAATAATTTTTTTCAATTTGTTAAAATAAACGAAGCTATATTTTAGTTTTTATTGTTGTGAGTAGATAAAAATTTTGGAGAATTATAAATATTTTAACAGATTTTTAAAGTAAGTATATTAGAAAATTTAATTTGATTTTGATATATGATATTAGTATAACAAATTATATATTAAATGTTAAATATCAGCTGAATATTTTCAATAATTATATATATATTTTTTAAATTTTATAATACTTTATAAATCAAATAAAATTTGTTATTGCATTAATTTGTAGAAAATGCTTTATCCAAAAAAATAAAAGAGCTTTCAATTGAGATGATTAGATAAATAATTGATTATTTATACATCGTATTGAGCAGACTTCAAAACGTTCGATTCTTATGGCCTTCACATGCTCATCTCACATTCTCTCATCTTTCATCATCCTCAATCAAATTCTTTCGCTAACACTTGATAGAGTTATAAGTAATTTACAATTAAAGTTCCTTTTATTCTTATAATTTTTTATACCCTGAACCCATTGAAAATGGGAATTCAGGGTATAATGGTTTTGTGAAAATGTATGTAACAGGCAGAAGGAGACGTCGCAGACCCCATAAAGTATATATATTCTTGATCAGCAGAAAAAAATAAGTTGATTGAGCCCTGTCCGTCTGTCCGTCCGTCCGTCCGTCCGTCCGTCCGTCCGTCCGTCCGTCCGTCCGTCCGTCCGTCCGTCCGTCCGTCCGTCCGTCCGTCCGTCCGTCCGTATGAACGTCGAGATTTCGGAAACTACAAAAGCTAGAGAGCTGAAATTTTACATGAACACTCATATGTTAGCTACGCAGTACGAGTTTATTTTGTTTTTTCGATAACTCATCCCATTTCCAAATTATCGATAAAAAATCGAAAATTCGTTTCAATTTTTTAGGTTTTTTGAGCATAACTTCTACACCGTTTTAGCTAAAGACTTCAAATTTGCATATTTAGATAGATATTATGAATACGCAGATTATGTAATTTTTGGATTTTGGATGCCACGCCCCCTTCGCCCACAATTTGCAAAAAACCCATTTCAAATACTAGAGACTTGAAATTTGGCACATAGATACATTTAGATATTAATAATCTACTCTGAAAATTTCATTAAGATCATCCATCTAGAAATTGAGTTATAGGCGTTCAAAGTATAGCCCAACCCACCCCCAAGCCACGGCAGCAACTGCGCGGTTAGCAGAGCTCGCGCTCATGCGATTGTAAAGAAGAAGAGTATCACTTTTTTTGCAGGGTTCAGGGGATCTCGTAGTCGAGCCGTCTCGACTAGAGCCTTCTTACTTGTTTAAAAATATTTTTCTTATTAATTGCCGTAAAATTCGTCACAGTTTATAAATTTTGGGCTATACCGAAATTGAAACGATCCATCCGCATTGATGGTATTATATTCGATTTCAGCTAAGACAGGATCAGCGAAATGGCCAAATGCAGCGCATAAAAGCCAAAGCAGGCGCAACATTTCCATAAATTTTGCAATTGAAATGGCTTGCAGCTGGGCTAAACAACTTTAAATGCCAATTAGACGCGCATCCTGCAAACACACACGCGCACACACAGAGAGACACTGGTACAGGTAGCTAGCTGTATAAGGGAAGCACGAAAGGCAGCGACAAGAACAACACGACGGCTGGCGACTGAATGCGCCAGAGCGTTAGATCTTTGTATTTAAATACGATTCTCAGGCGAGGCAACCAACGGTGGCCAGCGATTCAGCTAAGCTCAGCTCGGCAGCAGCAGCAACAGCAGCAGCAGCAGTAGCAGTAGCAGCAGCAGCTGCCACTTGTCTCACCTGACCACCCACCCACAAAAGTGGCAAGCCACGAAGACGAAAACAACATTTGTGTGCAAATTGCGTTACAAGAAAAACAGCCAGCGATGGGAGAGGAGAGAAGCAGAGCGAAGAGCAGGGTGAGCAGAGACATGGCAGGTGAGAGAATTTGTTCTAATGATGGACACGCAAGTGGATTGTTCTGCTAGCTGCTAGCTGCAAGCTGCAAGCTGCAAGCTGCAAAGCTGCTCGCTGCATGCCTGTTGCTTGGCTAACAATGTTTCCTATGCGCCTTGTTCAGTAAATTGCAGAACAGGAGAGGATGGGCAAGAACAAAGAACGAATAGTCGTGTCCAGCTGTCTCTCTGTCTGTCTGTCAATTAGTTCGACTGCTGTTGCTGTGTCGTGCTTTGGCTTCCTGCTCGTTGACAATTTCTTCTGTTGCACGTGATCTATGCCACAAGCATTTCCTGTGCATTGAACCTGCCGCTGGCAGAGCGGGCAATTTGCAGTTAGGCCACGCCCACTCAGGCAGACTCCATCATCTTTGGCCATTATAAATTTGCAGCGCTACGGAGTCTAGGTCAGTGTCTTAGCTGCAATTTTCTTTTCGTCTTGTTGCAATTAAAGGCAATTACGCCTTGGCCAGGGCAGGAAGAGTCTAGCCGCGCTGTAGTTCAAACACTTGCACAGTGGAATCACTGGCAGAAATATTCGAAATTGATAGAACTCTAGAGCACACTGTGCCAGAATTCAAATTGATATTCTCGCTTATACAATTTTGGGGAAATAATTCCTATGCAAAGTGATCCACTGTGCAGCTATAGTCACAATTTCCGCCTAGGATGTGCCTAAACAGAAAAAAAAAATGGTTATCCAACCTTTTTTAATGAGTCCAATTAGCTAGTGCCGAAGCTAAAACTAGTTATTGGCCATTGTTCTCTGTCTTACAAAGAGCAGCAGCAAAATATGTCAAACATTTTGATTAGAACTTTGGGCAGAGGGCGCTGTTAGAACGAAAGACTTTAGACACAAACTTGCCATCTTGGTTCGCTGCTCATGATTTACTGACCCGCAAGCTGTCCAAATGTGTGTGCTATGAAGTCATATCTTGATTAGAGTTTAGTACGAATTCCGTTTACTCTAGTTGAATATGCTAATTTGTAGCATGCGGAAGAGTTTTGGCTCCATCTATTGGCCAATTGTGCAGTCAAATGGAGCAGCAATGAAGGCAACAATGTGGAATTGAAATTGAATATGAACAGTTGCTAGCTGAAACAATGGAAATGAAACAAATGACGATGATGACGACGACGACGCCACTGTACGCCGCTAAGGACAAGTTGTTGACTGAATGAATGAAACATTTGGAGGCAATTGCACGCATGGGAAATGTGCAACCAGTTTCAACTGTTGTTGTTGTTGTTGTTGTTATTGTTGTTGCAGTTATTGCCATTGAACCACATACCCATAGAGCAAAACTGGAAATTCATATGCGTTTTCACTGCTAACAACAGTAGCAACAGCTGCAGCAGCAGCACTCGAGAGGAAGGCCATCAGCCAGCAATCCTGCAATTTATTGGGAAAGTGAAAATGCTTTCGTTTTCATTTGAAAATTTTGCCAGCCAGTCAATAGACAGTGAGTGGCCGAGGCGTTCAGTTCGATTAGAGCGCATCAATCAAAGCAGCATGAAAATTGCACAACTTCTGCATATGTTAGGCGTTATAGCATCCATTACGTCGTTGGAGTACTTGATACGCTATGAGGCGAAGAAGAAGCGCTGCTTGAACCCGCCACGCACGGCCAGGCGTGTGGAGTCAGTGATCAGGGACTGCCAAGAAGAGGTCAAGAATAAGCTGGTGACAGGTAAGTCCTTAAATTAAGCAAACTGTCTTTGAGTGATACGAAACGCACTTCACCAGAGGCCTACGAGATACTCAAGGAGCAGGTGTCCCAGGTGCAGCCACCGCTCCATACGGACAATGACAGTGTGGAGTTCATTGAGTCGATAGACTGGCCACCCGTCCACAGTGAAATACAGTTACAGCACAGCTCCCAAGAGGCACCACCGAATGCCAGCCGTTACGAGTACATCGTCTACGATGAGCCCGAGCCCCGACGTCGCATGGCGCGGCTCGTGCGCAGCATCAAGCGCCTGGACGTCGCCAGCGCGGGCATCTATCATCCCACGCTGGTGCCACTCGAAGATAAACGCATAGCGGGCGTAAGTACTTCGGATTCGTCTTTTCATTGACTCCCAACAGATTTTTGCATTACGGCAATTAAGTTCAATGGCAGAACAGACGAAGTGCAACAAACGCTGCTTGCCATTGATTTGCCGTGTGCAATTAAAAGCATGTAAGAATTTGGCAAACGGGTATAGACAGCAAAGTAATGCACTGCTGAGAAGGGGTGTAAGTGAAGTGAGTTGGGAGTAGAAAATGAGCTTATGAGTCTAGACTAAATTTAAACGAGGAGAATTTTGCAGGGTGTAGCTAAGAGAAATTGCCTGCAATGTATATGAAGGCAAAGCAGTTTCTTTATTCCCAGATTAAATTTCCAATTCTCTAACACCAATATACCCTCCATCCCATTATGAACAGTGTATAAAAGTCAGGGCTACTACTGAAGCTAGACAATTGAAAGAAAAGCGCAGTTGCAGCCGTTGACGTTGCAACTTTTTGTTCTCACACCGCATGCTAAATTTGATGGCTGAAAATTGGATTTTATGTTTGCATTTAATACACATTAGCTGCTTTTTATGCATCAGCAAATTGAATGCGGCTTACGAATAAATTTTTGATTGTGTTTGCCTTTTTTTCTTGTAATTTTCTCTCAGTGTCTGTTGCACTGCGTCTATGCGAGGAACAACGCCATTGACAAGAATGGCTGGCCGACGCTGGACGGACTGGTTAGCTTTTACTCGGAAGGTGTGCATGAGCACGGCTTTTTTATGGCCACATTGCGATCCGTTAATCTCTGTCTGCGGGCCATGACCAATAAATATCAAGTGAGTCGGCGCGATCTGCCGCAAAAAGGCGAAAGCTGTGATTTGGCATTCGATGTATTTGACTGCATATCGGATCAGATAACAGGATATTGCCTGGATCAATATAGTAGATATTAAATGAGCATTCAATTAAAAAGCATTACTAAACGTGGATTTTTTAACTTTGAGTTAACTTGAAAATGATCGAATTTCCGTTAGGTTAATTTATTGTATTTTGTTGAAAGCAAATGAATTATTACAAAAGAAGTACGTATCTAGACAAATGTTTACCGTGCCTTGATGTGCCATAACAGGAAATGTGCATATATTCATACATAATTATTAATATAAATTCAAATTCATAATAATGATATAAATCTTTATTGTTTCATCAAAAATGCTCTTTTAACTTTAAATTTGTCATCAATTTGCTATTGCCATCTATTGTATATTGTTGACAACAGTAACTTATGTTATTATATACCAACGTTGGATGGCGCCACCATCATACCTATGGATATGTTTGCACTCTGTTAATCTACCATAAGAAGACTCACACAGAAATGGGTCGCTTTTCTCCATATATATGTGGTAACCATTTATTAATATCGGAACTTTGATTATAATTGCTCAGCGTTAAATTAATTTGATTTAAATGACGCTTTCCAGATAAATAAGAAGCGCCATCTATTATTCATTTTCTCAGCCTTTTTTTATTTTAAAGCTGTTACGAAGAGCGTATATTCGTATTTTTATAATTTTTCATTGTGAATATTAGAAAAATGCATTCACATTAAAATACTTTCTGTTTCTTTATTTCGAATGATCTAATTTTATAACAATTCAATATGCTGCAATAGAAGTAGATCTCATTAACAATTCAAAAAATAGGGTGGCCGTTTTTCTAGTATTAAATTGAAATTTGAATGTGGTATATTCGCATTAGCTGCATACGGTCACATAAGGCCGCGAGTTGGAACGCGAGTTGGTTGGAGCTGGAGCGTACGGAAAAGTAATAATTATAATTTATAAAAAAGTGAAAATGTATAGTGCCACATAGAAAAAATATTATTATTAAAATTGAGTTACTATTTCTTTAAAAGTAGATAGTACAACTACATATCAATTTCGATTCAAATCCAATTGAGGTCAAATTCGTGGAATAACTGTGAAGCTTCAGCTACTTTAATATCCACAATTTTGCTGCAAGCCTGTTAAAACAGTGAATTGGAATGGAAAAAATATCTAGTTCCAAGTGCAATGTTACAGCTTTAATAGCATAATAATTTTCCTTGGCCCTCAATATAGAAGGCTTATATAATGCAAGTGGGCGTTTGTTTAATGCGCGTGCGCTTTCTTAAAATCTAGAAAAGTGAAATTTCTCAATTGCTTCTACTGCCGGCCAATCTACGTCACATGTTTTCGTAAAAGTCGTCTGTGAATATTGCAATGATGACGCAATTCTGCGTTAGTCAAGTCTCTGAGTGCCGCGTGTGCTTTTTTTGTCCGTGAATCACCATGCTTAAAGCATTTCTAGACGTGCTTGTTGCTACTGCTGCCCTTGCTGTTATTGTTCTTGTTGTTGCTTCCCTCTCGTTTTGCGAAAAGAGCGGCCGCATAGTCCACACTTTTTTGTATTCAGTATGTATTTTTTTGTTGGAGATGCGCAGCAATGCCACGGACTGCCATTGGTTGTCACTGTAAATAAGAGCAACAGGTAGCGTGATCAGTCACGACGAAGTCACCGACTCAGCTCTCGTTGCTATTGCTCAATGAACGCACGCGGTCTTCAAAATTGCAAATGTATGTGTGTGGGTCTGCGTATGTGTGTCGGAGTCGTCCTCTTTTACCTGAAGTTGTTTTGCATGTGCGATTGTAGTCTCCAATTCTCTTTCAAGTTTGGGGGCTCGTCTAGTCTCCACTTGCGACTGCAGCTGCAATTGGTCTGACCAGCGGGTTTGTGTCACGGCTAACTGGCATATTTTGCCCATTTCAAATAAGAGCAGCTGGCAGAATGCGCGTTTGAACTTGAAATTTTTATTGATTAGCAAGTTGGACACACACATGCACAAACACACACACCTATATAGCTTAATCAACTTTTAATAATGTACCTTCATAATTTTAACATGAATTGCTAGCGCTCAGTCATACCTCCACTCTCTCCCTCTCTCTTCCATTCTCTTTGCTTAGGCGGCCCATTTCAAAAGGTGACGAACATTGTCGAATTTAGAGCGGACTTTGAAATGATTGTAAACAAAATCTTTTGCTACAAATGGAACCTAGACATACATACAAATATAGATATATTTGTATGTTTTTAGTTATGTGATAAGGGCAAGTACGATAAGTGATTGTTATCACTGTGCGCTTGGCCCCTTTTACATACACAGATATAAATAAATATATCTGATTATATGTAAATATATATATGAGTATATGTGTGTGTATACGTGCATTTATCTACATCTAGCTAAGTTGGTTTTTGCGCTGTCATGTGCCTTTTTATCGCTGATTTTGTTTTTCTAACGATTCGTTCCAACGTACACCAAGCAACAACAAAATTGGATTTCTACAAAAATGTTTCGAGTGTAGTTTTCTACTCTCTTCGCTGCATACAGTTCGGGGTCTGGGTAATCTTTCGGGTGCTTTGCGCCGCGACGTTCAGTCGACGCGTAGCACTCAGCACGAACAAACCGTTTGGCAGCGTATCTCTCAGATACGACGTGACGAGTAAATATCTATATATTACGTTCGTTTTTCATTCCAAAGGCATATTTTTCGTCTGTTACGCATAATTAAGGAGCTCAGCACAACAGTTAATTATTAAATAATAGGCAGGGCAATTGCCAATCGGGAATGTAGCATTAAATTGTCGTTCAAGCATCTATAAATATATATTCATATACATATATATATGTGTATATAATCTTAATTAGCAGTAAATATATGTATATACATATGTGTGTTGTTACGCTATCATTATAAAATATATGACAGTATTCTATATAGCTGACTCTCACGCGAGTTTTTTGCACTTATGTAATCGGTTTTCGTAACCGAAACGTCGGCATCGACGTCGACGTCGACGTTGTTTGTGGGACAGAAAAAAGGAATTGCAAAGAAAACGAAATCAAAAAAATATTTGTGTGTGAAAAATAAAGCAAAATAGGCAAACAGATAAATAACGGCATACAAACTTAAGCAAACACAAATTGCCAAAGCTAAGGCTAGAAAGAGATGCAGCTATTCGTTGGCGAACTAATTACAATTGATTTCGTTTGCCTTGTTTTGCTGCACTTTCAAATACCTCTTGAGCGCTTATGTGAGCGTTTGGTGACCGTAACATTAAACCGGTTTAGACACACACACACACAGAGAGAGAGAGAGATTTGCAGTGCACTATGTTTAACCCACATAATGTGCGTGTGTGTGTGTGTGTGTGGTAATCGCTGACAAATTCAAGTGGCTGATCAATGATCTCGGCAGAAACATGATCAGACACCGAACTCGAGCTTAAAGTCAAAGCAAACCACGCGTCGCTGATAAGCGCATGTGACCTGACTTTCGTGCCTTGCCTTCTGTTGCCACGACTATCGCACGCGCCTCGGCAGGCTTATCAGGTCTCAAAAAAGAATTTCATTAATTAATTAAAACATTTGCAAATGCGAGTGCAGAAAACGTTTTCAATTTGACGCATTTTCTCCTCATTGGCTTTAGATAACGTCTGGGGGCTGGTTGATATTGTTAATCTTATCCGATTTCGTTTCAACCAGGCCAGACAAATAAAGCAAATAATATACGATTGTTGCCTCACGAAATTATCAAAGTCAGGCTGACAATTGCGCAGCACATAAAAAACTGAAAAAAAATACAAAAAAAACAAAAAAAAAAGAATCCAAACGAAACAAGCAAAAAATAATAAATATATACACCTATGTATATGTTTATATATATAATACATATGTACAACATTTCACCACAGTGCAGATGACTTGTTTTTGGCTATCTATCAAAAAGGCGAAAGCAAAGCGAACGAACGTCAAGCAACCCACGTCTTCCCATTGAAACGTCATCGGCAGCTAACTGTGGGTCACGTGTCTGGCCAAGAGAACGAGCAAGACAGAAACAGAGAGATATAGCTGTAGCTATAACCCTGGTCTGGCCAACAGTCTAGACTTTTATCACATACATGCACATATGTATGTATTTGCATTAATCATAGACTTCGTTAACTTGTTTTCTCTTTCATAATCACCATTAGTTGGCAACCAGTTTGCGCCCTTCTTGCGTCAAATGACGTCAAAGCCAAACATATATTTTGGCATTATATATATAGATTTGTCACTAATTTTACGACGAACTGTGCATTATCTTATCAGGCTTACAAAAGACGTCTACTGTCTGCCGCCTTGACTGCATAGCACTTGTCCAAACACAACAACAACAATAACAATAGCAACAACAACAGCAACAAGTCTTACATTAGCTATTTGTCAACAAACAAGCTCTCAGTAAAGCCTAATTGAAAGCTGTTCTTGTAATTGCCTTATCAATAGTGCGAGTGTCATGCTCTTAGGCCTATTGCGTGTGACAGACTATTAATATGCTCTCTATTCTTATTTCTATTTCCATTTGCAGTTATATTTTGTAAAGCCACAAAATGCATAGAGCACACACGGCCTTTAGTCTGGCGTTATCGCCTATGGCGCATAAAAACTTTGCCACATGGCTGCTTAACAGCAAGAGCAGCCAGAAGGTAAGTGAATAATTGTGTTATCAATTAAATGCAAATAAATCTAATCATTTGATTACTCAATAGCTGATCAAGGCCAGCGCAGCATCTGCTGTTCGCACCTACAATTCAGCGGCTGCGGAACCATTTGCCAATGGCAGCACCGCATCCTATGTGGAGGAGATGTACAACGCCTGGCTGCGTGATCCCAGCTCTGTGCACACTGTAAGTGGGAAGTTAATTTTAGAACGTATGGCAGTTCAATAGCCTTGGACCGTAAATTAAACATGTTTCTTTGTTTAAGTAAATAAAAATCGAGGCAGGTGTGATTGAAAGTATCGAATATCGGCAAAGTTAGATTTGTATAAACTAAAAGCGAATCACCAGTCTGCTAATGAGCCTATTTATAATACTTACTTCTTAATTTGAACTGTTAATAATAAAGTAAGACGAAATTCGCTTTTAACAAATCATTTTTCCACATTCGATAAACAGCTCATATATTGTGATATTTAAAGAGAAACATGTTTTTTTTTTTATAACTCAGTTCAGGTTATTGAACACCTTTACGACTACCTGCATGCATTTCTACATATACTTTGATTATACCATTTGTATTTTATTTCCCGTTGCAGTCTTGGGATGCTTACTTCCGTAGCAACTCGTATGTGAGCCCGCCAAATTTGGCGCCCGTGCAGGCAAACACGTTGCCATTGACGGCCTTTAATTTCGGCGGCGCTGTCAGCGCTGCGCCCGACTCCAAGACCATCGATGATCATTTGGCCGTGCAGGCCATTATTAGAAGCTATCAGGTATGATTGCGCTGGATCCACAGTACAACAGCTACTACCCTTATAATAGAGTTGAACAGTTGAGATTGCAGAGCAAAGCGTATCTATTTATTGGCGCTTTTCGTTTCCTTTTGTTTCGTGTACATTTTGTTGTTCTATTATGATTTTCATTTAGGTTTCTATTTAATGTTTATGTTTATGGTTTTTATTAGAGCTGCCCGCCCTACACATTTCGGACCAGTTTTCTATGTTTCATCAAAAGCAGAGTCACACATACACACTCACCACACACACCCGCAATCAAGTAGCTTGAGAACTTTTATGTTACTCCCCCAACCCATGCCAATGCCCTATATATACCCTTCCATTATGCGATTATTGTTTACACATCCAGTAGATTTCTTCTTTTATATGTGTAATTAGTTTGTTTGGAAAGTTGGAACACATCAAGAGTTGGGCATCAAAACTAGTTTCATCTCAGTTATAACTTATCTACGTTCATGATTAGTTGATGTTTAGGAGTTAAACTTTTATGTTCTTCTTTGTCATTGATTTAGCACAGTTACTACAGCTTGCTCAGATCTCTGATATGGTATTCACTTGGCTTTATTTCTTTCCTATGCACCACATTTGATTTCCCTTAAATCTATATTTTTCCTTATATTGATGGGTAGTTAGTTGAATACAGAACAACATTATAACCATATTAAACTCTACATATCTGTGTATAATCAAATTATAAATATATCTATGTGTATGAATATATGCATATGTATATATACTATATACTATATATATATAGTCACGTGGTCATTTGGCATCTGATCTGGATCCGCTTGGAATTTTAACACGCGAAAAAACCGTTTGCAAGGATGGTCTTGCACGTCGTGCTAATGAGGATGTGCTCAGGCAGCACTCTGGTTTTTTGTTTGGTAAATTCTTTTTTGCAAAAATCAATACAAAAAATATTTAAGAATATAAAATCAATCTATAACATAGACACCCATTCCACGCCCTCAGTTGCACCCATCCAATACCATTTACACACACAACATGCTTTGAAGCCTACTTAACCCATTCGTTAATATACTTAAATATTACATGAAATTCGGAGTTGATGAAAAAAGGCACCTAGGCAGGGCACAGTGAACTCGTTTACCTATATCATAGATCTTAAATTAAGCCAGTTGTGTCTCTCTTTCTATATATAGTCGAAATACGTTCTTCTTAAGTGTAAGTGTATGTAACTACGTCGGTGTGTTGGCTTTTTATTCTCGCAGTTATCTTTATCTATATATCTATCTATTGTCCTAGTGCACTTCATAGAGTTTCGTTGCTCACTTCGCTTTTAAACGTTATATAATCGAAGTTTTTCAAACCCAAACATAACTAAGAACCAAAACATTTCTTGCCATGCTTTAAATATGCTTTCTTTGTTTTCTGTCAGCAATTCAATTTGTTTATGTTTTCTTTTTTCGCTTTAATTTGTTTATGCTATATACAATTTATTAATTTTTCTTATATTTTTTTCATTTCATTTATATCTAACTGCTTTCTAACCCGCCCAAAAATAAAAATCGAAAATGCTATATATATATACGATATATAAAAACTGCAATCGAACGCAATTCGTCTATTCGAAAAATAAAATCAAAACAAAACATAACAAATGTTAAAACAAATTCAAAATTCTTTCTCTCTCTTGTATTATGTGTGTATTGTGCAATTTAAACAACTACGACACACACACGCAAACTTAAATAATACCCTGTAAACACACACAATCAAAATGTAAACTGACACACATTAGATTCGAGGACATAATATTGCTCACCTTGATCCACTCGAAATTAATACACCAGATTTACCTGGCAACAGCTCGACGAAAACCATTTACGCTAATTTCAGTTTTGGTAAGTAAGGCTTAGAGGTTTAATAAAAATAGAAAAAAAAAAAAAAACAAAAACAAAAACAAATGAAAAACAGGTGGAACGCGTCCTTAATACGCCAAATCCGCCCACAACAACAACACACACTCCACACACAACAACAGATAAAAATTAAAAACAAAGAAAACACATCATTGTGCTTTTGGTTTCTTAACTTGTGTTTTGTTCCTCTTACTTTTTGTACTCTATATATATGTATATAAAACCTGCCAATACAACGTTGTCTTGTGTACCATAGTAAATCCCCTTTCATTTTGTACCTTTCATGCACACAACCAAATTGAAAAAAAAAAAATCAAATAAAAAAAAAAACAAAACTCCTCGATTTCTAGAACCAAGTAAATATCCGTTATAAATTAAATATATATATTTATTATTATATATTGCTCAAAGTAAAGTCTCATAAATTATTTTCATTATTATCATGAAAAACTAGTTTGGTTTTCCTTTTTATTTTCCATCTTAAGTTTTCAAATTAGATTGCATGTTGTCAATTGTTTATTGCTATTGTTATTAGCTAAAATCGTGACAGAAAGTGAACAAGTTGTGTAATCAAATGAAGCAAAACCAAATACCTATATAAATGTTGTTCAAGGTATATGAAGTCTTGCATGCCTTGGTGTTATTCAGATACATACAGACATATATATGTGTATATAATCATAAGAACAAAGAACAAGCAGTGAACTTAATAAATATGTAAATACTTACATATAGAACAGATCAGCATGCATCTGTACATAATATATATATATATAGAATCACAATTTACAGACAATATACAATCATTACACTCCGAATTTCAAAGAACGCCTACAAAAACTAATCAGCATCATTAAAAGAAATTGACTTATTCAAGCACACTTACTAATAGTTTTATCCTCTATAAAAACCAATCCCAAATCCAAAAAAAAAAAAAACAGGCGAACAGGATATGGAACGTCAATTCAAGTTGCCCAGCACCACTTTCATTGGTGGCGATGAGGCCTCTTTGCCACTGAAGTAAGTCGAATCAATAAACACCACCTTATATTCAGTGACTTTCACTCTCTTCTTTTTTAGGGAAATTCTGAATCGTCTGGAGAATGTTTATTGCAATAAAATCGGTGTTGAATTCATGTTCATCAATTCCTTGGAGCAGTGCAACTGGATTCGCAAGCGCTTTGAGACGCCGGGCGTCCTCAACTTCTCGCCAGAGGAGAAGCGTTTGATTTTGGCCCGTTTGACACGTGCCACCGGCTTTGAAGCCTTTCTGGCTAAGAAGTACTCGTCGGAGAAGCGCTTCGGCTTGGAGGGCTGTGAGATTATGATTCCAGCCTTGAAGGAAATCATTGATGTGTCCACTGAGCTGGGCGTCGAATCTGTCATTATGGGCATGCCACATCGTGGACGTCTTAATACGTTGGCAAACGTCTGCCGCAAGCCCCTGAATCAAATCTTTACTCAGTTCGCTGGACTGGAAGCTGCTGATGATGTAAGTTTTGAAGATAAAGTAATATTTAGTAGCAAGTCTTTAACTTTCCCCTTTATTCCAGGGCTCTGGTGATGTGAAGTACCATTTGGGTACATATATTGAGCGTTTGAATCGTGTTACAAACAAGAACATTCGCCTGGCTGTGGTGGCCAATCCATCCCATTTGGAAGCCGTTGATCCTGTTGTGCAGGGCAAGACACGCGCCGAGCAATTCTATCGCGGTGATCAGGAGGGCAAGAAGGTAATGTCCATTCTCATTCACGGCGATGCCGCCTTCTGCGGCCAGGGCGTTGTCTATGAGACGATGCACTTGTCGGATCTGCCTGACTACACGACACACGGTACTATCCACGTCGTAGCCAACAATCAAATTGGCTTCACCACAGATCCACGTTTCTCGCGCTCCTCGCCCTACTGCACGGATGTTGCTCGTGTCGTCAACGCACCCATTTTCCACGTCAATGCTGACGATCCGGAGGCCGTGATGCATGTGTGCAAGGTGGCTGCTGAATGGCGGGCTACGTTCCATAAGGATTGTGTTATTGACTTGGTTGGCTATCGTCGCAACGGCCATAACGAGATCGATGAGCCGATGTTCACGCAACCCCTTATGTACCAAAAGATTCGCAAGCACAAGAATTGCTTGGATCTGTATGCTGATAAACTGATTGCCGAAGGCACTGTTACCGCTGAGGAGGTAAAATCTGTGGCCGCCAAGTACGAGAACATTTGCGAGGAAGCCTTTGCTCTGGCCAAGACCGAGACGCACGTGAAGTACAAGGATTGGTTGGACTCCCCCTGGTCTGGCTTCTTCGAAGGCAAGGACCCACTGAAGGTGGCGCCTACCGGTGTCAAGGAGGAGACTCTGATTCATATTGGCAATCGTTTCTCTTCGCCTCCACCCAATGCAGCTGAATTTGTTATTCACAAGTGAGTTAACGGCTCATACTAATCCTTATATGAAATAATAATTATATCTAATCGTTTTTCAGGGGCCTTATGCGTGTTTTGGCTGCTCGCAAGGCCATGGTTGATGAGAAGGTTGCCGATTGGGCTTTGGGCGAGGCCATGGCCTTTGGTTCGCTGCTAAAGGAGGGCATCCATGTGCGTCTCTCCGGTCAGGATGTGGAGCGTGGCACCTTTTCGCATCGTCACCATGTGCTGCACCACCAGCTGGTGGACAAGGCCACCTACAATTCGCTGCAGCACATGTACCCGGATCAGGCGCCTTACTCCGTATCGAACAGCTCGCTTTCTGAGTACGCTGTGTTGGGATTCGAGCACGGTTACTCTATGACCAATCCCAATGCCTTGGTGTTGTGGGAGGCTCAGTTCGGTGATTTCTGCAATACTGCTCAATCCATCATCGATCAGTTCATCTCCAGCGGTCAATCGAAATGGGTGCGCCAATCGGGCTTGGTTATGCTATTGCCCCATGGAATGGAGGGAATGGGCCCTGAGCATTCGTCATGCCGCGTCGAGCGTTTCTTGCAGATGAGCTCTGACGATCCCGATTATTTCCCACCCGAGTCCGATGAGTTTGCCATCAGACAACTGCACGACATCAACTGGATCGTTGCCAACTGCACGACGCCAGCGAATTTGTTCCACATCTTGCGTCGTCAAATCGCCTTGCCCTTCCGCAAGCCCTTGATTCTGTGCACACCCAAGTCGCTGCTGCGTCACCCTGAGGCCAAGAGCCCCTTCAGCGAAATGAGCGAGGGTAGCGAGTTCCAGCGTATCATACCCGACCGTGGACCCGCCGGTGACAATGCCAGCAATGTTAAGAAGGTTGTCTTCTGCACGGGTCGGGTATACTACGACCTCACTAAAACGCGTGCCGAGAAGCAACTGGAGAAGGACATCGCTATCGTGCGTGTGGAGCAGGTACGTCTTTGACTTATTTTCGATATGTAATAAAATTCCACTAAATAGAGTTTTCGCATCACAGGTGTCGCCCTTCCCCTTCGACCTGATCAAGGAGCAAGCCAATCTGTATAAGAACGCGGAGCTTGTCTGGGCACAGGAGGAGCACAAGAATCAAGGCTGCTGGACATATGTACAGCCCCGTTTCCTAACTGCTCTTAACCACAGCCGTGATATCAGGTGCGTAGTTAGTTTTAAGCCACCATCTTATCTACACAGAGAAACACAGAAATCCGCCCCATATGCCACAAGTTGCACCCTGTTTACTCTATCTCTCTCTTTTACTCTTACTCTGTCTCTTTTATTTCTCTCTGTGGGTTTGAGCTCTGCTCTCTCTTTCTGCAGTCCTTCTTTTTCTTTCGTTGGTTTTCTGTGGTTTCAATTAATTTAATTTAAATCTACTGCACTCAATGCACTCCGGTTGCTTTATTATTTGTCGTCACTCTCTTTAAGTGCTCTGAGGCAGTCTCTCCTTTGGTATTCTTTGAATTTGATTTTGTTCTCTCTTAAATTTAAAACAATTTCCTGTTGTTGCCTTAATATCACATTTGTTTTTAACATTCCTCATGCTCATCGCATTCAGCACTGCCATCGCTTAAGCTAATCTTTTTTTTCCAGCTTTTACTAATTTTCATTTATGTATCGTAGCGTGTTCGGAGTATATCTATTCTCTACCTCTTAGCTGCGATCCTTCTTTTACTCTCTATCTCTCTATCTTCGAGCAGACCAAGTCTTAGATCTCTCAACAAAACACAATTCTATACACACACACACGCACACACTCATAGTCAACAGACTATTACAAAAGTGACTCACGTGTGAACTAGTTCATTGGCTTTTATTGAACCAACCAGACACAACACACAAACACACACATGCACACACTCTTATACATACACATACATATATCGTATCATATATTTTACAATTTGCATGGCTTCTTTAATTGTTAATTTCTTGATTTTTTATCTCGAAGTATTATTATTATTTAGTGTATCGTTTATCTTATTTAACTGATGATGTTACTTAAGATCAAGAGTGTTTTATTTTTTCCTTGATTTCCTTATATATCCCTTCCGTTTGTTTGAGTACCAATTGGCAAAGCAATTATACGTAATATTCAATGTAAAAAAAAAAGCAAAATCAAAAACCAAAAACTTGTCCTCTCTTTCTCTCTCTCTCTTTCTCTCTCTGTGTATGTGTTATTGTTACAGCCAAAGCGATGAACAATCCACCTTCTCCAATTCAACTTCTACTACTACCACTGATAATACTAATCAAGAATCCGATACCGATTCCGATTCTAACTTCGACAAAAAATCGAAACCCTGGCTAAGTCGCATGTTCGCCAGCGATAAAAGTGATACCGTTACAACGGAATCGGGCAGCGTTGCAGGCGAGTTTAATGCCGCCAAGCATTTCGATTTAAAGAACGTACGACAAGATTTCAATAGGCCTGCAGGCATTGCGGCCGCCCCCGGCGTTCGCAAAGCAAAAACCGGACGTAAAATTAGGTGAGAGGGCAGAGATATCTCGTAATACTACTGCATACTCGATGCGCGTCAATTGAACTACTTAACCTGCCTAACTATAACTATCTACGATATCTATCTATCTATCTACTACAACTATATATCTATATCTATCTGCAAAATATAACAACCAACAATTTGAACAACTCCAAATTTTAACTTTAATACCCTCGTTTTGAAATTTTTGGAGTATCCGCATTTTGTTTTTAATACACAACCCTTCCCCCCATTTGCGTTTGTTTCTTTTTGTTCTCGTTTCCCGTTTTTCATCCAAGCGCAATTTGGCATGTCGATTAATTTGCCTACGGCATTCATATCACTCTTATACTCTTTTCCTCTTATACTACTTTCATTCTGTACTACTAATCCAATCAACTCCAGCACCTACAAGCTCTATTTATAAATACTTACTATCTTTTCTTTATGTTTCTTGTTTTACGTTTACTTCTGTTCTTAGCACGCGCATTTTTGTATGTTTTTTATTTACTGATATTACGTACCCCAAAAGCCTAAGCCCAAGTCTAACTGATTCATAAATGTTTGTATGTTTGTTCAATGTTTGTCTTATAACCGGAGCAAACAAACATACACGCATAGCTACCTACATATACATCACAATATACGAGATCTATATATCTATATCTTTGAGTTATAGACAGATCTGCATAGATAACTTTTCAGGAATGCAAAGACTCAACTTCATTCAAGCAAAAGTTTGTTATAATGAAAATTCCATTTGTTATAGATTTGCCTCATAGGTCCCACATTTACAGGCATTTATATATCTTTTTATCTATGTGATTTATATCTCTATTTGCAAAAAAGGTTTGGGATTGTGTTATTGTCAATGTATCATTTCTTTTGTGGGCAGGTGATCCACTGATTTGAACTACGCTCCATTACTATTGTTATACCATTATTTATAATACTTTGCGCTGGCTTAACAAACTCTCATTTTCATGGCCTTATAACTGAACTATCATATATCGATATATGAAAAATCATAAGTCTAGTGCATGTTCTAGTCTAACCAAATCAAATTTAGTCAAACTGTTATGTGTACTCACTGACTGATGTCTATATTAAATGTGATTTACTATATATATATATGAACCTGACTATCCTCAGCTATGCTGGACGTGCCTGTGGCGCCTCAACTGCAACTGGATCGAAGGCCCAGCACATTCGGGAGCTGAACGCCCTGCTCAACGATGCGATTTCGACTTAAGAGGAACATGCATGATAACACTTTTGGAATGTGGATCAAGATGGATGATTAACTAAAGATGAAGTGAAAATGAATATTAATTATGATTATATATTTTGTAATAGAAACGTCTTTGATACGATTTTTTCTGACGACGAAATTGTTATGTGCATATTGTGTGAAAGTAATGAAATTTTAAATATTAGTTTAGTCAAATTGATGAAAGTGAGCAAACAACAAACAAACAAGAACAACTAGAACACAAAATGTTTCAAAGCCTAGCAATTAGAATAAAATCCAACTCATAATCCACACACCAAACAAAAAGAAAAACAAGAAACAAAATCTTTAAAGTGAAGAATTCAAATTCTAGTAGCTAAAATACACAGTCACACACAAATACACACACACATCTATTCTATATACATATATATAGAAGAAGAGAAAGCAAATACATTTTCAAAATGAATGTAATTTTATTTTATTTTTATGCTTAATTATTTATTTTATTGTATTATATATTAATTAACTATCTCAAAGAAAAAAGAAAGAAAGAAAAGAAAAAATCTATGAAGAAGAGAAGAGAGAAATTTCGAAGTGTTTTTGTTTGCCTTTTGCTTAAGTTATACAACTTTGTTTTTAATAAACGTAAAGAACATATATACTATATATATATATGTATTATGTATATATACATATATGTTAGTGACTCATGCGAGGGGCGGATCAACAATGTTTATCAGGGACTATTTTGAATCAGTTACTAACTATATGAAGTGTATCAGAGTATGTAATTGGGGAATGCTTTAAGTATTTTTACTGTCACAATTTTTGAATATACTTAGTATTAAATGAAAAATGCGATACATATACATACATGAAAATACGTTTATAAATATATACATATATTTTTTGTTGGGCCTACCTGCCCGCCGGCACCACTTTTGCGGCACTTGTGCTATAATTGATTAATCGATTTAGTACTCATATTGCATGACATATTGCACCATTTTGTAGCACCAATATTTGATATTGAACGTAGAGTGATAATAAGGAAAAAACAACTTTAAAACTATTTTACTCGCAAGGGCGAATATATAAGAGAGTATATGTGTGTGTCGAACGAACGAAATCAGCTCTTCTACTCTATAAACCTTTTAATATTTCTAATCTAAAAAAAAATAAGCAAAACAAAGCCCCTACTTTGCACCAGCGATATAACTTGCTAAAATATCGTAAGTAGCCTGTTAACATTAAAAATTTACTAACAGTTAAAAAAAAAAAAGAGAGTATATGTGTAAAGCGGATGATGAATAAAGAATATATATACAATTAAGCATAAATAAATGACTTTGACTGGGACTTACAATGCAGTAAATATTGAGGAATTACGCAGCTAAACAACAATTATGTGATAAGAAAAAAACTGGAATGTTTTATCTAAAAGCCTCGAGCTAAATAATTTATAAATGCTCTACTGCTTAATGTGACTTACACTAGTAATTATACTAAACAGTTTTCAGGCTTTTATAGATGCCATGAGAGACGATAAATTTGTCAAGCTCTGCTTTGTGGCAGTATCAGTCCTACTCTCAAAAAATAAAACGATTTATATACATATAGACTATATATACTCATAGCTCGCAAATAACTGTTAACCGTTTGAACTTTCACACTCTGTACACGAGATCAACCAAACTAAATCATACTCTCTCGCTCTTGTTCTCAGCAACATCCTTCGGTTAATTTCGTATTGACATTCGGTCAACCACTTGGCGCTCGTTTCACACGAATCGTGCGTGTTATACTCTTTTTCCGAACATCGTTTAGGGAGCGATACGACGCTCGTACAATGAAGTTCAGTAAGTGAGCTGATAACTCATGGCAGTCTACGAATTCACACTCACGTCTGAATCACGAAGACAACCCTTGCATGCATACCAATACATACACAAAAGACGCAATCGTTTGCTCTTTGAGTTTTTCTTAAAGTAGAGGGAAAGACATTTATTAGCAAACATTGAGAAACGCTCAACATATATTTACCAGCGTTGCTTAAACTTGTACTTAAGAAACGCACATTTATGTATACTAATACCAATTATACTATCTACTCTTTCGGCTCTCAGAATGTTAAGAATGTTGGCCTCTTTTATTTGCAATTTTCCCACTTAAGAGACTTGTCAGCTTCTTTTATATTTATCTGGCTTTCTTCCAAAGAAATATATTTATATAGGCCTATCATGAACTGCTTATAATGCTTGTCCTTGTTCAACTCTCATTATCAAAACATATATTTATACATATATGTATATTGCTCATACGCCTAGTCACGCCCTTAACCTCATAGCGCAACGTCTTATACTAACGCTGCTTTTAAAACTAGGCCTTAAGTCAGCCTCAACCTTAGCCAAGTTTCATGTCATATCGAACAAGTTTTACAGCTTATCAATTGGTCCAACTATTTGGCTACAGCAAGTCGCTTGTCTCGCCTAGATTTTCCATAGGAAGTGCAGCACGTTGCATTTTCCAGTTTCCATTTTCACTGTCATTCTACATTCGCAGTATATTTGTATTCTCTGCGCGCCGCACTTTCACATCAACTAGAGGCTCTGCTATGATCGTCTTCGTCTTCTTCTTCGCTGTTGTCGTCATCGTCTTCTTCCTGCCTGACAACTTGGACAACACAAATTGGGCAAGTAAAACGCTCACTTTTGGCCAATTTTCACACAGGTGGGCAGCAGCGAACAACTGGCCTATGGACACAAACACACATACATATAAAGTTTCTGTAGACAACCATTAAAGCAATTCCATTGAACATCTTCGAGCGTTTTACTTTACTTTCTAATGTCCGGCGCAACATTTCTTGTTTTGTGCTGATCGAGCCCCTTGGGCGATAAAAAGGCGAGAGTATGTTTTTGGTAATAACATGTTTTGAATTCTTTATTAATTGAAGTTTTCCTTTTTTTTTTTTTTAGCAAAAAATGGGAACAGCTAATGTAGTTTACCATTAAAGTGCTTGGCAATGTAAAAATGAACTTAGTCTGTGCTCTATTCACCCTATGAGCACATTTAATTCGATCACACATTCCATTCTCCAAGTATCAGAGAGCAAACTCCAGTTGTGACACCTTAAACACCCTGTGTTAAGCAATTACATATGCGCATATCTCATTTAAAGAATCCCTTTTTAGGTACGAAGCAGCTTCAACAACAGAAAACTTCGTCGGAAAGCTCTTGAAAAGAATTTACTCTTTACGAAGCAATTGTTTGCGCGCCCCTTTTATGCACTAACCTGCTCGCTGCGATGCGCCGTCGCAGCTGAGAACTTTGCCTGCAAGCTTTAGCGAAGCGACACACTAATTGGCTGCTGACCAAGCTTTTCAATGCCCATTTCTTTATTGTAGCGTGCCTTCGTGCGCTCTGACCTCGTCGGCAGCAAAGCTTCAGCAGGCAACTTCGTGTCGTCGTCTGCCGTTGGCAGCATGCGCCGCTTCAGCTTTAGGTCTCGCTCACTTTTCAGTCTGTTTGTGCCCGCGAACGCGATCGTAAGAAAGCAAATAAAGCAGAAAAACGGGTCGCATTCGCACTGGGATTCCGAATCCGATTCGATTCACCTACGTTTTACGGTTTCGGTTTACCATTGTTATCGAATCCAATTGGAATTGTGCAACTGCTTCAATGATTGATCGAATGTGCTACGTTACCCATTAAAACAAAAGTAAAAGTGTGCACGCCACACGATGTGGCAAGTGCTGAACAACACTGCGAAAGTGTATACAAATTCGCATTGAAAAGCTTTTGTTGCTTTCATCTCTGATGCATAATGCGCGCTCGATTTGTGTATGAAAGAAGTCGCATAATACAAATAGTATATTTATATAACAAAGCAATACAAAAGCAGTGAAGTGTTAGATTATTCATATTGTAAATCAATAACCGTTAAAGAAAAGCAGTCAACATGTAAGTGCATCGATAAGAGTCGAATTTTGATGACATACTAAATATTTAATATTAAAAGGCGACAATAAAGAGCATTCTGATTCGCCTCTATTTGTACAGCTCTTTAGTTGAGCTGATAAAAAGTTGCTCTTATCATGTAGCTAGCTCCTACAGAAGCACCCACATATATACATTTATATATCTTAGCTTCCTCTGATATCGAATATCAATGGAAATGCTCTGATTCATGCAATTTGTATTTGTTGTTCAGTTTTGCTCTGCTTTAATCTTGAGCCATAATACAGCCACTCTCTCACACACATATACATATAAATACACAGAAAATTGATTATTTGTTTGTTTGTTTTTATGATTTTTTTACGCCCCTCTTTGCCAATTTACGTACTTTAGAAAGCTGCTAAAGACAAATAAAGGTTGAGACTTCAGCGAGATACGTTGAAAGTTTTGCCCGCCAGCTAAGCTTCGATGTCGAATTCGAAGTCGCACTACACGCAATAGATCACTTAAGATCTGACATAAATCTTTGCCGTTGACTCGTTTCTATTCAATTGTTTGTTTATTTCTTCTTCTATGTATGTTCAGTTGATATTTGCCTAACAATGTGTCAGTCGCATTCATTCAGCGCTTCCCAGTTGCCTATATCTTTATGGTTATTGTCTTAAGTAGCTTGAAAGTTCACTTGCAACAGTTGCAATTGCATTTAGCAATTACACTGTGCAACAGCAATGCGTATTGCAAGTGTACAAGAGAATATGTGAGACTGCAGGCGAATGGCAGACGATACTAGAAAGGTAGATCGATGAGAGAGGAGAGTGAGAGTCTTTAACAGCAAGGTACAAAGAGAGCGAAAGATATATGTCTAATGAGTGAACACTTTAGAGAGATAAAGAGTAGACCTTCTGTAATATTTTTAATAAATTCCAACTCCAACTCTGCTTTCAGGGTTAAATATTGAAATAAAATTCTATTCAGCAAGCAAAAGTGAGCGCAATGACAGCCAGCAAAATAATGATTAATCATACAAAAATATACAAATATCGAATTTCAATTAATCAATCAAAATGTTAATTGCAATTGAGGCCATGAGAAGCGCATAGAAGAGAGCCAAGCAAATAACAAAAAAGAAGAGTAAACAGTTTGCTAATTGGGCAAATATTTCTATACAAAAATGTGAATTTATCAGACATCAAGTCTCTCTGCCTGCTCGTGTAGCACAGTGTTGCTTGCGTATTTAACAATTTCTTCCTGTCTCATTTAAAAGTAAAAAAAAGTCAAGCTGAGCAATATGGCAAACATGGGTAAGTGTACGTCGTGTGTGCACATAATCCATAAAGGCAAATAGTGAGACGCAAACTGGCCTCCACTTGGATCTTGTTTATTTGTTAATGTCAATGTAATTCTGTAATAAAAACATTTGCCAAGTTTGCGTCGCTCGTTGCTGCTAACAAGTGATCATAATAAGATAATAATATAGTTACGCAGGCAAATGATATAGTAACACACGATATCAGCCAAGACTACACTTTCCATTTTCATATGCAATGAAAGTCTCTTGGGAATGAGCACAAACCAAATTTGTTCACAGCTTCTTTTCTTCTTCTTCTTCTTATTGTTTTTGTTTTCATTTTAATAATTATTTAGCTCAAGCTTTGCATAACCAATAATAACCTCTGAAAAGGCATGAACAGGGCATATTGAATGCTGGCAGCACGAAACGTGAACGATGTCATGAAATATATCTATTGATTGATTAATTAATCATTATCATTAGCTGAGCGCTTCGTCCGCTCCGCTTGGCTGTAGGAATCAAGTAGAGAAGAGTCTAAGAACTAGAAATCAGAGAGGTCATAGGCATGTCTACAATTATCTTTTTCAAAACTACATTAAACCTTAGCTCTTTGAGAAGAAACCTGATCAACCTGAATTTTCTCAAAGGCTGACACCATTTACAGGGTATCTGTTAGCCTTACAACGCCAACAACAGCTACGCTTAATTATTGTAACTAGATTTCTTGCAGCATTATTGTTGGCATATAATTTGCCTATGCTGTGGGCGTCACATATTCGTATAATTTTATTGTATCCACATCGATGTATCTCACAGATGCAAAATAATCTAATTGTGGGCGCGCTGACACTTTTTGTTGACTGACTCAACGTTCAATTTAAGCTCAAATTAGCTTTATGCTAACGATACACTGGCCAAAAATGCTGCACTGAAATTTCCTAGAAATCTCTACAATATATAAGTGCACAAAAAATATGTCTAGAATATTGTGAAACATGCCAAAGCGAAATAGCTAAAGTGACACGTTTTCGTATAACAAAGTGAAGATTAATATGAAAAAAAAGACTAATGGGCATACAATTATTTTAGTTATGCGTGTATATATATGCGTAGTATGTGTATTATGCTTGTAGAAGTTGTGTAAATTGCATAAGTCTGACGAGTTGTAGAAGAGACAGCTTAGAGGCCTTGTGCCAAGGAAAGAGTAAAAAGAGAAAAGAAACATCTTTAGATAAGAGAGATAAGAGATTAAAAGATCTACGAATTTACATAAGAATAAAAAATATAGAAAATATAATTTATACAGATTCTCCATCATATACTAAACAAAGCATTCTGAGGACTTGCATTTCTTTCTATCATCTATATACAACAGAATTTTTGAACTGCAAATTTCTGATAGATCTTTTAAAGGAGATATCCTGAATTTCTTTACGATTCATTAGATATCAAGCATTTCTTACGTATTTTGAGCTTTGCTTTGAGCTTTATTATTTGCAGTTCGGCAATACTTGATGTTACTTGGTTTTGAGTTTTACAGCCGATTCAGCTGTAAAGCTCTACCAGCTTCAGCTTTTTTTTCCAGTTGATGTTCGAAAATTGCCCAAATTCTGCATTTTAAGCAGTTCTTTTGGTGAGTGTAGAAGCTGACCTGTTTTTCCCTCGTTCAACTTTAGTATGTTTTACTTTGTTTTATTTTGTTATTTGACTGGGCATTCCTGCGGCTGTGACTCATGATCATGATCATGATGATCGTGGTGCCGAAGAAAGCGAATCAAGTGCTGCATGCTGGGCTGGACAAACTGTTTGCAAACCGGTCAGTTACAGTGGCTCACAGAAGAGTTTAGCCACGCCATGCCACGCACGTGGCAGCTGTTTTTCCCGCTCTCGAATTTTAATTTCGGACTCGTAAGCTCGCAAATTATAGTCGTAGTTGCCCATGTATTGGTCGCACTTGCCAGACAATGAACTTTGCTTTCGCATCAGCAATTTTTACTAAGTGTACAGAAATATATTTATGTATAAATTTTTGATATCTATATTTATGTGTTTCAACACGTAACTAGTTTTTGACATTTCACGTATCGCTAAGTCAGCAACTAAAGCCAATGAGCAGATCAGTGATTAATCAAATGAGTGATCAATTCTGTTAATAAATTATGATTAATTTAGCAATAGATCTCTGTTACGCATACGAATGCATGAGCTGGGATGCAATCTGTGAATGATAACTGATCAAATCACTTCTGAGAGAGACCAATTAGCAATTCTATACTTTGCTATTGATCAGTGATAAATGTTGATCAATATCGCATACTCTAACTGACCTGATCTGAGCAGTTCTGTTATTGATCGTGTCTCGTGATCGATTCTGTAACTGATTTCTGATTGATATGACCAATGAAAAGTAATTTATAATGCTTTTAAGGATCATGAGCACATCTCTCACAGATCAGTGACCAATTATGTAGCTGATCAGTGATAGCTTCGGCTACTGATCATTGGTAAATCATTCAACTGTTCAGCGATCAATTGGCCTATCTGATCAGTAATCAATCTTAGCTTTCATCACGTCTCTCGCTCCCTCTCTCTCTCCCTCTCTCTCTCCCTCTCTCTTTCTCTTATTCTAATTAAGTTGTCAGCCTCAATGATCATCAGGTGTTATTTTTATTCCTCATCGCAGTACTCAATTTATTTATGCTTATTTTTTTGTGAAATTCCACATCGAAGTTGATTTTTTCGCTGTGCTCATTGTTATGCATTTGGCATTTGTTTTTGGGCCAGTCGTGCGACAATGATTTCACATTGAATAAATGTCTATATACTATGGTATTCTATATAGTTCAATGTTGTACAATTTGGCAGCTCTGAAACGATGTCAACTCACGAGTGGGCGACTCAACTGTGGTAGCCATGCGAGCCACTCAACTGGCCCAGAGAGTTCATTCAACGCGAGCTACTCACAAGATGAGCTCACGCCACATAAATGGACACATAGGCCGTCTAATCTATAGTGTTCCTCGATAGAGACAGGCATTATAAACTTTATAATCCAAATGTGTGCGGAAAACCCAAAGCTCAAGGCGGAACCTATAAATAGATAAGAATAGGTGTATATAGTGAATGAAATACTCTAGAGCGGCATTTACTGGGTTGCTTACTACTAATTATAACTCTCGAATTATCTGAGCAGATAATTCTTTTGATTCCCAATTGTACTCTTAGTAATGTCAACCAAACATCTCGATTTACATTACTGCGAATTTCAGCATCTTGAAGAACTTTACTCTGAATCCATGAGATTCACTCCGAATTATAGAATGAAGACATCTTAGCCTGACTTTTCTAGTTCTTTGAACTTCACTCCGAATTCCGTCAGTGCGAATCATGTCATTTATATAGTTGATAATTTATGTGCTCCACGCGCCTATTAGCTGATTTTCTATCAACTTTCTTCAGCTTCGTCGTCGTCTTCCTTTTGCGATTTGGTTTCAGTTAACTGATTAATCACGAATCATTGACCGTTGATCGCGTCAAGTACGTGGCGCGCAGTCTCTCGCTACGAATTGGACACAAATCACGTTTGCATTAGGTAGAGCCCCTGGCCCTTGCCTCTCCCTCTCCCACTCCAGCAGCGCCAAGGTCGAGCGCTTAGAACTGAGCCACAGGTGAAAATTAGCCATATCAAATTTAAGATTCTCAGTTTTCTGATTTCATATTTCAATCTTCACTGAGATACCCTAAGCTGAGAGTCGATTGTGTATATTGTTATACCCTGAACCCATTGAAAATATGAAATCAGGGTATAATTGTTTTGTTTTCTTTTTGGGACCAAGATAAGAAATGTTTCACCAAAAACTGACGTATTTATTTAATTTGGATTTAGCTAAAATGAAGTCAGCAAAATGATGTTTGAGTCGTGCATACCCCGTGCCAACTTGTTGCATGCGACATTTGGAAAGTTGTTTTTCTCAACGAGCTTGGATATATATTTCAGCTGCTCCGTTGGGCAGATCTGAAAGACTCTAAAATTAGACGCCAAATGGAGATTGTGCACTTAATTAACTAGACCAATTAAAAAACCAATTAGAAATAATGTTTTCAAAAGAAATAAGATGCAATAGCTGGAGTCATCATAAAAAAAAGCCCAAGAGAAACTTTTGCTATTTCTGATTGATTTATAAATATCTTAAATGATCTGCAAGCTAAGTAATATCTAAAAAGCATATATAGAAGTAAGCATAGATAATGTTTTATACAAAAAATCTAAATCAAGTCAAATTTACATAGCTTCATTTTTGCTTTTGATAGGAGAAAAGTTCAGCTCGCATTTCGTAAGCTAACAGTAATTAGAGCTCCAGTGAGCTTCCAGTGCTGCAAATGATGAATTGGCTGTGCTTCGCGTGTGTCAGTCGAATAGGCGGATGGGCGGATGGGCGTGCAGGGCGTGGCACTGTGGTGGCGCACAAATGCAAATTAGCGAAGAGGCGTGGCTGCGGGAGGGGAAACGGCGGCTGTGCAACAAGTGTGTGTGGCAAATGCAATGCTAGCCGTACTTGTCGTTATTTCTTGCCACATGCTGTGCCCCACATGCCACGCCCGTCTGCCGCCTCTTTGGCCATGTTCGGCTGCTGTTTTTGCTGTCTGTTTGAATTGAATGAAAATGAAAATGAAAACCAGGTTTGCGGGTCGCTGTCGCTGTTTGAAGCCTTGCGAAATGTTCGCACAGTTTTTTTTCTATTTTTTATTTGGCATTGTCTACGCTTTTTGATGGGCCTACTTTGATGCTCGACGCGTCTGTTAAACGCATTCCAATATTTCGGCCACCATAACAGCTTTAACAGTTCGGCATGGTCACCCTAAATTATGCGCTCTTGTGCTGCGTCTCGCTCGCACACAAGAAAACACACAAAAAGCAAAAGCAATAAACGTTATATTGCTTTTGCGTTTGCGTTGTGTTTTTGTTTTTTGTGTCGTTTGCTTTGTGCAGCTGTCCGTTGAACTTGGCAAGAACTTGCAAGTCGAACGGGTATTCGATTTTTTGTTGTATATTTCTGTTATTTGTTTTTGTCGCGTCTTTAGCGCGCTCTTCAGCGTGTGGGTATATTTGGCTGTGTGTGTGTGTGCATGTGTCTTTTTTGGTGTTTGTCTTTCGTCACAAAACAAAACCAAAACTTGTTTCCGTGCGCGTCTCTAATGGGATTTACGACAATTGTTCAGACACATTCCACAGAGGTGTGGAGCTGGCGATGGCAACAGCTTCAAATCAATTAGATTGCCCAGCGACTTAATTAAAATTTGTTAAGTTAATTAAAACGCTGATGCCTACAAAGCAAATGCCAATGAACGCAACACCAGCAATTGCCACAAAGACCAAGCGCTGTTTAAGCAGCACTGCAACTTGCCAGTTGCCAGTTGCCAGTTGCAAGTTGCATCCGTCATATGGGCAGATGGAAAGGGGTTGGGGAAGGTGGCGTCGCATACTTGCGGAGAAATGCTGCGCAGCCAGCGAGCCAGAGAGCATAAGCATAAGAATCAGAACAAAATGCAACTAATGCACAGAGGAATGCACAACGACGCAGGCGTAGACGTCGCGACGTCCCGACGTCGCAGCGCAGCTCACAGCGAAGTTGGTCGTGCTCTCTTTGCACTGAAGTGGGCTCCGCTCTGCTTGCGTCGCTGCTCAGCTATACAACGGCAGCGGCAGCGGCAGTGGCAGTGGCTGTGGCAGAGGCAGAGACAGCAACAGCAGCTTCGTTAGTCAGTATGTCTTCAGTCGCCGTTCGGTACGGTCGTCTGTTTTCCTCTATATGTAAGATTGTTTCGCCGTGTTCGCTGTCGAGAGCTGCGCGCGCATATTAAACTGTTCATTTCTGTTTAATGTTTGTCTTCGCTATTGAATATGATGTGCAATAATCGATGTAATCAAAATTTGGCAAATACGGTCTAGGTATTTGCGTGTGAGGTGAAATGAAAGTGGCTGGCAAAAGTGAAACGCCCACCAAATCAAATCTAGCCAAGAATCTAGCCAAACCACTTGGCCACAAAAGCCCACACATATAAAAATAGTTACAACAACAACACCAACAGCTTCTGCACTAAAAATTTCACCAAGAACAGGCTGCGTGTGTTTCTGTGTTTGTGTGTGTGTGTGTGTGTGCCAAGCCTGCCAATTTGAGCGCCTGCAAAGTGTTTTTTTTTTTCTTCAGCTGCGCTATATGCTTTGTGTTCTTTCTGCCTAGTTGTGGATTATATATGGCAGCTTCTTGTGCTGCTGCTTCTTCTTCCGCAGCGGGTACAGCTGTGGCCTGGCTTAATGGTAATTAAATGAAATGAGACTTTTGCATTTTGGTGTTATCTTTTTTCTTTCTTGCTATTCTTTAACTGTAAACTGCTTAGCTGTGACTTTTTTTTGTTGTCGTCTTCTTGTGCGTTTGGCCTCTGATAGTGACCTCTGCCTGGCCTATGGCTAACGCTGGCCGTGTTGTGCCTACAGCTCAGCTGAGCTCAGCGTTCATCTAACTGTTAGGCGGCAGTGGGATAGGCAGAGGCAGCGGCAGCGCAGCTACCGTTGTGCTAGCAGCAAAAGAGAGACAACAAAAAAGAACCAAAAGCATGATTTGTCGACTTCTGAATACGCTTACGCTAGAACGAATATGAAGCTGTATATATTATATTATATGCGAGATATAATATTTATGAGCATGATTTATGAAAATATATGTCATATTGAAGTAAGATAGAAAAGACATATTTGAAGCTATAAATATATATGATGCTTAAAGAAAATAGATTTCCTTATGTGTAACATATTTGCTGACAAATTAAAAATACTCTAACTAAGGTTGTTTCTTTACAAGCAACATTAAGTTCAGTTTGCCAATGCTGCACGCTAATTACACGCCTCTGTGCCTTATGCGGTCTCTTAGACTGCCTTCAGCGCCCACCACGCCCCCTGTTCAACAGCCACTCATCTAACTAGCTTTAGTTGCGGTTCTTTCTAAGTTTGTACGAGAGTTGGAAAAATGCTTGGAATGCAGTTAACTACATAATATATATTTTCATACATATATATGCAAACACACACATGTGCACAGCAAATAGATGCCAAAACTTCAACTACTGATAAAATGCATTGGTATTAGTCCAAAGCGTATCTGGTTACAAATTGGAAATGTGACTAATTAGCTTATAGATGTATATAACAAATACACATACACTATATATCGGTATATAATGTGGGTCCACAGTAAAAAAAAAACCTACATGAGTAATCCTCCAGAGCTTTATCAGTTTGTTTAGCTATTATATATTCACATTACTTGTGTTGATGTTTATAAGTTTGGAATGCGGCGTTGTGCAAGAAACCTATTAAAATCTTGTGTCCTTCAATCTAAACCCAGCGAACTTTGAAATTACATAAGCTAGACCTGTAAAATTTGGTATATATGGAGATTTATGGTACATATGAAACTATTAAGTGTAACACGATATCATTGTACTGAGAGAATATAAGAGCTGGAGTTAAGTCTAAGCCTAAGCTACTAGATACAAAAGATAGTTGCATAAAACTAGCTATAGACTCCATAGAAATGTTGTCTTTGAAGCATATTTCTATATGTAAGACGAACTTTAATTTTGTTAATTGAATTCGCTTGAAGCAAGGCGAAATAGCAGACATAAGTCGGTTGAATATATAGTGAAAACAGACACCAATAATACACACACAAAGAGACATACTTCACCAATTCCAAATCGCACAAAGGGAGCCGCAGACAAACAGACCAACGAGACTTATGGAGAGGCGAACAGATGTATACAATAAACGAGCAGATGTCATGCGAATGCAAATAGGAACAAGCCCCCTGAGCGAAGGCAATCATGAAAACTATCGACCGTTCAGCCAGTCGCCCTTAACTTTTGATATTTGTTTACGCTAATTCAATGTGCTGTAAATCATACGCCGTGTTGACCAGCCCCAATGCGCGGCATTGAGTGCTTAGGGTTGAATTTCCGTCACCATATTTCTTAGGGGTTGCCAGCGGCCAGCAGAGTCAAGTTTTTTAGTCGGGTGGTTGGTGCTTGCATTCACCCTGGATCGGTTGTCGGGGCAACCAACGTAACCAAAAACAAATGCAAGTTTAGACAACAAATAGTTTTCAGTCGAAGGTCCTGGTTGGGCAGTGAGTGAAGTGTGACGTAAAGTGTGATTGAACAACGTTTAAAATATGATAAATAAATGATAGAGAATTTAATACTAATTATATGTAAATTGAAAGTGAGTTAGCTACCATACAAAGTTGTAATCAGCTAGATTAACTAATAAATCATCATTTTATAAACAAAATTAATTATAATGTTACACTAATAACTATTAAATTATATTATGAATGAAAATATATAAAGATATCTACAGTGTAATCAATTATTTTCTAAAGACTTCATATACTCCATATTCTAACTTGTATACAAAGAAGGATTGCAAATCATTTCGCTTCGAGGATTTTCATACAGTGACTTAACATTGTCTGTTATTATAACATTGTTAATGTTAAGTATTAGCAAACCTATACATCCATAGAAAGAAACTGATAAATATGTGCATTTTTTAATCCATTTCAAATAATTTTCCAAAGTTGATCTGCCCCTCTGGCTGCTGTATTACCAGGAAAAGAAATGAAGTTCATATCTAAGCATTTCATTGGCTTCTTTTACACTATATCTTGAGCGAGACAGTTCATTAGCTAGCCGCCGTATTAGTCAAATAAGCCAAAAGAAAGAAGAATAAAATACAAAACAAAAGGCCGTAAAGAAAAAGAAAAGTAAACTTTCACAATTTTTAATGAGTATTTCTTCCAGGCAAACTTAAGAGCTACAGATTTGTCTCAGCAGCATCTTTGCATTAATATCAATAAATTGCGGCTGGTTTAAATTATTGAAAGTTCCATATATATATATTTAATTCTTTCTATATATATATAGCTATTTGTTTTATCGTGTTGAATAATTCATACATATCTCGGCGTTTTTTCCGCATTCATTCGGTTGCACAAAACGCGCTTATCTAGCCATTGATTGTTTCATTAGCCAAGGCGTGCCTAATCGTCCATTCTTGGCCTTCATCTTCTGCTTCTGCTTGGCATGATGCACAATACTGGTATCAGTCATTGGCTAGACATTAGGCTGCAGCTTGGCATTTGCATTCAGCTCATTCACTCAGCTATTTTCGTTTGTTTATCTTTATGTTTATCGCATTTTTTTTATAACTTTTGTCACTTTCACCCAGCCCAGCGTGGCCTTAACTTTTGAATTGGTCAAATGCAGCTAACTGTAAAAATCTCACTTAAATTATGATCAGGCTCTTTGTTGTTGCCATTATAATGCACATCCGTCTCATCTGCAACTCTTTATGCGCGCTGCATCTTGACGAAAAGTCATTTGCATTACGTCTGAGACATGCAAATGTATAAAAACTATATAAAAAGTAGTTTAAAGTGTTAGAGAGCTTGATCAACAGATATACCCTGTAGAGGCATTATATGATAACAAAAACTATTTGAATTCAGAAAAATAATTGAAGCTTAATATCTGTTTCAAGTATTATTTTTGTACGCTTTGCTGAATAGTTCTATAAAAGTCTCTTTATATATATTTATATAAAATATTCTCATATGTTTCATATCTTATATAATCTATGGCATACTCGCTCTCAGCTTGAACAGCGCTTTCCTCATATATATGCAATAATTACAGGGTATACATAAAATGTCACAGCTGCAGGTGCAGCACTCCATATATGGAGAGTGAGTCTCTTTGATATATCTGCCAGACTTTTGTTTTCATTCACATATTTTATTTGTATATGTTAGTTTTGTTTTGTGTTTTTATTATGCATTTTACTTAAACTTTTGCATTGTTTACATTTTCCATTTTGGTTTATCGCTTAACTTTTTAGTATGCAAAGCATTTGTTGCTGCTTTTATTTCTCTCTCTCTCTCTCTCTCGCTCACTCACACACTCTTATTCAAAGTGGGCTCTATTGTGCGCTGTTGGCCACGCCAAAAAGCTGTTCACCTGGCCTTAGTTTGCAACAGGTGACAGCCGCTGACATTGGCTGATCGAGCGTTCCAATAAGGCAACGACTAACGCATAAAAATATCCATTTAAATGCGTTGCGACTGTTTCGAGCTGAGAGCTAATTGAATTTACTGATTGATTTCGCATGCTAATTCGGCATAAATATTTATAGAGATTAGAATTTGGAATTTATTCAAGAGATCTCTGATAAGAGAGAGAATCACACATTGAATTGATATTTATAGTTGCAGAAGAACGCATGGGAAAATGAGTTTGAAACTGTTTCAACGCTTGTGCATGAAGCGAATAATAAGTACAGAGTTTAGCTCTAAGACAGAGAGATTACAAAGTTTCTAATAACATTTAATTTTTTATTAAATTTAAATATTTTTTAGACTATGAACAAGCATTATGCATCATTATCAATTATTTGCACTTAATGATGTTAATGAAGTTTATAATGAATATTTATTTACTTACGCTTATGAAATTTGATGACAACAAGATTTTAAGGCCATATTGCTATAAGCCACAAATGAAGGCAGTCAAATGAATATACCTATTTTTTTTATATATTTGAAATATATTGTATATAAATTAATATCTATTCATTGGAAAAATAAATAAATATAAAGGAATATAAACATATATGAATTCATATATCTATACATTTGACGGCTTTTCTATATGGCTAATAAGCGTTTGCGTAATCAACAATTTTAGCTGCTTATTTACATTGCAATTGTCTGAACGAGCTTGTGTGTGTGTGTGTGGCTGCCTCTTATTTAATATTTTGTTTAAATACCATTTGCCATAGCGTTAAATTATTTTTGTTATTCGCAACGCGTTCGTCGCCACTGCTGACAAGCAGCTGATGGAGTCGTTCGAGCCAGAGGGCTAGCAGGGTACTAGAAGAAGAAGAAGAAGAAGCAGAAGGCATAGACAACTATGGCAGCCAGCAAAAGCGGCTTAAAAAACTATTTTACAGTGTAGCAAAGAAATTTGTTGTACGCTTTTTATGTAATCGCTCATTATAATTGACAATTGTGCGCGAGTGTGTGTGTGTGTGTGTGTGTGTGTGTGTGTGACAAAAACGTGAGCTCTGGCATGTGGGCGATTGGCCGGGTAGCTGTGGGGCTGGCAAGCTGGCGAACAACGTGTGCGGCTTGGCAGTTGGGCAAGCATTTTATTATATATATAAATCTTTCTTCTTTTTTTTTATATTTCTTTTCCTTAACTGTGCGCAAGTTTTGATAAGATCGAAGTGCCAAAAAACCATATCACGCATACGCAATGCTGTATGCATGTGTGTGTGTGCAACTAAAACCTACTTGGTGTGGCATAAGCAAAGCTGCAGCTAACAAATTGCGTATACGACACGTGGCTCGTTTCAAAAGACTCTGGCGATATTTTAGCAATAAAAATGTAGCTTGAAGCCATGATTGATGGATCAGAGTTCAAGAGACGAAAGTATTTATTTTACTTATTTAAGCTTTCCAGGCATATAATAAATAAAAATGTTAAAGCAAGTGAAAATAATCTAAATAAATCTGTAGAGCTCAAACAATATCTTCTTAACTTCATCTGAGACAGGCTGAGCCTTAGCCTGAGCTCATCGGCGAATCAGAACCAGAATCGTTGATGTTACTTTTAATCAGTTTTGATATGTTTTTGCTTAGGATTTTGTTTTATTCTCTAGATTTCATTTGCTAATATATGGGAAATGTTTACTTAACATCTAATCTTGTATCAAGCATGATTCTAAAACCTATTATTTAGTTAAAATCAGTGCTGCTACATAGCAGCAATTTAAATCAAAATATTGCTCTGCTCTCGCTATTGCTCTGATTTCGAAAGGCTACGTAGCAGAGAGCACAAAAACAAAACGAATGCTCTTCTGCTCTGCTCCATAGCATAGAACATCGGAGCACAGAGCAATAGCAAGAGCGAAAAATTTGCGATCCGCTATTTGTAGTTGTAGCAATAGCACAAGCATTGAAAGCGAGATGAGAGCAGAGCAAATGAAAAAAAAATGTGTGCTACTGCTACGGAGCATTTGCATTGTTTTTCTCTTTTCCTTTTCTGTTGCTCTCGTTGTTGCTCTCGTAGTTGCTCTCGTAGTTGCTCCCATAGCAGCTCTGTATTCTGTCGCGTACCAAATATTCCCGTTATAATTGTTTGCATGCATTTCTCTACGTTTTTTTACAAGCGCATTAATATTAATTGATCTCCTGAGTAAACATGCCTCCTCGAAAAAAACTAGTTTAATATTTTAAAATATTTTGAAGACGATGGGTCGTCATATTTAATTTAATTTTCATTTAATTTATATTTTTTTTAATTTTTAATTTTATAATATTTTTTAATGTGCTTTAATCGTATATATGCTATCAAGACAATGTGGAAATAAATGAATTCTTATGATTTGAAATTAACGTCTTAAACGGCAATATTTTAACTTAAAATATATAGTAAATAATCCAACATATATTTTAGTTAACTTTTTATTTCTTTTTCTCTAACCTTAAGAACTGCTATATAGGAAATTTATTTAATTTTTTTCCTATATTATGAAATGAGCTTGTCTGATAAAGAATGTGGCTGCAATTCAAAGAGCTCGTTAACAATTTCGATAAAGTTCGATTCTATATATAGTGTATCTAGCTATGCATATTTTCCATATCAGCTAAGAGCTCTGATAAAAGCATTGTATTTACGATGCATCATCAAATATAATCGATTGTTGGGCTTATAATCTAGCTAAAGTCTTGATAAATTTCCATTTATATTACTGCATTTATTTCTATACATATATCCATTTCGCTCTTCGCTCTATTTGCGCATGCTTTTGGGCGCATTCCCCTTCGCATATCTTATCTGGCTTATACTCTGAACAATTTCTTATTATTATTATTTACGTTATAACCTGAATTGCATTATCTTTTGTTTATCGATATTTATTGCCCGTTTGTCTTCAATTCACTTTGATTCAACGGGCTGCTGTGTGTTTAATCCCAACTTGTTTTGCTGTTTGTTGTTGCTTAAGTGGCTCATTTCCTGTGGCGCATGTTTCATTTAGGCCAGCATCGCTTTGCTGTTGCTGTGTGTGCATAAAGCATGCCACTGTGAATGCCACGCCTCCTTTACAGCGCTAATTTGCATACGCGTCAAGAGTTTTTGGCCACTCAATTTGGAGATATTTCAACAATTTCCATGCGCTTTCTCCACCTATTGCTGTCTCACTACTTATCACATCTCTCATTCTCTCTCGCTCTCAATCTCGCTTTCTTGCTCTTTGTCTTTCAGGCCTCGAGGCGACGGCAGCTTCCATTTGAATTGGCCATCGGCCGCTGGCCAAGACAGACGTCGCCGGCGCACGTTTAATCGTAGAAATGCAGTTGTCAGCGGACGCCATGGCGACCTCATCTGGTTCGAATATCGATGCGGCTGCAGCGCGCAGCGAATGCAATGGAAATGCAGCAACAACAACAACAACAACAAATCATTCGCCGCGTAAAGAAAAGACAATACTCGGTTGGCTGGTGAAAAGTGCAAGTGCGAACGATAAAGCTAACGCTAACGATAACGATAATAGCAATAATAATAACGATAACGATAACAATACACATAACGCTAACAATAGTCGAGAGACCAGCAACAACAAGAATTGCAATTGTGAATCGCGCGCGTTTCGCGACTTTCGCGGCGTCCAAACTCTGCGTTTGCTCTGGAGCAAGCGCATCCACAGCGCCAGCGTCGAGGCAGCAGAGTCTCACAGTCAACGCCAGGGGCTGGGCACACTGCGTAAGCTCAATAAGTCCGTTAGCTGTTTGGTGAATGCGTTCAATAACGCGCGCGACTGGCCCAGCCTAACAAACGCGCACGAAACGCGCGCAAAACGCGCGGCAAGCCTACACAATCTACAGGAGACACCGTCGGAGCAGCAACTGCAGCTGCAACTGCAACTGCAACGGGAAAAGGACAATTTCTACAAGTACAAAAACGCCGAACAGGCAAAAATGCAAAGCAAACTGCGACGCAGCAGCGACGCTAACGGTAACACGAATGCGAACGCGACTTTTGTCGCTGTCAAAGCAGGCAACGCGGCGGGCGAACGTCTGCAGTGGCCGAAGCGCGAGGACGTCATGGCCAAGTGCAGCCAATCTGATAATCGGCATGAGCAAGCCACTGGCTGTGGGCGAGCGGCAGAGCGGCTGTGTGCGAGCGAGCAGGTGAATCTTATCAGCGAGCAGTCAGCAGCAGCAGAGGCAGCAGCGGCGGCAGCAGAGGCGACAGTGGTGAATTCAGTTCGCATTAGTCTGAGCGCGTCGAGCGGCCACAGCGGCAGCAGTGAATCGCTGCAAACGGTAAATTCTACAAGTTCACTCACTTCTATAGCGACCTCGGGCATAACTGTGACGTCACAGACGGGCGCGAATCGCAGTGCGGGCACTCGCCGCAAATACAGCTTCAAAACCCATGCGGGCAAATCTTTCCATCAGCATCACACACCACGACGCATGTCCGGCCACAGTCACAGTCACCAAGGGGGCGCAGCTGGTGCGGAGCTCAGCGGCAGCGGCGGGGGCGTGGTGCGACAGCTGACACAGCAATTCAATGAGATCATACAGAAGGATGCGCGGCTGCTGGAGCAGGTGAAGCGCAAGAATGGCGTGTGGCTGTCGCGTGGCTCGCATGTCTACAAGATTGTGGAGCGTTCAGCGATGCAACAGCAGCTGGAGCGACAGCAGCTGGAGCGGGCCGAGCAGTCTCACTCGAACTCTCCGTCGCCATCGCCGTCGCAGTCGCAGCGCAGCTCCATGGTGCAACGAAACATTAAGAAATTCGAGAAACTGGAGAAGCCACTGGTGCCGCAAAAGTCACAGCAGCTGCTGCGCAAGCACCAGGAACTGATGAGCCAAAGACCCAGCACATTGAGCATCAGCAAGCAGATGCGTAACAAGCGCAATCGCACACAGCAACAGCTGATGCTGGAGCTGGAGCAGCAGCAGCTGAAGCTGGAGGTGGTCAAAGAGGAGGTGAAGACGCCCGTTGAGCTGAATGCCAGCACGGATGAGGGTGTGCAATCGGATCTAGACGAAGCTACCAAACCAAAGCCCACTGTGGAAGAGTCGAACATCGAAGAGCTGGAAGATGTGGAGGCGGAAGAGCGGCAGAAGCAGCGCAAGCAGAAATATGCGACTATCTATGAGAAGCTGCGCCTGCTGCCTTTCATTAAGGGTGGTAAGAAGGCAGCCACGCCCATGAATACGCCTACCCAAGTTGCAAATGAGAAAGAGACGAAGTCAGAGCAGCAGCAGGAGCAACAGCAGGAGCAGCAGCTGGAGCAGGAGCAGCCACCGGTCTCTCCAGCCGTGGAAGCAGATGCCAAGATTTTGGCAGCACTTGAGTGGCTCGATCAGAAGCTGAAAATACTCGGCGAGCCGGCAAAGACAACGGATGGGGAGCTGGTGATCGCGGCCAACGATGACTTCGAGCAGCGTCTGCTGCCCAACAACTCCTTCATCTATCAGGCGGCCAATAAGCAGGTGTCCAACAATCAGCTGCTGCTCAACCAGGCGGTGAATGTGACGCTGGTAAATGCCATCGAGGGTGAGCAAATGATAATGGAGCAGAAGCAGCTGGCCAAGGAGGAGGAGCGGCTGTCGCAGGAGGAGCAGCGGGAGGAGGAGCTGGAGCTGGAGCCTATGTATGAGCCCATTACGCCCTCAACGGAGATCAAGACTGAGCCACAGGCGTCGAGCCTGTACAAGATATCAAACCAAATGGACAAGGAAAAGGAGGCATCGATGCCAGTGGAGGACATCTATCAGACGGTAGAAGAGGCAACAACAACAACAACAAAAACCACAGCTGCAGTAGTGGGCGATGGAACAGTAGTAGCTGCAGCCAAGAGCCAGTGGCTGGAGGGATATGAATCCATAGCGGGATCTTCGGGAAACAGCGATGACTATGAAGCTTTTGCTGCGCCAGCAACGCCCACAGCCCCCATCTCTTCAAGCACCGGCACACTTGGGCGCAATACGCGCGATGAGCTGCCGGAGCTGCCCAAACCAAAGCGAGTTTTGCCCAAATCTCCATGCGTTCTGCGGCCGGCGCCGGCCAAGCCTTCACAGCCAAGTCGGCTCGTGGGCAGCGCTTGTGCCGCTCCAGTCTCAACGGACGAGGATGATGAGAACATCTACGACACCATCAAAGGCTGCTACGAATCGCTGGCGCTGCAGCGCAGCAAGACCGACGCCATCTCAATCAGCTCCAATTGCTACGAGAGCATCTCCAATTATCGTAAGAGCAAGAGCTCAGCTGGAGCCAGTGAGAGCGCTGCAGCGGGAGCCACAGCATCCGGTGCACAGTTGTCGAGCAGTGGCTCAACGCTCACGCTCTCCTCCGATCATCGCACGAATAGCTTATATGAATCCTCTCTGGCCACGGGCATGATCTATACCAGCGGCTGTCGCTCTTCGCTAGCGAGCAGTAGCGCTGGCAGCGCTGCTGGCATCGGCGTTGGCAGCGCAGCGGGCAGCAGCGGCGCAGGCAAGCAGTGCGACAAACGATCCTCCATAGCTGGCTCCAGTGATAACAGCGATGCCTGGGTGGATATATCCGATGGCGAGGCAGATCCAGCAGCTGCTACGGCAACGTCCGCAGCCATCGGCGAGGCGCAGTTCGTTGTGTAAGTAAAAAGGGGTGAAAGAGGCAGAATGCGCGAGCGAGAGGGAGAGCGAGAGCGAGGACGGAACAGAGGGCGATAGGAAGTGGGGAGGTATTGATAACGAATTCTGCGTAGATTGCTGATTAGTTTGTTTGGGTTGGGTTTATCTTATCGGCGACTGCGGCCCGGTTGACGCCAAACGGTGCAGCGAGCAGAAGAACGAGGGTTGCCCAAAGATTGCAGACAGTCGGAAATATTATAACAAATCAATGAAGAAATATACTAAATATATAAACAGAGATTGGGTCAAGGCAACTGCTTGCCGAGCAGTTCTAATAGGGTAAATGGGTTATACTTTGGAAATTTATTAATATTATTGAAGCGTTATTGAACGATTAAGAGATATAGTTTCAGGTTGCAGGTCTACTTAATCTGGTATAGACGCTGAACCTAGATCAACCCCTTGATTGTCTACCTTTTCACTTGTGTAGCTTTTGCACTATTTATTCCGTTTTTGCTTTCTATATAGTATACATGTTGGAGGCGATAAGATAGAAATCGGTAATGGTTAGCGATTTTTATATATACTAAATTGTGATGGTGTGTCATTTAGTATTTGTTTAGTTTAGGAGCGAAATGCGTAGTTTGCTTATAAATGCCGTGGAATTACTAAATTATATTTAGAGTTGACTGTGAATCAGTTGAGGATTATCCGAAACGTCATCATAGAGAAGTTGACGCTTGCCAAGATAGTTCTCTCTCTCTCTCTCTCTCTCTCTGACTATCGCTGCTTCTATATATATGCACATATATTTCTGACTCATTTAAAGTTTTTCATTCTGGAATGCAGTTTTTACTTTTTGCAAATAGTTTATTCACTTACTTATTATGACCAACTGCTATCGTTGTCGATTTCTTTGCTTATCTACATATAACTCTCTTGCTCTCCCTCTGTCTCTTACTTTCTCTCTCGCTCTGTCTTAAACTGATCTCTCTCATTCTTCCACTGTTTTTTGCGTTCTATCTCTCTCTCATTCTCCTTAGATCAATGTCCCTCTCTCTGTCTCTCCCTCCCTCTCTCTCGCTCAAACTCTCTATCACCCCCTTCGATCTCTCTTCATGTTAACTAATAAAAAAAAAAAAATACTACTGCATCTCTCTTTATCTCTCTCTCTCTCTCTCTCTCTCTCTCTCTCTCTGCTTTTCTTTCTACAGGGTATTTCCACATTTAAATCACTCTTCCACTTCACGTGCGTCTGCATTTTCTCTCCCTTTAGCACCACTTAAGAAATACTTACGACAATTATTATGTCATTTGTTCAATTATTAGGAAACCCAATCAGACGAACAGACAACAATTTCTTAACAATTAAGAATTTGTCGAGTCACAGCGTTCAGCATTATTTACATTTCGCCCCCAGATCTTAACTGGGTAAATGAAATACTCCCTGGGGTATTGCAACAGAGTAACCAATGCAGTTTATTTATTGACGGGCATCCCCACCCACATGAATTGGTTGACCCACAATTCCCACTGTTATCAGGCAGATAAGGTTGGCCGACTTGACTTGGGTAACTTTGTAGGGTATCTAACGATCTGAGAACTTCAAGCGCAGCCGAACCCATTCTACAAACAGTTGAAAGTGAGGCGCCCAACACTGAAGTAGTCTCTCACTCTCAAGCTCACTAGCTCAATTGATAGATCGCTATGAAGTATTATTAATAACTATCAGATATATATTTATATATAGCTACTCATTAAGTGTTCCATATTAATTAATATTTTCTATTATTATTTTCAGCGTTCGGGAACGTTTCAAGCAGCATCGCGTTCGCAGTCCCGATTGGTCGAAACGCATCCGAGACAAAAGACTGCAACAAAACAAGGCCAAAAGCTGCATAGAGGGTAAGAGAAGTAAAAACCAACAAATAATAAAATAGTCATGGCAAAAAAAAATCTCTGTATTAGATAAGAGAGCGCTAGCAAAGCTACATGTATGCCATTTTCCCAGACTTTTCTTGATATGCATATATTATCTGCAGGCAACAACTCTTGATACCCTATAACAAAGGAAAGTAGGTTAATACATGCACATATGTGCCATATGCCATATGCCATATTGAAGATTTACAAATTGCATAATAAGAGACATCGAACTCTTGTTTACAGAGTATCTCTTATGCGTTCACTCTTTAATATACACACTTTTTTCTTCTTGCTCTGTTGCTCTACTATTTAAATACAAAGAATGTAATTCCGTTTAGTCTATTTATTGTTAGCCTTGTTCTTCTTTGTTGCTTTATTTCAATTATAAAATATTTTCCTTGTCTTAACAAAAGTATTTCCTATATAAAACGCGCAGCAAAGATACAAATTGAAAGCTTTCAAAATGTTGAAGTAACTGAGGCTTTTAAGTCAAACTTGCAAGCGCCGCTTTTATGCAAGGTATGGTTTGTGTCTTGGCTAAGCTTGGGCTCCACATAGCATCCACATTATACATTTTGCTCGCGTAATCAACTTGACACTTAAATTGGCTTAATTATGCTTATTATAAATGTGGTTTTTGGGTCCGTCACCGACAATTCATTTTGTTGATAAATGTGCCATAATGATGCTCAAGTCAAGGTAGTTAAAAGTATGGCCTTAGGTGTTGCGAACAAGAAGAAAATGAAATGTTAAAACGTAAACAATGCCAAATGAAATGGAAACTAATATGTCGGTAAACACAACTTACAGTTAATTATACCCAATGCAAATGAGAGTAAAGCCCAACAGCAACAACACAGACAAACACACGCACACCTCTCTCACTCACTTACACATGAGCGCGCATACATATCAAGTGAGTAAGCACTGTGCGCACATTTCTCACACTAGCAACGAAAATTGGAACTGGAATTGGAATTGGAATTGCATTTGGCGCCTGGCTATGCGCGGCTGCATCGTGCGACAGGTTCCACAAAAGGCAATAACAAGTTGTGAGCGCGCGCGCGCGCGTAAACAATGGCCATAAACTGGACGGTTGAGCTTATTGCTGTGCAATTTTCATTCCACAGCTGCCAGCAACAACAACAAACCCTACAGCCACTGCTGTCTGTTTCTGTCTCACACAGACACAGACACAAGCACACCCCATTGGCTGCGCTCGCTCTTTGACTCGTAGCACTCTCAGTCGGAGTCGCAGTCGCAGTCTCAGTCAGTCTCTCTCCTAGCTGCCCAGTCTCGGCGCGTCAGTTTCCATGTTCGGTTCGCTTTGCGGACGCTGCCTGTCGAAAAGTCGCCCAACCAGTGGAATTTGTGTGTGTGTTAATGTGAAAAAAGATGCAATATATTTTCTATGATAATTATAATTAATATCTGTTAGTTTCGGGTGTTGTTATGCGTACTCGCGCGCAACTCCAGTGAAAAGTGAAAAAGAAAACCGAATATAAGAAAAATGCATGCGGTGCATGCAAAATTAATAAACGACCCCAGCGTCAGACGTTAGCGTCGAATGCGCAGCGGGCAGCGCAGCTAGCTACGAATTATTGCACGCTGTTATTGTTATTGTTGTGATGTACTTTTATGCAAAGGCATCGAGACGTCACGAACTAAAACCGAAACCGAATTCATTCGTCTGCCCCCTTTGCCCTACACCCGCAAACAAGCGTCAACTGAGAGCTTAGTGTTTCACCGTTATTGTTGCTGTTGTTGTAGCCTTTGCTGCTGCTTTGAGAGATGACGAAATTGTTAAGCGAAAACCAGTCTAGAAATACTATAAAGCGCACAACCTTGAAGACGTTAAAAGTAGTTGAAAAATAAAAACACGGCGAACAGCTTAAGGAACTCAAACTGAAAAAAAAAAACACTGCAATGATGGAGCGAAATTGAAGTACATAGCGAAATAGTAAATAGTTGAATAGGTAAAAAGCAAAGCGTGCGAAATTGCAAAATCAAACGTAATCCATATGCAATCAAGATGTGCATTCAAAAGAGGAGCATTCGAAACAAAAAGAAAATATCCCATAAATAATGAAAAAACAAAAGCTTTTGCAATATGGCCGCCGCTGCGGCAGCGGACAGAAAAAGTTCACTGAACGCGGGCAGAGCAGCGCACAGCGCAGCGCAGCGACGCAGCTAATTGGGAAGTCAAATGCAACAGGCCCAACTGCTAACAGTTAAATGCCCAAAGCAAACAACTGTAAAATGTTAAATGCGTTGCAATTAGAGACAGGGCGAAATTAGTAGAAAAAACTCAGCAGGCAATGCGAAGACTTTTAATTCTCAGCCTCAACTTTTACACAGGGCACGTTCAACACGCCATTAAAGTAGAGAAAAAATGAAAAGCGAAAGTGTCGCGGAAAGAAAAAAAAAAAAAACAAAATACGCCCAATTGACAGGCACGCAATTGCGGAAAAGCCGCTATGAGAAATGATTGTTTTTTGTTGTTAAATCTCCGGCTTAAGCTGTTAAATCAAACTTGTTTTCATCTTCGACAATGACATCGTTTGGCTTTTAATCAGTTTGACCTCAATGCGTCCATCGATCAATCAATAGAAGCGTTTCTGCTGCATTGAAAATTGGCAATAATTAAAAATGTTATTTTTATAAAGCAGAGAACGTGATAAAGCAAGAGAGAGCGAGAAAGATATAGACAGAGCGAAGTGAACTGCTTGGCATGCACTTTGCGAAGGCTAAGAATTGTTTACTTCTCTTGTAATTATAGACAATCTCAACAGATTTACAGTAATTGCATACATGTACACATACATACGTAGCTGTATCTGTTGTCTGTCTTGACTCTTTGTTTAAACGCTGTGCGTGGCCCACACGCAAAACTTCAATAATTGGCCAAAAAATAAAACCAAAGAGAACGAATTTGTTCACATTTCCGCCTCACGCAATACACTGAGCAAAACAACTGGGCTAGAAGTTTTGTTAAGTGTAAGCTTTGTTATAGTTTTGCTCATGTGGCGAACGATTCTATTATTAAATCGAATAACTGTTTCGGTTTTAGTTTAGCAAAAAGAACGAAGCAGCCGGAAGCAACCAACTGTGTAATACTCGTTCACGGTCCAAAAAGCTGCTCAAATTTCATGATATTGTGATTTGCAATGACCAAAAGCTAAAATAACCTAATGGGCTTGTATAGAGAGAAGGTCAACAGCTATGTAAATAAAAATTTCCCAAAAGATTGATGGATGATAGAGAATAGTTGGATGTAGAATATTGCGATAATGAAAATTTTAATACATAAAATATATATGGAAATTTAGAAGTATTATACAAGATATTTCATGAAATGAAGATTGACAAATTTAATGAAATATCTTCTATTTATACAAGATATTTCATGAAATGCAGATTGAAAAATTTAATGAAATATCTTTTATAATACTACTATATATAGCAAGACGGATATGCAGGAAATTTAATAGGTTCTCTTTGAAGTTCTTGAATATTAGAACATATTACATGAGATTACGGAAGTTTCTTTAAAATAAATTCAAGCTCTTGCTTCAATAGCTTATTTACTTAATAATTATTAACAGTTGCATTGCCTGCCTTATGCATTATTTAATTATTTAATTATATTAACCAATTATATATAATTTTTAGCTTGCTTTCGCTGCCGACATTCTATATAAAGCTTTATTTATAAGTTTTATTCTATTTGCCCCGTAGACTTCATATGTAATCCAATCATATGAAAATATATATGTTTATATTGAGCTCGCCGACATTCCCGTTCTTAAGCCCACTTCTCCCTTTTCAATTCTCAAAAAAAAGAATAAGATATATTATAAACGACATTTCACAGAAATTGGCTTATGAAATTGGCCTTTGGCGCACAATTCTGAGCAACTGACGGCAACTGGCCACAAAAGCCAAACGAGTTGCGTCCCACGCATCAGCTGCAACAACAACAACAGCAAGAGCAACAACAACAAGCAACAAGTGTCGCTTTGTCCAGCCAACAAGCCACACAAAATGATCATGTTTCATTAAAGCCCACTCACGCTCTCCCTCTCTTGCGCTCTCCCCAGCTCTACATCCACATCCATGTTTATGAGCAGCTTTTAGCATCCAGCTGCCGTCAGCTATCTGGCCATATATGAAACTCTATTTTATTATCTTGCTGTCGAACCGGTTCGCTTCGCTGCGTATGCGTAATATTCGAGTGTATTTTGTGTTTTGTGTGTCGCTGCTCTGGTTTTATCTAGTCTAACGCTTTTTTGGGTGCCCAATTGTACCTGCTGTTTGTCTGTTTGTCTTTCTTTCATTGTTGTATATGCATTGAAGCGTATATTTGCTTTTTTGTTTTTTGTTTTCTTTTTTTTTGCTTCATTATAATTTGCGCTATTTTGCATGCCTCGAAATCACGCATACGCCGTGTTGATTCAATGCGTTTAAATGGAGCTGTTCACAAAATACTATTGTGACACTTGAAAAATTTGCTTAATTAGCGTAGAGCCCAGCTCAACGAGGGCAGTTCAATAAAATTGTGCCAAACCTGTCAACAATATGCATATAAATTATATAATATAAACAATTGTTGCCAAGCTGCTGTTAATTAGCATATTTTATTCTAACTGCGCACACAAAGGCAGAAAGCAAAACTTTTGTCATGTGTTAGGGCTCTATTCGAGCATTCGAAATGAAAGTTAAACAGCTAAAGCTGTTTCAAGTGTGATAAACGTGTGATAATCAACCAAATTCTTTGGCAAGTTGGCCATGAACTGCTTTTGGTAAAGTAGAACTCTTAGACGAAATGTTTTTATTATCATATTGATTCGTTTCATGGTCGTTTGTATAATGAAATACTCTTGGCATAGTCTAGAATATTATAGATATTATATATTTGTACTATAGTTTTCTATACTTCAACTTCAGTGACAGCCCTCGCAACGCACTCTGTGCAAACTTCCCTTTGCCTTAATGCAGCCATAAAAGGGCAATAAAAATTGTCTTTCCGCACGCATTTAATTGCTTTCAATTGAGAGCGAGCAGCTGGCAAAGAGAGTTCAAGAGTTCAGCTGCAACGGCACGAACAACAATAACAACAACAGCGACAATTCAAGCAACAACTCAAGATTGTTTTAATTCTTGGTATTCATTTAGTGCAGTAGTCGATAGGAGAGCAAACGCATCGAGTGTCTAAAATATGCTGCGATGGCAACGCGCCCCAATCACAGTCAACGCCTCAGCTGCACGAGCAGCCTGAGCACAAACAGCAATCGCAGTAGCCACGCCCCCGCGCAAAATAACGCCTTAGGCGAACAGCAGCAGCCGCAGCAGCAGCTTGTCACATTGCCACGCAAGCGTCGGCCGCGCGCTGCTGGCGAGGTGAGCATCACCTGCCCTACGAGCTGTGTTTACCTGAATGCCGAGCCGAGCTCCAAACCTGAGCCAGAGCCGGAGCCCATCTATCAGAATAAGGCAGCCGCAATCAGTCAGCAGCAGCAGCAGCAACGTCGCCTGCCACTGCATCAGACTGTGCTGCGTGTGCGTCACGTGGAGCCAGGCGATGGCAGTCGAGAGAGCGAGCTGGTCAGCAGCTTTGTAGGTTCGTTTGGAGAGCAGCCGAGAGCAGAGGAGTTTACCCGAATCGATTGAGAATCGACTATAAACTAACTCCCTTCTTCACTCTTCTTATTCACTTCACAGATGACTCGGATCACTATTACGAGACACTGTCGCCGCTGGGCAACAAGCGGCACTCGACGCAGCTGCTGCCCGGGCAACATCAGAGGCGGCATCAGGAGCGCAGCAAGCAGCAGTCGGCGTCGGCGCTTGCGCTGGGCCAACATCAGATCTACTCGGATGATTACGATTCGTTTGAGACAGACAGCGACGAGCCTACGGAGCCAGAGCAGCGCCTGCAGCATGTAAGATTCCGTTGACACCCAAAAGCACAGCTCAAAGCTAATCGAATTTTATTTGCAGCACAATGACAGCGGAGTCGATATGCGAAATCATCGGCTGCCATTGCCGCCGGCGCCACAGAATCAAGTATATGCCATCGTGCGCAAATTCAAGGATTTCATCTCGAGCAAGAAGTCGCACAAGGGCAGTCAGCAGAAGATCTACGAGAACAGTGGAACACAGTTCTATGTGGAGTGCCGTAAGCGGGAGCAAACTGAGCCGGCCGGCTCGTTGAGCAGCTCCGAGCGCAATCTGCTGGCCAGTCAGAGTCAACAGGATCCACAACAGCAACAGCAGCAGGAGCAGCAGTCATCGTCTGCTAGCCTGCTGAGACCTAAACAGAAGAACGGCAAGAGTCTGAGATCGAGGCTACGCAAGAGTCTGGTGGGCGCCTCCTTCGATACGAAGCAGCTGGCGGCGCTGACGCCAACGCGTAGCACATTCTACATTGAGGATCCAGTAACGCCGCAGCAGCAGGAGCATCATGGCTCTGGCGAGTTGGATTCAGGCTTCTCGGAAAAGGCCTCTTCGGGCGATATACCTGTTTTGCCGTCAACCCCCAGCGCTGAGTCGCAAAAGTTCTCCACGGTCGCGCGGAAAACCAAAAAGGAGGCCAAGGCGATGCGGCGTCGCACCACCATTGGAGTGCGTCCGCATGAACCGCCGCCACCACCGCCGCCGTTAGTGGAGCTACGCAACAACAACAATAGAACACAGCTAGAGCCACATTCACCCACCTCTTGGTATGCCGAATGCGGCGTCTTCAAACAGTCAACAACAACCTTAACCACAACACCACAGGGAACTGATGAGCCAACCACACCCACACCCACACCAAACACGCCTGGCCCAGGCAGCAGCTCATGGTATACCGAGTCAGGCTTGTATCAGACCAGCGGCATCTCCGTGGCCAGTTCGAGTGGCAGCTCCGGTGTCTCCACGGGCAACGAGGCGGGTCTGGGCGATGAGCTGCAGCCACACAGCCTGTTCTTCAATGAGCCACTCTATCAGGTCTACAGCGCAGCCAAACTGGAGGTAAGTAAACCAATATTACAATTAAAAGAGCCCAGCGCTAATCTTGATTCCTTTCAGTCCATTACTCGTGATCTGGAGGCACATGAGAGTTCAACGGATGGCTATGAGGAGATTGGGCAGCATGCGCATGCCAAAACGCAGCCGCCGCAACAGACCCAAAAGACACGACCCAGCGCCTTGCAGCTGGTCGAGCCCAAGAATGGGCCATCGCGCACGCTGTGGAGCGAAGTACCAGAGGTCATCCATTCCGGCATTCTGCGTAAGCATCTGAACTTAACTATCTATCAATTTCGATTTCTGAACATATATTTCTTTGCTTGCAGCTACGTTGACTCCGCGAGAGCGTGGCCTGCAGGAGGCCAAGTTTGAGATCATGACTTCGGAGGCGAGTTATTTGAAGTCGCTCAATCTGCTGCGTCGTCATTTTATGAACAATACCGCCTTCTGCGATAGCTCTGTGCTAAGCACTAAGGATCGCAAGGCGCTGTTCTCCTATATTGTGCCCGTGCACGAATGCTCGGAGCGCCTGCTTACGGAGCTGGAGTGCTGCTGGCAGAACAATATCATGTTGGTGGGCCTAAGTCGTTGCATCTATGAGATTGCTGAGCGGCATTTCCATGTGTACATCACATTCTGTGAGCATCAGGGACGCATGGATCGTACACTGCGTCGCTTGAAGGAGGCGAAGAATGGGGCTTTCCAGCAGCATCTGGAAAAACTGGAGGCCAGTCCCAGTTGCTGTGGACTCAATTTGCATTCGTTCCTTATGCTGCCCATGCAGCGCATCACACGTCTTCCACTGCTCATCGATGCAGTGTTTAGCAAGGAGTCACCACACAATACCGAGGAATACGAGGGCTGGAAACTTGCCCTGGCACTCGTCCAGAAGATCGTCGCCCAGTGCAACGAGGCAGCCAATCGCTGTGAGCAAGCATACGAATTGGAACGCATCGCCAAGCAATTGGAGTTCCCCAGTAATATATGCGCCCTGGCCATTGCGCCGATGGGCGTGCCCAAGCAGGGCGCCAAGCCACGCTTTCTGGTCAAACGAGGTGAGTTGACTCACCTCGTGTGGCGCGGAGATGATGCGAAGCTGACGTTTGGCAAACGCTTCACCAAATCGAGCATATATGCATTCCTCTTCTCCGATCTGCTGGTGCTCTGCAAACGCAAGGGCGAGTCCAACTTTTCGGTGTTCGATTACTGTCCAAGGAGCATGTTGACCCTAACAGCGGGCGACAATCTGCCCCAGCTGCCTACCAAAGACATTAAGGATCCCACTAGCAAAAATCTCATGCTGATGACGCTGCTGGAGAATCATGAGCGCAAGACAGTTGAACTTGTAAGTTCACTTACTTTACTTAAACAATTGAATACCAACTTATCCGAATTTCCCTATCCAGGTGCTGTCGTGCCCATCAGTGTCTGATCAGCAGCGCTGGCTGGAGGCCATGCGTCCACCGGAGGCGGAAACGCCTGGTGAGAAACTGTACGAGTCGTGGGACTGTCCGCAGGTTATTGCCAAGCACAGCTACGAATCTGATGAGCCAGATGTGCTACAGCTGGAGCTGGGTGACGTGGTTAATGTCTCACGCAAGCTGCCGGATGGTAAGTGTGATCCGCCAATAATTGATAACATAATTTTAATTGTATGCTCACATTATCCTATTTCTTCTTTAGGTTGGTATCAGGGTGAACGCATTCGGGACGGAGCTGTCGGCTGGTTTCCCGGCAGCTATACCGAGGAGTTAAACTCATCCCATGTTCGCGCACGTAATTTGAAGCAGAGACATCGCCTACTCACCTTTACCGCCACCTATTTGGAGGCGCAGAAGGGCAAATGATTCTCGACGCCATCTCCAATTACGGCCACAATCAAATGAGCCGAGTATTCAAATTAAATAGTCCATCAATACAATTTATAAGTACATTATATATATATAGATATATACCGATTTAGAAAATGTGATAAATAATTAATTGTTTACAAGGCAAACATAGAAATCATAAACATTTACTGCCCAATCTATTTTGTGCATTAGTTATAAACAATGCAAATGAAATATGTATGTATGTACGCATGTTAGTTATGTTAATGTAAAATTATATATCATTATGTATATATATAATTATATGTATGTGCATGTTACAAAATAAAATCAGAAAAATTTAAATGAGATTTTTTATTTAAGCCTAAAAGCAGGCAACAACTTTCAGGTGCTCATACTAGTTCGTTTCTTTCAAGAATCTGATTTTATCTGTTCAGATATTTAATACTTACCTTTTTCTCATACATTTCTTTTAAATGAAATACATGTATCAAATTAGTTGTTTTTATTTTTTTTTTTTGTATTTGTTGTTTCTTTAAAAAATATTGATACAAAATTATTCATTGCTTACGTATACAAATGTGTTACAATTAATTCCCGAATGATAACCGATGTCCCCCACACTTAATTTCAGTATAAACATATTTATACGTCTATTGTATGGAGGTATAATATAATTAAATCAATTAATAGATTATTGCTGTCATAAATTATTAAATCTAATACAAACACTACACGAAGCTCGAGCACAAGATACAGTATTCGGTCGGTTTATCGATCGATCGATCGATTGGTCGATAACAGACTGGAGTGCTACTAAATCGTGAACATTTAATCACGCTAACTAAATCTAGATCAAATAATTTACAATACTTCTTCATGTGACTGCGATGAGTGGACTCCCTAAATTAAAACGGTGAATGGTGTATAAAGTTATAAATGTTATTAAAAGTTCTTTACGTGATGATCGATGATCGGTGTGTGTGAGTGTTTCTATATTGTATGAGTGTTTCATTGTGTTTGTTTGTTATGTTAAGCTGCCATAACTAAGAACCTAACTAAACGTAACCTGCTTTTACTACACGCTATATCATTTATATAAATATATATCACAAAGTCAATGAAAAGAAAATTCGCTGGAGTATTTGCATGTTTCGTTTTGGATGATGCATTAGATGATGTTACTTGATGATGGGTGATTGGCATACTAAATATGTTTTGGCAATGATTGGCATGGCTTCGACGTGTTTGTCATCTAAAGCTGATGCCGCATTTACGGCTGATCTTCGGCGTGTGTATGTAGGCAATGGAGAGCAGAAGCGGAACATCGTTCTCCGAGAGCTGCAGCGGCGTTGTTATATCCCCTAGCCGACAGTGATCTGTTTCCAGCAGAAAGGCGGCCAGAGTTTCAGATTGCATATAGATCTCCTGCAGCTTGGATTCCAGAAATGACAGGCACTACAGAAGCAAAGCTATTAGTTTAATCTGTGAAAATTCTGAACTATCATGCACTTACTTCATAAGCGGGTATGCCGCCTGTGTGCATGGCCTGCACAGCTTCCAGCATACTGGAAACCAGCTGGGACATGCCTACCGGCGAGCTCTGGCCACCGGCATATGGGAACTGCTGTGCCTGAGACGAGATGAGACGCACATCCCACCTGTCCATGTCCGCTACAATGGCTATATTCTCTGCTGGCTGAGAGATGAGTGAGGCTGAACGTGCGGCCAGCGCCAGATCCTCGCGTAGATTCATTTCCCACTTACAGGGCGCAGCACAGGTGCCTTGCAGCACCATATCGGAGACATAGTGATCGTTAACGCTCAGCATCAGCGATGGGATGAAGCCAGCACGCAACTTATCGCCTGGCGGCTCATCTTCCTGTGGCAGCTCCTTGATGCCCGGCACGGGCAGCTTCAGCATTTGCTGGGATTCGTTGACAGCCGCACACTTAGCAGCCACCGAGGAGACGGAGCTGCGCTGGGAGGGCACACGTTTGGGTTGCGCTCGCCTCGTATAGCTGGGCGTGCTTGGAGGCTCAGGCATCGATTTCAGCGTATCTATCGAGGCAGCCGAGTTCACAGGTTGCAGAGCAGCGGAGCTGTTATTGCTGCTCTCATTGAAGCAGTGCACCTCATCCGTTTCGAACTCCAGCTCGGTGGCATTGGAGGGCGTCTGGTAGGTGCCACCGCTATTGCACAATACGCAACGGTCGCTGCCCACAGCTGTGGCAGAAACCGTCGAGCTGCTGCTGGCTGCCGCTTGATGTTGCTGCTGTTGTTTCTGCAGTTGTTGCTCTTGTTGCTGCTGCAGAGTGACCGTGCTGTCGCTGGACTTCAACGACTCATTCGCCTCCAGCTTGCTGGCCTTATCCATGAGCAGATCATAGTTGGACATGACCAGATTCTTGCTCTTCATGTAGTTGGTCACAATCTGCGGATATGTGGCGAAGTTGAACTGTATGCCCGAATTCTTCTTGTTGGCCATAGAGGCGTTATGGGTGTGCTGATGCAGAGCGCACAGCATTGCTGGCTTCGCATCATCCGTGAGATCCTCGTTGCTCTTTTTCAGATTGATCAACGGCTCGTTGTCACCTAGGACAAAGACAACGCCGTTGCCATTGTCCGTTGAGGTCTGGCGGACAATGCCGTGATCCCGTTCGATGAGTTTCTGGGAGAGATCAAAGTGGATTTGTTCCTCGAGACTGACATTCTCCTTGATGGGCTCAATTCCCCATGTCATGCGATCGCTCTTTCCCATGCTATTCTGTGTGATTAGATACGAGAGCGACAAATGCGAGACTCGTCTGTCCTGGCCAAGTGACTCTTCCGGATTATTGCCAGCTGACGATATATCACTCTTCACGGAGTAACTGCTGCAGCGGCGCTCCAGCTTATGGTTCACCATCTTTACGCCATTTTGCAGATCGCTCAGACTGAGTCCCTCCTTAACGCCACCCGTGGGCACAATGTTCCAAAAGAAGTTCTTCTTGCCGGGCAACACGGGATTCTGATCCGTTTCTGCTGCTACTGTTGGTGTTGTTGCTGCTCTGCCATCATTCAATTCTATAGCTTCGATGGCGCCATCATCAATGCTGCCGCCAGTGCCAACAGATCCAGCATTCGAGTCCTCCTCCATGCAGAGCTCAACGTTCTCTGGCGTCGTCACCGTCAGACGTATGCGTCCATCCTTGCCAGTGGGCAGATACTGTTGAGCCTGGCGGGCGTGCAGGGTCTTCTTTTCGATACCTGTGTCCATGTGGTAGTTGCCAATGCGCAGTTCCTGCTGCACAAAGTGTGAGTCGCGAAATGCCAGCACATTGGGAATCTCATTTTTCTTCAGAGTACCAATAAACTTGGTGCCATCCTGCTGCAGTCCATCCAGCTCCTCGTCCTCGCCGTTGTTCAGTTCGTCCAGCTGCTGCTGCTCCAAATCGGCATCGGCAACAATGGCATTCAGATTCTGCTTGCAGGTGCTGGTGCGAGTGAGACCTGGACCAGATCCAGCCGCACGTCTTCGCAATATGGGCGGACTCTTGTAACGCTCCTGATTGGTTTGGCTAATGACCAGCTCATTGATGAGCTGCTTGTTGAAGTCCTCCCGTTTGGCTGCACGCCGCACCTCGCTGCAGCGTATGAAATACGTGAGCACATTCAGCAGCTTCTCTACCCACATCTTCTCCGAGCCATAGATGATGGTGCGCGCCAGCTTGGGCGGCATACCAATGGCGCCATACAGATCACCCAGTTGCGCCCATAACGCATTGTACGGATGCTTCTGCGAGACCTGTAACAGCTTCGCCCTTTGCTCAATGGCTGCTGCGGAGGCGGAGGCACTAGAGCGACGCGAGCTGGAGCTATTGAAGGCGGACACGGTGGCCACCCAACCCAGATGGTAGGTGAGTATGCCCGTCAACATGGTGCTAATGAAGCTGCAAGAAAGAGAGAGAGAGAGAGAGAGAGCGATTCATGAGAATCAATTGAAACTGACTGAAAGTAGAGTCTCTTACAAATTAGAGTCCTTGGTGTCGGCAAAGGAGAGCAGATCGCAGAGCTCCTTAATGAATCTCTCGGCCACAGTCTTTGAGTATTTGCTGCCGCTAGTCGTAATGCTCAACCAAACGGGCGTCTTGATGCGCGGCGCAGTAAATAGATCGCTAAACCACTGTTGCGTGTCCTGCCACGCCTGGAACATGATCTGCAAGCACAAACATTTTGTTATTTATTATATAATGCAACAATTTTGTGATTTGTAGCTTACCTGCAGAAAATTCTTGTGATTGATGTAGGCGTGCTCCGTGCTTGCCCTCAACCGGCTCAGCATCGACTCCAGCAGAGCAATGTGTTCGCTGCAGAAGAGCTCCATCTCCTCCTCGAATGATTCGCTCATCGTAATGCAAACAGCCAGACCGAGCCTGGGTCTTCGCTTCAGATTCGCCTGTCGGCGGCCCATCTCCGGATTGCTGCGCGACTCGTTCGCACAGTAGCTCGCGCGCCTAAACTGAGGCGGAGCCATGCCGCCGCCTTCACTGCCACCAGTGACATTGCCTGCTGGACTGCCTCCATTGGCCTGACCAGTAGCCGCAGCATAGTTGTCGCTGAAGAAGCCAATGAAGTCGTTCTTGGAATGCTCGTTCTCGAAGGAGGTGCGCAGATTGCGTGAGATTCGGCGCTGCAGGCAGCCATCGCTGGCAAACTCATCCAGATGGGGCGAACTGGCATAGATGGCCCAGTCGTCTAGGCTGAGTTTGCGCATCGCATCCGACGGATCGGAGAGGACGCTGCCAAAGCTGCTACGCGTGGAATACTGATACGACCACTGATCACCACTGGAATAAGGGCCACCGGTGCCGCTGCCACTGGCGCTGGCCGAGTAGCCCGAGTCGGTAGCATTGCTGTACGTGGAGGAGAAGCGTGGTCCGCTGTCCGCAATGGACAACGACTGCTGATCGGGTGCGGGCACGTCCAGTGGCGGGGTCTGACTCATATGCCTGCCCACGCTAACGCTGAACGGCATAGAGAATGAGTTCATGGAAAGGCCGTCCATGGAGCCGTGCTCGCTGCAAATGGAGCTGCGCGGCGTCAGGCTATTCATTGAGACCGTGGAATAAGGCGACTGACCACCCGCCCCAGCACCACCTGCTACATTACTCGCCGAGGGCGTCAAATAGACCTGGGAGCAGAGTATTCTAGCTGGCTGCGGCAGCCAGTGCACCTTGAGCGCTGTGCCACAGAAGGACATGGCCAGCGAGCCAAAGACCATCTCGCCAATGGGCTTAATGTCCTCACCAGTCGGACGATTGTGCTACGAGACGAGAGTTAAAGAGAGAGAGCGACAGTTAATTATACTGATTATAGATTAAATTTAGAGCTTTGCTCACCTTGTAGCCATACTCGGGACACACTTCGATCAGATTGCTGGCGTTGCTGTTGCTGGAATGTGCTTTGGCCTGGATCTTGCAATTCTGCGGCGATGTGACTTTGTCATTCTTGAGGAATTTGCCAACACTGCGGCTGCTGCAATGGTTGGACTCCTTCAGCGTAACTTTCTGCAGTGCATGCGAGTCGAAGAGCAGACGCCTGCCTTGGCTGTCGTCCTCCTTGTACAACAGCACGCGCACTTGGCTACCATCGAAGGGGAATTGGCTGTAAGAAAGTGAAAGAGAAAACAGAGAATCAGTCTATGTCAAAGAGCAAAGAAGCTGAAGAGCTGAGCAGCTCTTGGTCTGTCTGAACTCCCACGTTAGCATGGAATGACGGCATCTTCTATCTGTTGATGTCATTCGTAAACTTGAATTAATAACCCTAACAATAAAATAATTTATCTAAATCTTAATATATGATACTATTTTAATACGAAAACAGATTTAGAACAATTAGATAAGTAAAATAATTGTCTTTGAAAGATGACTGCCATGCCCTGGGAGCAGCTATTATTGGATATGCGATCACGACCAACCAATACTCAGATTTGCAAGATCTCTCTCATATACCCTGTAATTACCTTAGAGTAAGCTTTCACATTAGCAAATTGCAACTTAGCTCTCAAGTTCATTTTCCGACTTTCGCATATAATCAATATATAAACATATCATTTATATAAATATTAACATTTAGCTAATTATCATTTAACATAAAACTGATATTTCCTTTGAAGTCACAGCTAAATTTAGTAATCATATCAGGCAATTCCAATTGAATAGCTCAATCTCTACAAGTTTACCCAAAGTACTAATAACTTGTACATTTCTGTTGATCTTGCGATGAGCTCAAGTGCCCAACTGCTCAAGTGCTCAACTGCTCATGTGATTTGATATCTGATGATCGAAATGTGATCTGTGACTCAGATACCTTTTTAATTGCTCATCTCCAACAGAGCGGGGACACAGGAACACAGCACTTAATTACAAAGTCTCTCTCCTTCGACTGTCTATATCTATTTCTCGCGCTCCGTCTCTCTTGCGATCTATATCTCTGTCGCTGTCTCTGTCGCTGTCTCTATCTCTGTCGAATTGCTGACGACTTTCATATAATGCGCACATCTTAGCGCTATTTTATTGTCGAGTGGGTCATTTGGGTAAATGTTGTCCGCTCTAAAAATAGAATCGCTCGGCACGTGACGATTCGTCATGATAAAATGAAAATCTGCCCGAATTGGCGATTGCTTCGAAGACGTTACGCTTTTTATGTTCTATTTTTTTTCTCTCTCTCTCTCTCTCTCTCTATCTCTCTTTTTCTGTTTCTTTTAATTTAATTTTTGCTGATTGGGGGCTAAAGTTTTTACGATACTACCGAATAGCAACACGGCAAGATCTGGGCCAGTATGACCGATTATTGAACTGTTTACTGTGACTATCTGCAATTACTGTTAAGGGAAATCTAAATTATGCTTGACATTACGCCTGGCCTGGCCGGCGACTTTTCCATTAGGCATTTCGTCACATTCACTTAAATTTGAGACGTCGCAGATTTGAGCTGAATTATTTTTAGTGGGGTTTATAAATGGCTCGTCTAACAATAAGTAGCGCTAAATTGAAACTGCGCCAACTGCCTAAATTAGCGCTATAATTAACAAATTTTTCTTTATTTGCTTTATGACTGCTTGTGGTAGAGTTGCCGTTGTGGGCCGCGGGCCGCGGTCGAGTGCCGGCGGTGCGGGTGGGGCGGGGACACCTGTTTTATTGCTTCATTTTGTTTTATGCCACCGCGATAAGACGGGGGAAATTTGTTCTGTACACACACATAGATTAGTTAGTGGGCCCGACTGGATCACGAGTGTGCCCCCGTCTTGCTGTCTAACTCTATGAGAGCGTGCGTGTGTGCGTGGGTTGTCGTGTGCTTGTGTGCCCACAATTTGGTCGGCCCGTTTGTACTTAAAGACTTAGTAGTCTTCTAATAGGAATCCAGCTGGAATTGAGTCAAAGTCTAGTTGGAGACTTACCCATAGTGAAACGGCGCCGTATGAATGCGCATCGAATCGATATGAGTCGATATGTTGTTCAGACGTCACCAAACACTGAGCCCGATTGCATGCACTGGTGCAAAATTTAACAAGTAAATAAAAAACAAACACTAAAATATCACGACGTTATGGAAAACAATCTTAATGGTCGCGATGCGAGACGACAAATGAAGTTCAAGGCGCTACGAATCGTAAACAGTGAATGGGGAAACTGTCTACTAGGGTCTCCGAATCCGAATCCGAATCCGTATCCGAATCGGAATCGGAATCGTAACAGCAGTCGGATCGCATCGGATCGTCCCGGTGTCGACTAAATAAACGACGATAAACAGAACGAGTCTGAATATGAGCGGCAGTACGAACAAGTACTCGCATGATCGATACATATATATACACTCATATATCTAATATATATATATAAATGTTATATATACATATAGTATGCAGATAGGCAACGATTTGAGCTGGGGCTGCGGCTGGGGCAGGCGGCATCAATTGTGGAGCGCAAGCAGCTCACATGATTCCCGTCCAGCTACGCGAGCATCACATGCATGGGGCCCCTCCGATAGATATACGTATTTATATATCTTGTCTTGGGAGTGCCAAGACGATGTGATGTGTTAATATATTGTGTTTTGAAAATATTTAACAGTCGAGACAATTCATGATGGATTCGCTTAGAGAGCCGGCAGCAGCTGATGGCGCCAAAGTTCACCAAGTTTAAGTTAGTGCAAAAAATAATGCTCAACCTTTGCACCTGCTTGCCGTCTACGTGAGCTGTGAGCGATGGAGCTGCCAGCAAACTATCACCTGTCACCTGGCGCTGTCAGCTGGCGCGTCGATCAGCCCAAGCAAAACAAAATCAAATACAACAACAACAAAGATCAATGTATATAATTATCGAACGATCGCTAAATTTTTCGACTTATCAGCAGGGTCTACGCACTTTCCTCGGCTGTATATGTATATGTGTGTGTGTGTGCGTGTGTGTGATGTGATTTAGTTTTTTAACGTCCAATTGGCTTTTATTTATTTATAATAAATGCTTAGTTGGATAGCTTGGATTATATTTGATAGCGCAATCGATTATATATACATATATATACCTACTAAATTCTTTATCAGTGCAAGTTCATAAAAAGGTAGCTATACATTAGATAAAAGTTCCACTGAAACAAATATAACAAAAGAATTCCAAGTTTGCTTAGGTAAACTTAATAAACTATAAATATTAAAGGAAATTTTTAATAAGACATCAAATATAATGCGATATATAAATACACATAAATTTTTGCGATGTTCATATATAAATATATATATTTAGAAATGTATTTCATTCTATATTGTCTATAAATAATGATATACTGATTGAGGATCATAAAGATTGCTTGGAAATTTTCGTCACAGCTCGAAATCTAATTATAAATTTAGCTATAATAAAGCTCATATATATCATCAGATTTATAGCGAGCCTAGCCTAATTATTATCTGCTATGTACTCCAGTTGCAACGAAATTTTTCGATTATTTTTGCAGAACTTTGTCACATGATTATAAATCATAAAACCAATTGTGAAATTTCCAGTTTATGAGTGAAAGACGCTCTCACGCTCGCATAACAGTAAAAATGTATTATTGGATTATAGATAACCCTGTAATATCCATTAAAAATACATTTCCAGAGTATTTCTTACCAGATGGTAATCGAACCCAGAGCGACAAGGCTAAAGGTAACGTTTATTTACTCTATAGAACACGAAGAAGAGGTGTGCAAGAGTATCTGTTGCTTCGATGCATTGTCTAGCTGCAGAGTAAAGAACTTTTCCACTGCCTACTGCCTGCTGCCTGCTGCCATGCTGCTATCTCGCTCGCACGCCCTCTGCTATGCTGCGAGATATTTTGCCTTCTGCTTGTTCTTGGCATACGCCATGGGATCACATGCTTTATTTATTTAATTTTTTTTTTTCAGCTACGCAAGCAAAACAAAAGCGAACAAAATAAAATAAAAATGAAAAGAAAAAGAAAAAAAAGGCAGCAAGACTAAGCAAATACACACAAGGCAATACTTAATGTACATATGTATGTATATGCAAAAGCTTTTGTGTGTGTGTGTGTGTGTGTGTGTGTGTGTGTGTGTGTGTGTGCGTGTGCAAATGTACGCTTGAAGAGCCACTCTCGCCACCACTTGAGGCAGATTGCGGTCTTCGTCCCTCGTCTGCTAACCACCTCGACTGCCGGCCTGCCCCGTCTATGGGCCAAGGCGAGCCATACAATAATTTTGATTGATATGTTGTGGCCTTATCAGTGAACGCGTTGAATTATGCATTGTATTAGCCCTTTGGATTAAGTAAAAATTGATATAAGTTTATTCTTATGTATACATATGGAACTATATGTACATATATGAATGTATAATTGGTGGCCCATAACCAAATCAAGCGGCAACATCTGTTAATCATATTACACAGCGTGGATTCTCTTACTCTTTCGTTAGGCGTTGTGTGTGTGAGTGTGTATATATGAAAGAGAGCGTGCAAATAAAAACAGATTTCCAAAGCGACTACAGCAACAAAAACAATAATATCAGCAGCAGCAACAACAACAACAACCAGTTGCTCCGTACAGCTCAAGTCACATGACCAAACCAACCAACAATGGCGACGATGGCGTCGCTGCCAGCGCCAGCAACCGACAATGAAAATGACAACAAGCGGCTGCTGTTGCTGCTGCGGCGGCGGCGGCGTCAAAGGCGCAAGAGCCAGGCAGCGACGCCAGCGGCGGCGTCGACGTCCATGGCGAAAAGCTTTATTATTTTATACCCCGTGCCATTAATAAGGGGCGCAAAGTGGCAAAGATTACAAAAGTGCACATGTAACAGGCAACAGGAAGAAGAAGAAAATGTACAAATTATATTTTATTTTTATATAAATATATGTTCATTCCTAATCAGGAAATATGTATATTTATAGTTTATATACTGATTATGTTGGGATCTATGCAAAAGATTTGATATTTTTAAAATCGAAGGCCATGCTCTACAGAGTATCTTTTAGTCTGTCCCTCTTGCAAGTTGCACACACTAATGGCTGTTTATTTCCTTTCTGTTTGTGAGCTACAACAAATTGACTATCATTATCATGAGATGCAGCCATTATAAGTACATACACATATATAAAATAAATATACCTACAGATAAACACACACACACATATATGCACAAACACACATTTAAATAAAAAAGATAATGCTGACCTTCACCCCCACCAACAAAGCCCATTCAAGTGCGCAAATAATCGAATGTCAAGTTCAAAGCAAATTGGCAAAAGGCTTTTGCTGCTGCTGCTGCTTTTGTTGTTCCTGTTGCTGTTGTTGTTGCCAGTAATTGGCAGCGTTGTCATGTCGCAATGCAGAGTGGTCCCAGGTAATAGCCACATAACATGGGAAATGTATCTGGCGAACAAATGTGCAAATGATGACGACAACGACGTGGACTGATTGCCAAGTGACACTTGAAACAGCGCAAATACAATTAAAAATCAGCGCAAACAATGAACATTGCGAGGGCAAGGCGAAGGCAAGAGAGCGAACAAGACAGAACATGCAAGCACACACACTCACACATACATGCACACTCTTACTTGCACTCACAAACACGTGCCCCCAAACGATCAATGAATAAAACTAAAACCGAACCACCAAAAGAAAAAAAAGCAGAAGAAGAGAGCAAAAAAAAAAAAACGACAAATGCGCAAGAGAGCGAAAAACGCAAATCAGAAGCACAAAAATCAAAAACTTGTTTAGCAAACAAGCAGTTGAAGGTGGATGGTGGAACGTGGAAAGTGGAAGGGGGAAGTTGTCTCTTCTACCTTTGAGCGTGTAACATGTGGGATTAGTGTACAAAGTGAGTCAAGAGTTGGGTACACTCGAAACAAAGATGACGAAACGGAACACGAATTGTGAGTAATGGGAAAAGAGATGCTTGTTGAAACGTGTTAAAAAGGCGGCGAAAGTCAATTGCTTTTGTCTCTCAAACATGTCAATAGCCTGCGGCGAAAGTCAGATGATTATGTGTGGATGGAAGTAAATGAATTCTAGCAACAACACTAAAAGCCTTGCAGAAGCAGCGAATTCAATTTTATTATAGCTTTATGTACCAAATCCCAAGTGTGGCCAGCCATTGAGCTTGTAAAATGCGGCGAATTTCATGTTGTAAATGAACTCAACTGAAGCAACTCTTTGAACTGGTTCTTTGCAGCAAAATTAATTATAAGAGCGATGTAAGGAAATTGATTATTATGTTAAGTAAATGAGTATGTTAATTCAGGCAACTTTTTAAAGCGGCAATGTAATGACAACTGGAATATATATAAAGAAAATCTATAAAATTTCCTACTGATATTGAGCAGGAATTATATTTATTGTAATTCGTTAGCAATGAATCACAGTTATGGAATTCTTTGAATCCCAGCTATAAACATAAACATATATCGCATTGACTGTCCAAAGTGATTGATATACTCCTCAGATAACTCTGTGTGTCTGGAGAGAAGCCCCCTCTGACATGCTCGGAGCTTAGCAGCTTTATTTACAGCTGACAGCCAGCAGCACTTTCTACTTTTTGGGCATTATGTCTCTAATTTGACGTGTTGCTGTTGCTTGTTGAAAAGCAAAAGCAATTTTTGTTAACTGATAATTAACACTGACTGCGACGGCGACACCAGTAGACAACACAGCGCGCTTTTAGCTATCAGTCCCCAAACACAACAGCAATAACAAAAATAATAACAACAACAACAAAAACAACAACAATTGCGACGACTCACTCATATGACTTGGCAGACCACGAGACTTCAACACATGGAGCCACAGTGGCAAAGTCGACAACGTTGGCATTTAAATATGAATATACCCTGGGAAATGCAGGAAAGCTACAAGAGGTATACTCAATCAAGGATACATTTGAGCTGTTCAAGATGGAACTAAGTATATAAAATATTTGAAGATATCTTTAAGGCTAAAGTAGTTTCTATTTTATATGTAATTAAGGAAGCCATTAGGATAATAACTTTCTATAATTATAGGTCAACTACTTGAGGTATTTTAATAGCTAACCTTTCAGGATTGTTAGCATATTCATTAGTTGCTGTTTACTGATGGCTAGACTACATCTCAAACACACACACACACACCCATACAAACAGAAAGAGAGAGGCCCATTAACTGCATAAATGTATACCCAATGATAATTATAAAGGTAGGGTAACTATTTGCAATAAGACACGAAGCTGCTGCGACGCAAATGTTGGCTCAAGGTGCACAGAAAATGTAAAAAAAAAAAAGAATTAACAAAAATATATATACACATACATACAAACATATTGAAAATGCACAAATAAATACACACAATAAACAACAAATAATAAGATATGTGGTCAAAAGGTTCGGCAAAAGTCGCAGACAGCTGGGCGCCTCATTAGATGATCTCGTAATGTGCGATGTAAATCACACGATAGTTATTATATATACCATATAAGCCAGGGGGGATTACATACGTAAGCGAAGCGCTAATGATTGATGTCTGTTCACACTCAGGTACACAGGTGCACAGCCATGTGCGTGTGTGTTTGTATTTGTTTAAACAATTCGCGCACACTTATCAAGTTTATAATGAATTTCCAATTTACAATCAATTTTGGCATTTGTCTAGCCCCAAGACCCCCCCACACATAATAGATTTGAAAACCGACTTATTTATAACACTGAGCTTCGATTGATTTATATTTATGTGACGAATTTGATTAGCAATCAAATAAATCGACTATTTCACACGATATAAATATACATATATATGCATATATAGTTTATGCAGACAATATGCGCGAATTGGAATAAAATTTCCACAATCGAGTGCTAATTGGAACATAGACATCGCATTATATAGACATGCATACTGATACATATTTGGGTATATAGTACAAATATAAATATGGCCACGTGCTCCATTGAATTACTTTTTGTGTGAAAGTTGGCTACTCACTAAATCAATAATCAATATATACATACAAATAAATTGTACATGTATGTATGTATGTGTGTAAATTTATTAACCACGTGCTAATTACTGTGCATACATTCATTTATAGTTAAAATATCGTTGTGTTTGATTTATTTAGCTATGTGGGTTAGGCTTTGGTTTTACCAATTCATTTATTTATTTATTTAGCATACTCTATATTGAAAATCTTTAGACGGGGTATGATGAATGGTAGAAGTAGGTAAGGTTGCTGCTACATAAAGCATTTAAATGATTGACTAAAGTATGAATATTAAGTTGATCTACGTTTTTCTGTTGGTATTGTGAAGCTCAACGATCTTGTAAAGTAAAACATTATTATACAATAGCAGAGAAATCATAAGGCAGGGATGTCAATGCCCCATAATAAGCGCACAGATTTTCACCATTTACGTTCGTATTCGTAAATGTGAGAAAACCGCGTAGAGAAATTTTTAACGATTGACAAACTAATGATATTTTTGCAGATTTAATCATATTTATAACTATAATTGGATTATTCATAGCTGAAGGCTATACAGAGAACTCGTATATATAGTAGTGTAACGTATAGTAACGAAGCTAAAAAGCGAGAACTATTTCATATCAAAGTATAGTTAGAGTATCTGTTATCTTGGCATTTATTTATTTATCTAACTCAAAATATTTCGCATATTGAATACGTGTCTGTGTCATATTGGTCATATGACCATCTGGTGACTAGCAAATGTCTAAGTATGGACACGACTTTGCCATGATTCAGTGTGAGGGGATTGGCATGGATGACTGACATTCGCCAGCTAAGTAAATACACACAGTCAGTCCTCTAGCCATGATTATAATTATGATGATCGCGCGCTGGCGATAGAGCTGTTTCGCTTTTGGCAATAGATAAAAAGCTGTATAGATAAAAAGGAATTGTTTAAGGAATTCAGTCGCAAGCCAAATGGAAATGAACGATAACAAACTCACACACACACACATACGCATAAATAAACCCAAGCTCGCACAGAGACTCGCACACACACACGTCAACGTAGGCGTGTGGAATGAAAATTTACTCAAACGTGTCGGCCATATAAACAATTTAATAAATTAACTGTTAACTGTCAGCGAAAGCAAATACAAACTTTTATTTGGTTTACAGCGCCCAAAGCCTGACCTATCACAATATTATGCTACCACACCCGCCCAGCGCGCCACGCCCACCAGCTAACAGCTTCAACAACAACAATTCTCAATGAGTTTAACTGCCAACAATTTGAAGTTTACATTTAGCAAAGTGCAAAAACCCCGCATTTAATTAGCAGAGTAAAAAATTTATCACGTGATGGCGAATTGAGAGAGTGCAGCAACAGCTCGTTCTCTCATCTCGCTCTCGCTGTCGCTCTCCGTCTCACTCACGTATATGTTGTTTGTGTGTGCCTGTGTGAATGCGCATTTGCCACGAATTGGCCAATAACCACTTGAATGTGCCAAAAGGCCGATAATATATGCTACATTGCAGGCCTTATCGGCCAATTCAGGGAGCGCTTAAGGCGGGGCATGAACCTGCCTCTATTAAATTGCCATTTAGACCCCCACTATACACGCATACATTTGTATGTGTAAGCTGATTGCGTTAATCGATTTAACAAAATAAAAATGCTATGCAAACGATTTGCGCACGTTGTAAACTGAATGGGGAAATGCAAATTATAAATGAACAATTGAAATAGCTACTTGTAGTATTATTATTATTGTCGTTGTTGTTGCTGTTAATCGAGTCAAACACACACGCACACATTCGCACGATCAATATGCAAACAAACAAACATACAAACACACAAACAAAGAGAGACCGCAATCAGAACAGTTAACGGCGAGTGCAAGCGTCAAAAATCAACATTGTTAACGTGCACACAGTTCAGCATACATAAGCAAATAAACAGTAATAAATAATAATTAAATGAATTAACAGAAAACCAACACAGCAATACATGTGACGCATTGCAGCGAACACTAGATACCCTTTCCAAGAATGTATGTTGAATCATATTATGGTCTAATGCTAAAGAAACCAGTTCAATTTCATATATCCGCATCATTGAGAGTATTCATATACAGATATGTACATATGTATATGCGCATACACGCATACATACACACCTATGCGCACCCAAAAGTGCCGAAGCCAACAACAAAGTATGTATGACATAATAATCACAAGAGCAAGCAGCGACTGTGAACGCCGATTAGCAAGTCATGTGATTCGTTTTTATTTACATTTGCGCCTTACGTTCGCCTTCGTCGCAACCGCCTCTCTCCATTCACAGCCAGCACACAATAATACACACAAACACATACATATGCAGACGAGTATGGCACCCCACAGTCGACGCTGATCGGCAACGAAAGAGCGCGAGAAAATGAGACCTCGTCGCAATAAACCGAAACTAGCCGAATACACCATCAAGAGCGTGAGGCGAAAATAGTCGGGCGAATGGAGCAGAGAGAGAAGCGCAGTCGAGAGATTGTAATAGTGCTGTTCGCTGGGGTCGCACCTTTGATTTGCACTTTGACTTCCAACAACAGAGCAACAGATATGAGACCGCACATACACACTCATACAAGTACAAGCGAAGATAGAGAAATGGAAACATAGAGAGCATTGCATTTTGGCGTACGTGACGAGCAATGAAGCATTTGCCAAAATGTTTGTTGGGTTATTGTCCCCGTTTACGCTCTCCAATTTGCGTATGAAACACAAAGAGGAAGAGATAAAGAGCAGATAGTGACAAAGGCTAGGCAAAGCCAATGGAAATGCTTTCATTCTAATACCTAAGTATTCATAGGTATTTATTTTTTCTTTAATGTTTTTTCGCACATGCTGATTGCATGTGCAGCTGTCTAACTCAAACTATAGGGGTGTCTGCCTTTGTTTTCGCCGTCCTTTTACAGGCGACTTAAGGCCAGGTGTTAAGCATTGCACACAGCTGCTAGAGATGAGCGCGTGATCACCGTGCTACTCTTCATTTATGACTAACTATCACGACACGTGTCTGTCGACAATAGCTCTACGCCTCTAAATGCGAGCTCGCGTGTGTTTGACTTTAGGCGTTTACAAACAAACATACAATACGACAAACACTTACCTTAGATAATTTCTGGATGTTTGCGTAGCTTTTGCGGACGCCGAACTATTATTGCCGGCTGACGCGTGAGTACGTGATGCCGCCTCCGCTACTGTTGTTTGGCCATAATTTAGCGTCGGCTGCGTCGTTGTTTGGTTTGCAGCGAATTGTGCTACCGTTGGCGATGCTTGCGTGGGTGGTGCTACTGCTGCGGCTGATGGTGTTGGTACCGACGGGAAGAACAGTTTATTCAACAAGGCCATAATAATATACAACTGGCGCAATCGCAATCATTTATTAAACACATCTGGCCGACACAAATTATTGCAATTCACTTGAACACAATTGCTCTGCCTTTTGCTTTTCCGTTTGCCTTTAGTTTTGTAGCTCTTGTTCTTCTCGTTGTCGTTGTTGTTGCTGTACATGTGAATCGCGGATGGAAAGCAACAACGGCAACGGCGACGGCCCGTTGCAACTGCCGTTATATTTGTCTAACACGCGCAGTGCCCCAGACGCACGAACACAAACAAATACACAAGCTAAACAAACGGTTGACGCACTCAAGATTTTACACAATTGAACTTTCGCTTTGCACTTTTCTTTTTATTCACATTTACTTATGTGCTCACACACACACATACATATGTATGTTGTACGCTCTTTTTGGCGAATGATCTCTTCCTGTCTGAGCCAAAATACACACGCGCTGTTCTTTTGATTGAATATTGCTATTTTTGTGATTATCGTCGGACACGATGGTCTTTGCCAATTTCACAAGCGATCAATATATATACATGCAGACATGCATACATATATTCTGCATTTATTTTCTCTCCTTTTTTAATAAAAAATAAAACAAACTTATTTTGCGCGCCCACATACACACCAAACAGATGGGTATTTACAGTTTGCTGCTTTTAGCTTTTTAATTTTTTTTAACAAAAAAATGTATACGTATACTGCATTCAGCTGCTTTGTTTTCTTTTGCGAATCAATTTATGTATTTTATTTTAATTTGACGCGCAGCTCGGCGGCATGCATGCGACTCCTACGGCAAAACAACAACAAATGTTATTCTTCTTCAATGTTAACAATTTAACATGAACCACCGCGTCTGCTTGAGAACTGTTAAGCTTCTGCTTAAATGGCAAAGTTATTGCTCAAAAGAGCTGTGGCTGCTCAAATGAGCTGTGAAACCTGACATGTACTGCTATTGATAAAATCGAAAACTTATCGATATATATTTTTTAAATTTAGGCAGTTACTTTAAAATTTGAATATGTATATTTATAGATATTTATTTGATAAATTTTAATTGTTGAACTTTATTTGTTGACTTACATATACATACTTCAAAAAATTTGTAGACCCACATACATGCGAGGGAAAGTGGGAAATTGGTATTACATATGCTGCTTTTTCTTTTGCGTTTTGCTTGCTATTCGTTTTCTTTCTTTCATTTTAAGATAAGTTAAACAAAACATACTTAACAAATGATTTCATTCTTAGACATTAGCGCTAAGTAATTCGTAATTCGTAATTCCAGCCACCAATGCAATGCAGGAATACCATAGATAATTGAAAGTGTTTATGTTTGTCGCCATAACTATAGAGATTTTGATATCAAATAGAAATATATGGTGCGACTTTGAGCCGCTCCATAAAGAGAGAGAGAGATAGAGAAACTTACATTATAAAGGTTTAATGTTTTATACTTTCGTTAAACTGGTTGGTTGCTTGCTTGTTTGCTTGCGTGCCTAGCTGTGTATAAGTATGCGCGTGTAATTGTGTTACGTGTGTGTGTATGTAAGTGTGACTGTGTGTAAGTGTGAAAATATGTTGGCAGCAGAGCCTAAGTAACTAACTATTCCTTGCATGCTGAAGTGTCCATGGGACTGGCCGGCTGTATAAACGCCGTGGCTGCACCACTCGGCTGGTTGGTGGGCGTGAATGCCGATAAAGATGAGTTGCTGCTGCTACTGTTGATCAAATTGCCGCTGGACGAATTGTTCATCAAATTGGATGACGAGGACGAAGCGCTGCTGGATGTACCCGTTAACTGATTATTTAAAGACAATATTCCGCCGGCCACAAATGTGCCTGCACTGCAGGCGGCGACATTGCTCTGGCCCAATCCAGCGTTGCCAAAGCTCAGCCGTTCGTTGCTCAAATTCGACAGCAAGCCAGCCATAGAGCCGCTTGCAATGCCCGTGCCACCAACACCAGGAGCAGCTGTGCCGCTATAGATGGCAGTGGGTCCAGTGCCCATCAATGGATTCGTGCTGGTCAACACATTCGGTGCCGAAGTGTTGAGCCCCAAAATAGGCGTAGGCAGTGCTGGCTTTATAAAACGTTCGCTTGCGCGACGATTCTGCAAAATTTTAAATATTTATATGTATATAAATCACGTTCTTTTGGGGAATCTCGTTAATGATTGGCTCACCACAAGTTGCCCGCAGGCATAACAACGATTTTGTCCGGCTGTGCCTGGACTGAGTGGGCGACTGCTTGAGGGACTGTGCGAAACGGGGCTGCTAATGGTGCGTTGTCTTTGAGCATTGACGGCTGTTGGATTGCCGGCCATAATATTCTCATTATAGAAGCGTTCTTCATCCATTTCCAACGACGATTCCGATTCAGAGAGATGACGGCAAAGGGCCTCGCGTCGTTCTACCTCCTGTTTGAGTTTTCTCTGAAGTCTAGCATTCTCTTCCCGAATGGACTTCTCCTCCTTTTGGGCGGTTGCGAGATTGGCGCGCAAACGCAGCACCTCAGAGCGGAGCGTCTGGATGTGTGCGCTTAAATTGGTGGCGGTGTCGCCATTGGCATTATTGGTGATATCACGTGGCGTTGTTGGATCAGAGACTGGCTGATCGAGTTTAATTTGTAGCGAGCGCTTCTCTGTTTCCAGTTTATCCATGCGCTTCCACAGTTTATTAACCAACGCCTCCTGCTCCTGTTCGAGTGTGTTCTCCAGCTCGACCATTTCACGTCTCAGCTGCTCTAAATTTGTTTGCTTATTATCTGTTTCCGCCTGAAGCTTCTCAATCTTTCGCATTAGCTTATTGACTAAGCACTCCTGCTCCTGCTCCAGCGTTTGCTCCAGTTTGCACTTCTCTTGACGCAGCTGATCTAACTTGCGTGATAAGTCATTTGTGAGGCACTCCTCCTCGCGCTCATAATGATGTGCCAGTGTCTCTTTTTCCTTCTTAAGCGCTTGGATTTTCTTCAACAACGTGTTGGATATATACTCCTCCTCCTGCTCCGCTTTCGCTTGCTGTCAAAGAATAAGAATTATAGCAATTGTTGGAATATATATGCCAAGTACTCACGATTATGACCGACGCCTGTTTTAAAAATCGATTCTCCTCCTGCACCACTTTGCATTTAGTCTTGGATGTGTCCAACTCTGCTTTCAGTACTCTGCAAGGAGCCATTAAAGAGTACAATATGATATGGACGTTAACTCTATTAACTTACTTGTTTTGTTGTGTGAGCGATTCGATGCGCTTTTGCAGCTGCTCTCTGGACACGGGACTCGGTGGCAGCATTGTGCCACCATCCAGTGAGCTCTCCGACTCACAGGGACTTTCCATAGCTGCTGAAAAAATAGAGAAAATAGCCGCAATGCTAGCAAATTAATATGAGTGCCTCAACGGTACTCTGCTTTCGCTTGAATTTCAGTACAAAAAATATAAAATAAATAAAAGGCAAGAAAAGAAATGAAAAACAGCAGAAGACAACAAAGAATAATGTATTCACTTCTGGGACTCTGATCGCTGTTCTTATTGTTGTTGTAGCTGTTATTTTATTTCTTGCATATTTCGTTGTGGTTGTTGTCGTTGCTTCAGCAAACAAAGAACAGCGTCCGTGCCACAGAAAATTATTTAACCTTCACTCGTGTGCAGTTCACTTGATTTTTGCCTTTGCTGTTGGGTTTTAAATCATTTTTTTTTTTTTTTTTTTGCTTTTTATGCAATTTTTATAAATCGATAACAGAACAAGGTCAGGCATTGACATTGTACGCCAGAGACATCTCGCATTGCAGGTGACTCCAGCAGAATCAACACCACGGCCATCACTACTACCCCCAACACCACCCAAGCACTAGGGGCCAAGGCGGAACAGCGCCCACCTTCTCTGCACAGTGGTCCCACTCAACAACAGCTGGCGACAAAGACGTTGCAGCTCAGGCGTTGGTCGAGTGATTTTTAAATTGAAAAGTTTGCATTGCACAGTTGCCAAACATTTCGTTATGCCTTTACACGTAATTAACATTTACCTGTACGTCGTCGTCTCTTCTGTTCGGCGCCCTATAAGACCTTTTTTTTACAACCCGCCGCCTTTACTAATGCTGCTGCTGCTGCTGCTTCTTGCCAGTTTCAGGGCGAGTATTGAGCTTTTGTTACTTTTGACAGCACTCTGTCAGAGTTGCTAGGCGTTTGGTGTGCGGAGGATGTGTGTATGCGTAAGCCAATTACTTGGACCTATTCAATAGGTTTTCACTTTGCCAAAACGCAATAGCATTTTGTAAGTTAAACTAAAAAATGAATAATGCGAAAAAATTGCTGTGCAACACAGTGTGACCGTTTAACCCGCAAAACTAAAATACGCCCAGAGTGTTACCGGAATATTATTAAAACGAAAATGTCAAAAATTACATACACTACTTTGGTATTTTAATACTAAAGTGTTTTTCACTTCGCTCGCACGTGCAGCTCGATTTATAAACGGCAGCGGAATTTATTTTTGTATTCTTATTTTGATTGTAAACAATGGCTGACGATGTTGGCCAGGATAAGCGAAAGCAGCACCGTGCCCGGCAGTCCGGCGTCAAGGCGGACAAAAAGAAGGTAAAAGCCAAAAAGGATTCCAATCAAAAGGAACCCGAACTGACTGCGCGCCAACGAAACCCAAAAGCATTTGCGATTAACTCGGCACAACGTGCTGAGAGAAATTTCCGTCGCAAAGAGGATTTGACAGCCAAAAAACAGCATATTCCCGTAGTCGATCAGACGCCCGATGAACCGCCACCGGTGCTGATTGCCATTGTAGGTCCACCCAAAGTAGGCAAGACAACGCTAATCAAGGACCTGATCAAGAGTTTCACGCGCACCAATGTTACGGAAATACGCGGTCCTATTACCATAGTCACCTCAAAAAAACGACGCATCACCCTGCTGGAGTGCAACAACGACATCAACTCAATGATTGATGTAGCCAAGTGCGCTGACTTAGTGCTCCTTCTCTGCGATGCCAGCTATGGCTTTGAGATGGAGATCTTCGAGTTCCTGAACATTTGCCAAGTGCACGGCATGCCCAAGATCATGGGCGTGCTAACCCACCTGGACATGATAAAGAATCCCAAGCAGCTGCGCAAGCGCAAGAAGGAGCTGAAGCATCGCTTCTGGACAGAGGTCTACGACGGAGCAAAGCTGTTCTATTTGTCTGGTCTGCTGCATGGCGAATATTTGAGGAATGAGATCAAGAACTTGGGTCGCTTTATATCTGTCATGAAGTTCCGCCCGCTGCAGTGGAGAGGGGCGCACAGCTACTTGCTGGTGGATCGTATGGAGGATATCACCAACACGGATGCAGTGCGTCGCGATCCCAAGTGCGATCGTGAGGTGGTCCTGTATGGCTACGTACGCGGTGTGCCGCTCAAGCAAGAGAACATGGTGCATATTGCGGGCTTGGGAGACGCGCGCATCGACGAACTAAGCGTTATTCCTGATCCATGTCCACTCCCTGGTACAGAGAAGAAGCGCAGCTTACTGGAAAAGGAGCGTCTGCTCTATGCACCCATGTCGGGTGTTGGTGGCATCGTCTATGACAAAGATGCTGTCTACATTGAGCTCCAGGGCTCCCATTCGCACAAGGAAAAGACAGCCGAGGCCAGCGAACAGGAGGCGCTGGTCAGCAAGTTGATAGACAAGAAGACTACAATGGATGAGCAAATCGAAGAGCAGGAATTCCGACTCTTCTCTGATGCTGCGCCCATCAAATCGAAGGACTTTAAAAGCGAAGATCCGGCGAATTCTGATGCAGATCAAGACGAAGAGAGCGATGCAGATGATTCTGGCTTGGATGCTGCCTCTGACGATGAAGAGCAGCCGGATGAGTTTGCTGCCGATGATTGGCGTGGCGAAAACAGCGATAAGGAGGAGGAAGAGGAAGATGATGAAGATGAAGATGCCTCCTCCGGCGATGAAGAGTATCAAAATTTGCCGAATGTCAAAAAAGGCGAGGCAAACAGTGAAGCCTCCGACGAAGAGAATGATGAGGCACGCATTTTGGCCAGCAATATGAGTTGGAAAACTAATCTGGCACAGAAGGCACGTGATGCCTTCCTGCAACGCCATTCTGAGTCTCGCAATCTGATGCGCATTGTCTACGGCGTTTACAACCAAGGCGAAGTCAACAAGCAGCAAGACGAGGAGGGCGAGGCAGAGGATTCAGAAGAGGAATTGGGCGGTTTGTTCCGCGTGGCTGCCAAGAAGCAAACTGACATGCAGAAGGATAAAGACATTCGCGACAAGGACGAGCGCTGCTTCTTCGAATATCAAAGCGGTAGACAAAATAAAAAATATTTAATTGTCAGTTTTATTAAAGTTGATCCATTTTAGATGCCACGCGAGACTGGCTGTCCGACGCGAACAAGGAGCTGATTAAGAACTGCTTTGTGACAGGTAAATGGAAAGCCTCGGAGGATGCCGAGAACTTGCTCAAATTGGACGACATGAGCGATGCGGATAGCGAAGTCTATGGCGACTTTGACGATTTAGAGACGGGCGAGCACCACAGCGGCAAACCGAAAGCAGAGACTGATGGGAACGAGCCAAACGCTGAAGAAGCGGACGCGGAACCACCTGCCAAACGTAAAATGACGCGCGTGGAGGAGGAGAACCTGACCAAGGCCGAGCTTATGGCTAAAAAGCTGAAATTGAAGGCTAAATTCGATGCAGAATATGATAATCATGGGGAGAAGGGCGTAGATGATGGACGCATCACTGGCGATCACTCCTTTTATGAGGATCTCAAGGCCGAAGCCCAAAAGCAGAGCGAGTTGAACAAAAACGAATTCGCTCAACTAGACAACGAGTTGCGTATCCAAATCGAAGGCTATCGCGCTGGTTTGTATGTGCGTCTGGGCTTTAAGTCCATACCAGCGGAGTTTGTGGAGTACTTTGATGCGAGCTATCCAGTACTGGTGGGCGCCCTCAATATGACAGAGGAGAATGTGGGCTATGTTAACTGCAAGGTTAAGAAGCATCGCTGGTACAAGAAGATTCTCAAGACTGGTGATCCACTGATCATTTCTATGGGCTGGCGTCGTTTCCAGACGGTGGGCATTTTCGCGAAGGTTGAGGACAACTTGAGGTATCGCTATCTGAAGTATACGCCCAATCATGTGACCTGCAGCATGACCTTTTGGGGTCCCATAACACCACAGAACACTGGCTTTCTGGCGTTGCAAACTGTGCGTCAGGATCAGGAGGAAATGAAGCGTTTGGGTTTTCGCATCGCTGCCACAGGCTGTGTTACCGAACTGGACAAATCTTCGCAGATCATGAAGAAACTGAAGCTGGTGGGACATCCCTTTAAGATCTACAAGAACACAGCGTTCATTAAGGACATGTTCAACTCCTCACTGGAGGTTGCCAAATTTGAGGGTGCGAAGATCAAGACGGTCTCTGGCATTCGTGGCCAGATTAAAAAGGCACATCACACGCCGGAGGGGTCCTACCGTGCCACATTCGAGGACAAGATACTACTGAGCGACATTGTGTTTTGTCGCACCTGGTTCCAAGTGGAGGTGCCACGTTTCTATGCACCGATTACTTCACTGTTGCTGCCTCCCGATAAGAAGAGCCAGTGGCAGGGAATGAAAACGCTTGGCCAGCTGAAGCGGGAGCGAGCGATCCAGAACGAGTCGCAGCCGGACAGCATGTACACGTCGATTGAGCGCAAACCAAAGATCTTCCGACCGCTAGTCATACCGAAGGCACTACAGCGTGCCCTGCCTTACAAGGATAAACCGAAGCTGGAGCCAGAGAATCCCAGAGAACCACTCCAACGTGTTGCCGTGATCAACTCACCATACGAGCAGAAGGTGGCCAAAATGATGAAGATGATCGAGACGAACTATGAGGACAAGCGCCATCGTGAGCGCAGGGAAACGAAGCAGCGTTTGAAAAAGTTCCGCGCCCAGAAGCGAGCTGATGAAGCATCCAAGCTGAAGCGACAAAAGGAGCTGCGCAAGAAGGTCTCCCGGGCCATTAGCAAAATGCGCGGCAAGAACAATAAATGATAACGAAATAATGTACATATAGATCCTAGGGTAAACATAAAAATACATTTGTACAATTTGAAACTGCTACAGTATAGGTGATCCACACATCTCGTTTTTACTTGCTCAACGGCGCTGGAGCAGGTGCAGCACTGAAGCTGCACAAAATGCTTGGCATATGGGCACGTCATCCATATTGACCGGGGCATTTGTGCAGCTTGTGCTGCACGTGCTTCAGCTAACCGCTTGTAGAGCTCTTTACTCTGAATCAATTAAAAAATATAACTTAACGCTTATAGTCTGTAAGAAAACGCCTAGCTAATCTTCATCCTTGTTGTCGTCGATGACTTTTAGCGCGGCAAGCAAAGCATGCTTGCGACTGGCCACGAGTTGTCCACCAGCAGGAGCTCCTGTTGCATGGATTGGACGCTTCTTCTTGGCCGGATCTTCGCGCGCATTGCTGCCCGAAGTGGGGCGACAGTGGATATCCAAGAAGTTCTCGCGTTCCTTGTAGTCATCAGAGATAAGTTTCCGAATGCCAGCCATATTCTCTTTCATAATGGGCCCACGCAAATTAAGCTTTTGCTTTATGGGAATGAAAAAATGGTTAGGGGGTTATAGATGTCACTTTGATCTCTGATTTACTTACCACAGCTTTGTTTGGGGGCTCCGGTGATTGTGAATCATCGTCGTCATCTTCATAGTCGTCTTCCATTTCCAGCATGTCAACCAGCTCGCACTTGGTGTCCAAGTATGAGACATATTCCCCATTTTTTTGATGCTCCTCCTCATCGCTTGCAGCGTCGTCTTGTTCGTCCATCTTGTCATACTTTTTGTCATCACTGTCGTTATCATCATCATGCTCCGAATCCTCTTCATAGTCGTATTCCAATGTCATTGCCAGTGCCTCCAGCTTCTCGGCAGCTGTATCTGCAGCAGCTGCTGCAGGTGTTGTATGCTTGGAGCTGACCTCGCTCTCGCGACGTTTGCCGGGCATGCTGCTGCGCGCATTGCTGCTGGCTAATGTGTTTTTGCTGCCGCCAAAACCGGCGCCGGCGCCGCTACGCAGACGTGAGTTCGATTTGCCTGAATTGAGTTTAGACGGAGCCAGGGATTGGCTAACCGATGGACGCGATGCATTGGATTGAGCACTGGACAGCGGCTTGAGCTGGCTGTTGGCTGGAGGAAGCGTCAATTTGGCGCGTATTGGTTTGTTGTCTTTGTTTTCCTGAACCTCTGCCACTTGGCTGGCATTCTTCTCCTCTTCGTCGTCCTTCTCAAAATCGAAGTTTGAGTCTGTATCCAGAACGTCGGTTAGCGCATTGAATTCACTTTGATTGTTCTTCTCAATGGCTTTATCCAGCATTTCGAGTGACTTCTCCAGCTTGTCAATCTTATCTGTTTCCTCGACAGCATTCAATTTGGTGCGTCGACTGGCGGACAAGGGATTAGTCTTGTCAACCTATAAATGGAAACATGATAATATACATTCATATATTGATATCAATCTATTCCAATGAGTTGACTCAACTGTAAACTCCTCCAGCTTGCGATAGCCACTGATTTCCAACTTGGCTTTCTCCAGTTTCAGCATTACTTCTTTGCATTTCTTTTGCTCGTTGAGCAGCTGCTGGCGGAAGTTCTTCGATTCCAGTTGCACCTTACGTGCCATGAGCTTCATATCGTTGTCCTTATCCTGTAGTCGCTGCTCCAATATACGCAGCTTATCTTGTAGCTTCTGTCGCTCATCCAGATTTCTATAGAGTAAATGTATGTAATATAGGAATCCCCAAGTGCCAGTCCAATTGCAACTTACTTGTCTCGTATAAGCTGACTAAAGTGTCTGTTCTGATCGCTTAAAGTCAGGATTTGTTGCTCCTTCTGTTTGAGCTTCTGTTCCAGCTCCTTGTTGGCCGCCTGTACATTGCGATGCTTGGTCTGCCAGACACGCAGCTCCTCGGCATGCGAATGCAAAAGCTGTGGCAGCTCCGCACCCGTATTCTCATATTTATTAAGAGCCATCGATTGACGCTTGTGCATGGTGCGCAGCATGCGGTTTTCGTGGGCCAGGTTTGAGATTTCGGCTTGGGCGTCGGCTAGCTGATTTTGGAAAGTCTTCACACGCAAATTGCGAGCCGACATCACCCGCTGATGGATGTCGCTGGTGGCATTATTGTTCACCATTGATGGCTGGCGCAGGCCATTGGCTGCCTTCATGCCGCGCTGTGGTTGTTTGCGCTGATAAATTTGGCTAGCAGATTCGCGAGAGCTAGCCGAATAGAGGCTTTCGCAGCTCTTAGCCGGCAATCTGTGAGTTGCGAGTGATGGGAGGATGAGGGATAATGCAGTGATCCACTGGGATACTTACGACATGTTATTATCCCACCGAGGTTCTTCTGTTATGGGGGATGCGGATTTGCCCGGCAATACCATTTAAGTGCACACTCTGGCACTATATATAATATATATTTTTTTATAATTACACAGAAAAGTTGGAATTTATTTTAGTTGTTTTTTCTGTGTAAATATTGTTAATGCTGATTTTGAATGTCGGTGTTATATTGTTGCCGGCTGGTACAGCTGTCGGTTTCTAACTGAAAATTAAATGGCTGCTGCTTTGGTTACGAATTTTGTGTTTGCTTGTTTGCTTGTTTATTTATTGTTTGTTGTTTGTTTGCTTGTATGAAATGATTGAAAAATTTATCCTAGGGACTGGATTTTAACCTGCAGTCGGTTGCCATGGCAAAACAAATATAACGGTACTTACCCATCGCCATAACAAAACAATGTAATTTTGCCTATCGATAGGCTAGCTCTTACAACTTGTTGAAAGTGTTTATTTAGTTCGCATTTATTCTGGGTAATTCGACAGAATACAAACATTTCTTAATGGCGCGTCTCTTCAAACTTAATAAAACCTTAAGTTTACTAAATTACCTATTAATATATGCAAAGTCTTAGAGGTATTCAAATTAGTGGGAGGGAATTCTAGCATAATCGTCTGTCCGTTGTCATGGTAAGGCATATGTAACGGTAGTTGCCTATCGTCACCTATCGTCAAATTTCAAAACAATGGTTTATCGATTACCGCGGTGCTGGCAACTTGTTCAATTGCTCATTTAATTCCCAACTGGTTCGGTAGTGAACATCACAACAGTTCTTTATTGAACAACGAACATAGCTTTCTATTTCAATGCATTTTCATTAATTGCTCCAGTTTCCTAAGTGAAAATCAATCAATGAAATTGTGCGCATCCGGAAGTATTACAACATATGCAGCGTGCCCGCATTAAAGTGTGTAATTGAAACTTGAAGAATTCGTTGATATAACTGTATTATTAAACAGATGCAACACAAACTCATAAGATTTTCGTCTTTGTAGGCGAAGCGAATTGACGTAGGCGCCGTCACAAGGACGTTTACAGCAAGAGTGAGAGAGACAGCGGCTACAGATTAAAGGGCAAATCTGACATCAGTGAACAGAAATAATAAAAAAGATGATTCACGTTGGGGAAAACTCATGGAATTTGCGCATCTTCATAACGGATCTGTCGCTGGAGCGCACAATGCGCGTGCGCGGTGACCAGCATTTGGGAAGCATAATGCTGCAGCTGGTCGATCCAGAGAATCCGAAAGATTGGTCTGACCATGCGCTCTACTGGCCAGCCAAGAACATTTGGCTGACACGCACTCGAGCCACACTCGATCAATGTGGCGTCCAGGCGGACAACTTGCTCCATTTTACACCCATGCACAAGGTATTGCGCGTCCAGCTTCCAGATCTGCGTTATATTGACTGCCGTGTGGATTACTCGACGAAAACCTTTGCGGCTGTTGTGAATTTGTGCAAGCAGCTGGACATACGTTACCCGGAGGAGTTGTCCTTGTGTAAGCCACTCGAGCCAGAGCATCTAAAGAAGAACTTTGCCCAGCTGCCACATCTGAAACGTGTGCCAATTGCCGAGCCAGATGGCACAACTTACCTGCAGCCTGCCCCAGATACCAACTCATTTGTGCCCATCAACTCGAGCTTCAATGGTGGCAGCAATGGCAGCCTGGACAAACCATCCGCTCCGGGTATGTTCTTCTGTGCGCCGCTCTCGCCTCACCATGCGGCAAGCCGACGCTCGCCCACGCCCCACACACCTGGCAACTGGAAGCCCAGCCATACGGGCTACGGCACCTATGACTCCTCCAGTTCGAGTCTTGGTGACTTCCAGGAGAACTTGGCCAGCTCTCCGCATGCGCCCAGCGCTGAAGTTCGCGCCCGTCTGTTGCGTCCCAAGTCGTTGGTGGAGAAGGCGCGGCTGAATGTCGGTTGGTTGGACAGTTCGTTGTCGCTGATGGAGCAGGGCATTCGGGAATATGATACGCTATGCTTGCGCTTCAAATACTACACGTTCTTCGACTTGAATCCCAAGTACGACCAAGTGCGCATCAACCAGCTGTACGAGCAGGCCAAATGGTCCATCTTGAACGAGGAACTGGATTGCACCGAGCAGGAGACGCTGATGTTTGCAGCGCTCCAGTTCCAGGTGAATCACCAGGTGGACATGCAGCCACTACACGCCGTCGACTCGGGCATTGAGACGTCCAGTCAGGAGAATGACGACGATGACATCGATTCGGCGCTCAATGAGCTGCAGATTACGCTGGAGGGCAGCAATGCCAACGATTCGGTTAATATCACCCACATCCCGGAACTCTCGGACTATTTGCGCTTCCTTAGGCCCCAGCGTTTCACCCTGCGCGGCTACAAACGTTACTTCTTCATCTATCGCGACTTGCATTTGCATCTGTACAAATGCGCCGAGGATTCGCGACGCACTGCACCCGCAATTAGCATCAATTTGCGTGGATGTGAGGTAACACCGGATGTGAATCTGACACAAGGCAAATATGCGATACGCCTCGAGGTGTCACCGGAGGATGGCCACGGACCTAACAGTGAGGTCTGGGTGCGCTGCGAAAATGAGCAGCAGTATGCCAAGTGGCTAGCCGCGTGTCGCTTGGCAGCTAAAGGTCGCTCCCTGGCAGATAGTACATACGAGAGCGAAGTCGACAGTATTCTGTCTCTGCTGCAGATGCAACGACCTGTGCATGGCATCCACGTCAACATCGATCCACGCAGTGTGGATCCTGTGGACTATTTGTCGCCGAAGATGTTGCGCAAGCTGTCCAGCAAGGCGGTGCAACGCATTCTGGAAGCGCATGCCAACGTGCGGGAGCTATCGCTGCTAGAGGCGAAATTGAAGTATATACAAGCTTGGCAATCGCTGCCCGACTTTGGCGTCTCGCTGTTCATCATCAAGTTCGACGGCCATCGCAAGGAGGAGCTACTAGGAGTGGCCCACAATCGCATCATGCGCATGGATCTGAGCACGGGAGATCACATCAAGACCTGGCGTTACAATAGCATGAAGGCCTGGAACGTCAACTGGGGCATTAAGTGCATGATGATTCAGTTTAACGATGAGAACGTCGTCTTCTCTTGCCACTCAGCCGACTGCAAGGTGGTGCACGAATTTATTGGCGGTTACATTTTCATGTCAATGAGATCCAAGGATAGCAATCAGACGCTCAACGAGGAATTGTTTCATAAGCTGACGGGCGGCTGGTCCTAAATTCTAGAATCTTTTTCATATTTATAGAGGAATCTCTTATTGTTGACAGTGGCCTTATTTGGAGCCCATATTTATAAGCGGACGAACGTGCCTAATCACAATTTTTAATACAATGTTATTTGGGTTATCTTAACCAATCCTTCGACGATGGACCCGTTTTAAACTTATCCAATGGATTTTTTACTGATTTTAACTCTATATACTATATATACGCTACAATACTAGCCAAGGACACTTTTGTCTGCCTAACTTAATAATTATACAGCCTTTATACAACTAACTCCTAAGCGCAAATAAAATAAAGCATTTTAACAAGTTGAGAAATTTTTTAATTTGAATTCAATTTATTCGCTTCAACATCTATCGATACAACGATAATAAGTGAAGGTGTGTCTGATATCGATTAGTCTATCAGCTGATTGCTTGTAAACAAACCAATTGTCAATCAATGTTTTTGGTTTTAATTAAAAAATGGTTAAAACCACACACGGTAAGCGGAAGCCTTGGGTCAAGAACCTCTACTCGAATCGCGAGTATCCGGATAACTATACGGATGTCAGTTTTCTAAAAGATTTGCAAACGAATCTCCACGTGCGACTTTATACGTTCGGTGAGGCTGTCGCCGGCATCACCGTGCTGAACAATCAAATTTCCTGCATAACAGGCTTCCTAATACTTTACCATATGATGCTGAGCGACAACGTCGCACCCACCAGTATACTGGTGCCGTCGTGCGTCATCACTGGCATCGGATATTTGTATTATCGTGGCAGCAGCCTCAGCATGAAACTGTTGGGTGAGGACTCGAAGACGCTGGTCACGGTGCTCCTCTTCGGCTACATCTTCTCGCCGATGCTGCACACCCTGACACAGGCCATTAGTACGGACACCATTTACACAACGACATTCTTCGTGATGCTCTTCAATTTAATGTTCTCCGACTACGGCTTGGATGTAGCCATGGTCTCCAAGGCCATATCTCTCAATGCCGCCATATTTGGAGCTATCTGCCTGGCCTCACGCCTGTCCTCGTCGTATCACGCATTCGTGCTGCTGGTAGAGGCGGCAATCTTCTTCGTACTCTATCCAATTATAACAGCGGCCACATGGCACGCTCTCTGCATGGTGCCCATCTTCTGCATATGCTGTGCGGCGCTCTACTTTATATCGCGTCCCGTGCTATATATATATGCCTGCAGCACTCTCTTTATCAACTTCGTCTGCCCGTTCATATTCGTGAGGCAGCAGCGGTATAAGTTCAACATCCACGGCCCGTGGGATGAGGCAATTGTGGAAGAGAACACCGACACCAATCTGGATGAGAACTTATAGCGCCAGCTGCGCTTCTCAGAGATGCAATGCATTGATGACGGGGAGCATGAGCCAGAGCACTGAATATTTATTTTACTTCTTAATCTTCTGTTTTGTTACTCTTAAATATGTATATACATTCCATTGAAAGAGTTTCTATTTATTTTCATTTTAGTTTGTTTCTCAAATTTAATTTTAATTAAAATTCACACTTAAACTCGATTGTAAATATACAGGAAAAGATGTCTACGCTGTAAATAAAATGAAAATACTTGTTTATTGTTTTAAGTTGTTATGAAATGAATTAAAATTGCAAAAACTAAAATAAAATATTTATTATTTACAAATGAAATTTGGAAGGGCTTTGGCTTTAATCAAAATTAGAATCAATTTATATAGTGTATGCTTTTGGTTTTCATATAGCATCATTTAATTATATCATGATTTATGTTTGATATAGGCATATTTACAAACATATACGCAGACACAGTGAATGAATCGTAGATAGGATAATACAGCGTCGTAGCAATGATAAATATAATTAATGATATACTAATTAGCATAGCGCAGTAAAACCCTTTTTACACTTTAGCATTATTAATCAAACTACTAAGAATAAGAAATTAATGCCTAATTATAGAATGTATATATAAGTTTTTATTTTGCTATTGTTTATAGAATTTGCAAAAATCGTAATACGCTAGGTATTCGTAATTCATTTAACTTTCCGCTAAACAGTCGCAGCTGTCACTGTTCTTGATCATTAGCTATATATACTTTATATATATCTACTAAATATAATGTGTTTCCTCTTCATCTCTTTTTCATATATAAACTTTTTCAAAATGTAAAAAACGTACATATATTCTTAATTGTTGTTGCACTTAAGGCTAAAAATAACTAATCTTTTGTTTCATGGTTTTTCATTTTGTTCAATCTATCAACATTTCATATAATTTATATACATTATATGAAAAAATTGCTAAATCTAAACATTTTGATTTCAATTAAACTAGCACTTAAAATATATAAATGAAATATGGTGCGCTGTTTATATTTGTGTTGTTGTTGTTGTTGTTGTCGGTTGTTTCACATAAGCACCAACACTTTCAAATAATTGTTTATCAGCTAAACTGGGCAACAACGCTGAGAACCTGCACTTAACCACGAACTAAAAACAAAATTGATGTGTGTGTGTGTGTGTATTTTCTACTAAACAGCTTAGGTTTCGTCTCCTTCTACTGCTAATTCTACCACTCCCTTAAAGCGCCACCTCGTCACCATTGCGAGTGCAGGCACCGCCGCTGAGTTTCACTTGCTCCTTGGATTGCTCTTCGGCAAGCCGCTGCAGCTCACGGCGTCTTTGTGCGGTTAGCGAGAGACTTGGGCTAGCATCGCTGGCTGCGATGACTTTGGAAGTTTTTTGCTTTATATCACGTGTTGTTGTTGTGGTTGTTTTAGTGGTTGGGCTTGTGTCAAAATGTACTTGATGCTGTTGTGCTGTTGGCTGCTGCTGTTGCTGTTGTCAGACTATTTCATTCTTTGGCGTTGGCTCCGCGGCTGCTGTAACAGCGCTACCATTGCTTATCACCTGGTTGACGCCACTGGCTGCGGCCTCTAGCAGCGAGCCAGCCTCAACATCGCCTGCCTGGCGTGCCGCATTCCGTTGGCGGCACATGTAAGGCGAACTTGAGGGGGAAGGCAGCGGGTTCTGTTAGAGATATCGAATTAGATTACTCATACTCATGAAAATCTATAGATATTACCAATTTGTTGTTGTTTTGGCAGCAGGTGGCCTTCACGCAGCCCTCCTCTGTGGTGGGACAGTCGAGGGCACAGCAATCGGAGCCGCTCATATTAATGCTAGAGGTGCCATCGGACATATTGCAGCCCTCGATCTCACTGAACTCTGGCTGTATGGTGGTCGAGTGTATGCCCTCATTGTGAAAGAACTCCTTGACCTTTTCGGCTATCTTCATATACTCTGACAAATTGCGGCAACTGCAGAGAATTCAACCGAAAGAACAGATAGTTAAGCAAAGAGTACGTCGAATATTTTGCTAAATTCCTACCGTATGTGTGCGGAAGCAATGATGCGATCGCCAGCCAATTGCCACACATGGAATTCGTGCACGGCCAGCACGCCGTCTACCTTCTCGAGCAGACGCTTCTGTATGGCATCCACCTGAATATGTGTGGGCACCGTTTGTAGCAGAATCAGTGCCGATTCACGCAGCAGCGGCCACACAGAGTGCAAGATTAGCGCTACCAGCACAATGGACAGCGCCGGATCAATGTACAGGCGATACTCCCACTCGCTCTTCCAGACGACCAGGGCGCTGACTACGACAATAACGCTGCCCAGTGCATCGCTGAGCACGTGCAGGAAGGCGCCACGCATGTTCATCTGGCCGGGATCATGGCTGTGGCCGTGGCTGGACTTCTTGACCTGTTTCTCCTTCTGCTTTTCATAGGCATAATCGTTCGGCTCATCCTCACCCTCGTCCATATTGGCCAGCTCTGTGAGCCGACTGTGATTACGTGTTAGACCGCCGCCATGCGAGTGTCCATGATGACCGCCATGCTCTAAAATCGATTGAGTTTGTTTAATTAATAAGTTAAGTTAAGCAATAGAAAGTCTACTCACCATAGAGCAAACACAGGCCAATCATGTTGACCAGCAGACCGAGTATGCCAACAATGAGCAGCAGCTCTGGCTGATGTATGGGCTCCTGCTCAATAAATCTGTGAGAAAAATGCAAGATGAAAAGTGAGTTAGATTAGCATAAAATTCACTTATTAAATATTTTAATTCTGATATGGCACTAATCACATTTAAATATCAATAAAATACTTCAAAGTGAACAATTGACGTATTAATAACATTTAGCTCTGTTATATTAACATTAGTTCTGTTACGCTGTACACAGTTTTCTGTTATTAGCTTGAAAACGTAAATAGATTAACATTTGCTTGTTTTAGTTGATAAATAAATGCGTTTCTAGGAATGTCTTTATGAATTCTAGAGAACTGTCTGAAACTGAACTTATTGAATAAAATAAAGAATTTTATTACAGTAATGCTGAGTCAATATTCATATATGTATTTGCAATAAAGCTCAGTTGCGCTCAGAGAATTCTATTGAACTTTAAAGGAGAAGCCTTTGCACGTTTATTTAATCGAATGGCGTATAAAAACGTAAAGTGGCAACAAATAAATATGCACGCGGCATGCAAATTGAAACGTTGCGAATAACGAATGATGAAAAAGATCGAAAAGCGTAAATTCAAACAGCAGAGCAGCAACAACAAAATCAAAATACAAATTTACAAATGAAACGAGCGACTAACAACAACAAAATGGTCAAGAAAATGTGTAAGCATACGTAATGGTGACATGGCAGACGATTCGGATAGCGCTTTGGGTGTGTATTGTGGAGGCGTTGACCACAAACCACAAATATACATACATACGTATATACATATATATACAGTCTACATATGTATACAGGTACAGGTGCCTCACCTTTTGCAAGCCTCAATCGTGATGCTGAAGCAGAGCGCAACCAGAAACACCGCATTGACCAGAGCACCCAGTACCTCAGCACGTGCCCAGCCAAAGGTGTTCTTCGACCATTTCTTGGGCGACATCTGTGAGGAGAAATACAATTGTATATATTCAGGCATTCGCATATTAAGTCGTATATGGTCGTGGCGCACTCACCTTCACTGAGAGGAATGATATGACCAGGGCAGCTATGTCGCCCAGCATGTGAAAACTGTCCGCCACAAGCGCCATCGAGTTGGTAACGTAGCCCACGATGATCTCAACAAAGAAGAAAAACGCCGTCAGCCACATCATTGAGAGCAGCCGGCATTTTTTGCCCGAATATTTGGACATCTTGGAGAACCTAGAAGATAAATCATAAACGGATTTCATTAGATATATGTATAAAGGAATAAAATATACAGGGGCGTTATCAAAAGATATTTAAAAAATGTGCTATGCACATGATCTTACGAATGCGTATCTCCCTAAATAAATTACTTAAGCTCAGGTGCAATCTTTGAAAAAAATATACATATATATATTTAGGTTCTTTATAATTAAGTATTAAGTTCTTTTTATAGTAAATATAACTCCATGGAATATATTTAATGCTTATATAGCTTCTAGGTACAACAATTGATGGCGGCCCACTTTGAGCGCGTTCAATCACCTTTCAATTCAGTGAATAAATTGAATTCGTTTTAAGTGAAAAATCTTTGAAAACAAATTAGCAACAAATTGAGTTTATTCAATTGTCAAGAAAACTTTTGTTATTGCTGGAAAAGTTTTACACACGAGATTTAATTGAATGAAAATAGATCGAATTGAAAAACAATTTAGGCTACGCTTGAGTGGGTGTAGCAAAAATGCCGCCCAATAAAATAAAAGAGGGGCAGGTATTCCAAATGGGCTTGTTACCTATCCCTATTTCGCTTTCTCTCACTCTCTCTCTCTCTCTCTCTGTGTGTGTTTGCCTTGTTGTCTGTTTTTAGTTCACTGCTCTGTGAATTTCATTTTGATTGGCTTACACAAAGATTTGCCTCAAAATTGCAGGATTTGCTAAGTGAAATTAATTTTTGTAAGTGCATCTGCTGCACTTTATATACTGTGTGTGTAGGTACGAATTGCCTGATTTAACTGTATTGACATTGCACTAGCACTGTTATCAAATGAATTCCGTTAACATGGGTGCTCATGCTGTTAATAACAGTTTACTGTTAATATTTACGCTAAAAACAATTTCAATTAGATTCATTAACAGTCAATGTAACCATAACATGCTGTATTAACTTTGCAAAGGCACAGCAGCAAATGAATCCAATTGGATTATTTCCTATTAACATAATTCTTGCTTGCGGCTTGAATGGTGAATGAGTTTTGGGCGACTTCTAATAACATTTAGGGACAAATTCCTATTGCATTTCACTTTCCATCTTTCATTACTTTTAAATGGAGTGGCGAATTCGTTTTATTTATTCATGTTTAAATATTAAAATGTTCACATTAAAATATTGAATTGGATATTATTTGTGTCACTGCTTCCGTTAAAGGATTCACAATGGTTCAAATTAGAATAAGTCTAACCGGAGTATTGCCTATTTTTCTTTATGTTTAACTAGAACGGCGAATTTGTTTGACTTACACAAAAAACTGCATTTGACTTGCAGAATTGGTTGAGATGAGTTGATAATTAATAGAATATTCAGCTATTGCTGCTGCTGTTACCGGTGCTAATTGAATTACTATGCGAAGGCAGGAATTGGCCAGCAGCTGGAAACGTCTGTATGCAATGTATTTACATATGTGGTATATATATATATATCAATTGCTTTTTACTGTAAAACGCTGCAACAGCACTTGTTTTGCTATTTTTTATGTAAACATAAATAAGGTATACAAAACAATTTCAACTGAAACGAATAAAATACAAAGAACGACATTCGTCTTGTCGTCAAGCAGGCGACGCAGAGGCGGGGGTGCAATTGGTAAGGGATGCGGGTCGAGTGTGGGGGAGGGGTCTAGCTTGTTGCTAAGAACAACAATTTGCTTGCTCGCATTTACTTTTTCGTATATACTATATTATATATACCCGATCAGCTTGTTGACTAAGCAACTAAAAAAACTCTCTTCGCTCTCGCTGCAACTTAAGGCAGCAGGCGCAGCTGGCGAGGTCGTTGGCAATGCTCACTGACTCTCATTCAGCAATAACAAAAGTCTCCTCAACCAGAACAACAACAACAACAGCTACAACAACTACAATTGATTTTACAATCTCTTTGCGGTTTTTCTCCTGAACTTATCTCTCCCGCCTAGTCTCGGCACACGAGACGCCAAAAAAATGTGATGGTAAAATATATTAAATGAGAAATAATTGTGTATGTAGTCTGTCTAATTAGATGCATGCGAACAATGCGTAAGCTGTTGTCCTTATCTAGAGACCAATATTTGCTTTTATCCCGTTATCAGCGGGCGCTTACAATAGATAATGATCTGCGACAGCGTGAGATAAGCTCGAAGCAATGTTTTGTTTTATTTAGAAATCTGCGCTGGCATGTGTGCAAAAAAATAAATAAATAAATAAAGAGAAGCACTAGCAGTGGCTAAGGTAATATGTAAATACACTTACGCTATATTATTTAATAATAAATATATTTATACACATATTATCTATCTGCAATCATGCGTGGCCTGTTTGCTCGTAGCTTGCGTAAGAGGAGTCTGAGCTTCTCAAACTGATTGCGAATTCTAATTTATAAATTTAGATACTATTAATTCTGAATCCCAAGTAGCGTTTTATATATATTTTTCTAAAATTCCGAGCATACAACATTAGATATTCGTAATACCCATTTGATAAGCAAACAGTTCAGTCTTATCGTTTCTGTTCGGCTTGGAAACTACTACGGCAAAAAAGTGACAGTGAAGAGATACGAGAATTATATATGTAAAAAAAAAAAAAAAAATTGAATACATTGTGTTTAACTAATTGTGTGCTAAGTGTGGTATTACTATCATGTATGACCCTATGTCTGTTCGTATTGTTATAGACATATGCAAATTAATATAATTTCAAATAACTACAGATTTGTTTACACAGTTAAGAACGGTTTTACAGTTATTCAATACGATAGCTAACTTATAAATTATAATAATATATAGATATTAGAATAATATTTAGAAGACCAAATACAAGAATCTTTAAGCAAATTGATAAGAAAAGCTGATTATTGAACAGCAAACAACTCTCCAGTTCTTCTACTCTATATGCACATATGTAGAAGATTCGTCAATATCTTAGAAGAAATAATTACGACGCAGTATATATAAACAGCACTTGCCCAAGTGATTCATCGCTTATAGGCCCTATATGTTCCATTGATATACAACTTTAACTATGAATGTGAGCACATGTAGTTCTGCAGTTCTTCATATTTGATTAAACACTTGGTAAGGATTTTTGTACTCGACCTTAGACCATATCATATAGACGAGGCTTTAACTGATATAATAACATATATTTTGATTGAGCCTTTGAGCTACTCTCTGATAGCGGCGTTGGCAGCAAGTCAGTTGATGCAAACGTGTCTGGCAAGATAAAAAGGGAAGCTCAGTCAATCGAAGCGATAGTGTATAGGGGCAGAGAGTAAACAAAAGAGACAGAGAGAGAGAGAGAGAGAGAGATAGATAGACAGTTGGTTAGTTAAAGCTCATAGCCAAAACTAGTGGCTTTACTAACAAAATTTGATTTCAACATATTTTTCAACGATTCAATTTCAAGTATAACTCAGCAAGTTAACCAATTTTTTTTTTCAATTTTCCAGGAACGTGATTGTAATAATTCAATTAGCCTAAAGCTATATAGAATGAGTGCTGTCAGACCTTGAATCACATGTTAAACGAAAAACAATTTTACAAATTGTAATTACAATTTCAACTGCACTTGACCGAAGCAAGTGTTATTTTCGAACATATAAATTGTATAGCTGTATTATATATACAACAGTATAGAAGTAAATTACATTTGCATTATCTCATTAGCTCTCGGTAATTCCTTAATAATATATGACAAAATATATATAGTTGCCTGAAAACAAAAAATGCTTAACTCAAACGAACTGAGCAAAAGAAACGTAGTCGAAAGCTATTATATATAACTGCAAGGGTAAACGTGGGCACTTCAAATATATACATATATATATGTATATATATGTATAAGTTATATAAATCTATATATATGTGTGTCTACATTTGTACATAAATATGTGTAGCACGTGATGTGCCTACGCATTTATTACGACAATTAAGTATGCAGCACACATGCAAAGGCTACACTCACTCACTTGAGCACACAGATTCACACACACACACACACAGACACATGCACACAGATACTGTGCACATTTAATGCACACATACACCGTTGCACAGCTGTGATTTAAGCCGAGCCGAGGCACAATTGGGTTACAATATTCTAGGTCATGTTGCTTAATTGGCCGCACAGCATTTACATTTGCATGCGTGTATCTCTGTGTGTGTGTGTGTGTGTTAACAGAGTTTCGTACATGTTGAGCTTTTGGCATATGCCATGTTGACTTTATGGCCCTTTTTGGGTTACTCCTACTATCTGCCGCCCACACGCTTATGCTGGCCAACATCTGATAGGCCGCATGGCAACACCAGCATAATCTGATATGATAGCTGATAAGAATTTTTGGGTTTCTAGATCTAAAACAAAAAGCATGAACTATGCACAAAATGCTACAATATGCAATATGGCAGCGTTCAAAAATAATAAATGAAAGGATTTAAGGGCAGCCAAAATGTGTATTCAAGTTAAAGATAATCCAAAATTTACTGTTTTTACTTTACTTTAATATTTGTAGTTAATGAATTATATTTAGGTGTAGAAGATACATATATGAAATATGGAAAGTTATTTGTCCCAGCTAGAAATGGGAAACTAAAAGCATAGGCACCAGCTCTTAGAGAAGTGAAGCACAAAAATTAATCAAATAATTACTTTAATTACAAAATTGCATTTGCGGACAATGGCGGAAATTGTGCCGCCAACAATTTCATTTTACCCATTGGAAATAGGTAAATGAGGTACATTGGTTAGGCACAGCGATATATTAAAAGCAAAAGGAAATCAGCAAATTAACAGAACTGCACATACTTAAACAAATGTATTTTCAATTATAAATAAAGCTCATTTGTATTTATTTTTTTTAAAGAGCAAGGTGAGCTCTGTGCAGGGTAACTGCTAACCAGCCACTGCCGACCAAAACACTTTTACTCTTAATTTTGCCTCTCTTTTTTTCTTTTAGCAAAAACTAAAAGCAAAGAAGCGCCATCGACTGCGCAGCTGACAATTAACCCGGTTTTCCTGCGGCACCCAAAGGCAGGCGCGGAAAAGCACAAAAAGGCGCAAAAAAAAAGCAGCAACAGCAAAAGCAGATGAAAAGCGCCGGCCTGGGGGCAACAGGATGAAGCGAGAGACAAAGAAAGGGATAGACAGAAAGAGAGAGAGAGAGAGAGAGAGAGCGAAGGGAGCTAGGTGTTGGTTGTACTGGACAAAAGTGGGGCAGGTAAGTGAGTTTTGATTTATTTATGCAAATTTTGTGGCACAAACGTAGCAGGTAAGGAAATGTTCTAGTGGGCGTGGCATTGGATGTACGCTATATATAAATGCAAATATATATATTACTGACCCAATTCGCATTACAAGCAGTCAGCTAGACGATTGTCAACAAACAAAATATTGCTTTAGCATTGATAGACGAAAACACTTAAATTTCCTTGCTACACTGTACAAAAATTCGATGTCTAAACTTGTCACTAAAAATATGTTTTAGATTTCTATAGATTATGAATTGAGAAATCGTTTAGCTGCTGCCTATAATCTGTATACAAATATATTGTAGAGCTCTATAAAAATTACCAGACCAAAGTAAAAATCCAATTCCATATTATTCCATGTTGCTCATACAAATGCCTATTCAAATACTTTCACTTGTCGCAGAAATAATGTGAACATTATCAAAGTCAGATTATCAGAGAGGCCTTATCTGGTCTAGCTAATTGCGTGCATTATGGAGCCAGACCAAGGAGGAAATCTAACCTAGTTTAGCTCGTATTATAAATTATAGTACACGCGGACAAACATAACCCAGTTCTTGTGCTTCCAGTTGCTCAGTATTGGGGTTTACGAATCACACATATTTAACTAGCTTCAATATTGATGAGCGGGGCGAAACAAATGCATAAATAAATAAATAGGAAATCATATTTGGCGCGAAATTTAATTAACACTATATTGATTTTTTTGCACTCGATGTCAATCAATTGGTATTGGAATAATTGAGGGAGGGGCGAAGGTAGATTGGAAGGTGGTTAAACTGGGCTCTGCCTGTCTGAATGCGGAGCATGACCTTTAAACGAATATCAAAGGCAAAATCCCGATGCACAGCGCTGGCTGGAAAATGTCACACGCCAGAGCATTCAGATTTTAATTGCAGCCGGGTATACCCAACAGCATATACTACTGAACAATCTAAAGAGAACAACATTGATTTTATTTCGTTTCAAAATAAAATGATTTATTTTCTAGAAAATAAACTAATTGTATTACTTTACTATGATATAGTATATTATGTAAAACTTCAGAGAAATCAGCAAACAGTATTCATAAAGTACAAAACTAATATACTCTTTCGTCTCTCGTTGAACGAGCAGAAAATCTAGTTTTATTAGCTAAATAAATGACTAATAAATTGAAGAGAAATTAATTTGATCGCAAATATTATCAAAAATTTAACTAGAGTTAGAATTCATTTATCGAATATCCTTAAAATTGCAAGGATAGTAAAGTCCTCTATAGTCCCAGACAAATGTTATAGATCATTAAATGAATGAGAAAACGCTTTACAGTATTTTCAATATATAATCTTTATATTTATAAAAAAAATATATATAGTACACATAAGAAAATCACCCATAAGTGAAAATATTAAAAGAAAATAAATACATACATAGATATATATATAGCATATATAGCATGACTCATAATTATTTCAGATAAGCAAGCATGATCAATAATGACTAAGACGTTGGAAGCTGGGAAGTTCGGAAGATCGTATGTGTCAATCAGAACCGGTTCTCGAAGCCGGCAATGTGAAAAAACTGCAGCAAGCAGCAGCAGCGGAAGAGGCTACAGCAAGAGTACAAGCAGCAAGAAAAACAGATTTAGCTCAAGACCTTTGACAGGTAAATACATATGTATGATCAAGTCTAGATAAAGAAGGACAAAGAAGTTTTTCACGAATGTCAACAGATAATTGGAGGCATGGAAAATGATTGCTGTTGGGTTATTGCTACCTGAGAGTAGTTAGGTTACGAAAGTTCGGCGACCCAAGTAGCTGCATGCATGGACATGTCTGCAAACGAGCCCGCCTTTAACTGAGATCTACAGACAACAAAAGTGTAAATAGATCACTTGCCATCATTATATTCTAACAAGATTCTAATTCGATTGACATGAGAGCGCTAGTTAATGTACTTACCAAAGCTGAAAAGATGCTGCGGCCTTTAAATTTGAATCAGTTCAATTTGCTGAATTTCAGCACAAATAATTTGTCCAACGACAGCGTTGGCCGCAGGAAGAGCGCGGCTTTGATTTTGATCTACAGACAACAAAAGCGTAATTGTTTATTTTTTGTTTTGCGCTAGCAGACTCTTTAGCGACAATAGAGCTGTTGCGTCTGTGTGCGTATAAGTATGTGTGTGTGTGTGTGTGAGTGTGACTCTCACAACTAATATAAATATGTATGCATGTGTACATACAAGTTAAGAACGAAAACGTCAAAACTGCAACTGCAACAACATCCGGCCGTCAGGCGAACAGCCCCAATATTGCTGAGCTAAGCGTCTGGATAACTTCCCGCACGCGCAACCCAATTGGCCAAATTCTTGGAACATTTGGCAACAAATCAGGTGATCCAGAAATGTCGCAACGCCGCTGCCTCTGCCAACGTCGTTGCCAATTCTCCAAGCTTTCTTAGGGTTCTTATTAGCTTAGTTTAATTAGTCTAAAATTGTAATCCAACAAGAACGGTCCGATTGGATCAAAATAAATGTTATATTTTTTAACTTAACAACTTAAAAGAATTTAACTGGCGCCCGAGCAGGGACCAGCGGAAACAAAACGAAAGTGCAAAACCGTATCTAAGTTTTCGGTTCGTGACGGGTTAAGTCCGACAGTTGCCAACCGCCGCTGGCCAAGTGAAACAATCGAGAAGACTCCTTCACGTTAATTCGTGTCGTCGATTATACACTAACTGAGGGGAACTTAATTGTTCAATCAGTAAACTAAAGCAGTAGATCTTAATTGATTACTGCTCATCGGTGGACTACAGTCCTGTAGTATACGTTCGCAGGACATCCTCATCGTGTATTGGTCGCAGGATCCCCAGTAGAGAAGTCAAAAAGGATGAAATCCGGACAATCGGGAGGAGTAGCCATAGCTATCAATATTATGTAAGCTACTTTATAAGATTTACAAAAATTGAAACTAACAAACCAAATTGAAAAAAAAACAAGAACCAATATACAATCAAACACTGTAAAACGATAACAAAATAAACATAATTACTCAAAGAGTAATATAAAAGTATCCAATCTTGCGATTCCCAAAGGGACCCTCCAAGGTAGAAGGAAAAAACCAGCTACTGGTTCTCAAAACATAACTATCTTACATTTAAGCAAACACCTTGTACTAACCTTGTAATAAGTAACACTAAGAGAACACCTTTCCAAACAGTAAACAAACATAAAAATTCCTCTTTACAACTCGGAAATTGATGGCCAACCACAATAATTTAATTCGACCATCAATTTTAAATCAAGACGAACGACAACAACAAAGACAAGTACAAAGACAAGTAGAACACCAACAAAATAGAAATATGGCAACCGTACAACAAATTACAGAACTAGTAGGACAATTAATTGCACAACAAGTACCGAGAATAGTAGAAGCTTTGAACAACCCGGAGCATGACTTTAGCAACGCAGTAGATCAAGAAATAGATGCAGAACATCGCGGAAACCTAGGGGGGCTAGACAAAATCCCAGATGTAGTAAAATGCCTTAGAGAGTTCTCCGGGAATGCAGCTGAGTTCAGCTCTTGGAAAAAGAGCGTTGACAGATTAATGGAAGCCTTCGCAGGAGAAGTTGGTACCTCAAGATACTTTGGTATTCTTCATTCGATTAGGAGCAAAATTACTGGTAATGCGGATACGGCATTGGAAGCATATAGCGTTCCATTAAATTGGAAAGCAATGGTCAAGTGTCTGACGATGCATTACGGAGACAAGCGTGATCTTGGTACTCTAGAGTATCAGATGACAATGTTGTCTCAAGGTAACCGAACAGTCGAAGAGTTTCATCAATTGGTATACCAACACCTGTCTCTCCTTCTGAACAAAGTGAACTGCATGGATTTGGGTGCAGAAGCTCATCGATTGCTAAAGAAAATGTACCGCGACAAAGCCACAGATACATTTGTATGTGGCCTGCGCGGAGATTTACCACGCATCTTGGGTGCACACGCACCAAAAGATCTTCCTTCAGCATTAAATATATGTTTGAAAATGGAAAATCAAAAATATCGCACCATGCACGCGGTGACTCTAGGTCAAGCCAATAATAGAAGCAGCAGTGCCAAACCAATACCAGCTCCTCGAAACCCACAATTTGCTAACTCAGGTTTCCGACAGCCACCACAGGTTCCTCCCAGAAATTATCCTATTCAATATCAACAACTTGCACAGCCTCAGAACCATAACAACTTTGGACAACAACGACAGCATGACATGAACCAAAATCAACAGAGACAATTTGCACCACCCAGACCAACAGATCCGAAACCCCAACCAAGACCAGAACCGATGGACGTAGACAGAAGCATTAGGTCAAAAACGGTAAACTATATGAATAGGCCACAGTTTGAGGCAGGGAAAAGACCCTCGGGCCCAATGCCTGAAGCACAAAAAAGACAACGAAACTTTAACATCCAAACTGGCGGAACTGAACAAGAGGAATCGCAATCCGCTGAGGCGTATGCCACTATGGCAGAATACGCGCAAGCACTTGCAGAAGAAGACGGAACACAAGACGAAACACTAGACGAATATGTAGCCGGACACGATTATGACGAATCCACTCAGTACGATAACTCTGCTATGAATTTTTTAGAATAGAGCATTCCTCGCTTCCATACTTCGAATGTAAGCTGGGGAATGGGAAAATTTTAAAAATATTAATAGATACAGGGTCAAATAGAAATTATATCCAACCCAAGTTTGTCACCAACCCAATAGCTAACCAAAATCCCTTTAACGCCATATCTGTAGGGGGTAGTGTCCGAGTCACCCACCATAAAATAGCTAACCTGTTCAACCACCCCGATATAAATGTCAAGTTTTTCCTGTTGCCGACTTTAAAGTCATTTGATGCCATTCTGGGCAATGACAGTTTAAAAGAATTAAACGCTGAAATAAAAATAAGCAAAAAAATTATGACAATCAAAAACAAAATTCACGTCCCTATCAAAGAAAAGAAATTTGAGGCAGTAAACACTATAGTACCAAGAACTGAGCACTTAAACAAATCTCAGAGTGACAGCTTAAATAAACTTCTTCAAAGATACCCAAACTTATTCGCAGAGCCAAACCAGAAACTGACCTACACAACTAACGTAAAAGCAGAAATACGAACCTCTTCAGACACACCAGTGTATTCAAAATTTTATCAGTATCCAATGAGCTTAAAAGACGAAGTAAGCAAACAGGTCTCTGAACTTCTAAACGACGGTATAATTAGACCCTCAAGATCCCCATACAACTCCCCTGTATGGATTGTACCAAAAAAAACCGACGCCTCAAAAGAAAAAAAATATCGCATGGTCATAGATTACAGAAAATTAAACTTGGTTACTATAGCCGATAAATATCCTATACCGGAAATTAATGAAGTGCTCGCTCAATTAGGTGACAACAAAGTTTTTTCCGTACTTGACCTTAAGAGTGGATTCCATCAAATTCCGTTAAAAACGTCCGACATAGAAAAAACTGCCTTCTCCGTGAATAACGGAAAATATGAGTTTACACGACTCCCATTTGGATTAAAAAACGCGCCAGCAATTTTCCAGCGCGCACTAGACGACATACTTCATGAACATATTGGCAAAATATGTTTCATTTACATTGATGACATTATCATTTTTAGTAAAGATGACGAATCACATCTAAAAAACCTGGAAAAGATTTTTCAAACTCTGCAAGACGCCAATATGAAATGTCAATTGGACAAATGCGAGTTCTTGAAAAACAAAGTCGAATTTCTTGGCTTTGTTGTTTCCGATAAGGGCATCGAGACTAACCCCGATAAAGTCGCAGCTATAGCCCAGTACCCCCTTCCCAAGACATTAAAAGATTTAAGATCATTTCTGGGACTTTCTGGGTACTACAGAAGGTTTATTGAAAACTATGCTAAGCTCGCCAAGCCCCTTACCTCGCTTTTAAGAGGGGAAGACGGACGAGTGTCCAAAAATATGTCGTCAAAAAAATCTATTTCACTTGATAACCAAGCACTGGAAGCATTCAAAAAACTTAAAAGTAGCCTTATTTCCAAAGACATAATACTCCGTTATCCAGACTTCAGAAAGGAGTTTCATTTGACAACTGATGCTTCCAACTTCGCAATAGGTGCAGTGTTATCACAAGATAACAAACCTATTTCATTTCTCTCAAGAACACTATCTAAGGCAGAAGAGAACTACGCCGCTAACGAAAAAGAAATGTTAGCTATTATTTGGGCATTAAAACACCTAAAGAATTACCTATACGGGAAAGCTAAAGTCAAAATATTTACTGACCACCAGCCGTTGACTCACTCTCTGAGTAACTGGAACGGAAATGCGAGAATCAAACGGTGGAAATCATACTTAGAGGAGTATGATTACGAGATATTTTATAAGCCGGGAAAGGAAAACGTAGTGGCAGATGCACTATCCAGAATACCACTTACAGGCCAAATAAATTCAATTGCCTCGACGCAACATAGCGACGAGAGCTCTGGCGGAGAATTAATACCCAGTATGGAAATCCCCATTAACGCCTTTAGGAATCAGATTTTCTTTCATAAAGCACAAACGACCGACTATAAATTCAGCATACCATTTCCAACTTTCCACAGACACGACATATACAGACAGCAGTACAATCCAGACGAACTTCTATCCGACCTAAAAAAATACCTAAACCCCTCAGTTATAAACGGTATCTACACGACCGAAGATATAATGTGGAAAATCCAACAATTATACCCAAGTCACTTCAAAAATTTTAAAGTACGCTTCACGCAAACACTGGTCAAAGATTTGACCAAGACCATAGACCAAGAGGAACAAATCCTCAAGACACATAATAGGGCTCATCGAAATGCGTTAGAAAACAAAATCCAACTATCAGAAGAATTCTATTTTCCAAAAATGAAACAGAAAATAGCAAACATGGTGAAACAGTGCAGAGTCTGTAAAGAAGCAAAATACGATCGCCACCCGCCTAACCCAGAGATCAAAGAAACACCCATACCAGAATACCCCGGACACACAATCCACATTGACATCTACTCGACCGAACGATACCTCGTACTTACAGCAATAGATAAATTCTCTAAATTAGCAAAGGCTCAAATTATAAAATCAAAAGCAATAGAAGACATTAGGATACCACTTTGCGATATAGTTTTTTATTTTGGGGTACCAAAATTCATAGTAATGGACAATGAGAAATCATTTACGTCCGAATCGATACGATTCATGTTAGTTGACCAACTAGGAATCCAAATTTATAAAACACCTCCCAACAAAAGCACGGTAAACGGACAGATCGAACGATTTCATTCAACACTATCTGAAATAATGAGATGTTTGAAAAGAGATCAAACCCATAGGAACTTCAAAGAACTTTTAGATCGAGCCGTTTATGAGTATAATTACTCAATACATTCAGTAACAAAGAAAAGGCCACTAGAAGTTTTCTTTGGCAGAAGAGTTACCACTGACCCAACGCAATACGAACAAGCAAGACTGGACAACATAGAACAACTGAGACGTAAACAGACCAAGGATCTAATAGACCACAATAACAGAAGGAAACCAACTCGAACCTATGAGGCAGGAGAGGAGATATTCGTGAGAATAAATACTAGATTAGGTTCAAAACTATCAAATAGATTCAAAAGGGAAATAGTAAAAGAAGATAAGAACACTACAATACTAACAGAATCGGGACGTACAGTACACAAAAGCCACATTAAAACTTAAAAATTTCAATTATAGAATGCTGACGTGCTTAACCAACGCAACTGTAACTATAAGCAATCATACCAACGCACAGACAGTGACCATCTATAGGGGGATCGGAAAAATACGATCCAACGACACCAAAATATTACATGTAATTAATTTGGAACAAATACGAGAGGCTCTCAACAACTTGCAGTTATACACGGACAAAAATCTCAAATACAATAACCTATATCATGTCATACAACACGAAATATCCCAGACGTTTGTAATTTTTGAAACTATTACCACATTTCACTCACGAAAAAGTAGGGCAATTAACATTCTCGGCACAGCTTGGAAATTTGTGGCTGGTAGCCCCGATCATAACGACTTAGTTTTAATAACGGATAATATAGACAAGCTCAATAAAAACAATAACAAGCAAGTAATAATTAACAGACAACTAGAAGACAGATTAAACAAATTGACCAAAATTTCCAACGACATTGCAAATTCAATAAAAAAAGACTCACTTTTGAGCGACGAATTAGCCATCAGTTTCCAGAATCAAGTTCGGCTTATTAAAGAAGAAGTCATAAATATAAAATACGCCATCCAATGGGCAAAATTAAATATGATAAACACATTCTTGTTAAGTAAAAACGAAATACATACAATAAATACCCAATTTAACAATGGCCATATGCCTCCATTAAATACTGAGGAAATGTTAGAATTCTCAGACGTATCCATATTGCACAATGGAACGACGCTCATATATTTAATCAAGATACCGAACTTAGAAACAACAACCTTTCAAAATTATGTAATCAAACCTGTAATTAAATCTAACAGCATTGTTAACTTACCGGCAAGCGAAATATTCGAATCCGAAAATAAAGAAAAAATGTTTGGTGTTAAAGGTCAATGTAAGAATTTTTACAATATAAAAATCTGTAATAAAAATAAGTTAGAAGATTTAAGTCAGACTAGTTGTTTGCCAAAATTACTTAGAGGAGAACGGGCAATGTGCGACTTTACCAACGCAGACCACATACCGACACTGGAGGAGATCGACGAAGGAGTTATCCTAGCAAACAACATCAATGCAACCATCAACTGGTCAGGCAACGAGAAGCAAATAAAGGGAACCTACCTGATCAGTTTCTGGAACGAAACTATAAACATCAACGGCAAGGAGTTTAGCAACACCGAAATACAAGTCGCCGAACCGAGTGTACCACTTATCCAGATTGCTCCCGTAGAGATCGAACGCCTACGAATTCTATCATTGAAAGCACTAGAAGGGCTCCATATAGACAACACCGAAAAACTGCAGAAACTCCAAACCCACTCATCTGTAAACAGTATAGCATTCATCGCATCAATAGCATCTCTAGCTATATTAACGCTTACTCTTCATTGGTGTAAGGGTAGAAAGAAGACAATAAACCTACAACTTGGGAACATCAAAACCGAAATACCCCCAGCACCACCGATTTCACCGGCAACCATATACCAGCCACCAAATACGCAATTTAACAACATACCATTCTTCTAATACACTTGAGGACAAGTGTAAACCTAAGGGGGAAGAGTTAAGAACGAAAACGTCAAAACTGCAACTGCAACAACATCCGGCCGTCAGGCGAACAGCCCCAATATTGCTGAGCTAAGCGTCTGGATAACTTCCCGCACGCGCAACCCAATTGGCCAAATTCTTGGAACATTTGGCAACAAATCAGGTGATCCAGAAATGTCGCAACGCCGCTGCCTCTGCCAACGTCGTTGCCAATTCTCCAAGCTTTCTTAGGGTTCTTATTAGCTTAGTTTAATTAGTCTAAAATTGTAATCCAACAAGAACGGTCCGATTGGATCAAAATAAATGTTATATTTTTTAACTTAACAACTTAAAAGAATTTAACTTACATATGCACATGTAGCTGTGATAAAAACAAAAGCGACAGGCGATAAGTTGACGTCGATACGTTATTTGGTTTTGTAACGCGTGCAAAATATTGGTGCCGCAAGCACTGTAAGTAAATAATTTATAAACAATTTGTGAATTTTAAGGTGGTGGTGTGCATAGTTATCTTTTTAATAACAGCAGCAAATTCTGCACACCACGCTCAAAATTCCTGCGCTCTTCTCGACTGGGGTGGGAGACGTACGGTGCGCCTGATTTATATATGTACATACACATACACATTCGTATATATATACAAAATTTTTAATGCATATATATATTTAGGTGAATATGTATGTATATTGTTAATGACATCGCTACACGTTAACACACACACATATATATAAGCACACAAAGAGTACGCAGTATTTGGATAACATTCATTCACATGCCAATTTACACTTTTAAAGCTAGCACGTGCACTTGTCTAAATGTGTCGATTGCTTGTATTTCAAGCGTCGCATTACCAGTTTTTTATTTATTTATTTATTTTATTTTGTTTCCGAAACTGAACAGCACGGCACTCTACACTTCTGACTTTATTACAATTTTTAAGACGACTGACGGCACTGACCAAGAGTGGCAAAGTTGAAAATACTATGAAGCACTTTTAGTAGTGTGACCATACAAAAACCTATTCAAAGACCGCAATTTCAATCGATATATCTATATCGATACTTGCTGTTAACACTGCTATCTGAAAATTACGAGAACGGCATTTAAATTGGTAACGAGTGCGCAAATAGTATAAAATGGGAGCTTGAATCTTTGAACGAACAGTTTAAGAAACTCTTACAACTAAGTGAATTTCAAACAGAGGGAACGCCATGTCCTTCGCTTCGTATCTGCAGTCTATTCCGGATGAGCTTCAGATCAAAGACGAAGATCTGACATACATGTCACATGCAATATTTCTTAAATTAGAAAGCGTCTTAGAGAACCAGGTACATACATATGTATGTAAATGTTGAAGCTAAACATAACTCGAACTAGTCCTGATTTCATTACAAATTCGAAGCATTAGCACAAATCCTTTTTCTATTTAAATAAATGGTCGTGACGTAACTAGCAATGAAAGGAATTCGATGTGACATGAAACCAATTCAGGGAATTCACATTCTGAACCCGTTGGTTTAGCAGCGAGTAAGCAGCGCGGGTAATTCAGATGTGAGCAACGATTCGAGCTAAAGACGGTTGTCCGGTTTCATAAATTGTTTCATGTTTATATCGCTCATCTCTAATATCTACATTAGTTTCATTTGATAACAATAAAAATAATGTTTGGTGGTTACCTCGACTTTAAAGAGAACACAGAAATACACTTTTTTATACTTAACCACTATAAACTTTATTAAAATATATTTATATAAATTGCTTGCGCTTATAAATAAAATTTTACGCTTGAAGTTAAAACAACATGTATTTAGATATTATGCATGTCTGCTTACGCACTACGACAAATAAATATACGTACTTTTGCATATACATACATATGCATGTATGTATATTTATATAATATGCACATATTTTTCATTAAAACGCATACGCGTGCACTCCTAAAAAACTATAACAAATTGAGCAAAAATTTGTATTGCAAATTTCATGAAAAGCGAAAACATTTAAAGTACGCAATTAGGCATACAAATTATCTTTAGGTTTTAAACTAGCTTGGATTGAGACAGTGATAAAGAAGGTTCACATACAGATAGAAAGAGATAGAGGGAGGAACAGAACGAGGGGGAGAGTAAGAGTTGGATTTGGGGCAGCATTTATGTAGCATGCCGCCAAAAATGCATTCATGCAACTTGTCGCCTTGGCCTAGCTCTCCCAGACCTCGTCGCGCTGTTTGGCAGCTAAAAGTTTGCGTTCTGAAAGAGTGAAGAGATAAGGATATATAACAAATATTAAGGATATGGACAGTTACCTTTGGCTTCGCGTAGGACACGCCTTTCGTTCTCCCTTTCCTCCGGTGCCGTAGGCAGTTTAACACCCAGAGCGCCGGATACCAGACGTCGTGCCAACGCCGTGCATGTCTCCGGCCGTTGTCTATATGGCTGAAGCGATGTGGCGCCCGCCTTTTTCGCCTTGAGACGGGATTCCAATGTGGCCTCGGCCAGTGGCTTCAACTTAACAAATGGATGACCCATGGTCAGCACCTCAGCAGCTGCCAAATGAATAAAAATTACAATTATTTGTTGGCTTTGACCAGCATTGCTCACGTATTGTACTCACCAATGCGGGAGCTGCTAAAGACGGCCAATGCGTGTGTATCATCCACCCATTTGATTTCAAAGCCGGCACTTTTGTACTGTGAGAAGAGCATTAGCAAATCTGGTGTCTTGAATTCCGCAGGAAAATTCGAGATCTCCAACACATGCGGAAACTCCTCTTCGTTCAGCAGCGATTGCTTAATGTGGTAAAGCTGAAGGAATGAAAAATAAATAAAATATCAATTGAAAGATTTATGCAACTACATTTACTCACGCTGTAATCCATTTTGGGCAATTCGATTTTACATTTGCCCACCGATTCGGTTAGCTCTTGCAAAATCTTTGGGTTCAAGCAGTCGCCGTTCTCATCAAACATATTCTCCCAATCATCTTCATTCTCCTCATCATCATCCTCCTCGGTGGTGCTGTCGGCAGGTGGTGATGTTGCGGCTGCTGCTGGTGCTGTATTTACTGCTGTGACAGCAGCATTGCTTATCTTAGGCGCTGATTCAATCTTTTCGGGTATTTCAAGCACATCTGAAACAAAAGTTTGTTTCATGATGCGACGATTGCTGCGGTTGATTTCCTGTAACCAATGACATCAAATTGAACTAAACGTCTCTCAAAATGTATATTGAAGCATTTACCTTTGAGGCTCGTTGCAATTCGCGCACTTCATTATCACATTTGTTCGCATCCTCAGTCGTTGGTGCATTGCTATTGGTTCTTGGCAGCACAGCATCTTCGATGCGCAATGATTGCTGTTGTTGCTGTTTGTGAGTTTTGCTCGTTTTTGTTCGCATGGTCTGAAAAATTAGTGGAATAATTTTTGTTAACAAATTAATTAACAATTTCACAATGTAATTCATTACTTCTTTATCACAGTTACTATCTGGCGGTGGTCCTGGCGTATCTGGTATCTCGTTAGCTTGGGTTTCACTAGGGGCAATTACAAGCAACGTATCTGGCTCAATAGTTTTGCCAACTGATTTCTTGCCGCGATCTCGGCGAGATCTGGATTTCTTCGTTTTCGCTTGCAGTTGTTGTTGCTGCTGCTGCTGTTGGCCGTTGCCGTCGACTGATTTCGACGGGTTTGTGTTTACAACTGGCATGTCCAACGGCTGTGGATGTTGCTGTGGACTGCACGAAGTCGGCGCTGCTGCTGTTGCTCCGGTTGGCATTAGCATGGGCATTGTTGTTGTTGCTGTTGGAGGCGTTGTTTGACTGCGTCGTGCCCTTGGCACATAAACCGCACGATCGGGACGCCGTTCACGACGCGTTGCTGCTGCTGCTTCGGCCGCTGCGGCGCTTGCTTGCTCTCTGCGAAGCAGTTGATCAAAACAAAACAGAGAAAATAACGTGATTAACACACTCACACGCAAATCACATTGAAAAGAATTTCGTATAAAACAGTTGGCAAGTGCAAACAAAGAAATCAAAACAATAATGAAATAACAATAAAAACGATTATCTTATCGAATAGAAAAGCGTTGAAAACACAACTGCGATTAAAAAACTTATTTGATTACTCAACAATATTAAAAATGTTGCTGGGTTTTAATCTATAGGCTTTGCGTACCTGCCTGGCGACCTTTTGCGTGCGACTGAGGTAGTTGTCGAGATTATTTCTGTTTCTGTTGTTGTGGATTGTGTTGCTGCCGCTGTCTCTGTCTCTGACACCGTTTCGTTCGTTGCAACTGCTGCTGTTGCTTCCTCGCTGCTGTGGTGTCTGAGTGCGGGCGGCCTGTAGAGATCCACAGAGTTCGATTTACTTACTGCAAAAGAAACCAAAAACAAAAAATTAGTAAAGCGAAAGGAATACAAAATGATTAGCAAACTTTAATCATTTCAACACGCATGTGGCAAAAAGTGTACATATATACATATACACTAACACATACGCACGCAACTATACAAAATTCACTAATGCTGACCCAATTTTACGTTCGTTCGCTTTGGGCACTGCTTCGTGAATGTCAACATGTCTCGCTCAAAGAGGGCGCAACAAGTGAGCAAGCGAATGAGCGAGCGAGCGAGCAAGCACCAAAACGAAACGAGAGAGCAAATGAGCTGAGAGCTGAGTGTGATGCAACCTGAAAGGCAGCTCGCGAAAGAGGGCGACCTTGAATAAGCTGCGTGACCCGAACAAACAAAACGAACTGGCGCCCGTACGCTCGCCGGCGTGTTTGTCTTTATTTTTAGTCGTTTGCACACACAAACGTAAATAATTAATTGGTATTCGTTTTATTTAATTTTTGTTCGGTTTTCTTTGTTTTTGGTTTGTCTATTTGCAAAATATTTTAAAGCTTGCCAATTATGCCAACTTCCACTGCATACAAGAAACACACATGCATACATACATACGTAGGTATATGCCTGCATAGATTTAATACGTACATACGTACGTATGTACATGCAATATATACTCAATAATGGTATTCCATTAATATTCGTTAAATAAATTCAATTATAAAGATTGAACAACACACAACACACTGCTCATTAAATATCAATTAACATAATTTTTGAATAAGACCACAATAAATACGGAATAGCATTGTTATTATATATTACAATACTTACAAGGTGTTTCGCTGATATGCTTCTTAACGCCCATTTTACACAGTTCCGTTACGCGTTTTCTGCTTGCGCTGCTGCTTCTACCGTTGCTTCGCCAGCTCTTCACTGGCTGTTGGTGTTGATGTTGTTGTTGTTGTTGGTGCTGCTGTTCCTGTTTACGACTGTCACAACGATATTGAAAATATGATTTTCAAGAACATATGTGGGTGTTTTACTTACGATTCGAATCCGTGCGGATCGATAAGCTGATTGCGAAAGCAGACAACTGTGCGTCGATGCGGGCCTTGACCCACGGAAAACGTTAGAAGATCGTATTGCTGTCGATAGTTCTCACATGTTTGATGTATGAGATAACGGCGATAATTGTTCACAGGTGGAAACAGCAGCACACTATAAAAGAAAGAGGCCAAAGCGAGTTAGCGCTTTGTGCATGCGTGCGTGTGTGTGTGCGTGTTCCTCTTTCGTTCACTTTGCTCGCCTCGCGCTCTCTCTCTCTCTCCCTCCTTTTCCATATATTTTTTTCGTTGCAGTTAACAGGTTGTTGCCAGTGAGAGAGAAGAGAGGGGCAATAAGAAACATGCAAAGCTCGACTTGTAAATAACTTCTTATGCAACAGAAACAATAGCGCAATGTAACAATTAACATTCAAAAATAACAACAATAATAATAATCAAAATATTGCACGAAGTCGAGTCGATGTTGTTTATTGCATTAAAATTAATTGTATATTAAACGAGTCTTGCATTTTAAACACCACAGAAACCGTGTTACCAGCTCCAAACGCAAACGATGCAATGCGGAAAGCAATGTTGCATGCAACACTATTATTGTTGTTGTTATTGCTGTTACCACTGCTGCTGCTGTGGGGCAGCTGGGAAAACTCGAAATTGTGGCATTTGCAAACCGGTAATATCATATCGCGGCCCAACACTGAATTGATGTTGTTTTTGCAAACTTCCGCGTTGTTACGGACACAAATAAACAAGAAACGAAGAGAGTGGAGAGAGAGAGTGAAGCGAGGCACGAGTTGAGACGGGATACCAGGAATCTAGCGCCAGAGCTAGTTGTTTTTTTATTATTCTTGTTGTTATTGTCACCAGCTGCTGCTGTTACTGCTTACGACCGAAGCCTTTTTATGCCACAACACATTTGTACGCACACAGAAGCACATTGTCACACACACACTTGTATTAACACATAATATATATCCACACACGAACACACATTTACACTCGTGTGCTTAAGAAGTTCTAAGAGCTCTTACCCACTACTCAGCCGTTTTTTTAAAAACAATTCAATATCGACTCCAACATTATAAACGAATTCCTGATCGATCAAGCTTAAATTAGCTGTGAACGTGTTTTTCCGTTCGCCGTTCTCCAGCTTTTTATTAAATATGCGACAATGTCGCCACACATAAATACAGTTTAGAACTTTTTCACGTTTCACGAAGTCAGTGTGTACACATCAACTAATTCAAGTTATTTCAATGATCGATGTTTGACGGATTTTACGATAGGATTGCTGCGATGATAAATATATCGATAGTTTAGTCCATTTAATTTAATAAACAAGCGAAAGGCAATTTCAATTATTAAAATAATACTGATTTGATATAGTGGAGAGCAACAAGTTACTCGTGTTCCTAAGAATATAATAAAAGAAAATAATTACACCACAGAAAACAATAACAGTGAATAAATTTAATGTGCAAAGCTAGCAATTTTCAATTCAAATGCAGTGCATATGTACTTTGTATGTTTACAAAAAAAAAGTAAACAAAAATCAGCTGTTCTTGAGTTGATTCCATTGAGCTAGTTATCGAACCAAATCTAAAAAACAAACTATCACAAGCTATCGACAAAATCATCGATAATAGGCAATCGCATAGCAAAAATAATTTTGGAAAGTGCAAATTGCGAACAACGGTAAAACGCAAAGTTGTTTTGATATGCTAACAATTTTTATTATACGTGCAAACACATAAGTGTTTTACTTCTTTCTTCATCCAAATCGCAAGTGAATAAAATTTTGAAAAGAAAAGCACCTGAGCAAGGTTACAATCAGCTATAGAAAACGAATGCGTCTTAGAGCAGTGTGTGGTGTGGGGGTGAAAAGCAGACAACGACAACTGTGCCATTGGCATAGAATTTTTGCATATACATACATACAAGGCAATCGAAAGGGTCATACTCACACACGTACACATACAGATAGTGTCTCATTTTGACGGTTAACAATAATATAATTGCAGACAAAACTGATACAGGGCCAGGGACGTTGACGTCGTCGCCATCGTCGCGATAATTGGAAAGTGGCAAAAAAATTATTTATAAAAAAAAAAAAACAACAACAACAGCAGCAACAGCGACAAACGTGCGCACAACGGTAATAGTACCCAAATCACACACACATTCACAGAGAGACGAGCATATGTGCATACACAAGCACGCACACATGGAGGCGTTTGTTTGATGTACAATTTAGAGCAATCGAGCAACGAACAAAAGGCAGACTAACAAATTATGACGGCGCGTGAAAATGTTGCCAGTCGTTTGTCCAAATTGATGCTCAGCAATAGCAACAGCAGCAGCAATGGCAGCAGCAATGGCAGCAGCAATAGCAACAGCTCAGCAGCCACGACGGCAGCAACGATGTCCATGGTGCAATCACCGACGTCGCCTGGCGAGCAATCCGAGTTGAATCAATTGAAACGCGATGCGGATCCGCAATTCTCACGCTTTGCAGATTACTTTGTGATATGTGGATTGGATTTAGATACGGGCCTGGAGCCCGATCGCTTTGCGGGTAAGAGCAACATCAACAAGTAGTTGAAAAGTAATCAATATAATAACGAATTTCTCTTTTTTATTATTTATTATTTTTGCTCAGGTGATAATTTGCACTGTTCGCCGCTGGATCGCGCCTACAAGAGCAAACCATTAGCCCATTATCCCGAAAATGTACCCTGGAATCCATTCGATGCACACGGCATATGTATGGTAGGTGCACCAACCGAATAGCGAGACATGGGCGAGGTCTTCAATTAAGTTAAATTGCCTGCATGATGATGCAAGCAAGTCTAGCCCTCCAATCGACCATAGAGTACGAGTGCCCTGAGCACACAAATATGAAATTCATGCTTCACTGACTTGGTGCTCATTGATGTTGATGATACGAGTGCGAGTTGCTTTTAATTGATGCCACATCAACAGCGACGACTGTGCTCTTGATAAGTAAACAGCCACAAGTAGCTTATCATACAACAAAATCTTGAAATGTCTATACTTTTGAGCATTTGAAGTGCCCAGCAGTGTACATATGTATATTTGTGTATAATATATATCTATATTTATATGTATATGTATGTATCAGGCATCTGCTTTAGAAATATTTTACAGTGATTTCAATTGATGAAGCAATTCATTTGTTCTTATGCACAGCTTACGGGCAGTTGATAATTGAAGATTTATGAATGCATAAGTAAACGTAAAGTAGATCTGATTGTTTTCAACGAGTACTAATGTTTTATTCCGTTTCCTCCTTGCAGTTGTCGCTGCCGCAGGGCTTGCGCTTTCGCACTCAAAAGCACAACATTGAGCCCAAGTTCCATTCATTTGCCACAACACGAGAGGATGGAAAGCGTTGTTATGGCTTCAGTTTGGTCTTCTACGAGGAGATACGCAATCGAAACATTTGTGGCGCCATCCACACGCTGCAGTCCATGTTCATAACGGAGCTATCGAATGGCCAGCAAACGCACTCACTGAGCCGCATCAAGCAGGATGGACCGGTCAGTCGTTCGCTGCCGCGACACTTCAAAGTAGCCGGCCAGGCGCCGCAGTCCGCACAAAGCTATTACGACATTAGCAAGGACAAGCTATATGTGGCTAAAAGTATCTCATTGATTTGTCAAGCGCCCTATGCATTTGCCGCTGAGCTATTCCTCAAGAATTTGTACCGGTAAATTGGCGTTATACTTGATGTCTTCAATGATTTTCAACTTAATCTATTTAAATATATCTAGACTATATACTGCATAGAATATATATTTAATATTATCTATAATTTTGTACTTATATATCCTTCACGCTTACGTTTATATTATTAGAATTTCATATTTTGTGATATGTCAAATTTATTTATATATATATATTACTGTCAGACATAATGATAGCATTTACTATCTAATCGCTGATTGCTGATTTGTACATATTATTAATTATTTGTAGCATTATTATTTAGTCTTTTATATAAATCAATTCAATATATATAAGTTTCGCTTAGGTGTTAAGATAACTTTGTGCTTGTGCACAACAAAATGTAAATTTAATGCTAAATTTACCTTTGCAGTTGTCTTCCACGACAGCCAGGCGCTGGCATTAGTCTGGAGTCGTATGTTTATAACATACTCTATGAAGTGATGCTACCTCAGCCGGGCAAATCAATACGCGTCTATTTGCCACCCACGGAGCCACATCTGCCGGCTATTGCATTGATCCTTCAACGTCCGGCGCTGGCCACCGAGCTGCCACTGCTCGACTTTCCGTTGCGTTTGCTCTTCAGCTACCTGGGTGTGGAGTGCGTCATTCAGCTGCTGACCTGTGTGCTGCTAGAGAGTCAAGTGCTGCTGCGTTCCACAGGTTAAGAGCGATTCGTTTATTCTCTTTCATAAATAAAGTTTTTATCTTTTCTCTTGGTAGATTACCAAAGACTCATGATTGTGGGCGAGAGCATCACATCGCTGCTGTTTCCATTCATTTGGCCGCACGTGTATGCGCCCATTTTGCCCGCTGCACTGCATCATTTTCTGGACGCGCCTGTGCCGTTTGTGATGGGTCTGCATGCCGGATGCGAGGCAGCGCATAAAATTGGCAGCGAAGCGGCCTTGTGCTTTGTGGACATCGACAAGAAGCATATTCAACTGCCCGAGGAGCTGCCCGTATTCCCGCACAAGATGGACTTTATAGCCGAAATCATCTCGGTGCTGGACAAATTCGAAATTGAGCGCGATCGCACCCAGGAGCCCAGCCTCAAGAATGGCTACACTATGCGTGGCGGCGCCGATGCCATGATCTCTAGCTGCACGCTGCCCAATGGGGTGCAGGCAGCGCGTCGCAGCAAAGAACGTTTCCAGCAGCTGCAGGAGACGGTCTACACGCTCTCCAGTGGTGGTGGTTCCCCTGCACAGATGCCAGGCGTGGACTATCAGCCACTGGTGGCACATCCATCGAAAATCGATCACGTGCCTCGCATTGCCGACTTTCTGCGTCGCAAGGGTGGCATGCGTGCGGCACAGGCTGGCGGCGGCTCACCCGTTGGCAGCCCCACTCTGTCCTTGTCCTCGTCCCCAGTGGGCATCTATCAAGATGTCGATGCCGTGGATGCAACACTGCCGCCCTCTCGAATGGGCTCCTTGTCGCGGCGTGCGGAAAAGCCATCTTTGTCGGCCGTGGAGCAATACTATCAGGACTTGCGCATAAATAATTCGCTGCGGGAGATATTCCTGAATCGATTCGTTCACATGTTCCATGCATACGAATACTTTGTCATTTATCCCAATCAGGCCAAGGACGAATGGCTCTCGAACCGCGAGACATTGCAGAATTTTGACAAGTCGTCCTTTCTCTCCGATCAGCCGGAACATCATCGCGCTTTTCTCTCGCGCTTCCTTGAATCTCAAATGTTTGCCACGCTCATTGACAACAAAATTCTGGCCATGTGGGAGCCACAGCCGGATGAGCAGCTGCAGCTATTCGATCAGCGCATTAAGCTGCTAAAGTAAGCTTTGATTAACTCTAATTTGACTTAAACCTAAAGAGTTTCAATTTTGCTTCACAGACGTCGGCATGGCGAGAATATGATCTGCGCCACCAGCTATGAGCCGTGCGTGCTCAGCCAGGACTCGCAGCAGTGCTTCGAGAAACGCCTCAATTGCATTGACATTGAGGTGACGCCGCCAAGTGAGATTTTATCCAATCGTGCTGCATACTTTCGCAGCTTTCCGCTGCTCGAGAAGGGCGTGCTGAATCAGGAGTGCGCCTCGAGGTAGTGTTAAATGCACCCAACTTGTACCCAACACTTTATACCTACACTCCCAACCAATCCAAACCCCCACGCACGTTCCCTTTTCCCAAACCCCCCCTATTTTAGCCTAATCATATCGCATTTCCCTCCACCGTTGAGCCTCTGCTCCACTACCTGAAATCGTTGATATTATCCAATTGTGTTAGCATATGTATTATATAGTATCTGTATCTGTAGTGCCGATGCTCAGTCTGTTTGGTCTTCCAATTAGAATTTGATTCTGTTTGCCTTTTGTACAATAATTTATTGATTAACATTTACTTAAGCCAATAAATTGCGACAACAACAAATAATTCATCAAATGTTGTTAAATTTTTTCGTTTCTTTTTTTTTGCATTTTTTCTCTTTCTCTCTCTCGTTTTATTCCTTTGCACCGCATGCGCACACATCCTTTGCATAATTTGGACTCATTTTTAGTAACTACAATTAATCGAAATCTTTCTCTCTCAAAATTTCACTAAAACGCTTCAAAACCATGCCGCTAACCATTCATAAAAAAAAAAAAAAAAAAAAAAAAAACACAATCCTTGAACAGAGGCAACAGCTTGCGCCGGGTTAAGAATGGCAACAAATGGCGTGCCCGGGAGATATCCTTGGATCAGAAGCCGGCAAATAGTGCCAACTGCAACTCGAATGCGGCGATCAATAGACTCTCAGCCAATCTGACCACAGCGGACGTCAGTCCCGCTCTGATAGCGCAGGCCAACTGGACATTTGTGGAGCGTTTACTAAAGGTAACAAAGCATAGCAACTACAACACCAGCAATTCTTAACAGCAGCTTTAAATGCCCCCGATTTCAACAGGACATCAAGTCGAAGACGAAGCGCATGCTGCTCGAGAAGATGGGCAACGAGGCAGTTGCCCTGGGCCTCAAAGGCGACGGCGTCGAGGAGAACACGCTCATAGCCAGCATGTGTGATTTGCTAGAGAAAATTTGGTCGCATGGCCTGCAGAACAAGCAGGGCAAGTCGGCGCTATGGGCCCATCTACAAGCATATCTGGAGCAGCAGGAGTCACGCAGCGTGGAGCCCGCAACACCAGTGTCCAGCAGCCCCAGCAACAACAAGATGAACATTGCTAGCGCCTCGCCAGCGTTGGCCTGGAATGCCATGCGCAAACGCATGGATTGTAAGTTAATTGAGTATGTCTGGCAGGTGCATCTAATTCACATTTTACACTCTCCTCAACAGATTTGTCCACATTCCAAACGGAGTTCGAGAGTCCTCCAAGTCCAAATCGCAGTCGTTCACGGGATCGCAATAAATTTGTGGGTCTGGAGCAGCTGTGCCCCCTGCCCGAGTCGCTGGAGTTTGATGTCAAGTGGGCTTTACCTGCTGCTCGAGTTAAATTATACATATTCATAAAGATCTCTCTCTCTCTCTCTCTCTCTCTCTCTCTCTCTCTCACGCGCTCCAGAAACGTGCTGGCCATGGCGGACATCAAGACACACATTGGGTATACGCGCGCCTGGGTGCGTCTCTCCTTGGAGAAGAAACTCTTGTCGCGTCACTTTCGCACGCTGCTCTCCGATGAGAGTCTGCTGCGCACACTCTACAAGCGATCTGCCTTCTTGCGCTGCGAGGAGGAGAAGGAGCAGTTTCTCTATCATCTGCTTACGCTCAATACTGTGGACTACTTCAGCTTTACCAACATCTATCCCACAACGAGTAGGTTACGCTGAGACAAAGAAACATATTTGTTTTGTAATTAATTTTCTTTCATACTGCCTTCGTTAGAGTTGCCGTATCGCGTTGTCATCTTCCCATCGCGTAAACATGGCTCCTATCACACCTCCAGTAACGTGTGGATTATGGTCTCTGGCACTATGAATGAAACCCAACGTGTGCCCGTACCCAAGGGCTCGCTGGAGTTCATATTTCATGTGAGTCTAAACTATATAACATTCAATTTGGACTCTCTGAATACATTATGACTAATTGCAGTACAAGAATCTGGGTCTGCTGACCACCATGCGCATTGGTCATGACAATTCTGGGCCGAGTCACAAGTGGTTGGTGGAGCAGGTGGTAATGCGCAATGAGGTCACCGGGCACACCTACAAGTAATTTGCAGCCTAAAATCCGCTTGAATATTAAATGACACGCAATTCCTAATTTAGATTCCCTTGCGGTCGTTGGCTGGGCAAGGGTGTTGATGACGATTCGACGGAACGTTTGCTGGTGGGTCAACGTGTATTCACCAGCGTAAAGAATGCCGAACTTGTGCCACCGACACGCACACCCCCACGGACTCGCAGTCCCAGCGTACAGCGTCAGGAGTCGGTGTCGCCGTCAGAGATTCAGCATCAGTTGGGCAACTGTGTCAACGTGATTGTCAAATGGCATTACAAACCGAGCCGGGATCGGGATGTGGGCACCCTGACGAATCTGCTGTGTGGCGATGATGGATTGGTTAAATGCCTGGAACAGGTCTTCCTCTGCGGCTTTCGCTCCTCCCGTTTCTTTGGACGTAATCTGTACATCTGGGATTACTTTAGTAAGTGGTCTACAATGTTGATAATACTGTAAGCTAATTAAATATTTGATTTGCAGCCAAGATCAAAGAGCTGTTCGAACAGAATCTGCAACAGGAACTGGATGATTCAGCATCCAGCATGGACTCCTCCTTCAGTAATGGCAGCTGCAACAGCCTGCAACGACGTGAAATATCCAGCATATGGCGTCTCTACGTGCAGCTGATGGACGAGATCAATGGCACAGCCAGCACACTTGGCAAAGATGGCAAATTTCAGCTGCTCATATGCCTCAGTTTAAGGTAGACTTGGCTACATTAAATGAAACAAGTATTATATATGTTGTCTTAACAGGGAACATCTCCTGACGCGTCTCATTAAGCCCATGGCGTTGACGAAGGTCACCCAGGAGTTGTACGAGGAGGAGAGTTTTTTGCGTCGTCGCAATCTTTTAACATTTCTTATACAAATTTTGGAGCCGCTAGATGACTGCCACATTGTGCTGGAGAACTCCATTACACAGGGCATACGCATTCCATCCCAGTGCTGAGAAAGTAACAACTCAAGCTATCTCCCAGCCAACAAACCACTCACCCACAGACATTTGCAACCAGTGACCTAGAATACTCATACATATGCCCTTAAGAATTTAACGGGGAATCTCTACAAGGAAAAGCAAAACATAAAACTCGAATTCGTTGTTAGTTTGATCTAAGTTATAAAGACTTATCATCCAATTTAAATCCTAATCCAAAACACTTGCCATCCAACTCGCTTGCCAAGTGTTCAAGAGTCAAAGTATGAAGCCAAAGTTGAACAAAAAAAATTCTGTGCAATTATGAAAATAATCCCAAATAATTCTAAAAAAAAAAAATTGTTCAATTCGAATTATTGTGTAGCAATTAGCTCTTAAGCTCCTCCAATACCTTGGTCAATTTTTACCTTATGTTAGTGAATTTATTTTTGTAACGGTTGCTTTTTTTTAGTTGATGTACCAAAGACATTTTATTTGTGACTTGTGAATATTGTCAATATTTTATGATATTATTATTGAAATTAAGTGAGAGATTAAGATTCATGGTGTTTTCGTTAATATCAAGCTTTATTTTGTATTTTATTTATTAAAAAAAAAAAACATTAACGATGTTATTGAGTGTCAATAAATATACACAAAAGACAGCCACAATATGGCAAAAAAAAAAAGAGATGTCTATTATTACCTAAGGTTGACAGTTTAAAAAAAATTGAATGTAAATTACGCGCTTCCCCAAAATGGATAACGTAAGTAATTAACATTCGATTACCAATTAAAAACGATTACAACGTGCCATTAAACTATCGATATACTTCTCTTTAACCGGTAGCATAGATTAACAGTGTGGCAACGCTTAACGTAAGTTACTCTGAGCGCGATTTCCACTCGTTTTGTTGCGACGGACAAACGCGGACACACATTAGCTTTAAACCATTCTGATGTAGTTAAAACATCAACAAATAACAATATAACTAAGTGAATCAGCTTCGAACGGTAATAATTGCCACTCAGGCGCACAGTGCTAAAAACAAATAGCTTAATTCATGGTGCGTCATTCTCTGTGAAAAAAAAAACTATATTTAATACAACGTAGCATCACGAGCACTCATCGATTTTTAACCGAAATATTAAAGCTATATCAAAAGAAAAGTTGAAAGTAAGTTGGCCTAAATTTTGTTTTGGTAGTATTGGTGTTGATGTCGTCTTTTTGATTACACTAAATACATACATATGTACATATGTGTCTGCACAAATATTTACAAAACAACACAATGTTGCTGCGGCTGCTGCTGCTCCCCTGCCTATTGGCGATGACGTTGACGCGCTGCCTGTGACGTGAGCAGCTCTCCTGTTTCGCTCTCTGCTCTCTTTTTTTTTTTAGCAAATTAACACTAGATTTTGATTTGATCTTCATACGTTCTATATGCGTCTTTATGGATTGTTTTTTTTTTTTTTTTTTGCTAATACTCAGATGTTTACATAACAACGCTGCTAATGTCCTAGATATTTGATGCATTCGCACAACAGCTGCTGCTGCGCCATTGATTTGTGCTACAACCGGCGTGGCGACGCCAATTCCATTCATCCCTCTCCCCCTTGGCCCTAACCATGGGTCGTCGCCACGTCATTCTCTCGGTATCGTATGACTTTCATGGGTTTGTTGTGGCACTTGCAACGCGCAACGCTGCTCTCTTATTTCTTATATCTCTCTTCTCTCTCTTTCTCTAATAGTAATCGTTCTGACCTTTTCTGTCAAGTGTAGCACCTCTATTAGCGAACTTTGTGCTCTGATCGTATGATTTAAAGTTGGCACCGTCATTGTTGGTTGGCATTGCAAAAAAAAAATACATACATATATGTTATGTATATGTATATAAAAAATAAATTTAATAATAACCTCAGCAGTGCCCATTATTACTCATGCTTGACGCTGACGTCGCTGCCAGCTGCGCTCATGCTCCACTTTCCCAAGCGACCATTCGTTTTTTTTACCGTTGCCTAATTTTGACTGGTCTCAAAGCTATGAATGTACATACTATAACGCAACATAATGAAGCAGTAGTGGAGAAGAGGAGCGTAGTAAAAGAGAGAGAGAGAGAGAGAGAGCGTTTGATCGTGGCGTACGCATATGAAGCCCACGCACAGTTAGTCAGCTGTTTTCGTTACTCAATGAAACCGTTTATCGACATTAATGTATGGGGGTGCCTCATGTGTGTGTGTGCGCATTTGTTTGTAGTGGATTTATTTGTCAGTGTGTACAAACATATAAATATACATATAATTTCTGAGAAAATTTCCGCATTGAAGTACTCCGATTAGCTGCTAATCGAGCAACTATCTATGCCACCAGGTGGTGTAAATTGTACAAATAGTTCGATAATTTAACTCTATCTATATTTTTACGCAATGACCACGCGAGCTTATTCAAGTGTGATAGTTCTAAGGCGGAATATAGGTTTAATTGGCTTTTAATTAAATTATATATACAGATGTATATGTATGTACATATATTGAGCATTTCGATTGAGCTGTTTCACCGGCCAAATTCCAACTTGATTTCTTATTTTTGGGCAAATTATTGAATGGTGATAATGCCTGGACCAGCTGTGGGGTTATCAATGCAACGCATATGTAATACAAAATATTGTATATTTTTACTCTATTTATAGAAGCAAGGCGAACAGTTTATCAATGAATAACAGCATTCCTAACTCATGTTAACGTGGATTCTACGTGTCGACTGTACTTTTAAAGTCGCTGTAGAACGAAAATTCCAAGAAAACGTACAGCGAAAACATGAAGTTAATTTTTTGCCTCTTGGCCTTTCCACATGACTTTTTTCGGCAGAAAAAAAAGAAATAAACGCGAGCCACGTACATTAACCCCGTATTGGAGCTTGGCTTAGAGACGTTTCAGATGACGAAGCCGATTTTTGTTGTTTGTCGGGGAATTTTGCAAGGTTCGCTGTTTTCAAAGTGTTATGTAGAGTAATATGTATATTTAGTATACACAATGTATGGATCCGTCTCTGTTATCGCTGAGCTTATCATCGAGCTCGTGGTTGAATCAATATACATACATGCATACATATGTATATTATATTGTATATATTCCCGTTAACTACTTTTTAATCTATGTACTTAGTACACTTCGTCATTTGGGAACTCATTAAGTTATGTGTACAGAGTGCAGCGGAAACATGTTTCAAAACGATAATGGAAAAGAAATGTTAAGATTAGACAACAGCTACCTGTTAACTAGCAGGCGGTCTACTTTATCAGTGCCGACTATGACCGCTTGCTGATGCGCTTTGCACTGTTCTTCTTCTCCTTTTACCACGGACCCATCAACTTTTTTTTCTCTTTTCGTGTTTTGTTTACGTTTTGAGTCATGTGTGTATGCACACATTGGCAAGGCACATATATGTATGTATGCAAATGTGTACGAGTATTCGCCGATCGTACGATTGTAGCTGACGTTCGCTTGTGACGTCACTGAGCGATAAATTGTTCGCAGCTGCTCTTAAAACCGCGTTACGATTCTTCTAGCTGCATGGCAACAAAAAATCATCAAGTTTTTGTTGAGTCTCAATTTCACCATTTCTTTTAGTGGTGATCAAAAATAATGATTACATCAGATGTATAAAATCCAGTTTTGTGTAAAACTAACTTGAACTTGATCGCGAGCCCGACATCGTGAGAATTCGCAGGTTCAAAGCCGGTTTTGCATGTGCACAATTGAATGAGTCAGCTGTAGTGGCATTAGCAGCAGCGTCAGCAGCCTTGAACGGAATACCCTTAACGCATAAATGTTGGTCTCCAGGCTAGTATTTTTTTTCCTATTAACCTTATCGTTGCTACACGATAAGCAACATTTATACTCTCGCGCGCAAAAAAAAAAAAGAAAAAAACTTTGACGTAATATGGCTTTTGAAGGCCAGGCAAATATTTCATGAGCACACAACACAGCATTGGATACATTTAAAAATCTTAGAAAATTCACGCAACGATCAGCTGATTGTATAGAATAGCGCGTGTGTATAAAGAGAGACAGAGAGAGTTATAGTTATGCTCCCTAAATATATGTGCGTGCATTTTTGGATTTTAATTAATAAATTGTGTAGCTGTATATATTGGTTGTACATGTATAAAAATGTGTGCATACTGGATTGCTTTAGATATAACAATAACGGTGTTTGTTCAACTGTCTGCTTCAAGTTTTACTTTCTACTTTGCTCACTTTCAATACACTTGTCATCAAGCAGAGAGAAAGAGAGCGAGAGCGCATTCACACTCCTCTCTCTTTCTGCCCTACTACCTAAGATGAACGCTGAATACGTGCCAGAATGTGTTGTTGTTTTCAAACATTCTTCACCTTTTGTTTTTCGTATTATTGCTTTAGTGCATTTTGTTTTTTGTATCGAAGCTCGTGGCAAAACGAACCGAATGACAATTAAAGCGAATTGATTTGTCCATGGCATCCGGCAGCAATTTAATGAAAATGTCACGTGTCGCATTCGCCACAGCCAGCAAAAGCGTGAAGAAGAAGCATCGCCGCCAGTCGTACAGAAATGAATTTACATCAGATTACATATGTACACACTTGCTCGTGCTTTATATGTATTTATTTATTTATGTATACACTTATTCGCTCTATTTGCAGATTTTCAACAACAACAAGGGCGAGTTCTATTTCTATTTTAGTGTGTACAAGTTTTTAGAGTAAAATCCGGAAAGCTGCCGCGACCGCTGCAACAGAGACTCTGCGATGGCAACTTCATCGGTAATAGCCAATAACGCTAACAACACAATTAACACGGGCGCTGCTGCTGCCGCCGTTGCCTCAGCCGCTGCCAGCGCTGTGGTAGTCACATCGACGTTAAGCACTCGCAAGCGCACCTACGAGACAGCCATTACAATGCCCGCTATGGACGCCAAAGAACTGACGACAACGCAACGCACAAGCACAGCTACGCCCCCAACTAAAGCGAGCAGTCCCAGTCCCAGTCCCAGTCCGGATAAGCCGGTAATTGTGGACATGGTTCAGCCGTATGCAGCGACCACATTGCGCGACGTCACGCGAACAATCTCACAGAGCGAGGCGGATGATGGCGCCGAAGCGACCGCACCTGATGATACCTTACCTGCCTGCTCCACAACGGCGGTGTCGGAGGATTATCTCAATGGCAGCACTGGAGTTAAACGCAAATATGTACCGCCCACATCGCCACCGCTTCTGCTGCCGTCCCCACCATCAATGTTACTGTCCACACCGACTCCAACACCGTTGACGTCCTCGACAATGCCAGCATCCTCCTCCTCCCACTCCCACCAATCTCTCAACAGCAGCGGACTTACAGATCTAGCGGTAAGTGTGCAAGCGAGACAGCAAGTGAAGTAATTTGCTTTTCAGAAGGTCATCTCATATATGTATATTGCATCATCGGAGTCTGTAAACGAAAATTCGCATTTTGGAATAATCTCTATAAAAATGCGTCATTATTTTATTTATTCGAAGAAAATTCAATGGAAAAAACATTTTTCTTGCCATAACTGGAAAATAACCTAGATTATTGTATATTCAGATTGATTATGTTTAGAAGACTTTGCTTTTGCAAACTAATTATATATTAATAGAAGTCGAATAACTTGTGGCCAGTCATTAGCTCATAAAAACATCAGTTCATTACGCATTATAAAAATACGAATATATATGTATGTTTGTATATTTACAAACATATTAATCTATTTATTTACTTATATGCATATATATTTTATTTTATTTCCTCGTGCAGATGATTATTCGAGCGTAAAATGATTTCGATATATGTATGAATATATATACATATGTGTGTAACTACATACTTATAGACATTTATAAGTATGTGTGAGTCAAATGTCTGTTGTTTTTAATTAATGTGTTTTAGCTTTTTTGCTTTTATTTCGCTTGACACAAGTTATTAACTTTTTAATGAGCAATATGTGTAACGAATGTTTCTTTTCGTAATTGCATTTTGTACACAGATTTTTTTTTGTATACTTAGATCCGACTTAAACGGGCTTTCAGTTTTTAAAAATAAATTAATATATACCAGGGCTACAAACTTGGAATCCATTTACTTTCTGGGTTAAGGTTTAGTTCATATAACTCCACAAACATCAATTGAACCAGGGCTACAAACTTCAAGGCTATGAACCAGCATCCTGTCTTATGACACGGTTCATTATTTATATTAATTCTTGAAAACTTTGAATCAGTTCAGCTCTAAGCGCATTTGTGTATATCATTTCGATTTCATCATTGTATTTTCTGCAACAATTCCATTTATAGACAGTGATTTTTTTTCGTTTTTTTTTTTTTTTTTGGTTTGGCAATCACTTTTGCTGCGCTGCTACGAATTTGATTGACGACACTTTGATTGGCTGCTCGCGCTCACCATTAACTGAATACGATATCATACGATATCGCCTGATGTTGCCTGAGAGCAGCACCTCGTGTCAAGTCGTGCCAAGTCGTGCGAGACTACTGTCAGCATTTTTCCTATGTAAATATAGGGATGCCACACACACACAAGTACGTGTGTATAATCATCGTTATATTTATGCGCTCAATTTGAGTCAATTGAAATTTGTGGTCAGGTTTCATCTCTCGGCCGTCCTTCCGTTCGCTTTATTGTTGGCAATTGTATTGATTTGGAAGCAGTTGCCGCCAATTAATTGAAAGCCGCTGCGCAATTGAATCGGCCAATCGGAATCCTCGACAGCCAGTCACAGTGAGCCGAGCATTTGTTGTGCCTGGCTGGTTGGCAAAGTGGGAGCAGTTGCCGCCTTGAGCTCTCAGTTAGACAGCTGTAAGCAAGCCAAGCAGATCATATTTTCACTTTGATACGACAGCTATAAACAAAAATATACATTTATATATTTGATACAAGTATATACAAACCATAATCGAAAAAAAAACAAAGAAAATTCTTTAAAATGTCTGATGAGCAAGAGGCGCCGTCGCCGCCCCAAATATTTGAGATTAAAATGTTACCACTGCACATGGACTTTAAGGAGTTTGTAAGGACATGAAAAACTAAAGTTTTACTTGACTAAGCTCAATTTTCTCTCTATCTTTCTCTATGTAGACAATTTGTAAGCCCGCGCCCTTCTCCAACGATGAGGAGGCTATATTGGAACGTGAACGTTGCGATTATACACAGCGGATTACCTACCAAATGGCCCGCTCTGGGCAGACGAATCGTCGGGTGCGTGTCTATGCGGATGGCATCTACGACCTGTTCCATCAGGGCCATGCCAGGCAGCTGATGCAGGCCAAGAACATCTTTCCCAACGTCTATTTGATTGTGGGCGTTTGCAACGATGAGCTCACACATCGCATGAAGGGACGCACCGTCATGAACGGCTTCGAGCGCTATGAGGGAGTGCGCCATTGTCGTTACGTTGATGAGGTAAGTACTACAGAGACCGCCTAGGTTATAAGCCCCTCTCATACTCAACGATTCCGAATCAATTTGCAGATTATTCAGAGCGCCCCTTGGACACTATCGGATGAGTTCATTGCAGAAAATAAAATTGACTTTGTGGCACACGATGACATTCCCTATGGACACGATGGCCTAGACGACATATATGGCCCGCTGAAAGCGCGTGGCATGTTCGTTGCCACGGAACGTACCGAGGGCGTATCCACCTCGGATATTGTGGCACGTATTGTTAAGGATTATGATTTGTATGTGCGTCGCAATCTGGCGCGCGGCTATTCCGCCAAGGAGCTCAACGTTTCCTTCTTGTCTGAGAAGAAATTCCGTTTGCAAAACAAAATGGATGAGCTGAAGTCACGCGGCAAACGCGAATTGACCAAAGTTAAGGGCGACATTATCACCAAATGGGAAGAAAAGTCTCGCGAATTCATTGACACGTTTCTGCTCCTATTTGGTCGAGAGCGTCTGAATCATTTCTGGAACGAGTCAAAGGGCAAGCTCATTCAAGCACTCAGTCCGCCTGGAAGTCCATCCGGTTCGGTAAATGGCGACGATTTGGACGGTGATGGCAATGATTCCGATGAGTACTTGGAAATGCCTGCCGAGTACAGCGGAGGCAGCACAAATTCCCTAAACGGAAACAGCAAGAAGCGCTCCTCGCTGGCTAGGGCTAGCTATCAGGCCCGATCGGCGGTTACCTCCTCACCCGATGACTACGATGACGACGACGATGATGATGATGATGCTGTGTACGATGCGGAATTCGTAGAGCGGCGCAGCAATTGATTGAATTAGCTAGTTGTAGTTGTAGTGGGAGTGCGTTGCATGCAACAACCATATTTTATAGATTTCAGATTTGGCTAGTTTCACTTTCCCTATCTATTGAAGCTATTGTATATTTATTAAATTGCTTTTTCGTGCGATTAACTCGTGTGGGGCATTTCATTTCCACACAACACAAACTGTCGCAATATGCTTTTGCTGTACTAAACTAAGAGGTATTCTGTCGTCATGTTAGCTTTAGTTGCACCTGCACCTGTCTATTCCTAGGACTATCTCTATCCTGTAGCCAATTTTTAGCCAAAAGAGAAATGAACGGAACAAGAAAAATCAACTAGTGGGGAAAATTGAAAATAAAGAAAAGAAATTCTAATACAAGACTCATTTTATAGTATGAAGCCTTAAATGAATTTTTGCGTCAAAGGATAAATGAAAACTATTTAGAATTATTTATATTAAATTATTTCGCGTAATGCCTTAGCTATAAGTTGAAACACAACAGCAGCATGAATACAACACATAATATATACAAAATGGGAAAATACACATTCTAAGAAAACAAAAATACAAAATAGATGCAAAGATCAGTTTTGCAAAATATTAAAAGATAAAATAAACAAAATGCTTTGTTGAATATTTTTTGGAAAAATAAAAACTGAAATTGAAAGCATTTGATGCATTTTCTTTAAATATGGTGGAACATTTTTCAGCTATTTGCCATGCTTATTTTTATTGATTATATATTATTACATATATTAATGCGAAGTACATATGATATAATTAAATCATAAAGGTTTTTATGGTTCAGAAAAAGTTATTTGAAATAACATTGAAATAGTTTCGCGATTTTGGTGCTTTTAACAAAAATTTCTTACTGCGTTGCATTAGAATTGTTGAATTAATTATGTTAAGGATCTATTCTGACTCAATTTATGGAGCTCTGTTCATGCCTACGGCAAAGAGCGGAACCATTTTCTTTCCCTTAGCCTTCTTCTGTTGCTTCTTGCTGGCCACAGCATCTACTGCAACAGTGTTCGGCTTTCCTGTACGTTGTTGATGCTTTTGTTGATCCAAGGCGCCCACAAGCAATTCTCCTAGAGCCCATGGACCTACAGCGCGTAGCTCATGATCCTCATCCGAAGTCGGACGGCTGGCTACAGTTGGCTGAATTTCTGGCGGCGGTGGTGCAGCGCGACCCCATGCGCCCACCTGAAACTCAAGAGCACTTTGACGTAACCCTGAAGAGCTTCCAGGAGAGGCTCCACCAATGCTAGGCCACAGCTCTTTTTTGGGACTTGCAGCCACGCTGGAGTAACGAGGACCACTAGTTGTCTGGGCGATGGCAATAGACACAGTGCCGCGTGGTGTTGGCAAATCCTCCTCAAAGCCACACTGAACAAGTAATTGGTAGAAAATAAGGCTTATGATTTTCCTGATATATGTTTATATATTATAACTCACAGTTGGAAATTCTTGATTGGAGTTTAAATTTAAATTGGCTGAGCTGGCAATTAGCTTGCCCATCTGGCGGTCGTTTATCTCATTTATTTGTTGTTCACGTTTCCGTTCCTCGCGCTCGCGACGCTGACGCTCCTTCTTGCGATGTAATATATCATCTAGAGAATCCAAGGATTAAATAACAGTCTATTTGCATTCAGAGGTCTCCAACACACTTACCCTTGAATAACTTGAGTATGCTGACAGATATAATCGGAGGCTGAAGCTCCACTTCAACCACTGCGAACTGACAGGTCAATGGCAAATGACCCAAGCAGGTGAATTTGCGCCGATGTTCTTCGTCCATTGAGTGATGCTCCTTCTGTATGATCTGCGCATTGATGAGCACTGGAGCTAAATCCAAGCTGCCATAGCATGCTTGCAGCATCTTTACATTCAAGGGATGCAAGTAGATGTTTTGCCCATCATTCGATTGATAGAAATAATAATATTTGTTGTTATTGTTGATATTGGAGCTGCTGTTGCTGCTCGTGTCTCCCAATGAAGAGACGGAGGCCACGTCTAGTTTCTCAATGTCAGTATCTAGAGTTTTAGCTTGCACTGGCTCTTCTTCTACGACCTGTATGATCTGTTGCTGGTCCTCTGGCTCCAAGCCTAGTTTTTCGCAACGTTCGTTCAGTGTTAACAGTGCCTGCTGGATAAAAATATCTTCTGGACAGGATACATCCGACTCAGCTGATAGCTCGCGACGTTCGCGTTCAATGATATCCGCAATATCTGCGCGTTTGGCAATTAAAAACTTCGAGAAATGTTTGGCCTCATCCCCGGCACTCAACAAGGGAAAACGTTCGTGCGGCTCTATAGCAGCGCTGGCTGGGCCTGCATAGCGCTCGATGTACATGGAACCTTTACGTCGACGCATCAAATGGAAACTGATGTTATCGCTCACATTCATGGCGTGCTGCTGTTCGATGGTGCAGCTCTTCAAGTCTGCTGCATGGATAGCATCATAGCAGATGGGACACTTGCGCCAGCTCTTGTCGCTCAATGACAGATAGTGGAGGAGACACGGCCAGCAGTAGGCGTGCCCACAGCGAGTCAGCTTGGCAGCCACCGGCGGATATAGGCAAATGGGACACTGCGGCTCCTCGGTGGTATGTATATTGATCTGCTCGATAAGATTCCAATCGATCAATGTGTCCGGAGAGCCATTCACCTGCGCCTTGGCGCTACTGCGTATAACAAACTGAAAGTTAGCTTGCAAAAACTGCTCCTTGTTGTAACGGGGTTGTCGACGTGTCGACACTATTCCACCATGTCCACTGGCATGCCAATCAGACGTGCTGGACGACTCGCGCGGAACACAATGGAAATTCAGCAGATGGTTCAGATTCTGCTTTTTGCTGCCGTGCGCATACACAGAGTTTAACTCATAGTCAAGATCACTACGCATGTAGCCGGCGCCAGCAGCTGCTAATCCGGCGCCGCCATAAGTGTTATCCTGACCGGTGCATGCAATGCCATCCCCACTGCCAGATCCCTGGACAAAGCTATTGCTGTTGTTGCCGCCGCCCCCGCCGCCGCGGGCACGTGGACGCTTGTCCACATTGGCTCGTAGTTTTCCCGGCTGTTGCTGCTGTTGTTTAGTGCTGCGTTGTTGCTGCTCGTTGCGTGGTGTTGGAAGCTGTTCACGACGTCGAGAACTGCGAGTTTTGTTGACATACAAGTCTGCACGAAAGAGAGAAGCTAATCAAAACTCAACCGACAACTCAGCTATAAAATAAGACATCAATTCCAATTGGATAACTCTATTTCAAATTAGAATCAAATTAAATTTGGACCTACTAGGTTTTAGAATAACCTAAATAAGAAATAATACAATCGTTTGTTGAATTCGATGTACTCACCACTTGATTTGCGTTGTGCTTCAGCCGATGATTTATTTGCACGTTGTTGTGGTGGCTGCTTCTTGTTGTTGTTTTCCATTGTATTTGAAATTTTTGGCTGCGCTAAGGCCGCAGAGCTCGTTGAGGGAAGGATAGAAGAAAGCGGAAGATTGTGCGTTGGCTGCTTCTTGCTGCCAATCGACAGCAAACTGCGTCTCGCGTTGACGTTCGTCTCCAGAAGGAGTGCGTTGCGCGACAATTTTTCGTTGAGGATTCATCTTTACTGAGCCATGATTATTAACAAATATACCCAGAAATAATACTTGCGTAATATTTCCAAAAGGTTATGCGAGTGGTTTTCGGTTTAAATCGAAAATTGAAGCGTTTAAAAGTACTAAATTCAGTACTTGTTCCTTCTTTTTGCTTCTCAGAAACACTTTTTGCTTTACTTTATTTTCGCTGATTTGCCGTCCTTTTCTAATAATATCTTTCTTTGTTGATGGTATTGGTGTGATTGCTGTCCAAAGGTGTGACGACTGCGGTTTTGCACTGCGTAAAATGTCGATCTTGTGGATCAAATTTCAGTTGTCGAATGTGCAAGCACAGACTTTAAACGACTCCAAATAATTGGGGAATATTTTTTGTGTTGTGAAATCAACAAATTTTGATATAAAAACCAAAAATTCCTCGGTTGGAAAAATCAGCATCCGTGCTGACCTATGAAAAACAGTGTGACTGCACGCACTACTAGTAAAAATGCCATAAATGCATTTCAAAACATGTGAATGGCAATTGAACTATCACGATATTCAAATATTAATTATGATAACAATATAATTTTTTTAAATTTTTATTTGTATATGACGTTGAACAATTCTGTTAAATTAAATTGGCATTGAAATATCTAAATGTATTGCACCACAAGCACTGTGTACTTTCGTATAAAAGCATTACATAGTTTTCGTGATTAGTAGACTATGTTCATGACATAAACAGCTATCGATATTATGTATATCGAATTAAGCCACAAAGTCGCCATTTTCTTTTTGTTACTACTACAATTCAAGTCAACTAGGCTGTGTTGCTGAGAGAAAATTCACTTTTTCATATTGATAAACAATAGAAATTATCAAAATAAATATAGCATTGAGCTAAACAAAAACCCGAGCTCTTCTGTCTTTGTGCATTGGTCCTCAATAAGTTTGCGTTGCGTTTTTATGGTTTTCCATTGGTGAGTAGAAGTTCATTGATAAAAGTACAAACATGCACGCATACATATGCAAAAATGTGTGTACTACATAGTGCGACGACAAATACATTTTGTAGAAATCAGCGCCAGCAGCGAATAACACCAACTCCAAGAAACTGTTCTGTTTTGGGACACATAATTAGTTAACGGCTTGGTCCAGCTATACAAAGTGCTTATCATCGCGTCACGCATCGATTCCAATTTAACGGCGCACTTTGGCAGCGCTATTGATTTATCCAGCCTGTACCTTCGGACATGTGTGTTTCGTATGTGTGTATGTATGGGTGTTTATATGAGCTCGTGTGGTATATTTAGGAATACGCTTTTATAAAAATGCATAAACACATCAAAAATCTTAAAATATCTATTAGTTGTAAGATTACACAGTATTTTAATATTTTAAGCCACGCGATCGAAATGTATTCGGACGATTGGCGCCATATGAATTGATAGGATAACCACCATTCACATTGCCTGTAGCGTACGCTGGGGGAGGTTGTGGCGTGGACGGGCCTCGATTTATGCCCAGACCGTTGTTGCGTAGACTGGGCGCGACATAGGGTCGCTGGCTAGTGGAAGCTCCAACTGCACCAACGCCTTGAGTCGGTGCCGGTGCCGGTGGCTGCTGCTGCTGCGGCACATTTACTGGATAATTATTGCCTTGCGGCTTCTGCCCAATAGGCGGCACAAGTGAATTAACCGTGGAGAAATTAGGCGGCTGCTGTGGCTGTGGCTGCGGCTGTGGTTGAGCAGGCGCTGCTGGCTGTATCTGCGTTCTCTTGGCTAGAGATGGTGCCAGGTAGGGATGATTTGCGCCGCCGTTAATGCCACTGCTATTGCTCTGCGGTATATCGTAGCTACGTCCTGATGGTGTAGTCACCTGTATGCTATTTGGAGGCGATGGCAGAGAGCATGGCTGCTGTGATGGCTGCGGCTGCTGCGGCTTGGTGTAGTCATATCCATTGGGCAATACCTGTACATAGTTCTCAAAGAACTGGCTAACTGAATGCATGGGCGTCGAGTAGTTTACATTGATGAGAGATTCGCGGGTGCGAAGTTGCTTATCTAGCTGATGGTCCTCTTCTAATTGCTGCTGCTGCTGCTGCTGTTGCTGTTGCAAGTGTTGCTGCTTCCTTATAGCCAACGCTTGCAGTCGCAATATATTCGCCTGTTTGATATGTGGCAGAAGCTCGGCATCGCCCTTAATTTTCTCCACGGTCGCCTCATCGCTGTCATCCGCATCTTCGGCATGTTCGCTGGTTGCCTTTGTTGGTGGTGGTGGCGGCGGTGGTGGTGTTGGTGCCTTTGTTGTGCTCTCCGTAGGCTTCGGCTGCTTCTTTACCTCTTTTTCGGGCGGCGCGGAGGGCTTTTTCTTATTCACGAAGTCAAAAAGATCGTCTATGTCTGGAACTTCGGGTAATCCACCATACGATTCAAAGTTATCGCGAAAGGCATTCGCCCACTCCTCGTTCCTGTGCAGCTCGGGATTGATGGCCAGCTTCTGTTGCTTATTGCCTGCCGCAATCGACTCTCCAACGCTGCCCACATTCTTGATCACAGTGATCGTCTTGACGCGTGTACCCTCCTTTGAATCAATATTGGTGGCCGCATAGCTTAGACTTAGATCTCGCTTCGCTGGCTGTGTGCGATCCAGCGACTTGGAATTGGGGCTCTGTGGCGGATATTTAATGCTGATTATGGTAGTGCCCTGGGCGCCGACAAGCAATAGCAGCCCCAGTGCCGACATTGTCTAGAATACAAGATTTAGTTCAAGATGTCATTATTTTATTCTATTAACGTTTGTCTTGAATCGCTTTCATGGTTAGTAAGGCCATTGAGCGAGTGCCAGTGATCTGTTAAGGTAATACAGCAATATATGTATATAGTATATAGATGCCTATAATCGTACTGTACGTGACCAACGTAGACTTCTAATTAACTTCAGCTTAGGCTCAACTTTGTCTTTGGCTCTGAACAATATTTAAATCTAAGTTAAATGCTAGTGAATTAACATCATCTGCATATGAATAACCTAATTGTGGCCAATTTTATTTATTTTATTTTTTTATGGGATTAATTTTTCAGTTAAAACCAATTTCCTTAAGAAAATCAGATCTGCTTTATTTCTTCTTATTATTTAGAAGTGAATTACAGTCAAAATAAATTAAAGCTTAAAATTAAAAACTCGAGCTGTTTCATGTTTTCTCAACGGGATCTGCATAGATTAATTGGTTCGAGTACTGTTAGATATCTTGCTAAGACTGATTGCTTCGAATACGGCTAATAAAATCACAAATTATCGAAAGTGTATATATCTTTCTATATTCTTATGCAATTATAATAAATAAATATCGTACTTTGATCATTTTATAGTGTTAAGCTGCTCTTGGCGTTTTACATCTTTTAAGATTCCAATAATTTATGTCTAAATTTCAGCTGACTTGAAAAACGTGTGAAATGGATTAAAATAAATAATTTATAGACATAAATGTGGCTGAAACCTGAGACGCAATGATTTCTAATTAATCAATTTAATTGCAATAAAATTAATTGATTTGCGCAATTAAATCTGTTAGATAATAAGCAGAGGAAATATTTAAAAATCGCTCAATCGAACTCTAATGATCCGTAAATAATATTTAAAATAAATATAAATAATTAAATACGACGTAAATATATAGTTGCCGAAGCCACAAATGTATAATTCCAAAGACCGTTTGATGCTGCGATTTAGCTAGGTTGCTCTATCTATACTATATATACATATGTATTTAGTATACTTGATTTTATTTGGAAAATTATTAATATTTATAGCACTCTGTCTGTACTATATATATCTAGTAGAGCTGATTGTATTTAGAGTATTTATTATGAATATTTTTATCACTCACAATTGCGAATTTCATTTCTTTTGGATACTCAACACTCGATCGATCATCGACAACAATCACGAGGACGACGACGACGACGACAACAACGCGATCAAATGTTTGGTATAACTGCGGCCCAGTTGGCGCAACAATGCCTTTTATATAGCCAAGCGGAAGGAGTTGGCGTTAAGTTTCCTGTTAAACTTTTCGCGTTAATCAGCTGCAACAAAAAGAAAAGAAAAGAAGAGAAATGAAAAACAAACAAACAAATGTGGACACAAATGAAACAGGCCACCAGCTCCTACTCCTGCTTATTTTTGTTTTATGTCGCTTGATGTTGTTGTTGTTGTTGGCGGCGGCGGTTGTTGGTTGTTGTTGTTTACTTAGTTGCACATGTCAGTGCCACAAGCGATGGCGGGAGCAGCGGCACTTGCAACGCGTATTAAATTATAGCTGCATAATCGCTTTCCCATTTACGTTCAATCTGATCAACTGGTTTTTATTTTTGGTATAGTCAGTTTTACATTCAACAGGTAATTGAGTGCATCTAATGAGGAAATTGAAACGCGAAACACTATCAATTAGCAATAGGGTCTGCTCCCAATACCAGTAGCATAGTTTCAGTGACATTTCCTTTCATGCTGCGGGCGACCTTCATCTGCAGCTGGGAAGGTCGCAGCTCTGCGTGTGTGAGAGAATGTGTGTGTGTGTGTGTGTGCGTGTGGGTAAGTGAAAGACGGCGGCAAATGTGAAAATCTTTCTAATTGTCATGCGAAACATAATCTATCGCTTCATTAGTGGCATTAGCGGCGCAAACTGGTCGCTGTTATGCAATGGCCCAGACAGACAGTCGCCCGCCTTGCCACAGTTTGTTGCACACAGTTTCAGCTTGCTGTGTGAGAATCGGGATCGTGTTGAAATGTCAAACCGTTTCAGATATGACAAGAGACATTATTGATATAGATTTAATGTTTAATAGAGCCGCCATAACTGCGGGCAATACTTTACACTCAATATAAATGCCAAAAGAAATTAGAAAACTTATCTGTATTAGTAATATAATAGGTAAGCTGCGGAATTGAATAAAAAATGGATATGGAAATTATCTTTGATCAAAATAAACTTATGCCTAGTGCTTCTCTTATGGCTCTCTATAAGATTTCACATTTAGATGATTTATAGTATATAAGATATATATCATCTATGCCTATTGCTAATGAATGCTGCTACAATGTCAACAAAAACAAATAGCTTAAAAAGAAACTTAATCGACTGCTTTGTACTTAATGACCAAAAAGAGCAAGATCATGATTCTAAAATGGAATATCTAGTTTTTTTTTCCGCTTAGCCATGCCTCTAATGGAAGTTAAATACCTGATATAACAAAAAAATATATTTTTTAACTGATGGTTGTCAATTATTTAAAATTTCCAGTAAATGCCAATTTACACTTAATTGGTTTAGATAAACCAAATTTCTAAGATATATATCTATATGAACTTTTTTTTTTGAATGTTCATTCGAAATTTTGGTAAGTTTTCTAGCCTTTGAAATGCAAACTTTGCGAGGTTTATCGAGGAGGTTTTTGCGCAGTTCCTTAAACAAGTTGTGCCCTAAATTATATAAGTTCTACGAATAGTTTCAAGGTAAATATAATTTGAGCTTGGTGCTAAATTTAGCAATATGGAATAATATTTATGACTGAAGAGAGCAGAAAATATGTAGCAAAATTTTTACCTTTTCACAAAATAAGCTATTGACTGATCAGGAGATTTTGGACTATAAGAGATTATGTAGAATTTCACATAGATATATTTATAAATCTTAGGGGAATTATAAATTGAAGAAATTATGCTGATTATCTATGAATAATGATATATATCGATTACTGATCTACACGCAATTAGATTCAACATTTTTACATGCCTGTTTCTAACATATTTATCAGCAGCACGATTACGTACATATCTTAATATATATTCAGTGATCCTCAGTTGGTGAACCCAGATCTAATATAACATAAATATTCGAATGATCGATTGAATAAAATATATGTAATATTTAAACTTGGACTCATCTGACATATCTGCGCGCTCATCTTGTATTATAATCTCATTTATACAAATTGTTAGCGTATTCTCCATAAGTCTATGATTTCTATTTCAGATGCTTGAAAACCCTGCTGGAACTCGGCTGGCAGTACGTGGAACTGTAGCAAATGAGGGATTCAACTACTTAGAAAAGCTAAGCCCAAAGCTTTTTTAATTGAACCCCCAAATAAAATAAAAAGAAATAAAAACTAAATATCCGAAAAAAAACAAAAACTATAAACAATAAAGAGAAAAATCAGAGTCTTGAATCAAGATGAGTGTCATTATTCGTTTGCAAAATCTGCCGTGGACGGCAAATGCTCGAGATATACGAAATTTCTTCACGGGTCTCTCGATACCGGAGGGCGGTGTTCACATAATCGGTGGCGAAATGGGCGACGCATTCATCGCTTTCAGGTAGTTAGAACAAATCACTTAGTTACTATCTCTCTCTCACACTCTCTTAAATGTAATTATATGTATGTAGTAAGCAGAGTTGGTAGCTCTGGCCAGCTAGATGCAGAGATTAAGGCGCAGGTTGAAGAAGCCTTGAATTCTCTTAAAATAGCTTTCTTCGTTACGCATTTGACAACTGTTATGCCTTAACTTTAAGCCTTTGCCCTCTCTCTCTCTTTCTCTCTCTATCTCTCTCCTGAAAATCCAACAGCACCGATGAGGATGCTCGCTGCGCCATGCTCAAGGATCGCGAGAAGCTAATGGAGATTCAAGTGCGTCTGTTGCTTTCTTCACGTGCCGAAATGCAAAAGGTCATCGAAACGGCGCGCAATGTGAGTTCAGCTGCTGCTGTTGCCACGCCCACGCCCACGCCCATGCCGATGCCCACGTCCAAGCCAGGGTCGGCGTCGATGGCAACAGCAGCGATGCCGCCAGTGCCACAGCCACCAGTAATTGGTGGCCTGAACAGTTTTCTGCTTGGCCAGCAGCAGCAGGGACAACAGCTCAAGCAGCAGCTCGCTTCGGTGGCTACCGTTGCGTCGGCCACGCCCTCATTTTTGGCATATCAACAGCAGGCAGGCATATCACTGGCCGACGTTGGTGGTGGCCTCAAGGTTGCCGCCGACAAGCTAGCAGCAGCCGATCTGGGGCTCTTTAGGCGCAGCCGCAGTCATTCTAGTAGCTCCGATGATAGCGATCGCAGTCGCGATCGTGGGTCACGCGATCGTGGACGCAAGCGTCGCTCGGAGATGCACAGCGATAGCAGCGAGCGTGAGCTCAAAGTAATACCAAAACCGCAAACGGTGTCCTCTGGCTCCGTAGCCAATATGTTGCCCTGGGCATTGGGTGCTACCGTGCCATCAACAGCAGCGGCAGGTGCAGCAGCAACTGTTGCTGCTGCAACTGTGCCGCCCGGGCTTAATCCTATGCCCGGTCTGCAGCAGCAGCTAGGCATAATGAATGTGCTGCCGCCCGTGCTACAGAGCTATAATACCACCAGCAATGTGACCACCAATAACTACAATCTCAATCTAGCAGCTGCCACGCAGCAGCCACAGCAACAGCAGCAACAATTGCCACAGCAACAGGCACAGCAGCCGGCGTCAAAGGAACCAATAGCCTTTGCCAATGTTAATCCGTACGCTCAAATGTATCCGCAGCTCTTCCAACAGCAGCAGCAATTGTTATTGCAACAGCAAGCCGCAAAGACGGCCGCAGGCATGGGCAATTCGCCAGGGCCGATTGCTGCTGCAGCCGTTGGTGGTGCTGGGTCAGGTGCTCCTGGCGCCGCTGCGCCCATTTTGATCGCTGAGACATGCTACGTCAAGATTAGCGGCATGTGTCCCAGCACCTCGTACAGTGATATACGCAAATACTTTGCTGGCCTCTACATACCGCACAATGGCATCAAGATTCTCAACGGGCCAAATGGCACACGCACTGGCGTCGCCTACATTGAGTTTTCGCGCGTGTCCAGCGCCCAGAAGGCGTTGCTGCGCAACAATACGCTCTTCCGCGATCGCGTGGTACAGATTGTGCCCATTTCTGATGAGGAATTCGAGCAGATCGATGAGCGTTCGCAGCGCGGCAATAGCAATAGTCACAGAAGCAACAGTCCGGCTGATCGTGCAACAGCTGCTCCGGCTACGCTGCCGCCAATCAGTGTCCTTTACGTGGAGGACTTGCCACAGCTAACTACCGAGCAGGACATTATGAAAATGTTCTCGTCCACCTACACCATTGTGGACATCCTGCTGGCGCCCAGTCCCAACAATCGTCGTGAATTTGTCGCCTTTGTACTGTTTGCTCGCGAAAATGAGGCACGCTCTGCTCTCGAGGATGCCTCTAGGCATTATATTGGCTTTCGTAAGTTGCGGGTGCGCGCTAGCAGTCAGGCAGAGATGCAGAATGCCAGAGAGAAGATGCGACGTGCCAGTGAGCAGTTGCAGAAGGAGGAGCAACAGCAGCGTGAAGATGCTGAGCGCGAACAGGTGAGCAAACTAAAACAACAGCAGCTACTACAACAACAACAACAGCAACAGCTGCAACAACAACAACAGCTGCAACAACAACAACAACATAATCTGTCGTCACAGGAGGTTTTATTGGCCATGGCCAAATTGAATAACGACCCGCGTCGACGCAATCACGAACAGCTACAACAACAACAACAACAACTAAATACACAAAACAACAACAATAACAACAATAGTAATCATCACAATAATTTGCAACCGTTTGCCAACACTGCCGTGCATAACGGTAACATACCACCTTTTGCATTTCAGCAGCAAATTAACGGTATTAACAATCATCTCAATGGCATGCACATGATGAACAACGGCAACAATAACAATAACAACAACAACATGGGCCCATTCGGCATGCTGCACAACAACTTCAACAACAATCATCTAATGCAGCAGCAGCAGCAGCAACAACATCATAACCAACATCAGCAGCAGCAGCAACAACAACAACAACGCCGACCCGAGGACGTCTTCGTGCGTGTCCACAACTGTGAATATGCAACAAGAATCAATGATTTGGGTGACCTATTTGTATCAGAGAATTTGCGCATCGAGCACATTGAGATGTTGTTTAATGATCGCCATCAGAGTGCTGGTGAGTTTATAGTCGAGTTTGTAGATTCAGTTGATGCGAAAAGCGCTATCAGAGAGTTTCACAATCGGCGATTCCGTGGTCGTGGGCTGCGTCTGGCGCCCATTACGCCGCAAGAGATTGCTGATCGCATGAATAAACCGTTTATGGATTATGTGCCCGGTGGCAATGGACCAAGGCAGCAGGATAAGGCTGGGCCCTTGTCACCGCCCATGCAAAAGCAGCAACAACAACCACAGCAGCAACAATCGCGACGTCGTGGTCCAAGTCGCTTTGATGATGCCAGCAGCAATAGCCAACCGCAACAACAACAGCAGCCGCAGCAACAGCCGGATAGCGATGACAGCAACAACTTAAAGCAACATTTTAATCCCTTTGCTGGGCGCGTTGGCTCCGACCACGGTGGCGATGACGTACCTAGTAGTCCGGCCATGAGTACACCCAGTATCAAGGCCAACAGTGTAAACGTCGAGCCAGAAGACAGTGGCATACCAGACAAGTTCAATCGTGCGGGCTGCGTCGTAGCCATGCGCAATGTGCCATTCAAGGCTGATCTTAAGGACATTCTGCGCTTCTTCAGCGACTACAAGCTCAGTCCGGATGATATAATTCGGCGTTTCAATGATGAGGGCAAGCCCACGGGTGATGCACGTGTTGCTTTCGAAACGCCGGCGGAAGCGCGTTCAGCATTTGAGTCGCGTCGGCGTAAGCAAATCTTCAATCGTACTGTTTACTTAGATATTATTTAAGGCCAAGGTTCAGGCACTAAAATCGAATACATTTTGTACATAGTTTAGCTTAAGTTAGACTTAGAGACAGGGTCAATGAGGGTAGACACCGACAAGTAGTCAAGCCAAAGCTGTTAAATATATCAATATGATTATTATGGAACATGTACATCAATCAGTTCTTCAATAAATTACTATACAAAAGAAGCATGTGTAATAGTCATCCTTAAGCATAATTCTGCAGCTGTATGACCTGCGACTTTTTTAGTGACTCACGGCACAGCGGACACTCATCGCGCTCTTCCAGCCAGTCGAGTATACAGCTCCAGCAGAAGAGATGGCCACAAGGTGTGAGGCTGCCATTCTGCCTTGGCTCTAGGCAGAGTATGCACTGCGGTACATCCGCCGCCGATGGTTTCGATTGTTTTTCTCGTTGTATAAATCCCTTGGCCGCCTGCTTGAGTGCCTCCAACTGCTTGCGCTTGTGCTCCTTCCATGCCTCCCAGCCGCCAATGGCTAGAGAGACGGTGACTTGTAGGAATGTAATGATGCCCAAAATCTTGTAACCATACAGCGAGAACTCTGGCTGTAGCCAGTGTCTGATGAGCACGTAGTTGATACCTGTGATGCGCTTGGACAACTGATACTTGCTAGCGTCCAAGTAGAAAAGTGACTTGTGCAGCGCCTTAATGTAGCTCGGCGATTGTCGCATGTACTGTATGAGCTTCTGCAGCTTCTTCTTGGCATCTGGTACGATTTCATCATGGCCAGCTATGTGCAGCTCCAGCTTTTGCAGCACACGCAGAAACAAAGCATCGCCACCGAATTCCAGTATGATAGCAATCAATTGCAGCTAAAGGTAAGTTAATAATTAAGACTGCTCGGTAATTATATATATTGATCTGCTTACTAATCGACTTGGTATATGTTTATAGTCTCCATCGACTTGTATTATGCCCGTGTATTCCTCGCCCAGTGTTTGCAGATTGTTTAACGAAGCAAAGCCATGATAGCTCAACTGTGCTATCAACTGACACAATTGATTGTATTTGATCCAATTGCGCGGTCCAGTCAATCTTAAAATATCTGATAAATCCTCAGACAGTTCATTGGTATAACGTGCATCTTTTTGTACGGAACGCACAATTTCCGGCTGCCGTGCTCGTGCATTACGAAAGTCCATTTCGTTCGGTTACCACGATGTGTTTACATTATTTAAGCCTTTGCAACAATCTGCAACGACAGTTCAAAGTTCGATACAGATAAGTAAACAAATGAGAGATTCTATTTTCCATGCCTGAAGTTAATTTATATCGAAAAGATAATCGATTCTATAGCTGTTTTACAGCACTGCTGATCTTTGAACAGCTGAAAATTTTCCACTAACACGTTCGACCACAAATAAAACTATCGATATAATAATCACCATCCATAAAAATATATCGCTGTATCGCTGTATGTGAACAAAGTAAACATCGCCAATTTCGATAATTTATCAACAATCCTGTTTCACACGCTAGTGAGTGTATAAAATTTGCTGAAATATTGTGTGAGTTATATAAAAAATCAGCACGTAAATATATATATATATATTTATAAAAAAAAAAAAAAACAAAAACAAAATAAATCCTGTGTGTTGTATTTTCGTTATGACCGCGTTCGCGTTGTCTCTCATTTAATCAGTAAACGAGCACGAACGTCAGTTCGCGTCGCGACGAAGAAAAAATTGAAGTGGTATTGTTGGAGTAAAATTAAACGGAATTTCGAGCTGTGAAAATTTAACGCAAAAGCAAATCAAGAAAAATTACACTTATAAAGAGGTAATAAAGTTGCATTAACAATGTTCGTGTTGCAATTTGTGTGCATGTAAAAGTTGATTTCCCTGAAATGGACAAGTAGCAAGTAAAATACAGATTTTTGATGACGAAATTTGATGGGTATATATATTTGTATGTACGTTTGTGTGTTTTTATTATTCGCATTTGATAAGCAAGTGTGAGTGAGCTATATTTGTAAGTTTGTGTATGTGAGTTTGTATGTGAGATTTGATAAGCTGCTCAGTGACAGGTATCTTCCACAACAGAAAGGTCGCATATGTTGGCATTTAAGCCTCGTATTTATTTACAATGTATGGCTTATATTTTGGACACATGCACGAAAATCAATTAGACTGTTCAACCAGAAGCCACACAAAACAGACCAAAAATGTAATTTGCCTGGCTAAAAGAAATTGTTGCTGGTTTTGATTTACATATACCATGCACATACACATAAGTACATATGCATGCATACACACACACACATGCATTCGTGTGGTATCTGTCAAAAATGCTTCCGCGCTGCTACTTCAATTTGCAGAGAGGAGACTTTTGGAGACTTTGCCGTATGCCAATATATCTCTGTATCTTTAGCAGACAGCAACTTGTTGTTGCTTTTATTTTTCGTTCGCTTCTATCTGACATTTCTCTCTTTTTGCTAGATATTTATACGTACATACATATGTATGTATTTTTCTCAACATCATTTTGTAGATTTGTTTATGAGTTCACACTTTTTGGGTTTCAGTGTTCACAGATTTTGTTAATTTGCTGATGTTATTGTTGGTATTTTTTGTGGAGAAAATATTACGCTTTACTTTACTTCGGGTTTTGCATAAGTCTGACTCATGTTTGTGTTATTTTTGTATTTAGCGCTCTTTTCTCTTTGTTATTAAATATTCAAACATACTTATAATAGTTGTTATTGTATTCGAAATACAACAATACATTAGCGTTGCCTAAGGTCGCCTTTTAATTTTATAGGGCAACACTTATTTTGTAGAGATTTGCAATGAACTATCTTGTGATGCGCTTCACACGCTGATTTTGTAGGATTTTGAAGCTTAGCCGCGTTTTCCTTGTTTTGTAGTCAAAACAATTTAATTTATTGAAATCAAATACCATATTTGCATCATCAAACAATTTCAGTTGAATGAACCGCATGGAAGTGTGTATGTGGCTAATTGTCACTTACCTGCATATTAATGCATATATAATTGCATCAATTTGCGTCGCCATTGAGTTGCTTCGCGTGCATGCAGTTTGTTTCACACTCGATTATTGATTGATACACAGCTGTATTTACCTACATTGCATAGTTGTACATAGTGCCCGAGTATAGAATCGATATAGAGCAGTTGGAGCTGGGACATGACCCTGAGAGGGAACTTTTTCACGCTAGCGCTAGAGCGGCCCACGTAAATTTTATTGCGAGTCCATTTAATATAATGTTGCGTGTCAGTCGCTACGTTTATAGTTCATAATGATGTTTTGTGCTGATAATGATGATCTAATGCGTGGTTCTCTCCACACTGCTCCACATTTTGCCGCTGACCCCATTTGCTGAGCATATTGTAAACTAGCTGCCTCCTCTCATCATTTTACATTTGTAGCCGAAAAAGTTTTGTGTGCACTGTCAAAAAGTAAACAAGTTTGTGTACCTAATCATAGTGTGTGCTTTTCTCTCTGTCTCTATTTTATTTTGCCTTTTTTTATTCATTTTTATCTAATTGCTAACTCGATTTTGTTGCTACAGAATGAGCACAACGCCGGCCAGTCTCATTGAGGCGGCTATAACTGTGAGCAGCGTCGCTGCTGTTGCTGCTGCTGCTACTGTTAACGGAACTGCTGATACCGCTGCTGCTGCAGCAACGACCCTGAAACCGAATACGAACTACGTTGTAAAAATGGGCGTGGCACCGGAGCCATTGGACCCCCTGCTTCATGTGGGCGATGGCATATTCCTGCAGACCAAAACAGCTCAGGTGCTGGCGGGCGTATTTGTTTGGGCAGCGCTGTTTGTCACATGTCAACAGGTGAGCGGGCATTCGAATAATGAAATTAAATATATCTCCTCTCAACTAATCATATCATCATATCGCTTACAGATCTATCAGCATTTACGTTGGTACACCAATCCACAGGAGCAGCGCTGGATAGTCCGTATACTGTTCATTGTGCCCATCTATGCGACCTACTCATGGATTAGTTTGCTGTTCTTCAATTCCGACAACGTTTACATTTACTTCTTTACGGTGCGCGATTGCTATGAAGGTGCGGTATTCGTTTAATCTCTTCTTAGTCTCTTGTCTAGTCCGGTTCTAATCTCGGTCTAAATATGCTTTTACAGCCTTTGTGATTTACAACTTTCTGTCGCTATGCTATGAGTATCTAGGCGGTGAGGGAAACATCATGTCTGAGATACGTGGCAAGCCCATAAAGACCTCTTGCTTGTACGGCACCTGCTGTTTGAAGGGCAAGACATACACCATTGGCTTTTTGCGTTTCTGCAAGCAGGCCACATTACAGTTCTGCTTGGTTAAGCCGCTGGTGGCATTTATAATCATCTTTCTGCAGGCCTTTGGACATTATCATGATGGTGATTGGAGGTTTGTTGTGTGGCAGCGTACTTAGTAATCAATCTTAAATGTTTGCCTAATCTATTGTTTGTTCTTTTGCAGCGCTGACGGAGGCTACATTTACATAACCATCATCTATAATATTTCCGTTTCGCTAGCCTTGTATGGTCTATATCTGTTTTACTTTGCCACGCGTGATCTGCTGACACCGTTTGAGCCCGTATTGAAATTCTGCACCATCAAGTCAGTCATCTTCTTGTCATTCTGGCAGGGAGTGGGTCTTGCCATACTCGAGAAGGCACAGGTCATATCGCCCATTGTGGACAGTGCTGGCACTGTCACCTCGGCTGGTACCGTTTCCGCTGGGTATCAGAACTTTTTCATATGCATTGAAATGCTGTTTGCTGCCATTGCGCTGCGATATGCTTTCCCCTATCAGGTGAGTAAGATATGACAGGTATAGCATCCGATAAGATAAGTTTCAGCTCGCTTTGGCTTATCAGTAAAATGTGCCATGCTTGAATGACAGACTACAATATTTTCGCAATCAAAGGCAAATGCCTTAACGATTTGACTATCAGCTACGGTCATGCCTGGCATGTGATTCATATGGTATATTCCCTATTTGTGGTATATATGTATATTTATAATTATATATCCGATAAGTGGCAATATATTATTGTGGGTAATTGATTTTTATAGACCGTGCGACATTTGTTTGGTTTAAAACATATCAGTATTTATTTACAAATTTCTTATCTACCTTTTTTAGGTTTACGCGCGCAGTTGCATTGGCGATGGCCACGGACGCTCTGTCACTATGCAATCTATTTCCAGCAGTCTCAAGGTAAGTCTCTTAAGCATCTATTCTCAGCAAATCCCTTACGATCTTATATTTTTCGCAGGAAACAATGAATCCCAAGGATATTATGACAGATGCTATACACAATTTCCATCCACAATATCAACAATACACACAATATAGTTCAGGTAAATTCTTTCTCTTATTCTTTTTTGCTTTCCATATTTTTCGTCTATTTTTGAATGTTTGTTGCCTGCTCGCTGTAGCTATTGATTGTTGAATGTTATCATTTTTATTTTGCTTTCCATTCTCATTACATTATCATTATGTTTTACACTTTTGTTTTTCTTTCTGTTTCTTATCTTTTGCAGAAGTAACCTCAACTCAGCGTTATGAAAAGCTCTAAAACTCTTAAAACAAATACAAACGAAATACAAAAACAAAATAAAAGAAAACTCTAGCGGTGCCCGCTACTAAACACTAACTATAATTCCAAAACAAATGGAGGGAAATAATAACAATATTATTATATTATAAAAAAAAAAAAAAAAACCAAGCAGTTTAAAGACAAATCAAGTGTACTTAAAGCTAACAAATGACACCACAGTTGCCTTTTGTTGCCGCTTAAAATTAATTATACAAATATTATGCATTAAATACGTATTAGGCCTAGTTACTTACAGAAAGCGCGCACTCGAAAACCCGTTTACCACAAAATTCTCTAGCTGCCTTAGAACTTGATGTAACTGAATGATGTACTCTGAAACACTTCACATTACCTTGTTTAATGTTCCCTCTTCTGCTGATTTGTGTGTATTTTTTTATTATATATTATGTTTACGTTTACGATTTAAGCCTTTTATCAACTTATTTAAATGTTAGCATTTTATTCTACATACACTATATATAAATTGATAATATTGTATAATATTATATATGTATGTGTAACAAAGATTTTATTATTATACGTATGTAATAATGTGTATAAATGGCAATACATAAACAATGGAGCATAGACCCTAAACAGATTAACAAAACTTTTCCAGACTCAATAGACATTTACAATATTTATCTTGGCAAACTTTTGTGGAATATTCGTATTCAATATCTTGAGATTCTCACAGTTCATGTTCTTAGCTTATTTTGCATTTAGATGTTCAAATTTACGAATATAAAGAAATATTTCGATTACTTAGCTCAAAGATACCAAAAAAAAAAAAAAAACAATTTGCTTTTTGATTTTTTTTGTGATAGACTCAAATCGAAAGCTCGTGCTTTTTATGTTTCGTATGTTTTTTTTACAAAACCTTTTGTAAATGTTTAAACGAATTGTATAAACTATCTTTAAATTAACTGTATTAAATAAATGTACAATAAGCTTAAATATGTCGCCTTTCCTTTGCTTGCAATCTACTTATATATAAATATATAAACCTGCATTCTGCATGAATTTCGAATCTCTTGTAACTTCCAACCCTATGAAACCTTTAAGTAAATAAAACCTTCGTTCAGGTGGCAAGAATTCGCGTGGCATTCGAGTCTCCAGCTACGATCCGGATGACCCAAACACTGGCAACCAAGCTGCCACTGGAGGAGGCAACACAGCGAGCAGCGGTGGATACAATGCGGTGGCAACTGGAGGCGGCAACAACAGCTGTGTGGCATCCAAGACGCTGGGCAATCAGCGTAAATTCTTTCCGGGCGGACAGCGTGTGGCAACCATTAGTCAGAACTACAACGAGAAAACGATGCTGCTTAGCAGCGACGATGAGTATCAGTAGATTGATGAGTGAGCCGCAGCAGGAGATAAACAGGAGCAACTGGCAGAGAGAAGAGAACGTTTCGATGATCAAGTGGTTCCATGTTTTGTTTTAAGAATTGTTCGTTGTAATTTGTTTCAATTCTCTTTGTTTGGAAATATTGAAAATGTTTCGTTTCACATTGGACCTCAAGTGGTTTTGATTTGCTTGTACAATAATCTTAAGTAGCGCAATAGCAAAAAAAAAAAAAAAAAAAATACAAATAAAATAAAAGAAGTAAGAAAAAACTGCAGATGATTGATATATTTATATACATATAGAAACAGAAGATGTGTATGTAAACAAATGACTAATCAATATGATTAATTTGTATTTTTACAACACGTATGTAAGATGTTTAATCGATGAGCATTTTGATTCCAATTTCTTTTGTAAATCGTTTAAAAAACTTTGTATAAATCAAAAGAAGAACAAAACTTCAACTCTAGCGTCTAAAAACCGTCTAACAGGCTGCTTATACAATAAAACTTCAAGAAATATAAATATATATTAAAAAAAAAAAAAACAAAAACAAATTATATATATATAAATATATATATGAAAAAAAAGAGTAACAAAATAGCAAGAAAAATATTTATCAACTAAGCAAAATTAGCTACAACATTAAATAGCGCAAATGTGCTGGGTCCGGTTAATGCATATGGAAAAATACTTAGATAAATCTATAAATATATACATATTCATTTATGTGAATTCAGTTAGAGCTATGATAATTGAAATATAACGGATTTGTAGACGAACTCCCAAGCAACAGAAATGTGTAAAAATCTTTTACCTGTACAGAGTATGATAACTGTAAGAAAATTTTCCAAACTTCGACTCACTCGAAATAGCTTCTTAATAGAAAGAAACACGAATAAAAACCACGTTAAATTATCAAATAAGGAAAGGGAAACTGAGAGTAATGAGCTGAACGATGGGGAAAATAGGCAATGTCAAATTATATGTCTTATGTAATTTAAAGGTTAACTGTGCAATGCGAGCCAACACAAAACAACAAAATAAAAACATCTTTTATGTACAACCATTTTGTTAACCCTTAAAAAAGAAGAGAAAATAAAGTACATAAATGTCATTAAAATATACAAACTTTTACTTTTGGGGAAATTTGGATGCTCTTAATTTTAAAATTTGAATATATTATCGGCACCTATCAAGCTGTTATCGATATCGGTAAGTAACTAGTAGGTCGTTCGGCTTCATTCAGTTTACCAACACTCATAGCTAAATGCTAAAGGCTCACTTGCGCCACTTGCACTTAAGTGCGGTATTGGTTGGATCTTATAAGAATTCGATGCAGAGCCTATCTAAATAAATAAATTCTAATGCGCATAAACTATATCTGTATATTAACTTGAAAGATCTCTTCTCAGTTTATGTAACTTTGAAGTAAGAAACGAACAGTTAACTATGAATTATTTTTCAATTTTTATTCGCTTTCTTGGCGGCAAATTATCATCATCACCATCATTATCATCATCATGATCTATGATAGGATTTAAAATAAACTGCGTAACTGCTCGCGTCTTACGCAATGCAGCTCGCATGTTGTAATCCTTCTCAGTTTTTTCCGGAATCGGCTCTGGTATTATAATCTTTAGAGGCTTTACCTCATCCTCCAGAATATAAATAGATTTCGACAAGTTTGGATCATTTTTCATGGCGAAAACTGGCTGTGGTTTACGTGGCTTGGGAAGTGGAGGCTCAGGGATAATCTCAGGGATGTGTTTCTTAAGGGTGTGAGTCTCAATGGTGTTATCGGAGCGTACAATAATTAAGTCTACAGCGAAGCCACTTAGCGTATCAAATTTAAATCCAGATTTAACGGCATTGTAAATCAGTTCGCGAGCTTCACTCTCGCTCATGCCGAGCTTCCAGCCACTCTCCAAAATGCCCATAGCGCAAAACTGGCCGCTGCCAATGGACGTGAACATACACTTCTCGCTGGTGCCATCGACGTGCACACTGTAGAGGTGCACACCGCGTGCATCGAAACCACACAGCAAAAAGCTGACCAACATGCGTCCCAATTGGCTCCTCAGTATCGTCTTGGCCAGCTGCTTGGCACAGACAACGGGAACGGGTCGTCCACCGCCCGTCCTAGAAATTAAATCAATCTCTAATCGCATGTAGGTGATTATTTTGAACACATCGCTGGAAAAGCCACTTGCACCACAGCTACACAGAAGAAAGTGGGTGAGTCAGAGTCGATCAGGCACTATCATTGGATACTTACTATATACTATTGTTCAGTTTAAAAATCTTTTGGATTGCCTTCGAGGTAATCACACCCATGCGACTTGCGCAGGTATCCGAGGCAATCATGACGCCCCTATCGAAATGTAAGCCAGCCACAATGGTGCCCGTGGTATTGGGCATCGGAGGCTTGTAGCCCATCTTTTTCATCTCTTCGTTGCTATGGTCGAACTCTCACTAAAAAATTGCTCATGCTGTCCAAACATTACTTACCGGAAATAGTTCCCATAGTTACAACTATTATTGATTGGACTCCTACCAATCATTATATGAAAGTATATTAAATATAATGATGTTAGATATATATAGATAGAGAAAATATATGTTATTAAGCTATGTAAAAGATTGCTTTGGTTGAGGAATTGAGTTCGATATATTAACTACTTTGATTGAGATTACCCAAGACATGATAACGATTTTCTAATTCACATATTTGATAAATTGTTATAGATGCTCTGGTTGACCTTTATTTATCTATGAGTCTATGAATTATGTTAGCCAAAGCATAGGTAAAATTTTTGTTCATAATAGCGCATTTCCATTTAATGGCTAACAATTGAAACTAAAAAAAAATATTTAATGATTTTTTTTTTTTTTTTTTTTTTTTTTTTTTTTTTTTTTTAACAACTCCCATGAGCACATATACATATCTGTAATTATTATCGTAAAATAAAAATACAAACATAAAATTGTTTGATATTTCAAAGCAACCTAAGCCACAAGCTAGCGATTGAGTTTGCCTAGAAGCAATAATATCATATGAATATCATAAGTTACTATGATATTAGCCCAAATAGACCCATTTCCATTCACATATATACATATACACACACACGCACACACACAGACACATTCACACGCGCGCACACACACGTTCATGTGCTCAACTTTTGAAAACACAAACGCGCCAGGCTCCATTAAGCAACCCACTGAACCTCCGCGCATCCGAAATGTGGATGGGTCGGTTTATTGGGTTGGTTTCGGGTCGCTGCAAGCCAAGTATAAAAGTGTCAAAACTTTCTGTTCTGAGTTTGTTGTATCCTTTTGTTATTTGTACTCCGAGTGTATATACAGACACACACACACGCACGCAAAGTCACACTCAGTGGCTTATATACCAAGCCAAGCAGCCCACACACACACACATACACAAAAGAGAGAAAAAAAATCCAACAAAAATCAACGAGCCAGCCAGAGAGAAAGAGAGTAAGAACAATGGAGTGAGAGGGAGAACGCAACAAAAAGGCAGCAGCAACAGCAAAAACCATAAGCTTTTCCCTTTATTTGCTCATTCTTTTTGTATATACACACATATATAAATTTGCGTGTGTGTGTGTGTGCTGTGTGGGTGTTTTGGGCTGGGTATGAGTTGGCGAAAGCTGCGCCCAGTCAACAGCATTTGGATTTCGTCTGCTTTCAGCTGCTGTGCGCCCGTTCAAAACACAAACGGAATGATAATGATGTGCGTTAAAAAATACATAGACACATCAGCATAAGGAAAAGAACAGACGACACAGAAAGAGAGAGCGAGCGAGCGAGAGAGAGAGTGAAAGGAGAGAGGGTAGCGTGACGAGTGAGAGACGCCAACAAACATGGCGACTGAGCCAAAGTCAAACAAGTGTCTGCGCCGCCCTGCGGCACTGCTCCGATTTTTATTTATAGCTCATAAGAGTGTGCGTATGTGTGTGTGTGTGTGTGAGTGTGTAGGATATACACGGGAAATGCCTTAACACAATTACAATAACTTTGACATGAAAAGTGGAACAATAAACCAAACCAAACTGAACTGAACCAAAACCAAATGGCATCGTTGACACCACAGGCGGCGCCCAGTTGTCCAATTGTCCCTTTTTATATGCTTGCCTCGCTGCCGCTGTCGCTGCCGCTGTCGCAGTCGCCGTCGCAGTCGCTGCCGACAGCACACGCGCGCGTTGCTCACTTCCGCCTTTAACGTGTGCAAGTGTGTGAGAGTGTGTGTTGTGGTGTTGTTGGTGTGTGAAATGAACCGACAGCCGTCGGCAAATGTTTCATAAACAACAACAAAACAGTTATTAAATAAAATTACAACAAGACGCGCAACACGAAGCAAACATTTATTGCTCTACAAGCGTTGCCAGAGGGTCGCTTAGTTCATTGCCGTGTATTGGCTGGAAACCTAAAGTCAATACCTAATTACGATGCTTATTGAATGTTGAAAAGTAAATAAGTTACCTTTCATTGAGTTCAACAAAACATTAAATAAGAATTAGTATGTTTATAATAATATTTAGTTAAGGGTTTAGGCTTTATAAGCCTTAGCTTAAGTTAATGCATTACTAATTAATTAATTTAATTGAGTAGTTCGGCTGCGATCCGTAATTAAAGTTTTTTGGCACAATTATCATAGCATACATAATTGATAGAATTGTGAGAGCTTTCTAGTCAGGCAACTGAGCTCTGAGTGATATATATTTATTAGTTTTTATTGAAAATAAATTATTATACATATTAAATTAACTATATTCAATTTATGCTATTTTAAGGTGCAAGCTAAGCCAAACAACATAGTGTAACGATAATTCTTTAGCTAACTTATAAAACTCACTTGGCGAAGGGCATGTAAGGCATTATAAGCAATAGCAGTAACTTATTTCCTGGGTATTACACGCACACAAATCATACACACACACACATTCACACACTCACACATGCTCACATTCATATTCACATTCACATTCATATGTCGGTTGCGCAGCCTTTTATTAATTTAGGTTAGTGACTTAAGTTTAGCATTTGCCGCAATTAACTTAATTAGAAATGCATTTTGTGGACCCAAGAAGCAAGAACGAGCCCACAAATACACGCGCACGCTCTGTGCGCGTGTGTGTGCGTGTGAATGGGTGTGTGAATGTGAATGGTTGGCGCAAGTGGCTAAAGGACCTGCCACTGCCTGACAGGGCCATAAAACATTTGTGTCATTGCCTTTGGATTGAAGTGACTGCCAACTCAAACACACATACACACGCATGAGTGTACGTGTTTGTGTGCTTGGTTTATTGGCTATTATGACAACAAATATAGCCAGCGCGTAACATATTTATTAAAAGCATTTGTGCGATTAACTAAATGCGTTTCAGCACTGCGGCGAGCACTGCGTATACGTAATACGCATTAGTTATACGTGCATGCCAGAGTATGTGTGTGTGTGTGTGGGTGTGATGGCTATGCTAGGCAAGTGCAAATGCGCGAGGAAGTCTAGCGAAGCAAAAATTTCATCAGTTTCAAGCCGGTTTCTTTTAAGTTTCAAGTTTTATTGTTTGTTTCTTGAAATAACCAAGTTTAGTGTTTTTTTTTTCGGTTTGTTTTGTTTATAATTTCAAGCGCGACCTACGCAACGCGTCGAAATGTGTCTGGCCAACAGCTGCTGCAAGAGGCATACGCTTTTTTTTAGTTTAAATTTTTAGTTTTTTATTGCGCACATTTGTCAACTAGTTTGTTTAGCAAATAATTAGTAAAACAGGCCAAATGACATCTTTTATGGCTTTGCCTTAAAGCAAATCGCTTTTATGTGATCGTGTTTGCCTTATAACTAATTGTCAAGTATATGTTATTAATGATTCTGGAAGGGAGTTTGAATATGGAAAAATAATTTGTTAAGAGTGAGAACATGAATTAATAGCTGATTGTTATAGATTGAATAATTGACTAAAGATCGACGGCTTTATAATATTTAAATTAGTATTTGAGTTGGGCTTCATATTGAGATTAGCATTTTAAGTAATTAATTAAGTAGCATAACTATAAAAATAATTAATATTAGTGTTAGTATTAGTATTAATTAGTTTTAGTATCATTATTAGTATTAGTATTAGTATTATCATTAGTATTATCATTAGTATTAGTATTAGTATTAGTATTAGCATTAGTATTAGTATTAGTATTAGTATTAGTATTAGTATTAGTATTAGTATTAGTATTAGTATTAGTATTAGCATTAGTATTAGTATTAGTATTAGTATTAGTATTAGTATTAGTATTAGTATTAGTATTAGTATTAGTATTAGTATTAGTATTAGTATTAGTATTAGTATTAGTATTAGTATTAGTATTAGTATTAGTATTAGTATTAGTATTAGTATTAGTATTAGTATTAGTATTAGTATTAGTATTAGTATTAGTATTAGTATTAGTATTAGTATTAGTATTAGTATTAGTATTAGTATTAGTATTAGTATTAGTATTAGTATTAGTATTAGTATTAGTATTAGTATTAGTATTAGTATTAGTATTAGTATTAGTATTAGTATTAGTATTAGTATTAGTATTAGTATTAGTATTAGTATTAGTATTAGTATTAGTATTAGTATTAGTATTAGTATTAGTATTAGTATTAGTATTAGTATTAGTATTAGTATTAGTATTAGTATTAGTATTAGTATTAGTATTAGTATTAGTATTAGTATTCAATCAATAATATTTTAGTAGTAATTGCATTAGTATTATTATTAGTATTAGTATTCAATCAATAATACTTTAATTAGTATTATAATATTAGTATTGCTATTAACATTAGCATTAATTTTTGCATGAGTATTGGCATTCGCATTACCATTATTTGTAGCATTAGAAGAAGCATTACTTTTAGCATTATTGTTTGTAATACTTTAAGTCTTCGCATTAGTATTACCATTAGCATTAACATTGTCAATGTGCATTAGTATTATAAGTACCTTAACGAATAACCTCATAATAACCCCAAATTCCCAAATAACTCTCAAGCGCAGCGACACTTCGGGCCGCAAGCAGCTTTCAATCTTAAGAGGTTTTCATTGAATGATTACATTATGGACTGGGTCAGACGAACGTCTTTCGCTGCTTAGCGCTTCCCATGCCAGTCGAGTGGCTTGGAGTGCTGGCGGGAGCGACGAGACGACTGGGAGGGCTTAGACAATGGCAACTTCTGCTCCCCCGCAATGCGGCCTTATGTGGCAGCAGTTGCTGAATTAGCATAACTTGTCATAAGTTGAAAAATCTCATTAGGCTATATTTTGTGGCCCAGTTCATTGTTGTTGTTGTTGGTGATGTTGTTGTCTTCATGAACGTTGATCATTTTTCGAAATTAACATTTATGGTCCATTGAGAGCTGGTGATACGCGTTGCGGACTCCCTTCACTTTCAGCTGCTGACTACTTGGCTAAAGGCCAATTAATTAGCATATATAAACAGCCAGTAGAAGAAGTCGCGGCAGAAGAAGAAGACGTCGAATAGAGTATTCGATTTTAATTGCCGTTTCTATGTCTAGGCCTTGTTGCTTCATATTCCAATTTTATGCTCTGTAGAGATTTAAATATTCTCCTCCTCCTCCTCCTTCCCTTTTAGAAACATCAAATGCTACCGAATTTCGTGCTGGTGGGCGTCACATTAACTTAAACGATATCGATTAATTTGCATTTCGCTTTTACAAAAACTTTTACGTTTTTGCGTAATTAAAACGCCAAAGGTGCCACGCCCAAGCCCAGCAGCAGCTCTTGGCCCCCTCCTGCGCGCACCCATTTGAGGCTTTTATAAACTCGCAAACTGTAGAAAAGAAACTGGAGAGAACAACAGGCAAACCAAACGAGGATACGAGAGCGTCTGGCAAAAGTTGGCAGCAGAAACGAAAGAAGTCAACGCCGAGCTGAGGACAAAGTTTTATGCCAAAAAGTAATAGCCTATGCCTATGCCAGACTCCGAGGCGGGCGGCACAGGCGGCAGCTGAAGAAGAAACGAGAGGCAGGAGTTGCCCTATGGAATATGAAGCAGCCGTAAGTAGCATTTAACAGTCGACTTATGGCCACGGCCAGTGGCTGCCCAGGGGTCGCCGACAAGCCAGCCAACTCAGACTAGCCGTGAAACCAGAACCCCACGCCCCACCAATGTAATTTGAACTTAATTTTGAAATGATTTTAATATTTTAGAGGGCCAAGCGAAGTGCTGCGACTTATATTTTCATATTGTTCTCATCTCTTCGTCAACTTTAATGAAATTAGCTATGTATGCATATATATCTGTTATATATTTGTAGCAATCAGTTTAGTATATATGTATATTTTTATTTATTTTATTTAAAAATTTTTAGCAAATGAGAAAAGCGAGCATTTTGGTATATTCGTTTCGATGGCAATCGCATTGGAGATCAGCAATGACCCAGCTGTAAAACTTGTTGAATTATCGAGTTACTCTGATTGGCTGGGCTCGAAGAGGCCAAAGCATGAATAACTATTTCAACTGCATGCTCTGTTCACTACATCAAACGAAATAAATCATTCTCTCTCGCTCTCGCGCTGTGCCTCTAGCCTTCGCTTTGGCATTCGGCTGAGCGCTTTGCTTCGAATTTGTTGATGCTCGTGTGATGCTCTTTTGCCGAACAGCGACACGACTAACACTCGTACAATGAGCTAAATAGTAGAAGCAAGTGAGCAGGTAATGCAACGAGTCTATGCAAACGATCTTCACTTGCGCACACTCATGCATGCTGTTCAAGTGTTGAGCGAACTGAAGCCTCTCTATCCTATTACGAGCGACTCGCTGAAGAATTGACGAAATTGATTGCTCTCTGAGACACTCATTAGAGATGAAGCCCTGTAAAAATGCTCAAAAATGCGAATATGTTTAATATGGAATTGACTTTGGCAATTAGACAATCAAAGATCAAATCGCGAGCTTAACAAAGAGGTAGAATCAAATCTTACACTAAAGTATATTAATGTCGACCTCAGCCTGAAGGCCTCTGTCGCTCTGGCTTAAATAAAATTGTTATTTAGAATTAATTCTAAGTAACAATAAAAAAATAAATAAATATTAATGTCATTTTCTCTGCAGTTCAGTTCATAAGCTATAATTATATAATAATCTAATTCTTCTTTTATATATACATTCTCATATATATACATACCATATACATAAACTATTCTTATTATTAAGCAGATTTGAACTCTCTTCTTTAGTTTATAATTAAAAGAAAAATGCGCTTCTGATACGACTCTGAGGTTGGCTGATTTCTCTATGAGCATTCGCATGCGTTTATTTATTGCGCTTGTTTTTTCATTCTCAAGTTTTTCTTCATTCTCGATTCTTCTCTTTTTCTTCTGCTACTTTTGCTGGTTCACTTTTTGAATGCAGCATGAAAATTTCATTTAGTTGCTTTGGTGCAAAACTTTTGTTGTGGATGCTGCTCACGGGCTTTTGCCTTTAAATTTGTCTGGATTTGTTGTTGTAATTGCTTTAGTTGTTGTTGTTGTTGTTGCTGTCGTTGGGGTCCTTTACATGGAATAAAGCGTTGCAATACCCGGCACAAAGTTTGTCTGCATCTTTGAAGGAGCGCACAGGGGCTGGGTATACGTTGCAAGAAAACTTTTGCATTTCTTGCCGTCGCTGCTGCTGCCGCTGCTGTCGCTGCTGCTGCTGCTTTTTGTCATATTAACAGCAGCCCCAATGGCGCCAAGAAAGGTGGCTGATCGTAGAGGGGGCCACGAAGCCGTCTGCTTTGAGTGGTCTTCAAGTATTTGCTTTTGCAGCATTATTGCAAAGTTTTTCAACAAACTATTTTGCCTGCTCTGCCAAGAGCCTGAATAGGGGGTGCAGAGTGCAAGGGAAGGCGCATGGTGTTTGCCACTTCATCAAGTCGATGGTCGATGCCCAAAATGGCAAAAGAGAGAGCACAAAAATTGATCACAGCTCGAGCTGTGTATTGACATTTGAAATGTTGCGTGTGCCACTTGAAAGCAGCTTGCCACAAATTGTGGGCAGTCGATAGCGCATAGTGGTCGAGCATGCAACATTTCGTTGCAGGCAATTCACTCCCTCGTTTCGTTTTCTCCTCTTCTTTTTTTCTATCTTCCCAGTGGCAATGTACTTAGCTGCTGCTCGCATCTCTGCTTGAGTGCATTGGCGTCTACGTGTCCTTGCTACAGATATGAGCACATATATATATATATATATATATATATATATATCTGTATATATTCTATATATGTATTCTATATGTATGTATAAGGAGACAGCAGACAACTTCCTTGGCTGCTGTTCATTCCAAGCAAGCAGTTACTTTTTGTTGCAGTTGTTGTTGTTGTGGCATGTGAATGTACTTCAAGCGTTTCCGTTGTGCATTATGTTGACGCTGACTGCGTCGCCATTGTTCACACACACACACACATACCACAACACAGCACACACACACACACCCTGCTTACTTCTCGCATAGTTGTGGAGTCAACTTTTTGTTGTTGCTGCTGCTGCAAAAAAATTATCAATTTAATTTTGTAACTCAACTTCCGCTTACTGCTGCTGCTGCTGCTTGCTGACACGCCCACAGCGCCGTCTCTCTCTCTCTCTCTTTCTTCCTCTCTCTATCTTCTGGTCTTTCTTTGCTGCTGAACTGTTTCGCTTGTATTCGCTTTTCTCGCATTTTCCGCCATGCAAAATGTTGACACTAAAGCGCTGCCTTTTGCTTGCTGCCGCCACCCCCACTGCTAGCTCCCACCCACACCCCACATCCCAGCCACTCACTTTGCTTACATAAGCCATGAAATGTGTAAGTGTGTGTGTGTGCGCTGAAGTCTTGCTGCATTATATGCCACACGCTGCCAACGTTGCAACGTATATGCAATATGCGAAAATTACGTATACGCTGCGTTGGCAAACATGTTTTTTTTTCTGCTCCTGTCTCCTTTTTTCAGTTATTTTCTTTTTTTCATGTCAGAGCATCTATTAAAAATGCATGGGCGCAAGTGACAAGTGGGTGAGAAGCTTCAACTCAAATGAAAAGAAATGTTTGCTTCTTTGGCGCGCTATTCTTTGCTTTTGCTCTTCACTCTCTCTCTCGCTCTCCCTAAGTCTCTCTTGACTAATCCTCAATAAAAACGTCTGAAATGCGAAATTATGTTGCAAAATATAATATACGAGTTTCATACTAAAAGCGTTTATTAAGATAAGTGCAAGCTACGAAAGAAAACTTGCAAGTATTGAAGCATTTCTCTTTGTTGAGATACTCTTATGGAGAAGCTTTGCTTTGTAGGTAGAGGATAGAATCTAGAAATTATATATTCACAAGTCCAGACTTTATCTCTCACACTAATTAGTTTAAGCTAATGGCCTTAGGGTGAGCACATATGTGTTCGCATTAATTGTTATTGTAAATTCATAATATATAATTTTGATTTTATAATTGCATTTCCCGCTCAACTCAAGTCTAATGAGATCATTAAATATATACTATTATACATAGAGCTTATATCACTTCGTTATAGTCGAGTTTTCACTGCTCCCTTGGCAAAATCTTGTTCTTCTAGCCCAGTTTTTGCGCAACACTTAAATTCAGCCCCGAACGCTTTATGGCATTCAACTGTTGTTGGCTGGGCTGCACTTCTGAAATCGTCGGAGCGGAGACAAGTTTCGTTTTTCATTTATGGCGCTGGGCTAAAATTTTACTGCTGCAATTTGAACATTTTTGCTATTTCAGGCGCTCAACTGTTTTGTGCGCCTTTGCTTTTCGTTTTATGTGCTCGTCAGGTGGAAGCTGTACAGCAACAACACAACACTGACAACAACAACGACAATTGCAACAACAATGAAAAGCTGCGCCACACGCAACGACATCAACGCAAGATTTTTAAAACCCACAGCATAAAACATCAGCTAGCTGTAAGCGTTCTCTCTCCCTTGCCACGCCTCCCGCACTGCCATGGCCAAAAAATCTCACTAAAGTCCCGCTGCTGCTGCTCCTGCTGCTACTTCTACTTTACGAGCACTGAATACGAAATGTGTTATTTGGGCGCACAGACGCTGGCAGAGAACTCCGTTCCCCTTGTTGCCTGTTTGCTTGCCACTCGCTGGGTTTCGTTTGCCGCGTGAAATGCGCCACTTGCTGTACGCGCTTCTCGCCTGTTCAACTTGGCCTCCGACACCGCGTCGAGGTTGCAAAAAAGAGGCACTCTACACGGAGTCTCTCCCTCTCTTTGGCTCCATCCCCCTGGCTACCTTCACAGCCAGCTCTTCCGCTGTGAGCTGGAGAGTGGCATATAAAGTTTATTTCATTTTCGCGCACGCTGCTGTCACTGTGCCCGTTTCACAATTCTTGCCATACCCCCGTGGCCCCTACAGCACTACGTCTCTTATCTTGCAAAAACAAAGCATACGAAATGGCAGCGTCATCGTAAAAAAGTACGAAAAAATAACTGAAACTGAAATCATTTTCACCAGTAAATTCTGGGACGTAGGAGAGGGCAGGGAACAATCGGGGAGTCGGCGAGCACCAAAAATAGTGTTGTGGGCGTGGCAAACTGCATAAAGTGCAAGACGAGCTTACTTTTCTATTTGCTTGTATGCGTGCGCTCACTCGTTCGCTCGCTCAATTCCTCCCTTTTCTGTAGCATACTTTTGTGGGCAGAGCAAGCAGCGGGCGAGCTGTGCAGGGGCATTTATCGCGCTCGATCCCATGAAATTGCTCTCAACTCTCTTGAGCATACCACATTTAACCAACATTGAATGAAGCAACAAACATTATATGAAACTCATACAGCAGCAACACACATACGTTCCACATACACATACACACGCAAAGAGAGCAGAGAACTGTGAGAGATGAGCAAAAAATAAGAGTAACAAACCAACCCGCACGCAAACAGGCGAACAGGAACAACAGACAGCCAGCAGCAGCAGCAGCAACAGCCACACGCAATGTACATTCACAGCAAGACATTCGAGTGGAGTCAGTATGAATTGGGATATAAACGACTGTGCCATGCACTGTTATAAGTAGAGATGGGTGTGGCTTATGTTAAATGTTTGACTCTAGAATGAAACTCTCTTAAGCAAAGAGCTAAGCTTACTGATTAGCTGGTCTGATCATTTTCTCTCAATCCAACAGACAAAACTCCTATTTTCATAGGGAGAATAGTAAAATGAAACTGATATACTCGCCTTTAGTTTATTAGCAGCACATTTAATCAAGCAAAATACAATGGCAGACATGCTCTAGTTCAGCTTGAGCGATATCTAGATATCCTATACCAACAACATAATATAGTATATAGTGAGCTTCATTTACTAAATAAATGAAGTCAAATGAAATTTGATATGCAATTGGCATAGAAATATTTAACAAATTTATTTTATTCTGCCTGCTAAGAATCAATATTATTTTTTGTAAATTATCTAAAAAATATTTCGCAAATAGTTTTGAGCGTAGAATTCTTAAAGGCAGCTCTACAACATTCCCCACCTTAAATGCCATAGCTGAGAATTCACAAACATATATACATACAAATATACATGAATTTATATATATACAATGTGAAGTAATATTAAAAAAAAAGAAGCTGAAAAAAAGTGGCAGAAGAAAATGAGAAAAATGGCAAGAAAAGCTAAAGCCAAAAGCTGTGCAGCAACAACAACAACAAGAAGTGGAAAAAGGCAACAGTGGAGTGGCTACCAGAAATACATAGCTAGCAACAACCAGGGAGTAAGAGAGAGATAGAGAGAGAGGGGAATGGAGAAGGCGAGTAAATGAGCGAGCAGGAAGGCAAGAGACATAGTCGAGAAATGTTTTTCGTATGTATTGTACCACTGGGGCATTATAGCGTTATCCTTCTGGTTATGTTTCCGCTTGCCAGGCGAAAGGGAAATACAACAACAATGCCTGACTGACTGACTGCCAAGAGACACACACACAGGCACACACACAGACACACACGCCCACACAGCCACATGTACAGCAAGCAAACAAATGCCAACACCCAAGCAAAGTTTTTTTTTTATAGCAAGTGGCACAAGCAGTAGATGGAGATGGAGAAGTAGCGCACGAAATGTGAGAAAAGCGTGGAAAACGTGGCACGAGTGCAGCTTATTTTTATGAGCCAACACACACACACACACGCGCGCACACATATACACTAATACATATACAGCTGCTGCTGCTGCTGCTGGCAAGCTCATAAAATTTATAACACAACGTCCTTGCCGCTCCTGCGGCTTTAGCTGCCGCACTGTGTGCTTTTGTATGTGTGTCTGTGTGTGTGCGACTTATGTTTGAGTTTATCTGTCTCTGTCGCTCTCTGTCTCTTTCGCTCTCGTTCGTTGTGCTGGTTTGGCTTGCTTTTTCATAGCATTTTATGCGCTCGCTTCTTGTTTTTGTTGCCTTTGGCTGCGCTTGTTAAAGAAGATTTACCAAAATGTCTTAGCAGGCACCGCGCGGGGTTTTGTGGGGGGCCGCGTGGGCGGCTTGCCAGTGTTGGGCACCCACAATGCCGCCCACTTAAATGCTAAGTGGCGCATTGGGCGGCGTGGGCGGCAAACTGAGCCAAGCACCTGTCGTCCCTACTGTATTGTGTGTGTCGCCTTTGTATGTGTATGTGTGTGTGTGTGAGTGCTTTGTTTATGTGCGTTTGTGTGTGAGCATCTATGGCTGTCTAATAATGCACACTTATGAATTTCTCACCCAAATAAAAACAACAAATTCGAACTTTGTACGTCATGGTAGGAGATATGTTTGTAAATATATATATAATATATAAATTTATGTTATTTATATAGATTTTTAAAGCAATAATTAGCTAAAAATTAATTTACTGGAATATAGTCTGATTAACATCAAAAAAGAGGGACAAGCATTTAGTATATATATTATATAAATATAATACTTGTATTATAAAGCTTTGCAGCGTATAAATCTTAGTTATTAAATACGCTAGTTATTAAATACGCTAAATTTACTTAATATATATGTAGTATTATAATTAGAGCTGCAAAGATATTTTAAGGGGAGCCTGTGTGCCTATTAAAGCTTAACTCATTCTTGAAAGACTTAAACTCAAATATTTTATTTTTCATTTAGGTAAGAAGCTATATTTACGCAACTATTAATTCACTCTCTTACTTTACAGCTGACCTGCAATAAAAAAAAAGTCAACGACTGGCCATGGCAGTTGAGCTTATAAAACTGTTGCTGGCATATGCATTTTATTTATTGCACAATTTCATTTCAATAAAATTTAAAAATTTTATACAAAATATATTTCAAGTTTCTAGTAAATCTATAATCCAAAAAAATAACTTTGCTTTGAAATAAAATACAGCAAATGAATTTGGTTATTTTGAAACAAACACAGAGAGAGAGGTAAAGAGAGAGAGATAAAGAGAGACAGCAGGGCAAGTGCTGGCAAGCACACGCACACATACACTCACACACTCGACTGCGCACATGTACACACATGCTAACACACACGTAACACATGCATACATACGCATGCAAACATGTCTGTATATGGAGGCAAAATTTAAAAATTTGCTTACAAAGTGCCAGGCGAACAGAAGTTAAGTGCACAGAGCAAATGGGAAAACGGACAGAAGATCAACAAGGCATAGCATATCCTTACACACACACATATGTGCAGAGAGACACGCACATATACACAAGCTGACACGTTTGTGCACACAGGACATGCAGAGGACATATATAGGTAACCACCCCAGCCCGACTGCTCTTTGATGCCAAGAGGCTTTTGTGAGTTTTGTATGCGGATTTTGTGTGCGATTTGCGGGTCATGATGGTAATAAAAGTTGACCTACCCAGCGCCCAGCCCCCAGCCCCCACATTCATCCCAGCCCCAACCCTTGACTGAGCCATCAAGTAGCTGTAGCAGCTGTGGTATGGCATTTGTGAAATGCTAAATACTTGTGCGTATTTGCCTCACTTACACCCACACAAACACACACACACATACACACACATATACACATGTACGGCCACTCTAAGACCTCAAGTTTTTGAGGTAAACTCATCAATCGGTGAGCTTGTGAGGACAATTGGGAATTATGTATACATGATTTATCAATATATTTATGTGAACGAGTATATATGGGAGTCTGAATGGCGATTATGTGATAGAATACACAAATTGAGCGCTGCATAAATGTAAATACTTAACTTTGTGTTGTAAGTAGGTTTATCTTAAGGCACTTTGAACTAACTGCTTTCTATGCGCTTCTCATCAATTATGAATTATATTTATAGGAATACCTCATAGAGGGTTCTCTTAACATGAACATGTTTTAAGATATAAAATATTAAAAAAAAAATAAAATAAATAAAAAAAAAATATATATATATATATAAGGCAATATATAATAAAAAGGCAAAAGGGCTATGGACCAAATATTAAAAAATTATTAATAAATGTTTTTGTTAAAAAATTAGCTAAAGTGCAAAACTGTAACACATGACTTTTTTACATTTTTTACTCGTATTTCTCTTCTAACAAACCGAATGACTTGAAATTTTTTTAAATATAGCTAAATTACTGTACCAACAAAAGGAGACTAAGAATTCAAGCATCCATACAGTAGAAGTGAAAATACAGACCTTTGAAGTTACAATATTGAATTCGTGTTACAGTTTTGCTTCTCAGTGTATATGCGTTTCTCATGTTTGAAATAGATGTAGAATTCTTAGCAGATCATTTTAAATATATTTTAAATTAAATTAATTTATTTAAATTAATTTATAAATATAAGAGTTCCATATAAGAGCTATCAGGAGATATACTTATGCCCAATATATGTAATGAGAAAGACAATATAATTATATGTGAGATATATGGCCAATCGCCTCTCTATGCGCTTCTCATAAGTACCAAAAATACTCTTATTTTTATATAAAAATTGATTTTCTTACTTCGAAGAGACTAACTCTTTCAGACTACCTCTCGCTGCCTCTCTTTTTGCTTCTTTTGTTCCCCCAGCTGCCTAAGCCAATATGATTTATATACAAAGCAATAACTATATATATATATATATACAATTGACAAATCAGTCTTTGGCATGGTTTATATAATTAATGTGCACAGTCAAAGTTAAATCTTTCTATTATATACATACATATATGCACATATATATTGTATTAACTTAATAGACATGACAAATGAAGCAATCATTGAGATTCTCAGTACCCTTCCCCTTCCCACTCTCCCCCCCTCTCTCTCTCTCTCTCTTCTCACCTACAATATTGTCTGCATTTGCCATGCAAATGTTTGCTGTTGTTTTTGTTAGGGCTGTGCCACGCCCACAGCCCAGTCGAGCATACCAAATGCATTGTCAATGTCTGTTTTACCGTTACACTATACACACACACACACACACATACACACTGATCAACATATAAATGTATGTATGTATGTGGGGCCACAATCGCCGTCACTTTACGAGCACTGCGAAGGATACTCACTTTACACACTTATATACATGATATGCACACGTGTGTGTGTGTGCGAGTGTGCTGTAACGCAGTTGATATACAAATTGTAACTGTCTGTTTAACACACGTGCGTGCTGTGTATGTGTGTGAGGGAGAGAGAGAGAGAGGTAGAGAGAGGGGAGGGTTGGTGACTGGGCTGTATTGCCCCAAGCTTCGAAACGAAATGCCCATTTTCAGTTGGCCCTCAATGCGTTGGCTTACGTGCTCATATCTTTCGCTCTGTTCCACATCTCTATCTCTCTCTCTCTCACTCACTCACTCTGTGTCTATCTCTCTTCTGCTCGCTGCTCGTCACATATATGTGTGCGTGTGTGTGTGTTTGCATAAATAGACAATGAGCAAACAGCTTGCACGCTGAATGATAACGTAGGAGCCGCACAAAACCGAAACGGGAGCTCCAACAGGCAGGCAAAACAACAAGAGTAACAACAACGTGAACAACGACAACACACTTACTTATACACAGCATCGCATATAGTCGCCCATATATACATATCTATATACATGCATGTGTGTGTACGTGTGTATGTATGCGTGTCATCAAGTGTTGCCGAGGTCCTACCCTGTAAATGGGGCCTAACCTCAACTCAACTCAACTCAGCTCAAACTCAAACTTGGCTGCTAACAAACAACTTTTGCTACCTTTTTGTGTTGCGTGCTGCATAACGATTTGCAAATACCCTGGAAATGGCATATACATATATGGTAAATAATGAAATATTTGTGAGAGCTCTACTTAAACTTCATTTATATAGGGCAATAATATTTTATAAAAAATTCCTTTTATCGCTTTGAATAATTATAGTAATATTTACAATTTCCCATATTTTTATGATCCATTTCAGCCTTAAATTTCAATTTCGACTTTATTCGCTCAGCAGCTTAAAAAGTATTTCAAATGCTAAAGCGAACTCTTTTAAACAATTATATTTGCATATACATTTTTTGCATAACTGTATATTGTGTATATATAGTTTTTCGATACTTAGCTAGCTAAGCTTTAAGCTGTAAAAAAAAAGAAAACTTTTCAAGCATCCATTAAAATAAAATTTTACCAAAAATATGTTGGCTGCTCGGGCGTACAAGGAAAAAAACGTTGTTCTACCCTTTTTTCGCGTCGGTTCTATCCCTTTTCCCGCCTCCACTCAGTCAACCACGCCTCCTCGCTGCTGTCAGATTTGCATTGTCTTTTTTGCTTTAATTTTCATTTTCATAGATTTTTCTTGGCATCTTTTTTTTTGTGCTCGCTTTTTGTGCCATTTTCTGTGTTGAATGCTGTGGAAACTTTTTGGCATTTTTGCTGCGCTGCTTAAACTTTTATGCGCTGTGTGTGTGTGTGTGCTGGTGTGCGCTGGTGTGTGTGTGTGTATGCGTATTTCCGTGCAAAATTGTATAAATGTTTTTTGGCAGCCTCTAAACGGCAGCACAGGAAGCATCACCAGCAAAAAGGACGAACGAGCAAAGCACAATTTGCGCCTCTGAGTGAGGAGTGGGACGCGTGTTTATGGAGCAACGGCTGGAAGGAGACAGAGCCAGAGCGAGAACAAGAGAGAGAGAGAGAGAGAGAGGGAAGGAGACCAACGAGCGTGCGAGGGTGGGAATGACGATGGGTTTTGAGGTTGGGTTGCCTGTGTTGACTGTGCTCAACGTCCTTCGCACAATGTGGCGTATGCGTAATAATTAATACGCTTGAATTCATTAGTTGAGCAGATTTTGCATGCCATGCCAAGGATGTGTACACACACTGATGCTAAGGTGTGTGTGTGAGCAATTTATGTTTGCCTCTGTGTGTGTATAAAAGTTAATATAATTGTTGAGCTTTAACAATTGCTAAGGTCTGCAGGTAACAAAAAAAATAAAAATAACAAAAACTAATAAAGTGAGTAGCATAAAACATTTATTCACTAATCATAAAAAGCTGCGCTAACTCAGTTTAATTAGCTGTAAAAATGTTGGTTAAAGTTAAAGGGGAGTTTATAGTAAATATACATAATAATTTTTATTAATTTTAGTCAAATATTTCTTTTGTATAAAATAAATATAAATAGAAAATATAAGTATAGAAAGATGCTCAAAATGAGCTCTAAAATATCGGCTGACCGTTTCTCACAGTCTGCAAATAGGCGTGTTTTACTCACACATATAGAAAATACTCAGAGAGTAACTGAGTGCGTCGGTTCTTCAACGAGTTCGTTAGCGATCGCATAGATATTGTTGTGCTCGTCAAGCACATGTGTGAGGTGAAAATGTGAAGTATGCATGTGTGTGTGTGTGTGAAAGGGAAGCTCGTTTGCCTAGACTTTTTGCGTCAACTGCTCACTTACTTCTACTATCTCTCTCTCTCCCTCTCTCTCGTTGTACGAGCGTCAATCGTGTCGCTGCCTAAACGTTGTTCAGCAAGAGAGCAGCTCACGATTCAACGAATTCAAGCGAATACCAAAACGAAAAGAAACGAAGTTACTTTCTTAGAGCGAGAGCGTGAGAGTATGATGTCGGTTGATCTCATAAACAAAACGTGAAGTTTCAAGCGTTTCACAATTATTTGCGTGCCATTTGTTCCAGTCATATATAAATCAGCAATCTATACACACACACATATTTCGTATTCTCACTTAACATCAGTTGCTTCTAGTAAGTATCAGAATAAGAGTCTTTAGTAATTTAGTGCCATAGCAGCATGCAGCTTCTTCCCATTCCAAAACTTAATGTTTATATAATGATAAAGTTCGCTTTGATCTAATATGCGTCTCGAATTTATAATCAGGCATGACATAGTCTACGTGTTTCACACATTACGCATACGCCGTGTTGTAGACGCAAAATTCAAGTAAACATTTCCTCATTAGCTGAAACAATCTGCTCACTTCTCCAGACCTAACTTTTATTTCCCATTTGTTTTGAGTTTTGATGTTGTTGTTGTTGTTTATTTTTAATGGGGGTAGCACAAATCTTCATTGAGGGCGTTCGCAATGAAATTATTATTTAAATGAAAACAGCAACAGAATGACAACAGGCAAGCACCAAAAACCAGAGGGCGCCCACAGTGACAATGCCGGCGACAAAGGAACAGCAGCAAGAGCAAGAACAACAACAAAGCTTCGAAGCGAAAATGTTAATAATTACATAAATAACAACTAAAAACAAAACGACGAGCAAAATGTTTAAAGGAAATGGAATGGTGAGCAGAAAGAGGGAGAGAGAGAGAGAAAAGAAAGAACAGAGAGAAATATGAAAGCATGAGGGAAGTTTAACACCCTGTCTATGCAGCTATATGATATATACGAATATACAAAATTTGTATATATTAATTTATATATACACACATACATACATATATATATGTATGTTTGTATATATAACAAATGACAAACAGCAGCAGAAGGTGAAACACTCCATGCTGGGAGTCTCTGCGTCTGAGGGTTGGAGACGGATGCCGACGCGGAGCGCCAAAAGTGACAGCGCACAATATGTAATTATGTTTCATGCATAGCTACATACAAAAGTGTGCACACACCCTCACACACACACACACACATATACAGTCAAGCAAGAAATATGGCAAAGGATGCAAAAACGTTGGCAATTTGTGTCGCGTTTAAAGCGTGCGAGCGAGCGAGCAGCGTTTCAGGGGAACAAGAAGCAGTCGGTAGACATGGGCACAGAATGGAATGGGAACACAATGGAATGGGAACACTCACAGACACACACATACATGCACTCACCCACTCACTTATAGAGAGAAGGTGAGTAAATGCGTGTGGCTTTTATTACGCGCAAAAGGTAGAGTAACTGGCGACAGCAAATCCCTTAAAACATATGAGACGAAAAATGTCATTCAAATTTAAATCATTTATTGATTATTACGTTAAAGAAAAGGCATGCTTGAGCTGTGCAAGCAATTCAGCGCTTTTAAGATAAACAAATAAAATGTAGACGCAATTGCTTCGCATTCTATCTCACGCCAGCGCTCATTCAGGCTTTCTCTTCATCTCTTTGGCATGATGAGTTAATTAATTGAAAACGTTGACGTCGCTTTGCAAAATGTCAATTACATTACAATTGCGGTGCGCTACCTTTGACCTTAGCTGGCGCCCACAGCCATTGATTTCCGAGCGCCGTAAAGTATGCAACAAAAATGTAAAAAGTAAAACAAACGACAAAACGAGCAGGACAAATAAGGCAACAAAGCCAGCTGGGTGAGAGGGACAGCTGCTATTTATATAGCTATGTGTCACAGTGTTTACTATCTCTGTGTGTGTGTGTAGGAGTGTGTGTGGGCGTTATAAATGCCAATTGTAGGCGACTTTAACAAAGGCAAATATGTTTGAGCTTAGAATCGGAAAGTTTGTCAGCGTGTGGCGTCATAGCACGCCAATGACGTCATGGCATTAGATTTATATATACAAACACTCACACTCACTCATATATTTTATATTTACGCGTATATATTAATAGCGTACAAATATAGGCAAATTCGAAATGCTTAAGAGAGCCCAACACATTTATTAACCTTCAGCAGCCATGCGGCGTTAACCTTCGCGAGCCCCTCTTTTAATTGGGAACAGCTTAGCAATAACAAGCACACATACACACGCACACTTGCGTACACTCAAGCTTGGCTGGAGGCTATGTGGCTGCTGTTCCGCCCACACAGCGTCAACCTTCGGCTCTGTAACGGGCTGTGCGAGTAGCCTCGACCCATAAATACAAAAACCTGCCAGCCAGTCTGTGTGTGGGTGTGTGTGTGTGTGTGTGTAGATAGTAAAACGCACCGGCAAACTGAACTACCAAATAACATTCTAAAAACGCCCACAAAGGACAAAAAACCCTCCACGCACCGAGCCAAACGTAGACGACATAGAAAAGTCCTTGTTGCTTGCTTGCCTTCAAGCTGTGCCAAGTACACGGGCACAGGAGCTGGCATTACACACACACATACATGCAGAGAAAAAAAAAACAAAGCCAAGGCCAGTTCGGCATTGTCGCCAGCATGTGGCACAGGTGTAAGCCACCTGGCTATGCCCAACTTTGTTGCAAGTGAATAATTTGCCAGCAGCAGCTTGAATCAGGCAACAAATTGATATTCATTTTTAGTGGACACTCAGCAACTAAAGCTAATGCAGAGGATTTATGGATTCCAGAGTTTAGTTTGTGATGTGAAAATTGATTATGGCCAGGCTAGCAGCAGAGTCAGATTACAGCTTGAATCGCTTTGCAATTTAGCTCTTAAGCGGCTTTAAGACTTGAAATACTTGAGAGTATTGTGAAATCAAGAGAAATTAATTATTAAATATGCATTTAAGTATTCTAATAGACTGATTACTGAGGAGATTGATATAGATAATTCATATTTCATTTATTTATTCATTTTTATTTATTCCATTTGCCACCTGAACTGTACCAGAAGTTGGCCCTAAAGCCACCCCTAGTATAACTTTGGGCAGCTTTAATTAATCGATAAATTCGAACTGTTTATGAGCAATGCGAAACGAATTAAAGTTAAAACTTGAGATATTTGAGTAATTTGGCACACTGTGGTCAGCAGAGGCATTGAGAAAGATAGTTTTTGACATGGGAAACGGTTTCGCAGCTCCTATCTAAATTTCCAAGTGAACACGCTTATAAAACGCACAACGCTTATCGCCACCAAAGCGCACTAATTCCAATATAAATAGCCGGCCACTGCGAGCCGCAGAAGGCGCAACCACAACGACAACCGCAGGCCGAGCCGCAGCCGCAGCCGCAGCCGCTACACATAACAAATGCTACCCAATAAAACCAGTCCGATAACTGTTCATAGCCGATTAACCGAGCGGCACGCAAAGCGAACCAGACCAGAGACCAGAGACCAGAGATGGACGGATGGACAGCAGCAGCCAGAGGCAGTTGCAACAGTTGTCGCTGGTTGTTTGATGAGCGTGAAATACAACAAAGTTGAGAACAGCAGCAGCAGCAGCAGCAACAAGTGCGACAGCCTCTACAAAGAGCGAGAGAGACAACAGAAGAAGAAGAGAAAGATCAAGAGAGAGGGAGAGAGAGAGAGAAGGTGAAGGTGGCCAGGCCACTGTCTCAGTCCTCGCTGTCTGCGTCCAGTTCTGGCTGACAAAACGATCGTAAATAATTTTTATTTCATCTTTAAGATACGAAACTAGTCTGAGCTGGCTGCGCAGTCGGCAACGCTGCCATCGCAGTCGCCGTCGACAGCAGCTCAAGAATTTAAGAAAGTTTTTCGCAAACAAAAGGCGATGATGCATATAAAAACAAAAGCCATTGGCGGTATCTGGTAACAGAGCGACAGAACGTACTCTTCTCGAGCCTCGGGGCAGCCACTAATGATAGCCCTGGCCTCAGCTCCAGCTAGAGGATCAGCTCAGCAAAGGTAGCACAGGTGAGCGGCAAAACTTGGGCATAGATCATGCAACCAAATGACGTTTGGTCTGCGTATCAGCTCAAGAGCTGTAGCCGTAGCTGTGGCTGTAGCTGTGGCTGTGTACGTTGCTCTTGCTCTGGCTCTGGCCTTGCCTTTGCCGTGTGTGACCTGTGTCAATGGCCGCAAACGCAAACGGAGATGCAGACACATGGCAAGCCAAGGCAGGCCTGGACTAAGCCAGCCAGTCGAGCTCATCCTGGCAGAATGCGCGCAATTGAAATGAAAATATTCGCAAATTGGCTGCGCCCTGCGACCGTTGCGATCTGTTCCTCAAACTCTTTACAGCTCTTCACCTCACCCCCATCTTACCACCAAGTAGACGGCAATCTCTGGTTAACTCGACAACTTCGCTTGGCTCCCAGCGATTGCTCGGGCAGAGCATGAGGAGTCTATGGAAATGGTCAATGCTGTGGATTGCTTAAGAAAGTAATGATTCGTTCTGCAAGTCAAGTTAATGAGCATCTGGAATTTATTAGAGCAGAAGAGCAACAAATAAAAGTAAAAAAATTTAAAAAAATAATAATAAAATAAAAAATATTATTATTTATATAATATATTATTATTATCAATTAAATTTTACTGTATCTATATTCAATTGCAATTCTTTATTTAAATACTAGCAAAATGTTATTTATTTAATTTAATATGCAAAAATGTTGTTTATCAATTTATTTAAGGCGGATATCTATCAGATATTCATCTGGGCAGCTCTTAGTTCGAAACATGGAATATATTTATATATCTATAACTAACTAACTTGATAGCTTATTGAGCAGTTTGAACTTCAGTTTGTCTTGTACAGGAATTTCTAGTCTCAAATTTAATTTTTGCTTTTCTATTATTGCCCTTTCTTCCTCTAGCCTAGCAAATCTCTATAGCTTCAGCTTTGCTTCTGCAGGGTATTAGCACGTTCAAATATGTTTGCTGGCAAAAATAATTTATTTCTCATTTTGCTTTGTCGCATTTGCTGTTGTTGTTATCGTTTTTGTTGTTGTTGTCGCTTGCTCTGTGAATGTTTTCATTTCCAGGCGAGCATGTCGATTTATTTGAATTTAATCTCTGGCTTAACATGTTGCGCTCTGTGCTTCAGTTCAGTTCGCTTCTACTCAGTTTATTTATTTTTTTTTGGTTTTTCGGTTTTTGTTTGGCTGCTGCATTTAGCATTTAGGAGGCCTGGTATAATACAACATCGATGCTCTGGGTGTTGCTTGTGGCAGGTCAAAGAGCTGAGTCAACTGTCTAGGCAGAGTCAAAATAATTGCAAAGCCCTAGCGTAAGAGACAGTTGCAGATACCAGTTGGCCCCCAACTCGAACATTTACAACTAATAGAAGCATTTTATGACCGACTCTGTGTGTGTGTGTAGGAAGGTGTCCGGCATTTCCTGGGCCTCACTGTGCTTGGAGCTTAAGTTCTAGTCGACGACCGCAGTGGAATTTGATTTATTTTATTTGGCGTTAAAAAGCCAAGCTGAATGATCATGTTTGGTGATCATCGCACTCGATACGAGCAGAACCAATGAACCCAACGGACGACGACGACGACTACGACGACGACAACAACGAAGAGCAACATGTGTATGTATCTGGGCTTTGCAATTGGACACGGATAGCTCAATAGACACAACAGCAGCAGCAGCAGCAATGGCAGCAATGGCAGCAGCAGCAACGGCAGCAGCAGCAGCGCTTGTTGCCTTCGCCTCGCTTGGCTTATTAGATGAAGGCATATAATAAAAGTGTTGCGGCTGCCGTGGAGTTGCAAAAATCTGGGAATTGCAAGTGGGCTGGGAGGGAGGTGCTGGCAATGCCACAAACCAGTTGGTAAAAGTTGGCAAAAAAGCAAAGCAGCTTAGATGCATTTTTACAGCCAAGAGACTGGCACCTCTCGTCCCGCTACTCCGTACTCAAACAGCGATCTGTGCCCCGTTCAGGTTTACGTTGCGTTTGTTGCCTCGTTCGTTGGCTTTAATTTTTCCATTTGTTTTGGCATTTAAAAATGCGCTTCCTTGTGTGCCCATGAGAGCATTTCGCTGCATAGACACACAGTGTAATAGAGATAGTGACAGAGTGAGAGAGAGCGAAGAGAGAGAGAGAGGGAGAGAGAGGCAGAGCGAGCGAGAGGGGCAGAGTGTGTGGCAGGCCAGCAGCAACTTCTTGCAACTTGGCCTTAGTTCTTGGCCAAATGCAAAAAGCATTGAATTCCATGGATACTATTGACCCCAGAGCTCTGGATGAGCACAGTTTTGGCAGCGGCTTCTAATGATGTTGTTGTTGCTGCTCTTGTCATCAGTGTTGTTGGAGCTATTGCTGCTGCTGCTGCTGTTGCTGCTGCTGTTGCTGCTGTCTTTTGTGTGTCTCATTTAAATTTATTAAATTATATTTTGCCAACGTTGACGGCGACTCTTTAAGCACGCATACATATATATATACATATGCAACAAGTTGCTGTTGTTGTTGTACGAAAAAAAAAACAAACCAACAAAATAAACGCAGCGAATGCGCATTTCCAAGAATTTCGAGCAGCTGCTTCCTGTGCTTCAGCGCAATTTTTGCAGCAGTTGTCCACAGCGCTGTGGCATGTAAATTGCAACAACAACAACAACAACAGCGAGAACAGCAGCAGCAACAAAAGATACAAATACAGAGATACTAAAGCTCAGAAACAACGCACAAAATGTGCATCAGACACGGATCTTAACATTTAATAAGCGCAGATTGAATGATTTGTGAGAGACCTAAGAGCAGTTGCACTGGCTGCGCGAAGAGTGCAGCTAATATGCCTGAAATGTATTGCTATTGACAGGGTATATTGATCAAAGGCAAATGCCTAATGGCCAAAAGCCTGATTGGCTTAAATATGCATATTGATGCTTGAAGAGCATTGACTGATTGCAATTTGATTGAACGTGAGTCAACTGTGATATTAAGTAGCTAAGAGAATTTCAACTGTCTAATGAGATTATGAAGCGATTATAGATGCGGAAAACATTTTCGTAATAAAAAAAATAAATAAATAAATTTAACATATGTACATATGTGTATATATGTATACATATATATATGTCGGAGAATTATGTAAATAAAGGCATCGATTGGCAATATCGATAGTTACTTTCTGTGGGTGGCAATATCGATAGTTACATGCTGTGGGCGGCAGTTGGGGTTACCCTAATTGCTGAGTGTGGTTCGTGTTCGTAGTGTTGGAAAACGGCAATGAGTGAGGTTGCCAGAACTAAAGAAAGTTCTAGAGAGAGACAATTAGAAAAATATGCGAGAATGAACACACGTGAACGTAATGCACAGAGCTCCATTCGACAATGCAAATGGGAATATAGATGGAGACCCGACATATATATAGAATATTCTTTTTAAATGCCATCTGAAGTTTTACTTAAAATAAATTAAATTTCTTTTTATAGCCTTTAGGCCTTACTACTTGTTGATCATAGACATCATCAATGTCAATTCTCTTCATCTCATAATCTTTATTCATTCTTAATTATTATTTTGTGTTTAGCAAATCGATTTCCACTTCAGTTTGACTGAGGCACAAAACTGAATCCTTTAGCTGTTCAAGTGGCTGTTGAATAGCCAAATGTTTGTTGTGCATCTGTTTGATGTACAATGTATATAATACAATGTGGCATGAGTTGCATGTTGCGTACGGATCAACGTTGACTATGTGCCTCTCACTCGCTCTCTTTGCTTTTCGTGCGCTTTGCATCTCATTCTGTCAACAGCTGTCAGACGGCAGTTGAAGAGCGCACAAAAGGGAAGATCGCTGTCGAAAAATTTATTAAATAATAATATTAAATAAATAATAAATAAAAAACAACAGGCATATACACATATAAGATGTGCGTGAGGCTGTCCTCGACTGGCAGTTGTTGTTGTTGTTTGCATTTAATGACTGAGCGAGCGACAGTGCCAGGTGAAATACGAACAGTTGCCAGATACCCAGACAGACCCAGACCGAAACCGAAACCGAAACCGAGACCGAGACTGAGACCGAAACGCGGACCGACAGGACAGACTCAAAGAGCTAAACACAGACAGGTACAACAAAATATATATATATATACATATATATATATAAAAAAAAAAAAAAAACAACAAAAATTATGGAGGATGCGGCCCTGTGCACAAGGCGAAGGTGGAACGCGCGCGCCTGCCTGGAATGTCGTACCAGTCACAAAACGGAGACGAAGACGAAGATGAAGCTGCAGTTGGCCAAAAAGAGGGCAAGGAGACGGCAGCTGGAGCAGGCCTAAAGCCATGCCAGGCCGCAAGAGCTCAAGACTTTGTTTTAAATATTTAAACTTGCTGCAGGATCCAACTTCAACTTCAACTCCGAGTCCAAGTCCATGTCGACGGATCTTTGATGTTTTTTGCTGCACTGCCGATTAAAAAAAAAAAAAAAAAAAAATTATAATGAGCGACGACGACGACGGCGACGACGACGGCCGCACTCGTATTTTATATTTTTGCCTCTCGATTTTTCGTTTCGATTTCGCATTTAGAGGCACAAGAAGAGACCGAACGAGGCCCGGGTCGGCTCAGCTCAGCACAGTTCAGTTCAGTTCAGCTCCAACAACTGTTCGAGCCGTCTTCCCCTTGCTACAATGCCCCTCCCTTGGGTAACCCTTTGGCACTTAGTCAGTCATTTAGTCATTGGCCCGGCGACGACGTCAGATTGCGTCTGTTATTATTTTTATGTGCTTTTTCTTTGTCTTTTGCACCAATTTCTGCAAAATTTACTTAAATGCCACAGACCCACACACACATGCACGCAACTTGTGAAGAGGCAAAGCTAACTGCAGCGCCTCGTTCTGGCCATGCACAAAAGATATAAAAGATACAACAGATACAAAGATACATATGCATGCACATGCATGTAGCTTATATAAATTTATATATAAATATATACATGTCTGTGTGTGTTTATTTATATGTACAATCGCTCTGCTCATAATCCACTTTAATTTGTCTTTTGGCTGCCGCTTTTGTGGCTCGCTTCTTTTTCCCATTCTTTCTTTCTTGCTGCTGTCGCTGCCTGCACGAAGAATTTTAATTGAAACGAGTTTCAGACTTCAGTACTCAGCTAAACGTAGGCCAAGTCCAAGAGTCTGCCACTGCGACCGCTACTGCCACCGCTACTGCCTCTGCCGCTGCCTCTGCCTCTGCCTAGACCTGGGTCAAGTTTGCTCAAATAAAACTCCCACAGTCAACGAAACGAAACTGGTCACAGCTAGCCCAGAGGCTGCCTCGACTTGCATCCTCCTGGCTGAGCCTTTACTCTTAGCTGCTCTTTAGGCATAACATTCAGATGTTAGAAACTGGAGCATGTGATTGGCTCACAGAGATAAAGTCTTATATAGTAGATGAACTAGATCTGAGATCTAGGATAAATGATTAAGCTTCTCTAATTATTCACAGCTTAATTGTTAAAGAAATGCTAAAAGTTGCAAAATATATATATTTATTTCTCTTTAATATCCATCGAATGGCATCAACAATTCAGAGTATGAAATAGCTCGTCAAATGAGCGCAATCTCATAGACTTTTCCTTGGTGTTCGGTTCAAGTTTTGGGCTATGGAGCCCAACGAACCCAAGCGGATTCCATTTATTTTGACAATTGTGCTCGTATCTATTGAGTCTCAGAGCAGAGCTGATTGCTGTTTAGTGAGGCCAAACGCAAATATTGCTGACAAAACACTCGACACCTGATGCCATCTACTGGTATTCGAGCCCAGTTGTGGACGTGGACCAAGCAATTTGTCTAGAGCTGACCAAACTGGTCGCATGCACGTGCACTGACCAAGAGAGTGAGAGAGGGCGAGAGAGAGAGAGAGGACGATTCTAAACTGGTCAAGTACAGGGACAGGGACTGGCTTGAACCTGAGCCGGTTGCTCAAAAACGACAAACAGCAAACAGCAATTTGCAAAAAACTATTGACCTCAAAGTGGAAACGGCAGCAGGCGGGGCAGCGCGTCATGCGCTTGGCGGTAACTTCATATGAGCTAAGTGCCCTCTGCTAATTGAATTCCAATGGCAATACAATATTTTTGGGCTATTATGTTATTACCAAAAGATCGACGCGTTCCATCGTCCATCGGCCATGGCTCGTCCCTTCACTTGGTCATGGCAATTGGGCTGAACTTTCTTCGGGAGCCCACGTATCATTAAATTCACACCCGAACGAAGCCAAGAGGAGTGCAGGACTCAATTGGGAATTATGTTGTAATGCGTTGTGGTAATTACAATTTGTGGCCGGGTTAATGCGCATGTGCAACAACACGTCAACAGACGCACACGCAGCCAGAGCTGAAGTTGTTTGGCTGCTCACAAACAGAGCGAGAGAGAGAGAGAGAGAGAGAGAGAGAGAGAGGTGGAGAGGGACAGCCAAGGGAGAACTGGGAGTCTGTGGCAGCAGGAATGAAATTTGAAACTGGCTATGCTTGTAAAATGGCCCAAACATGCGCCACAACAGTTTGCCAACAGTGGCAAAGCAAGCTGATCAAGCGACAGTTTTTTGTGGATAAGGCGACAGGAGCGCAGCGCGCGCCTGAAGAGGGCCTAAAAGGGAGCAGCAAATAACTATAAATGATGAGAGCGTGTAATAGTATAATTAATTAATATTATTCAAGTAAATTGTAGAACGAGCTGAGGTAAGTTTGGAATGCGTGGGCAAATGCTTTTAGCTTTAGCGCTGTACTCTCAGCTCAGAAGTCCCATAAATACTTTAATATAATATAATATTATTAATATTTAATATTATTACTTTTATAAATACGTATTACAACACTCTACAGCTGGCGCCCAAAACCCGCCTAAGCGCTCCTGTTGCAGCTGCTGCGCATGGCCGTGGCGCAGGCGCTGTTTAGGCAACAGCAACAGCAACAGCAGCAGCAGCAGCAGCTGCAGCTCGAAGTCAGCGCGCACGCAGGTGCTGAAAACTTAATTATTGTATAACGCACGACTCGTGCAGTCGGAGGATGAAGATCGGAGGATCTGGTTGCTATAGCTGCTGCTTGGGCGCTTGCTAAAGTATTCGCGGCAGCAGTCGCTGTGCGCATTTGAGTTAATTAATATTTTTTGCCTGCTGCTCGACATTGATGTGATGTTGTTGTTGTTGTTGTTGTTGTTGTACAAAAATGTTTTATTAATTTTCTTAATTAATTTTATGCCATTGAGCGCTGATAAATGTCAAAGCATATGAGTTAACCAGCTCCGAGTCTCCCTCTCTCCCTTCTCGTTTGCTCTGCCTGTTTTGCTATTTCTTTCGCACTTGCTTTCACTGCGTTTGGCGAACTGGTTTCTGTGCGCGCAGGCGCCAAAGCGCATGTTGAGGCTAATTGCAAACACCAACAACAACAACAACAACAAACAGGACACTCAGCAATTAGCGCACGCGCTTAATTAATTAAGCCAGCAACAGCTTCCTTTTTGTTTGCTGTTGCCCTATTTCAAATCAAAGCTGCTTAGGCTATCTTGTTGGCTGTGCATACCCGGTTTGCATACGCACAGGGTACAGGTGTAACTGTCACTGAGTGTAACTATTTATGACTTAAACGAAATCGCCGTTGCATATTCTCACAGCCTGCGCATCGAGTTAGCTGAAGAATGTGGCCAATGCCGTTGTTGCTGCACAGTGGGGCAAGGGCTGTCAACTGCTGTGAGTCTAGCTAGCAGAGCATCAATTTCTGAGTTTGCAAATAAATATTTTAGAAATAGAAGAAGAATAAGAAAGCAAAAATATGCAATTGGAAATTTCTTAAAATTCCTTTCAAAAAAAAGCTTTAGCTACGAACTTGCAGCAATTTACTATTACTGAGATTGGATATTGGAGATATTGAAGTATTTTATATTAAAATATGATTAATAAACTGCAATAGCCACTGTAAACTCTTAAATTATCTTTTACAATTTAAAGGCATTTCGTAATTATTCCACTTGTCTTGGAATGTCTAGTTATCTTCGCCCCACTGTGCATTGTCGTCGAGCTAAACGAGTTTTCCCCCCACCAAGCAGGCTCTCGCCTGCGTGATGGTAAAAAAAGAGTATGCAATTGAATGATTGATTACTTGACTGATTGATGATTGAAGGTCTTCGCTTCGCTTTAAGTGACTGCCGACATGTTCACTGGGTGTTTCGGTGTTAATTACAGCGACAACTCGGCAACTGAGCAACTCGGCAACTCGGCTGCTTGGCAGCTTGGCAAGTGGCTGCTTCGCCAACTCAGATAGCTGACATCAATTAAGCATAAATAGCGCATAAATAGCGCATAAATAAATAAGCAAATCAACTACTAAATATGTGCATTCGCCTACAATTAATCGTCGTCTAATACTGTCACTCATTCACGCGTATTTCTCAACGCTCTTTGCGTTGGCTTGGATTGTCATTGAGAACTCTTACGCAGCTCTCAATTAACTGCCTGATGTAAGCATGATTAAATATAGCATTTAAAACGACAAGTCGCTTACGAGCCTAGTTGGATGTATGCCAAAAATTGTCACAAGTGTCAGCTGCTTTTCACTGATTGATCTGCTCAAGATGATTGACTAAACGACAGACTAACTGTTGGGGTTAAATAAATTAAAGTTTTTTTGATATTGTTTATTAATGTATGCTTATAAATTTATCAATTAAATTGCGTGACTAATCAGCTGACAGCTCATAACAGCAGTTTGAGCTGCTAACTAACTAAAAGATTGACTGATTGATGAACTGCTCAGCTGATTGATTCACTAACTGAGTAAAGGGCTGGAATAAAAGGCTGATTAAGTTATTGATAGCTTGACTAACTGATTGATAAAATGTATTGTTAATCAGCACAAAATATTTCTAAATTTAATCAAACTTAAGCTTGCTTGAGTGCTTTCTTCTATCAGCTTAATATGCATATTCTCTGCCATAAATATAAACTATAACTTACAATATTGTACTATTGATTAGGCTCAATTTTAAATCAATTGCAGAGCATTTGCTAGTCGCTCGTTTAGTTAAGCTTCAATGAATATTTGCTGTTGAACGAATGCCGTTGATAAAAGCATTTGCAAACACATTCACACACACGTTGGCACACTCACCCACAGGTATTTCGATAGCAACACGCAGTTGAATGTAAAATGCAAACAGAAATTGCATGATGCTCGCTGCTGCTGCTCCTGCTGCTGTTGGGCCGCCTCCTGCTGCTGCCCGTCCTGCCTCATGGTGCTGGTCTGTGTTTCTACGTATGCTGTGTACAAATACGAGTTTTATGTATGTTATTTACTCAAACGGTGCAGGCTGGCAGGCCACCGCAACTGTGCGCCTCGGAGGCTGCATCCTGCAACAACAACAACAAACCTGCGCCGGGCCAACGAGGCAACTTTGTCATTTGCATAACCTCTGAGCGGAGTGGGAGGCCAGCGCTTTATTTTAAAGCAATTTAAAATATTTAGTTGCAATTACATGTCAACAAATACGGCAGACAGCATAGCATACTGAGAGAGAGAGAGAGAGAGAGCACGACAAGGACAACAACGCCAGCTCGCTTTATTTATTGACAAATACAAACACAAATACAAATATAAATATAAATACAAAGGAGCTATGCTCTTTAGCATGCTAGCCATTTGAGTATTTCACTGGACATGCTGGACTTTGAACTCGATGAACGGTAAAAAAAAAGCACACACATAAAGAATTGAGAGATTTTTGTATATTGCGCAACGGTGCGTATGATTATTTTAAGTTAGCCCTGGCCAAATATTGCGCATACGCAGCTCGGGCCAGACCAGTGGCAAAAACTAGAGTCGAGAGTCTAGACAATGACAATGCCAAACGGCAGACAGCACAGTTAAAGGCAGAGCAGTCGAAAAGAGATAGATAGACAGATAGAGAGAGAGAGAGGGAGAGAGGGAGAGGGGGAGAGCGCACGAGACGAGACGTCGCCGACAAATGGACAGAAGATTTAATGGAAAAGTTGCTTCTGTTGTGGTGGATGGCAGACTGCTGCAGCACGAATCCAGCTCCAGCTGAATCAGGCAGGCAAACAAACCAAACTGGCAACAAATAAACGCCAAAGGAACACCGAGCAGCGAGCATTGCGAGCACCTTTAGCCCAGGTTGTCTGTTGGCTTAACGTTGCCTTTCATATGCCTGCCACATAGTCCTGTACATAGAGGCAGGCATTTACTTAATGTGCGGCTCGGCTCCATGCTGCATGCCTCCTGCTGCTGCTCCGGCTGCAACCACCTCGCCAAATGGCAGGTAACATTCAACGCAATTTCGCCGACAACAAAACATGAAACGAAAACCAATGAACGCCGCCAGCAGCAGCAGCAGCAGCAGCAGCAGCAGCGTATCGTTCGCCATAGTCTATTGTAGCTCTGCCTGCCTGACTATGCAGCTGATTGCTGCCTTCGTTCATTGTCTGCTTAAAGTTTGCCAGCAAACTGAAGTTTGTCGAATTTGCAACTGAGAACTTGCAGCTGAGCACTGAGACTGTTAATTATTAATTGCTGCAGCTGATCAATAAACATACCTGACTGCTTGACTGCGAACTGCCAACAATGGTTAGGATAGGCGCCTTAGCTGCAGTGCATGAGAATCGCATTGAAAGGCGGCTGAGATGGAAACTGTATGAAATATAGTGAGAAGGACTAAAGCAGATTGAGTGATAGAAGGAATTGAACAGGAAAGAAAAGTAATGGAAATATGAAAGTAGAAGAGAGGTGCAAAACGAGGGACAAGAAGTGAGAGATAGAATAGAGCTGAGAGAATAGAGAAGTGAACAAATAAACAAAAACTGTATGAAAGAAGGTGATAAGGACTAAAGCAGATTGAGTGATAGAAGGGATAGAAAAGGAAAGTAATGGAAATATGGAAAGTAGAGAGCGATGAGAAGGGGAGAAAAACGAGGGACAAGAAGTGAGAGATAGAATAGAGCTGATTTATATATATAAATATATTTACAGATAGAGCAAAAGAGAGAGAGAGAGAGTGGTAGTAGTAGAAAGACACAGTTAGATCCACAACTAATGAGAGCATCATAATAGAAACTAAAACGAATGTATGATAGCATGGAGTGAAAGGGAGAGCCACGTATATAGAGTACAGCAGATGGAGTGAAGGAATTCCAAGAGATAGAAGAAGAATCAGAGCGAAGCATAGTGTAGATCAGCACTTGATTAATGCCATGATTGAGTAAGCAAAGGCGAGGCATCGAAAGAGAGAGACAGAGAAAGGGAGAGTGAGAGAGAGAGAGTGATTGAACTCTATTCAGTTCATTATTAGTTGATATTTCAGTTTATGCGTTAATTAACTTACTCGCGTCTACAGTGGTAAATTTTCATTTAGCTAGTTTATTTATTTAATTTATTATCAAAATAAGCCCAGCTCCAACAACAAACAGACGAGCAAAGGGGCAGCCAGCCAGCCAGCCCTTTGATTACGCATTTACCGAATGTGTTATTTTAATTTATAGCCCGTAATTTGCAACAAAACAGCGGCGGTGGCATAGCCGACACATGTGACACTTGCAACGGCAACAATCAACAAGAAGCAGAAGAGAAGTTAAGCATTTACAATTTTGCAATATTTGAAACCGCAGCCGGCAAACCGACTATCGGGGCATGTTGTGATGTAGCTGGCGGTCTGTTCCATGCTGTGCACATGTCATTACACTGCCCATTACAGTGAGAACACCTCTTCGCTCACTCTCTCCCTCCCTCACTCTCTGTGTGTCTATCACTGTCTCTCTTTCAGTCAGGACACATGGCATAAGCCCCCGAACAATCCTACAAACGGCTTCAATCAACAGCTAACAGCAAGCGCACAATATGTGGGTGGCAGGATATCGTCGATTCTAGCCATTGTTGTTGTGTTGTGTTGTGTTGTTGTTGCGCATCAGCTCTGTTAACAACAACAACAACAGCAGCAGCAGCAGCAACAACAGACAGAGACAGCAACACGTCGCATCATCATCAGCCGCAGCATTCAGAGAGACGCAGACTTATTATGTGAATTTATACGCTTGGGCAAACGAGCTGTGAGCGTGTGTGTGAATATCCCCTTACAATTACCACAGTGCACCACGGATTATTCATTACATTATGCTTTTCATGTCTTATGTGTTAATTATAATAAATATTATCACGTATTTTCCTCAGAGCTCTCTCTTCCTCTAATAAAATCATTGCTTTCAGCTCATCTTACTGTAGTTACTCGAAATGCCCTGAGTTGAGTTTGGATGCTGCTGACTTTAATATTTTCTATTCCTATCTTTATTTTCTTTCTTCATCTCTAATTTTGTATTTTTATTAATTTTCCTTTTTCTCACTAATATTTTTTTTATTTTAAAAATTATTATAAATTGTTAGGTTAATATCATGCCAGAGAACCTATAATTCTAATTTAAGTTTTCAATTAACACATTCTATTTTTCTTAGTTTCAATAGTATCACTGACCATTTTTGGCTGTGAATTGGGGCATAGCTGGCCGGTCTGGCAAATAAAACACCTCCATCGGGTTGGTGATACTATTGTTATTTTAACGTTTTGTACTTCTGGTTAGGCTTTATGTTTATATAATTTTAATTTTAATTTTCTTTAGTTTGACTCACGAATTGTCAACATATTACAAATAAAATAAAATAAAATAAAAATGTGTATGTGCGTGTGAGTGTGTGCTGTTGCCCGGGCAAATGTTATGCAAATTTGCAACGAGCGCGCGTGTAAATTGTTGTATGCATTGTTACCTTATAAAAACAGCGTAATTTTTAAATGGATTTTTCGCAAAAAGTGATTTTCCATACAAATTAACAAAAAAACAAAGGATAGAAAGTGTGTGTGAGAGAGAGAGCGAAAGAGAGAGGGAGAGAGGGAGAGAGAGATGACAGTCTGTATGGGTTATTTATGCGAAAATGTTGTGGAAAATGCGGTGAAAATGTTGCATATGGCACAAAAACTGCAAGTGGAGCATTAATGAATGTTAAATGCTCTACGTTAAAGATACCCTATAAAATGTAAAATATAGAGTGTATATCAATTAGCACATAATCTAAGCTGAGCTACACATTTAGAGCTCCTATTTAATGCTCAATAATTGATAGCTATAAGATAAAGACATTTGCTTCAATTTATTGCTGATTTTTGCTATTTATATACGTAAAAATATACCCTGTTAAATATATATGTTAAAATAAGGTATTACGATAAATAGTGGTAAGACGTTTGTAGTATGTTCACATATCGAATGCTCACTGTACTTAGTTATATATAAGCTACATAAGACAACATAAGAAAAACACACTGTAACTACAGCTACGAAACTTTCTGTACATCGTCTGATGCAGAAGCTTTTAAGCATTATTCAACCGCCTGATGCTAGGCGATGCTGCAGCTTTCTAACGGCAGTGTCAGGCCACTCTTAAGCTTTGTCGCTGCCAGCTGCCATCAAAGCCAGCGCGACTTGCAAGCTTTACTCTTAAGTCAAGATCAGAATCAAAAGAGAGAGAGAGAGAGAGAGAGAGAGAGCGACAGCTACACTTGCTTTAAACTCAAACAGAATAAAATAAGTGTTCAGAGAGATAGATACAGTTGCTCTGAGCTTAAACAAACAAATCAAATAAAGTGAATACTTTATCAATACAACTTTTGTTTGCGTATGCTTGGAACGTAGATACTCTCTGTAAATATATTACATTTAATTGGTAATCCTTCAAAGTCTCTCTTGACTTTCAGTCAAAAGAGAGTTTAAGGGAAACTAAAAAAAGATAGGTATATAATATACCTATCTTTTTTTAGTTTCCCTTAAACTCTCTTTTTATGAAAGTGTAATAAATGCCCAATAAAATATTTGAAACAAAAGCTGAAGCTTTATAAATATAATTCACATAAAAATTTAACACAGAGTCTTTTCGCTTTTATTTAATGCTATGCACATTTAACGTAAATAAATAATTTAAATAAATATGATTAATAATAAAAAATAAAGGTATATACCCTGTAAAATATGATGCATTATTAAAAGCAAAAGCTGAGCTGTTGTTTAATGTTGTGCTGTGATTGAAAATACCCTATAAATATATAGAGTTAAATTTGTATAGAAATTATAATAGAAAATGTATAATGTATATGTCGGAGAATTATGTAAATAAAGGCATCGATTGACAATATCGATAGTTACATGCTGTGGGTGGCAGTTAGGGTAACCCTAATTGCTGAGTGTGGTCCGTGTTCGTAGTGTTGGAAAACGGCAATGAGTGAGGTTGCCAGAACTAAAGAAAGTTCTAAAGAGAGACAATTAGAAAAATAGCGAGAATGAACACACGTGAACGGAATGCACAGAGCTTCAGCGTCATGAGTAAAAGGATTATAAATACGGCTTTTGAATCGACTCTGGTCGCATCCGACGATGCAAATGGGAATATAGATGGAGACCCGACATATATAATATTCCTACAGGATATAAAACAGTATACCAAAATTCAAATTAAATTACATGTTTTATATACGAACTAAGGCACTCGCAACGAAACATAAAAAACGAAAAGCGATTCAATTGTTGGCATTTTACCTCACAGCAGTTTGGCAATTGGATAGGCATATATATATAAATATATATATACATACAAAACATATACACATATCGAAAGCTGTAGCGTATATGAACATATGTACACAATGATTGAGATATTTGTATTTGCATATATTGCATTGTATATTATGTCTTTTTTTTTCAGGGTATTTGCGGGAGCGGGCAAACGTTTATTTAAGCGAGTGCATTGTAATTATTTTGAAATTTATTATTAAATTAATTTTAATTGTAATAATGCGCATGTTAAAATGCAGCTGTGTCGCTTTTTCTACATTGATTTTAATTTATTTATTCAGCACGTATGCAGCGTGTGTGTGAGAGAGAGAGAGAGAGAGAGAGAGAGAGTGCGTGCAGCGAGCGTTAATCATTTTCATTGGCAAAATAAAATGATATTAAAAATGCATTTTAATGCATAAAGAGAATTTGCAATGTTTACAGTTTGACACACACACACACACACAGAGAGAGACAAACACAAATACGAACACGCACACACACGCAGCAGCAGCAGCCGACCGCATTTTATGCCTCATCTAATTGCAACTGTGTGCGTGTGTGTGTGTGTGTGTGTGCGTATATTTTAATTAACCCAAAAAGCCAAAACAAATGTCGACTCAGCTAACAGTGGGCGTATGCTCAACACAAGTGGGCGTGGCCATGTCAATTGTTATTACGTGTGATTTGTAAACTAATACAAAGGCTTAAGAGTGCGTGTGCGTGTGTGTGTGTGTGTGCATGGTCTTTATATGTATGTAGAGTGCAAATTGTTGAACAGATTTTGTTGCCTACTTTCAGGCGAGACGAAACGACAGCAGCAGCAGCAACAATGCCAGAGCAGCAGTGGAGTAAACTGTAAAGGGAAGTAGAGTAAAACAGAGAGAGAGAGAGTTAAGTTTGTGGTAAAGTGGAGTGAAGAGTGCAGAGATGCAGAGCAGCGTAGTAGAGCTGTTGCTCTGAGCCGAGTGAAGAGTGAAACGTAACTCGTTAGAGACCAAAACGGACGTGCTTAAAATTTCACAAGCTCAGACAAACACACACACACACACGTACATGCGTAAAGAGTGCGTGTGTGTGTGTTGGCTTGTGTTTGTGCGTATCCTTTATGGATTAAATCCGCATGCCTGCGGTTGGCCACAAGATCAACTGTTGGCAGAAGTATGTCAACACGAGTGCACGACGATGAGCTCACAGCAAGTGGTCATAATGGTTGACCTGTATGTGTATGTGTGTGTGTTGTGCTAATAATGACGCATTAAGTGAGTAAGTATGTGTGTGTGTGTGTGTGTGTGCTACAACAACAAGGATGTGGCATAGTGCGTCATTTACACACACGTTGCATGCCTTGCATTGTTGCAGGCATTTGCAACAGCTTCTTCAGCTGCATCTTCTGCTGCTTCTTCTTCTGCTTCTTCTTCTGGTTGTGCATTGGGTAATTGTAAGCGTGTTTAACTCAACAATAACTCAATTAAAATGCAATGTCAGTTGAGCAAATAACAATTTGCTGATTGTCTAGCCAATAAATTGCAGCGTGGCTCACCTGCTTGCCTCTGTCTAGGCGCAATATTATTTTTGTCAATTTCCATTGCATTTGATTTTAATTGAAATGAATTGGCATTTAGGCAGGTGCTGGGCTTACCTAGACTCTAGATAAATTAATAAATTTGATTGCCAATTTAGTTTTGATTTGATTTGATCTGATTGGAAATCGCGTGGAGAGAAGTATTCAAGCGAAGAGAGTCAAATTGTTGTGATTGGTAGAGAAGATTAGATTAGATAAATGAGTAAGATAAAGTAATCTTTATAATATATACAAGGCTCTTGATAACTCTCTTAATATTTTAATTTAATATTTTATTATAGATATTGGCAGATATTTCGATGTCATATGAGTCCGTTGATCGTTTCTCTCACTCACACTTTGAGCAGAAACTCAGAGAGCAAACGACTGAGTCGAGCTTTCTACGAGGCGTTGGACAGCTGTGTTCGCTAAACACATCAACAGCATGCATGAGTGTGTGTATGTGTGTGTGTGTGAAATGGAAGATCGTTTGCCTAGACTCTTTGACTTACCTGCTCATTTCCACTACTTGTCTCATCTCGCACGAGCGTCATCGCACCCTAAACGATCGTTTGGCAAGAGAGCAGCTCACGAATCAACGAATTCAACCGAATGCCGAAACGAAAAGAACCGAAGGCAATTGCTCTGAGAGCAAGTGATGATGATTTGTGTCGTAATCTATTACAAACACATGTATAATCTTTAAGCATTGTAATCGATGAGAGTAAGAGAGGATAGCTAACTCGATAAGTGTTTGACTGAGAACGCATTTCTTTTATTAGTAAGCAATGCATCAGACTACCCTCGCACAATCAGTTGCTAGCATATGGTAAGAAGTCTTTATGAACAGCTGAAAAACTGAACAAAACTTATAGTTCGTGAACTAGTCAAAGGAACAGCTGAACTAGTCAAATGAACAGCTGAACTAGTCAAAGGAACAGCTGAACTAGGCAAATGAACAGCTGAACTAGTCAAAGGAACAGCTGAACTAGTCAAAGGAACAGCTGAACTAGTCAAAGGAACAGCAGAACTAGTCAAATGAACAGCTGAACTAGTCAAAAGAACAGCTGAACTAGTCAAAAGAACAGCTGAACTAGTCAAAGGAACAGCTGAACTAGTCAAAGGAACAGCTGAACTAGTCAAAGGAACAGCAGAACTAGTCAAATGAACAGCTGAACTAGTCAAAGGTACAGCAGAACTAGTCAAATGAACAGGTGAACTAGTCAAAGGAACAGCAGAACTAGTCAAATGAACAGCTGAACTAGTCAAAAGAACAGCTAAATAGAACAAAAATAACTTGAGTTTCCTGAAAGTCAGAGCTGAACAAATGAACATCTGAAATGCTCAAAAGAACTAATAGCAAAAAAAGAGTTCCTGAACTACTAACTTGTACAAGAGAACTTAAAGTTTATTAGCAACATATAGTTTATAAACAGCAGAACTGCACAAAAGAACTTCAAGTTCATGCTCAACTGAACTAGTCAAATGAACTGCAACAAATAATCGATGGCTGAACAAGTTAACATATTTGCAATAAAATGCTCAGCAAACTGGCTCATTTAAGAACAATTCAGGCGATAAGCGTTGCGAATTGTTCTCTGAACCCTGAACAAGTTCAGCAGTTCCATTGCATTCACGAAGAACGTTAAGAAAAGCGGGCAACAGGCAAACTCAATGATTGCCATAAAATTCATGTGCATATATCAATTATGGTATATATAACTACAGATATTTTATATATATATGTATCTAGATATGCACATTACGTTTAAGTCATGTAATCGTATATTATAGCAGCGCAAGCTTTAGTTTGTTAACGGACGCATTGCCGAATGGCAATCATAATTGAGGTTACGGCAATGATGTGCATTTCATAAATAATACACGAAAGTGCTGTGGCAAGTGTATGCATTAATGTGTACGTGTGTGTGTGTGTGTGTGTGTGTGTGTGTGTGAGTGCTGTTGTGGCATGCGTGTATTTATGTGGCTGTCAGTACGATAAACTCGTATTCAATATGAATATGCGTTGAAGTCCTTGAGCAGGAAACGAAATACAGCCAGCCCACACACTCACACACACTCACACACACTCACACACACACACACACACAGTCACGCATATCCTGAATTGATGGGCAATGCATTGAGGCAAGTAATAAACTTATTGGCCCAACGGCTTTCCGTTGATTATGCGTATGTGTGGCACAATATGGCGGCACACAGACATTGAGTCATTCAGTCAGCCAGTCACTCAGTCAGTCAATCACTTCGTCAATCAGTCAGTCAGAGGGTTGGCCTATCCATGACCAGGCAACATTGTTAATGTGGCACTGTTAAACAGATAATGAGTGGGGCATGCGACATGGACACGAGCATTGTGGCAGGATAATGAGAATGATAAAGAAGATAATGATGATAATGATGATGATGATGATGATGTGGATGTGGATGATGGCGATGATGATTGTTGGTATTGTGGCATGGCAAGCGGACAAATGTCAGGCTGAAATTCTGTTGCATGGAAATATAATTATTGGGAAATGTGCGATTGTCGTACGGTTTCCGTTTACACACGCACACACACACACACACAGAGAGAGAGTATGCCTGGCAGTGTATCGATTATGTTTTACACACGTACACACACTCGCACACGTGCTTCCGTTACATTTGCCACATAACATCATAATTTATGCATGCAAAATGACATAACAGTTGCAATATTATAAACACACACACACATACACACACACACACACTCACTCACTCACTCGCATATACAGTGATAGAATGGGCAGGTACTGTAAGAGATACAGTTACACATTGAGTAACAATTGCAACGAAAATATCAAAAATAAAAATACCAACAATTCGTAGAGCGAAGAGAGGGGGCGAAGTAACGTAGGCAGAGTAAACAGTAATTCCGAAATGAATTTCATTTAACAAATATATTAACATGTACAACAACAAGCAAAAGCACAGCCAACATATGGAAATGGAAATGCGACGTCGCTTCGCTGCAGCCACAGACAGTTCATATGTAAATACACTCACTCACACTCACACATTTGCATGCATGTGTGCGTCGTCGCCCCATCGCACTTGTAGGGCAGGCAGCGGCAGAGCATTTATGCCAGCAGCAGCGCCGTCGGCAAAGCAGCAATACAAAAAAAAAAAAAACAAAAACAAAAATGAAAAGCACAAAAAGCGTAACGCGACGACAGCGACGCCAGCAGCAACGGCAGCAGCAGCAGAGGCAGCAGTAACAACAGCAACAACAATAATCAATTGGCAATCTGTCCCACTGAAAAAACAATTGCACACACACACATTCATACACACGTGCGCCGTTACTTGCGAGCGCTCAAGAGAGCCGCTCAATTTCAGTGTTGCCGTGCTATTCTCAGCAATGTTGCCGTGCTGCCACTGTGTTTGGTTCTCTCTCAAACACCACCACTACATACATAAAACTCGTTCTCGCTCTCGCTGCGGCTCACGCTCTCTCTCGCTCTCGGCTCTCGGCTCTCACTCGTTCGTGCGCTGCCGCCCGGCATCCCCGCAATAAACTCAACGCATAACAAAAAGCCAATTTTGTTACTTAAATGTTTACGCTTGTGTTTATCTTTTGTATTCGGTTTCTTATTAGGTTCTCATCTCGTTCTCATCGTTTAACAATTTGAGATATGATGGGAGCTGCGTCGGCAGCGACGTCGCTGCCTGTGTGTGTGTGTGTGTATGTGTTTGCATGTTGTGTTGCTTTTGCCTGTGGTTTTGATTTTGATTTTTGTTCTGCTGCCATGGCTGGCCGAGGCAGCGTCAGCGGCAGCGCTGGCAGGCGACGCGACGCGTCCGCCGCTGTTGCTGTGCGTTGTTTTTGGGGGCTTTTGCTAATGAGTGTGATTTAGACTTGTCGAGCTGGTTTATTATTTTGCGGTGTTTGCGCTCTTGTTGCTGCCGTTGTTGTTGTTGTTGCTGCTGCTGCTGCTGTTGTGTGTGCGCTTTTGTGTTGCTCTCCTCCCAATGCCTTGATTGATGTTGTTGCTGTTGCGGCGCGGTCCATCCCGACGCCAGCAGCGGTTCGACTGCGGTTTTTTGTATTTGGATTAAATAGTTTTGACAGCTTCCCAATTGTTAATCCATGCGATTTTTTGCTGATTAGTGAGTTTTATTTAATTTTAGAATATGCTAATTGACAGCAATTAAATATATATTTATATATTTGTTTAAGAATGAACACTTTTAAATACTATAAATAATTTTTAAATTATTAATTTTAGATAACATTTATGTATTTGTTTGCATAATTAATTATATAAATTAACACAATTATGAATAAATTTAAAACGCAAAACCTACTCCAAAGTCAAAAGCGTCGAACAGAATCAAAGAGAACACAAAAAAAAATAAAATAAATTTATACGTACAAATATACACACATATGAAGATACATATATACATACATATACATATATATATATATTAAAGTCAATTTGCAAAATGAGAACGTTCGCTCGTGTTCGGTTTGATATGTTAATGTGTACAAATGTGCATAAACACACGAACACATTCAAACTCACTCAAACACTGTCACACACACACGCGTACTCACTCGCGCGCAAACTCACACACACACACACACATACAGACAATCATGCATACGCGTACTTGCGCGCATTGTAAGCTCTGTGTGAAAAACATGAATCCAGCGCTTTGCGGTCGAACGGTGTCGGTAGGCGTCGGCAGCGGGGGCGGGGCCGGCCGGTTCGACGTGGAGCATATCAGGCATGAACACAAACACATCAATACTCACTCTCTCATTGTGGGTCGACGTAGTCGTCGTCGTCGACGGCGCCGCTGTCGCTACAGGGATTAAGCATGACAACGACAACGACAACAGCAACAGCAACAACAACAAAAACAACGTCAACACAACGATGACGATTGCGTTGCCGCTGCCGAATGACCAAACGAGTGTTTGAGGTGAAGTGGGGGCACAAGGTAGCATGCAAAAAGTAATTGGGAGCAGAAAGAGCAAAAACAACATCACCAGCAACAGCAGTAGCAGCAGAAACAGCAGCAGAGGCAGAGGCAGAGCCAGCAGCAGCGACGCGCAAGGTGGCGGCAGCGTTCGACACGCAACAAGTTCGATGCAACCTGCTACGACGCCAAGCTCTCGCGATTTGGCTCTCTTTAGCGCTCGCTCTGTCTAGTTGTTGCTGTCTTGCTCCCGCACGGCCTGTCTCAATTTGTTGCGCTCTCTTTGCTTGGTGCGCTCGCTTCGCTGGTCGCGTGTTGCTTCATAATTTCTAGCTGTTTGTTTGTTTGTTTGAGGGAGCGAGCAATTGGGGGTCACTCACACACACACGCACTCATCTACATATATATATATTCATACATATATACATGAAGAGAGGCATGGCGGAGGCACCAACATACTGTCAGTCATTATTTAGCGTACAAGAGTGGGTGTGAGCGAGAAGGAGCAGCAGGCGAGAGCGGGGAGAGGCACTATAAAAGCTTCGTGTCGCAGTCGTCGGCTATATCGTGTCTATGCTCGTGTGTGTGAGTGTGTGTGTGTGTGTCCGTTTGTATGTGAAACATATTGAGCAAACAAGTTCGCAGCTTCTGAGCGCCTCTCGGTGCAGGGGCTAGGGTCGAGACCGGGAGTGTGGCTGTGACCGAGCCTGAGTGGGTGGCAAGCGGGGCGGGTGGGCCGTTGGCAGTCATCGGAAGTCAATGTAACAACAAACATGCAAACAGTCGCATACTCACACGCTCACACAAAAGCTATGTGCGTGTGTGTGTATGTGTTTGTGTGTGTGTGCGCTCTCGTGTGGAGTTATTTAAGCTCTCTTATTATTTCATTTGTCGCTTTTAGCTTTTGTCTTTCGTGTTGCCTCTCGTTGCTGTCGCTGTTGTTGTTGTTGCTGTTGTTGCTGTTGCTGTTGTTGCTGCTGACTGGGTGGCTGTTTGGCTGCTTAACTGCTTTGTGTGTTGGCCGGGTCGCTTGGTTGGCTACAAAAAATGTGGTAATGTGCGAAAGTCCTTTCGTCATGCTCACCGCGCTGTCCGCGTCGTCCCGCTGCCCGCACACTCCACTGCCGCTGCGCCTGTCAAAGCTGCAGGGCAGCGACGTCGTTGACTGCGTTGGCTGCGTGTGCGCTTGTTTGTCGTTGTTGTTGTTGCTGTTGCTGTTGCTCTGCTTGTGAATTTGATTTTGCTTATAAGTTTTTTTTTTCGCATACTTTTATGCCTTTTTGTATTTTGTTGTTGCTTGTTTTCTTTTTGATATGGCCAAATGGGAGTTGTGCCTTGCGTTTGCTTTGTTTGTTTGCGCTTTGCGCTGCTGTTGGTTGCCGGCAGCGACGACGACGTCGGCGTCGGCATCGGGTGCAGCGGCCAGTCGACAATTTGGCTTTGTATACAGGGCGCATAAATATGTATGTATGTATGTCTAATTGCAAGAATGTGTGTATGCATGTATGTGTATGTGTCCGTGTGTCCGTGTGTGTGTGTGTGTGCGTGTTGGAGGCTTGAATATTTGTTAATGTTTTGATTGTTAGGCAATTTATTATGACAAAAGCTTTTAGATGGCAGCGCAAGCAGTGCACAAATTAAGTTGTTAGACACCCTGTAATTGCGCTTAACTGTGAGTATAATAAATTTAAAATGTGTCAAAAAAGTTCTTATTGTTTCTATATGAATCTCTTGCGAAAACATTTATGACGGCACCCTGTATAATCATTTAGATGCGGTTTTTAATATATAGAAATGCAGATATCCTGTATAAACTGTTTCTATCACTGCAAAACTGTCTAAGCTTTATTTATATATATTTATTTGCTAGCTAGTTCCAGTAATTAGTTATTTTTTATTCAGACACCCTGTAGTAATTCTCTCTGAGAGAAACGAGATTTCTTTTAATATAGATTCCTGCATTTTCTATCTCTTTATACATAAGTGTTTATCATTCAATTGCTCACTTTAGCTGCTCTGCATACACGCATCCTTAAAGCAGTCGTCATGTTCTGTCAGCCACCCTGTATGCCCATTTTACTTTAATAAAATCAAGATAAATTCATACGAATTCCACATGTTCTAAATAATACCTAAATACTTTACACTCTTTACGCTTTTCGCATGCCTCAGCGAACACCCTGTACTCGAGCTCAAATCAGGTGTGATGCGGCATGTAATGCTCCCCAAGCGCAAGCTGCGTGTCTAAACACTCGCACACACACACACACACACACACACACACACACACACAGACGTTGGCTATTTCGCCAGCACGCAATTCAATCGACCCCCTCAACCCCAACAAAAAAAACACGCAGCCCTTAACGCTCGTCGGTCTCCAGTGACAGCTCAGTTGCCCCAATCCTACCTAACCCACAAAAATCTGTCAGATACCACAAAAAAAAAAAGAAAAAAACTGTTAGCAAAGCTTTCCACGTATTGTTAACGCATTTTATCGCCAACGCGTGGCTGATTGGATTCCAAAGGGGCGGACAAAACAACTGGGCGGCGTGTGTGGGTGGGGCAGGATGTATATATGTGTATATGTGTGTGTGTGTTTGGGGGTGGCTCGAGTTGGAGTTTGGGATCGCATTCATTTCATTGCTTTTTGTGGGTCATTTTGTGTTCTGTTGCCTATCAATTTCATGCGAAGCAGGAGATATGAACACACACACACACACACACACACACACATGCACAGTTTGTGAACTGTTTATTGATCAATTGGCTGGCTCTGTTGAGCAAAAAGTACAGACTCACGCTTAAGCGCAGCTTGGCGCTCCACTTGCCATCATTGCACTCATTCGTTCTCTCTCCCACTCCCACACGCATGCACTCTCGCTCGCACACAGGCTAGCTCTCCCACTCTCCCGCTCTCTCTCTCTCTCTTGCTCTCTGTGTGTCTGCCTGGGCCAACAGGTTTTGAAACAGGTCTCTCAGGTCTCCCTCTCTCACACTCTCTCACATTCTCTCTCTCTCTCTCTCTCTCTCTCTCTCTCTCTCTCTCTCTCTCTCTCCATCTCTCTCTTGTCCCTCTGGGTGGCTGCTGCTGGGCGAGATCAGCCGCCGATATTGTTCACACATTTGCTTTAGCAGCCACTGCTGCTGCCCCTGCCTCTGCCACTGCCTCTGCCGCTGTCGACGCAGCGTAGCGACAGCGCAGTCGTGGCTTCTTGTTTGGCAGTGTTTACGTTGATTTTATCGCAGGCGTAGCGCGTTTCATTGTCTTAATTTGTGCGCTTGCTCTCTCAAAGCTTACTCTCTCTCTCTCTTCTCGCTCATCTCTCTGTTTTGATCTGTGGCGCTTTTCTAATGGCTGAGCTGCAACAGGTTTGCGGCTTGTCTCAAATGACAAATTGCCGCCCCGACACTGATCATCTGATGATCTGTCTTTGTCCCGCTCTCTAATTGGCAGCCACGCGCCGACTCGACTGCGTGCAATTGCCCAGCGCTAGAGCGGCCGAAGAGGCGATGCCCAGGCTGCGTTCCTTTAATCAGTTTTGACATCAATTTGAGTGGACGATTCCCTTTTAGCCGGCCATTCATCAGCTGCTGCTGCTGCTGCTGCTCCGGCTTCTGCTGCTTCTTATGCATGTCAGGCGGCGCGATTATCCACTTAAGTGCTGTCCACCCCAGGCGACAATTGTTGCCGTTGTCATTGTGTTGCTCTTCGCCGCGTTGTAAATCATTGAATTCGCTGTGTGTTTTGACAGCCCGCCGAATGCTTAATAATATTTAACAATAATTGTCTGAAATTGACTCATAAATTATACGAGACGTTGCCATGTGTCAGATTTTCGTTCACTTTATGGATATAAATGCTCACTTTAGCAACTGCAGCAGCAAGAGAGAGAGAGAGAGAGAGGGAGAGAGAGGTAGGGAACGCGAGGCTGCATAGAGCTTATGCGCTCTCTCATCATCCTTGAGCGAAATATGAAAAAATGTTGGCGATGGCTTTTTGACAAGGCGCCGACATCTCGCGCTCAGATTTGATTTCAATATTTCCATACGCTGATTGATGGCAACAAATAAAAAACGAACGAGTTGAAATGCAACGAAGATTGATCCTACACAGATATTAGCAATGCGAGCGAGAGTGAGAGGGAGAGTGAGAGGGGGAGAGAAGGAGAGGAGAACTTTGCTTTCTATAGCTGATCAAACCATCCATCAAAGTGAGTTTTGCTATGCGCGTATATACATATATATATACATAGTAGATTCAGAGCAAGTGCATGTGATGAATGATGGAAATATATGTATGTATGTGTGAGTGTATGTGTGTAAATAAATACTATAATTTCCCAGAATTTTATTTACTTGTTAGCCAATGTTAATAGATTTTCTATTACATTATTATATATATTTTACAAAAATAAAAATTTAATTTAAAACTCTTTTACCTCATAGAATATATTAAAAAAATATTTATATAACTAAAGGAATAAAATAAAATATAATGCTATTAAATAATAATAAATAATTATCAATTATTGGAATAAAATCTATTTAATTCTACAAGAATTCTAATTCCAATAATTGCCATCAATACGGCACGATTTCGATAAAAATAAAATAATAAATTCTATTTAAAGGCTAACGGGCCAAATTTGGTATAAAGTGCTTCTCGAAACATCGAGTGCCATCGATCACTTTTTGAAATAATTGGAGGAAACAATGCGCGAACAAAAGCCAAACAACGTCAACCAAATGCCAAACAAGCATTCATAACAATTCTCAGTGTGCAACAACAATTCAGTCAAGTTTTTGTTATAATCAGCAAAAAGAGCGAGTCGAAGCGTGTGGAAAATGCAAATGACAAACGAGCGCTGGCAGTGTGAACGATACAAAACGATTAGCGATTTGTGAATCGGTTTCAGTTCCGATTCCGTGGGCAACACTAATTAAGAGGTAAACTGCAGGAGCTGCCCTCGCTGCCCAAGTGGGCGTGGCCACATTATGCAAATGATTGAGATGTCAAAAGTCAAACAGTTTAACGCACATTAGGCCAACTGCCGGACACACGCCCACACTGGCAACAGCTGTGGCGCCATCTAGCGGTCGCCAATGGCATTAAATATGCGATTTTTAATCAAGCAACAAAAAGTTTGCAGCAAATGCCTGGAAATAAAATGAAATAAATATATATTCAAATGTCTGTTTGTGTGTGTGTGTGTGTGTGTGTGTGTATTGTGTGTGTGTGTGTGTGTAATATGTTAATGCGGTCAGCACTAAATCATAATTTGTCAACAATTTTATTATGCTAAATAATTTACTTTTGTGTTTTGCGGTTGAAAGTTTTGACTATTCAATTGTTATGTTATACCCTGTAAATGCAGTGCATAGAACGGGTAGTTACGTTATCAATGTGGCTTAATATATATGCATATTTATTCTTTTTATATTTTTATTATTATTATTTATTTATATAATTTTTTTATATTATTTTTTTTATACACAAAACTATGCATAAGCTGTGTCATTAAATTTTAATAAATATGCATATATTTTTTGTTTACTTTCATATAAAATAGAGTATATACCCTGTAATATTAGCATGAATTTCTTTCGCTCTATGGTAATTTTCGCATTGAATATACCCTGGAAAAGAGCATATTCATCTTGCGCTGGGTATCTCTGTGCCGCCTCGGCGACAGCTCTAACTGCATGGCTTTTCCATTTGGCTGGCTGCGAATCGTTTGTGTCCGACTTAATAAATTGTTTCTGTCAGATATGCGCTCATTAGCATTGAAAACGCATTCATTTAGCAGCCAGAGAATCGCAGCTGATGTGAGCTCAAGAAATAGCTCAACGCGATCGATACGCAGAGGAGAGAGCTGACTGAACAAAAGTAATGAGAAGAGGAAAATGTTCAAAGCAAATTGCCAGAAATCATAGACTGTGTTATTTTGACACATTTCGCGCTAGTCACACAAGTAGAGTTAATAATACATGCATAGCATTTAGAACAATTCCGAGATGTATCTAAAAACAAACAAAGATGAGAAATCTATCTACGCAGCATCTCGAAATACCGCTAGAAATTGGGACACGTCAAAATATTTCAAATCAAAAGAACCTGAGACAATAAAGAACTAAAAATGAAAGCGTCGCGTTCTTCAATATTATATCTATCTGTATACCAAGGAGAGTATCTCTGCAGCTGTGTATCTTTGTATCTTTTGCGTGACCAATGCGCATTTTTCTAAATGATGGCATTATTAATATAGAGACAGTTTAACAATTTCACAGCTTCGAAACAAATCTTCACACAACGGTGACATTTGTTGTGCTCTTCCTCTTCACGATCGGCCACCATTTGCCATCTCACTCAGCCCTGTGGCAGCTAAAAATATTTGAATGTTTGTTTAATTTCGTTGACAAATGCGTTCCATTTAGAGTTATGGCGCGTGTGATTTGCCATGCCACAGCGATTGATATAGAATCGTTTTTTTATGATGGATTATAATCATAAATGAGGTAATGTATGTGTGTGTGTGTGTGTTTCTTTGAATATTTCAGCTATGAGTAAGGAGGTTATTCGAGGAACTGTAGAATCAGATATAAAACAAGTGTATATATTGGATATCTCTGTTGATGGTCACATGGGAAACGCATGATTGTAAAAGAGGAAATATAATCTCCTATAATATTCAGATAGAGATTGCAATTCAGAATGAGAGAGAGAGGGAGAGGAATAAGGAATAAGAATGCTAATGATGCATAGCAACAGAATTGGATTGAATTGGAGTCTGTAGTCGCAAGAGATTCCCTCTAAGAGATTCCCTCTAATTCACTATTTAATAAGTTTTTCACCTAAGCTTCTCTAGACTTACTTCAGCTATTTTGGCACTTTTCTAATAGTTTATTGATTGTAATATTTACAAACAAAACCATTTAATTATTACACATTTCACAGGTCTTTTGAATGCTATGCTCACTGCCTCGGCCCATTAATAAATTAATTTGAAAGCTTTGCATTCTTTGGGGCATTTATGTTGGCTGCTCAACCACTGAAATCTAAACAATAATCAAAGGCTTCATAATAAACCTTGTGCCACTTCAATTCCACATAAATCCCCAGTCAATATTTCAAATACAATAAATCGTTTGCAAATCGCAATTTGCAATCCGAAAATCACTCGGAAAATTCACTCCAGGCGGCATATTTAAGGCATTTATTTATGCCTCGCCAATATGCGAGCGTGTGTGTGTGTGTGTGTGTGTGTGTGTGTGTCTGTGTGTGTGTGTGTGTGTGTGTGTTTATTTTGTGTGCTTTATTCTACTCTGACATTCAATGTCTAATTCATAATAGATTCATGTGCTATTCAACGCATTTAGACGAATTTCTGCCTCGGCATACACGGCGTATAAGTAATAATTTTTATTTGGCACTTGCTTGCCAATAAATGAATTCTTGTTGTTCTTGCTGGCGTCATTTAATGGCTAACCAATACGACATGTTTATATTTAAGCTGATGTATCCACAGCCATGTATCGATATATATATATAGAGAGAGATTATTCTATATAGCGCTATATGTAATTGTATCTATTGCTGTGCCTGCACTCATATTCGTATCTGAATTATTATAAAACTGCTTGGTTAAACGCATTGCTATAAATATTGTTAAATAGCCTGCAGTATTTACCTATGAATCTATAGCTACATTGCATATGTATCTTTAGCTATAGGGTGCATCTGCTTCCGTATGCCGTTACCTATATTTGTATCTGCACATCTCTACACGGATCTGTATCTAGATACATTTCGTTATGTATCTGTTGATCTTTGGGCTAAAATTAATTTTGTAGAAAAAATGCGTGCGCTGCCTGTCGAGTCGTTTGCGGTAGCAAATTACGAGAAAATTAAATGTTGATTTAATTTTGAAAAGCAATTTTTCATTTTTAGCGTAGTCGGCGACGCAATTGACGTATGTATCTGTAGCTGTAGCTGTAGCTGTTGCTCTAGCTGTATCTTTTGCATGCGCTCCCTTCTGCCTTACCCTCACTACCTCTGTCTCTCACAGAGTCTCGCTCTCTCTCTGTCTCACGCTCTGGCTCTGTCTCTGTCTGTGTTTGTGTTTGAATTACAATTTTGTTTCGCTTCGTTGTCGCTACGGCAATAAATTGCACTTTGCACGTCGTTGACGGGTTCGTTGCCAGCTGCAAAGCGACTAAAAAGCATTTATATATATGTATATATATATTTTATATACTATATATATATATTTATATATGTAGGTGCATTCAGTTTAAATTTGTAATACTTTTATATGTGCCCAGCACACAATTTGAGGTAACATTATGACCATATGCCGCAAATTGTTTTCGTCTTAAAATTGATTTTCCAAATAATAAAAGAGAGAAAATCAAGTCAAATGCAATTAAGATATGTAGAAGAGTTAATTAGCGCAAAGTAGAAGCTTGTATAGACTTTTACACTGAAAGTAGAGATTATGCTGCAGAAGAGCCTCGTAGTGCCTCAGCTGGGCCAGTAAGACTTGAATTGACTTGCTTAGCTTCAGATTAAATGCAGTTAATACCAACATTAATAAGTAAATAAATTACTTAATATATTTATTTATTTAACTAACTTTTTGCACACATCTCGTATACTCAACTCCTGCTGCATTCGCTACTCAGCTTTGCATAGATTGCCCAAATTCGAATTGATTTGCTTTGCCAAACCATTCGTGTAAGGAATGTCTTCAGCAAACAGGAATTGCAAGTGCATAAGAAATGAAATGAATTAAATATTTCACTGCCTACTTCTAAGGGCAACGTGTGAGCAGCATTTGCTTTGAGCCAGGATTTGCACTTGACATGCTATAAATTTTATTGGCCAAGATATTGGCAAGATAACCAAAGCAATTTGAACTTTTCTTAGCCTTTTTTTTATTGAAATATTACATTTGTTGCCAATAACATATGGCAATATTTGGATTACGAGTTTTGCGCTCTCTCAGCTCTTTAATTATAAACTTTTTCTCAAGACAGCTTCGACTTCTAGCTTTAACTTGGGGATCAAGCAGACCGCTTGGAGGCATCGATTTGCTGTTCAATTACAAATTTCGAACTGGTTTGCGCTGCGTGGCTCCAGCTGCTACACAATTTATCTAGTTAGCCAGAACCGAACCGAACGGTAAACAGATATTTCTCTTTACAATGAACTCTAGACGTTGATGCTCTGCTGATTTGTTCAGTTTTTTTTTTTCAGTTTTTGTTTTCATTTTTCTTTTTCTGTTGGCTGATCTATTGGCAAGGCACAGAAATTGTTTGCTTGGGCAGCTACAACACGTCAAATTCGACACGCCCACCTGTGGCTGCTGCTGTTGTTGGCGGCATCCGCACGGCCAAAGTCAAAGGCCAAAAAAGGCAACGGCAACGGCAACGGCAACGGCGGCAGCTACAGTTGATCCATTGGCCGTTGCCCCTCCGCATTTTGGCTTTAATCGGGTTTTTGGTAGAACTTGTCGGCGGGCCGGACTAATGCCAATTAGTGTTTGGCAGATCAAACAGCAACAAAAGCTACAAAGATTTATGACACCCACTCAAAGGCGGCTCAAAAGGCGTAACGCTGGCAACATGTTGTGCTTAATTGGAAACATGTTGCGGGCAACATGTGTCCACAGGCCACAGGCGGCTAATGTTTAGCAATATGTAAACTACTGTAATTGTTGTTGTTGCTTGTTGCTCGTTGTTGTTGTTGCTTGTTGTTGTTGTAGTCAATTTGTCAGTCGCTTCATTTGGCAAGAAATCCAGCGTCAGCTTAAAGTTCTTGAATGAAGCTCAACGGGAGTTGTTGCTGTTGCCGTTGTTTTTGTTGTTGTTTTCTTACAATTTAAATTTGTTTGTGCTTCGTGTTGTTGTTATTGTTGTTGTTGTTGCGTACAAACGCGCGAATTCTTCATTTAGCTTTTATATATTTTTTAATACCTTTTTTTGTAAATTTTAAATTTTTATTTTAATTTTTTTTGTTTTTTTTTTCTCTTTTTTTTGCTTTGCCAGCACAGAAGGTGTTTGTGTTGTTTGTTATCGTTGTTGTTGCTGGTTGTTGTTGTTTTTTTTTCGCTTCTGGGTCATCGCTCTTAAAATATTTAAATTGTTGTTGCTCACCTCTTTGTTGTTGTTGCCGTTTTTTGCTGAAAGTTGTCTTTGGGCTTTTTTATGCCCCATCACATAGAAGACAGAGGCGAACAAAATCACAAATATATATAAACGTATATACATATATATTCGCATGTAAAAAATGAAAAGTACAAGCCACAGTTGTTTTTTTTTTTAATTTTTTTATTTTCTTCTTTCGGGCCCGTTGGTCGTTGATCCGAGTTTGATTTTCAACTGAATTTGTGGTTGACAGACTTCTCCTCGGATTATCAATGTCTATTTTTAAAAGCTGCGCATGATGTAATAATTGAATGCTTCAAGTTTGTGTACTTCTTCAAGATGCGCAAATTAAACTCTTGAGAAGTTAAAGAATAAAGCTATAAGAGCTAGAGGTAAACTGACTTAAATTTGGCTTTGACTTGGGCAGCTCTTAGCGAAATATTTGAATAGATTCAACTAATACGCATTGCTGAGATTACCTATTATTATTGAACACTATAACTTTTCTATATAAATCTTTATATATATATTTCATCAGTCCCACCTTGTTAGGCGTAGCTGCTGCTTTTGCTTTCGCTTTCGTCAAACTTGGCAAATTTGTTCGCCTGACGCTTGGCTGCCGCAATTGATGCGGAAGCATTTGAATGCGGCATTGACTTCTTGGAAAAGCGATAAACTGCCGTATAGCACCTAGAAGAGGCCGCCAGGCTGTGCAGGCTGTGGAGCTGTAGCCACACGAGCGGCAGACAGCGGGCTGGCAACAGGCTGGCAACAGGCTGGCTCCCCTATTGCAAGCGAATGCCATATATCATGCCATGGCTGAATTCGCCAAAATGCGTGCCCAGTTCATTAGGAGCACATGTAGGCAAGGGGCGTGGCAAATGGGAGGCAAATGGCAACAGAGACGGCGACAGCGACAGCGACTGCTGCTGCTGCTGCTGCTGCTGCTGCTTGGCAACTACTTTGCACTTTGCCAGATACTTAACTTGCAGTTATTTACAAGTCATGCTTGCTGCGAATTCGCTAGAGTGTGCAGCGTGGAGAGAGGGGAGAGAGAGAGAGAGAGAGTGAGGGGTCAGGAGAGAGGGTGCGTAGAGTGGGGAGCAGGATTCATGCTGCTGTTGATGCTTCTGATGGGGTTGATGATGGTTGAGCAGCCAAAATAAAAAAAAGAATGAAGAGAATCTGTTTTGTCAGCATCTTCTACCTATTTATATTCGCATTTATAAATAAACAACGTGAACGAGTTGTCGCTGTAATAAATATATTGCGACAAACAAACAGACAGGCGAACTGCGAGACAGCGAGACTCGGAGACTGGGAGACTGGGAGACTCGGAGACTGAGAGAGATTGGACGATTGGGAGACGAGCAAGAGACATGCACAAATATATTTATATTTAGCCAATTTTCAACGCTTGTTGACAAAACTGTCAACAAAATGCAATGCAAAGCGTAATAAAATTGTCCCAAGTAGCTGAAGCCAATTGAAGCAAAAGACGATGCTGACTCTGACGCTGCCTCTGACGCTGACGGAGACGAAGACGCAGACATGACGACACACAAACAAAGTTGCAACATGCGTGACAGCCGCAGGGAGGGGGCTGGCAAGTAAAAGTGATTGTCAGATTACGTATTCGTATCGATAGACATGCAAGTGACAGCACGAGTCTTTAATCCTACATACACATAAATAAATGATAAACAGTTCGCATTCTACTATTATCTAGCTAGCTGGAAGAGTGAGCGGGCCCACCTTGGCGCCGCTTCTAATGAATCGCCTTAAATCACTTTTGCTCTGGCTATTTATCTCAGCTCGACTCGACGCTCGACCACTTGACACATTTGGCCAAAAGATCACTCACCTTGCCACACACAACAAATCTTCGCGCACAATAACAACAAATCTCGAACAGAGAAACAAAAAGTTCAAACTGAGCTAATAAATTTCCACACACACACAGAGAGAGATGTATGTGCGTGTGTATATACAAATATTTGGCTGGCAACGAGCTCATAAATCTGTAAATAAATAAAATAAATTTTCGTATATATCAAAATGTATCAATAAAAATGCTCAACAAGTTTTATTTGCGTGGCCGCATAGAAAAATTTACATTTATCATAAAGCGATCAGTTGGCTGCGACTGCGACGTCGACAGCGACAGCGACAGTGACAGCGACGCCAGCTGCGCTGTCCACTGCGCAGCTTGCTAATTTGGCGTGTTAATTGCCAAGTGGAAGAGAAACGAAATGAAACGAAACGAAACGAAATGAGAAACAGCACTCGATCTCTCTCTCTCGCTCTGTTTCGCTCTCTTGATTTGGCTTGCTCATAAATTTGTTGTGCCTGATGGCAGAACGAAACGTTTAAGCCGCAAAAATGACAAACAACGAATTAACAAATTAATAAATTATATTTCTCTACGCCTTTTGGCGCCGTCAAATGAATTTTTGTTGTAGCTAAATGTATGCAAATGTATGAGCGATGCCGGCGCGACGGAGACTCTATGCAGTTCGCCTGCTGCCAAGTTGCCTGCTGCATATTAATTCAGCTTTAATTGCCCCCCTCACTATCAAATGGGGCGTGGCTAACAATGACGTCAACACGTTGCCGCCCACCAAACGGCAACGGCAACGGCAACGGCAGCCACAACAGCCGCGAATCAATTTGCAACGGCCGTCGCTGATTTTGATCAAGCTGCAAGACATGTTGAGCGAAAAACGTTTGTGCCACAATTTGTGGCACAGCTTGTGCACGCGGAAATCGCACACGGATGAGCTGCCCCAAAAAAAGAGCAAAAATAAAACTAAATGAAAAAGAAACTTGCACCTATCAAAAATGCAACTTGAGGCATGTATCTGGCGATACATATGTATGGCTAATTTGCTGTCAATTGCTAAACATGTGTGTGTGTGTGTGTGTGTGTGTGTGTGTGTGTGTGTGTGTGTGTGTGTGTGTGGAGTAGTTGTAATAACATTAAATAATATGCCAGAGAGGAAGAGAAAAAACACTCGCATCATTTGTAACCCACTGTGACGGTGCAATGATCTCCCTGTGTGTGTGTGTGTGTGTGTGTGTGTTGGCCATCTGTAAGTATGTGTGTATATGTGTGTGTTTATGGCTGCATGCCAGCAATAAATAGAAGCAACAACAATTATATGGCAATTGATGCAGTTGGCGTTTTTAAAGAGCCAACCAATAATTGTAATGGAAAAATTGAAGAAATTAAGAGAAATGATTTCACATTTAAGCAGCGCAAAGCGAAAAATCAAAAAATATTTATATAAATAAATGTAAAAATTAAGAATTTACTATAATATAATAAAGATAACTTTGCTAGAAGAGTTGCTAGAAAATTTTGGGTTATTTTTTGGGATATTTTTTTGGGATATATTTTGAGATATTTTTTGGGATATTTTGAATAAGAATCTATCTTAAACGCAGACTGGTTTATATAAAAAAATTATATATAATATATAATGTATAACATGTTTAACTAAAAATAAAATTAAAAAGAAAACATTTTATTTTTATTACTTTTTATAGATGCTTAAACATAAATAACTAAAATAACAAAAAAAAAAAAAAAAAAAAAAAAACACATTTTATTTCATAAGAAATAAAAATGTATTAAATAAATTCTAGGTTAGCTAAAAATTGCTTATTAAAATAATATTAAATATTATATATATTAAATATTCAAATAATAAGCAATTTTTAGCTAAACTAATTTTTATTTAATACATTTTTATTTCTTATGAAATAAAATGTTTTTTTTTTTTTTTTTTTTTTTTTTAATTTTATTTATTTATTTATTTATTTATTTTTTGTTTTGTTATTTATGTTTAAGCATCTATAAAAGTTATATAAATACTTGATGAATATTTGCTAAAAATAATATATATATATATATATATATATATATATATATATTTTTTTTTTTTTAGTTAAGCATGTTTAAACATCTATAAAAAGTTATATAAATACTTGGTAAATATTTGCTAAAAATGTATACAATTTCCTCTTATTGAATTCATTTTATAAATTGTTGCAAAATGCTATTTTCATGCTTAACAATTATTGTTTATAAGCTTATTTTGTTTCCGAAAAATCCTATTGGCGCCTATTTAACATTTCAATTTATATAAGCAACAACATTGAGCATACGCCATGTGTGCTACGCAATTCATTGAGCCGATTAAATATGGCCAAATGCTTGCAATACTGAATGAAATAATTGAGTTTGCTGAATGAAAGTTGAAATACTCTAGGCGAATATATTTTAGTTGGAAATGCATAGTTGCATTTATATAAATTATAAAAAAATATATGCAAAATGAGATTGCATTAGCCTAAGCTTTGGCTTTGCTTGACTTTAGCTTCAGCTCAATTGTTTCTTATGCTTATTACTAGACAAAATATTGTTTCAGCTCTTCTATGAATGAGAGCTAAAGAGAGATAAAGTCAAGAAAGTTCGGCTTAAGCATTTCATCAGCAACTTTACTCCATTAGCGTTAACCCATTTGCTGCACATATATCAAGTCAAAGTTGTTAATACTCCCTCGCAGTAGGGTTGCCAAATGGCAAATGGCAAATGGCAAATGGCAAATGGCAAAATGCAATTTCATTATCTAGCCATAATTTTTGCGCTGTTTTCCAAAATTTCAATTGCCTTCAAAATTTGCCAAGCAATCAATGCAAGCGGCAATGTGCATCATAAAAATGGCAAAACTATTGCTGCTATACAAACACATGCACAGACATGTATATATATATATATATATATATATATATATATATATATGCATTTTTACCTATAAATATATGTTCATTTGTAGATCAGGCTAAATATCTATCGCTGTATCAGCTACACACACACACACACACATATGTATATATGCAGCAGCAAATAGTCAAGTGGACTCACACACACACACACACACACACACATACACATGCATATAACAAACACACTTGAAATGCAATAATCATATTAAAATCAACATCAACTATGAGAAAAAAATCTCTCTAAAGGCAACAAAATAGTTCGTTTTTAAAGTTATTATTAGCCGCAAATGTGCGGCAATACAAACGCACACAGACATACATATATACACACATATATATGTATATATATACAATTTATATATGTTTGTAGTAGCACGAGTACAATCAATATATTGTACATTGCTTATGCATAGCCTCTGTTTGTATCTATCTGCTTATATATATATCTGTCTATATATATATATATAATATATACAATGTATATATATATATATTTGCATTTTGTATAAATCATTTAAGCGGCCACAAAACAAAATCAAGTTGAAAATATTCAATGAACTACTTTTCTCTGTTTGCAAGTGGCTAAATGTATGCAATGTATATAAATATATAAAGCTATAGACATACATATGCCAAATACATACATATAAAGTACACATCACATATATATATACACATACATATATAAATCTGTACCTATAATGTGTGTGAGGGTAAATTTGTTGTTGAGCAGCTGAAATATTTGCACACACCACAATGAAAATATAAACTGTGCAGAAATTGACAAACATCTCTCTTGGCATTTTTTTAAATGAATAATAAATATATTAGAGGCAAACTAATAAAAGCCATAGATTATTGCCATATGTATTATATATGCTATAAGCACACAAAATTGAGTAAACTGAATTGCAAGCAATTTTCCTTAATATTGATATTGAATATAGAAGTTTTTCTTATATTTGTTAAGTGATTAGTAGAAATTCCAATTTTTGAATCAATAGAGAATGAACATGAATATTTTGAACTAGTTGTGAGTCAGTAGTGAACAGCGTGTGAGATGCTTGTGAACTAGTAGGGAATCAGTTCATAGCTAGAGAATGAACTAACTCTAAATATCTTATGAATTACTTGAATAAAATGAATCTCATTAAACTTAATTATTCATTTGATCTGCCTTGAATTATTTTCGTGTTTAGCTACATTTTAGTTTTCACTATGCACGAGCTGTGAACTAGTTCGAAACTAATTTGGAACCATTTAAAGTGTCTTTAAAACTATAAAAATATCATCAGTCTCTGCACCATTGACCATATAAAGTGCTGGCCTTCTGAATTGAATTGGCCAAGATTGAAAACAAAAAGCCAAAAGAGAACAAGATTATTTTTATACAAATTCATCTACACACACATGCACAGATGCTTACACACATTGTGTATATCTTAATATTAATTTGGCATTTATAAATTTTGCAAAATTAAAATCGCAAATTTCAGCAATTTCAGGCGTCAACGCAATGCCAAAGCAGCGCATCCCCGCCCAATACTCTACCTGCCCGCCCTGCTCTGCCTCGTTGCGCATACGCCGCGTTAGCCCGTCGCATATAAATTTGCGACTCAATCGACGGTGGTTGTTGTTGTTGTTGTTGCTGTTGGTAGTTGCTGTGGTCGCCTTTGAGGCGAGTGCCCCCGAGTGTGGCACATGCACACTGCGGTCTGCCTCTTTTTTTTTTCTTTTTTCTCTTTTTGGTCCAACCGCCTTCATTTGATATGCATTTAAATTGCCTCACCTCAGTCTTTCCCTGGACCTCAGCAACAATTTATGCTCTACGAGTGTGCGTGAGTGTGTGTGTGTGTTGTTTATTTTGCTTTTCTTAAAAATAAGTTTTTAATTGCCAGCCGACGCGACAGAGGCAGAGGCAGCGGCAGCGGCAGAGGCCGAGTCCGAGGCAGATTATTCGCCAAATAATTTGGCTCTTGAGGCAGAAAATGAAAAACAAAAACTGATCGCAAAATTTTGCAGCTTGAGCGAAAATCGTTCTGTTGGCTAAACAGCGCAGTGGCAGGCAATGTTGTTGTTGTTGTTGTTGTTGTTCTCTTTGTGGCATGCCATGTGGCGCAGCTAATCAGAGAGGCAACCTCCCTGCCCCCGCCTGAACGCCGCCCTCAGCGAATAGTTGGCAAAATAAATTATTGAAATGAGCAGCGCTGAAATTAAACAGGTTGGTTGCACAGAGAGAGTGCGAGAGAGAGAGAGGGAGAGAGGGAGAGAGCAATGTAGGTGGGTGCTTGGGTGGCTCAGTTCAGTGTGTGGTGTGCGATGTCTGTTTATTTGTCTGATTTGCCAGCGCATTTGCCGCAGCAATTTTTGCTGAACGCTCATAATTTGTATATTTGCGATTTTCAATTAAGCAGTCGCAGTCGCAGTCGCAGTTGACGTCGCAGCTGCAACCGATGTCGACTGCGACAGGGCGGTGACATATGCGCCACAAATATGCCACATGGCCAGAGAGTCCATTGAATGCAAGTTATTGAAATTTATTAATAGATAGCCACCCACGCGAGAGATGGCTGCGATGCGGGCCCTCGAACTGACTCGATTCGAACTGACTTGATTTTGAACACACCTCCCTACCCCTCCCTACACCCCTCTTCCATTCCACTGCTCAATAATTTACAATTATTTCAAGGACACTTTGCATAGACTCGACTGTGGTTTATTGCGAAACGGGTTTCGCTGTCCGAAAACCCATCTCAACCACTTGTCCAGCCTGGCCATGCCTAAATGACTGCAGCTCTGAGTCTCTCAGTCGGAGGCATGTGGCATGTGGCATGTCTAGTGGCGTTCATCTTGCGCTCGCACCACGCAATCTTCTGGTTGCCGTGCATTAAGTGAAAAATTGCAATTTTAACGCCCGCGTTAATTTACAGCCACACAGCTAAAGAGAGTTAAAGACACAGATGCAGTTCCAGTTGCTGCTGCTGCTGCTTGGCAGAAGTATCTAGTGGCAAGAAGTATCTTTGTTTTTTGGCGACTGCGCTTGAGGTGTTGCTGTTGTTCCCGTTGTTTCTGTTGTTATTGGCAATGGTGCTACTCCTGCAGTTGTTCTTGCCGCAGGCTTAAAGAGTCGGGAAGAGTCGACAACTGTTGCTGTTGCTGTTGCTACTGTTGTAGTTGTTGCTGATGTTGCTGGCGTTGCTATTGCCGCATGCGTAGAGAGTCAGCAACTGTTGTTGCTGTTGCTGTTATTGCTGCTGCTGCTGCTGGTGCTTCTCCTGCTGCTGCTCCTCCTGCTGCTCTGGCACTTCTGACCGACCTGAAGGTAAACCAGTGCGTTGTCATTGTTGGTGTTGGCATTGCCGTTGCTGCTGCTGGTATCGAGCCTCTGCTCTGAGTGCGTTGTCATTGCCAAGGCTTTGCCTGCATGCCCGTCTGTCCCGCTGTCCTTCTTGCCTGTCTTGCTCGCCTGCCTGCCTGCCTGGCCTGTTGGCCCTGACATTGGCGCGCGTCCTCGCGTTCGGTTCTATCGCATAACATTCTTTATAATTTGTTAACTTGCTATGCATAAAACTCGAGTGCGGATTTATGACTTGACGCGAAATTGATCGCGACTGATCGAGTGAAGGCTTCCGTGAAGACGAAGCCCTACCAAGACACTCAAAAAAAAAGAAGTAAGAGAAAAACGAGAGAATATAAATAAAATAAGAACAGCGCAGCTACAACGACAACAAATAAAGAAGAAGGGAGCGCAACAGGCTAAAGCAAACGAGACGTGCGAGAGCTTTGCAGAGGATCGCTGGCTGATCGAGCCAAGTATCTTTGGCAGTGGCTCTGGCTTTAGCTTTGGCTCCACTCGTATTGAATTCCAATGTCAAAATCGCAGCGCATGATTCAATGCCAAGCCAAGGTGGTCAGGCCCTATATCGTATTCGATCCTGCTTCACATTCTGCAGGTGGAGACAGTTTTTTCTGTTTGTTTTTTGCTGCTTCTCTCTCTGTTTTGAATTGCGACTGGGGGCTTCTTGGACCGGAAGCATGCAAGTGGCGCCAGACGCATTTATGTGCGGTTTCAACCCAAATCTTTAGGGATTAATATATATCAGATTAAGAGCTGATCAAGCTGCCAATATTTCAATTGTTAAACTAGCTAGAAGAATGTGACGAGCATATGAAGACAGACGTTTAGATAGATGTATATATATAGAAAGGTAAATCAGTTAGAAGGATTATTATATTATAAATATTGCAATTAGAGGTTGATTTGTGTATATATATATTCTCATTGCCTTGCCTACCTTATTTAGTCAATCGATAGATCTATCTTCGATCGATATTTATTATATCTCAAATTTCAAACAATTTCATACTTAACAAGATCTTTTTCTGTCTCTACCTCTCTCTTTCTCTCTCAAAATTTCCATTTAAATATTATGTTTATGGCTTTCACAACTCGCTATCTCTGCTACGATTATGGACATAACTTTTATAGAGGTAATCATTGTTTGTTTTTTTATGTGGCCATCTAAATAAATCATTTAGACAATTTCCATTGACAGCTCGTAAGAACAGAGCTTTATACTTCGTTTACAAGCTCTCGCTGGCTCTATAAAACTATATGGCTGCCAATTCGGTATCAGATTCCCCCAGTTAAATGACAATTTGTGGTCGGTTTTATATGTGATCGAGCCAGTTGTGTAAACAGCTAACCGATTGGCAATTAAATGTTTATGTTGTTTCTCACACTTCGAATGCAATTTGAGATATTTGGCTGTTGATCGAAATCGAAACAAGATTGAGTAAAGAGTATATCTTTTAGCCAGAAATCGAGCGGCCATAAATGGCGCGTGCAGCATTAACCGTTATGTCAACTCAAAATTTAACTGATTTATAGCGTTGATCCAAAAGAAGGGTTTGCGTGTAAGCCTCAAAAAGACCAAAAGCCGTTAAAATCTGGAATATAAATTAAGCAAAGATGCCAAAGACAAAGGCGATAAAAGTACACCAAATACATAAGAAACAAACTGCAAAAGCAAATGATGTACATATATAAATATACGTATGTATATATATGCTTGATATATATATGTATATATATAGTCGGTAGCTGTGTGTACATAAGCAGGCAGCCAGACGCAGAGCTGGGCTAATTTAAGCGAGGACAACACCTCAACTCATATTTAAGGCCAGCTAAATCAGTGTCTATACAAGTGTGTGTGTGTGTGTGTGTGTGTGTGTGTGTTGGTGTGTAACTTCCAGTCGCGTCCAAAGTCACCCAAAGCGATGTGGATGACGCTGACGTCGTCACCGTCGCCGACGCCGTTGTCTGTGCCTGCTTTTGGTTTTGTCTTTGTGTCTGGGCCGCAGCGCAATAAAAAAAGAACAAAACGAAAAAATAAAAAATTAAACACATAAGTAACGAAAAAAAAATACAATAAAATTATAAAAAAAAAGGAAAACATAAGAAGAAGCAGAGACAGCAGCAACCAAATCGATGCAGCAGCCGGCAAAAAGAATCGCAGTGCAAAGCGTGGAAGCAGAGGAGCAGAGCGACGGCAGCGGGGCGTATGAGTGATATCAGAGAGAGAGAGAGAGCGAGAGATGCTGAGGGAGAAGGAGACGGCGAGCTCGAGCATGAAAGACACTGAGCACACACACACACACACACACACACATGCACAGAGCACAGGCAAGGGCATTGGTGCAGTGCAGCGAAATTAAGAAACCAACAAATTCATCCAGAAAAGTAGTCAATAAAGTGTCGACAATGCGCACAACAACAGCAACAGCAACAGCAACAGGAAGACGGCGACGCAGCGACAACAACAAACAGCGAGAACAAAACCAACAGCAGAGCCGACAACAGCGACGACCACAACGAAACCGTCAAAAAGCAGCAGGCAGGCAGGCAGGCGATGCCATAAGGCAAGACCCAGACCGAGAAGAGGTTGTCCGATGTCGGTCGCAGCTTTTGCAAGTTCGAGTTGGAGTTCGACTTCGGCTGCGCGAGCTCGGGAGCTTCGTCTACGCATTCGGGCGAGAGGGCGACAGAGCGAGAGAGAAACGTGCAAACTGGCCACCGAGTCGAGGCGAGCTGAGACGCTAGCGAGACGAGCCGAGGCGAGGTGAGGTGAGCTGAGAGCAGAGCTGAGCTCAGCCCGCCGCAAAATCAATTGAGCGATCAAGTGTCTTGAGGCGAAACAGAAGGTGGAATAAATAAAACAATAACGATGATAATGAAGTTAAAGTGAATTTTGATGAATATGCCGACGAGGCGTGGCCCAAAGAACGCCAAACACAAGCACAAGCACACGAAAAGTGGACAATCCACAATAGGGAGTTACCCAGTGCCCAGTTCCCAGTGCCCAGTTCCCTGTTCCCAGTTGCCAATTGGCAGCGGTCAACTGCTCCGGACATCCGGGCAACTGCTTGGCCACTCGAGACAACAAAACGCGCAGACTGCAGCGTGGATCATTGCAATTTGTTAAACAAACTGCAGAAGAAACAGAGAATACATTTAAATATATAAGTTGAACATAAGCGAATCAGAGAACCAGCAGCGAACTAGCGCTCTATGAGCGAAGCAATCAGCTGAGCAATGCAATATAATAATGACAATTCTCTTGCTTGTAGAATGGAATGGAACTGGCTCACAAAGTGAGCCGTGAATCTCTCATATAAAATATATCGAATTATAATTTAAGCAATATTCTAGTTCACAGTTCAATTGAGTTGAGTATACCTCATGATGAACCTGTTCAGCACAGTTCATTGGCAATATTCAAATGGATCGACCTTTTTATAGCACAACAATAAAAACAACAAGATGTGCCATAAAAACTTTCTTTGATAACATTAGCAGCTAGTGGAGTGGAGTGGAGTGGAGTGGAGTGAAGTGAGCGGGCGTGGCAACGAGGTGAAAATGGCAGCTGTAGAAGTTTTTCTTTCTGTAATTTGAAAAGTCGACGGAGACAGCGTTAAATTTTCAATAGCCCCGCACATGGGAAAGTGTCAAAAAGTTTTTGCACGACAAGTTTGTTGTTGTACAACAACAGCAGCATCAGAAATCGTTGCTGTTGTTGCTAAACTAACTGCATATTTATAGCTCGAATAGAGTAGAGTATTTGGGAGGATTGTCGGGTTGGCAGAGCAGTTTAAAATATTTTAATGAAAATTGTTATCAAACTTTTATTACTCTGGCATTATATTTCGGGTATTTATAGGATATTAAATATGCTGCAGCATGATTTTCTTTTGCATTTACAGGGTATATTTTGGAATTATATACATATATAATTTTTTAATATATTGCTAGGAAATACCTGATCTCACACAGCTTAGGAGTTTATATAGACAACAAAATTAATTGTAGAATATATACGCAAATATTATTATTAATATTTGTTATTTATAGTTTCCTTAGTAATTCATAGGGTATTTAATAGTTCATACGATTGTTTCAATAATTTAAAATATAATAAACTTACATTTCTAGGGTATTTCACAGTCCGTAAGCTTCTACTTGCCTGTTGTTCCTGTTGTGTTGGCTGCTTAGACAACATTCAAAGTTCACTTGGCGCATCCTTCTATATGAGTGGGGCTGAGGGGAAGGGTGGGCGTGGCTGTGAGGCGTATGACTTGTGACAACTTTCAAAGCTTCGAGGTCACCAAATGCAACGAGTCCTGGCTAAAGGAGAGGGCGGCGCAGCAGCAGTAGCAGCAGCAGTAAAAGAAGCAGAACAAGTGCAAAAACTGAAGGCATGCCACGATTATACGACATACCATATATACAGTGCACATGTATGTATGTGTGAGTGTGTGAGTGTGTATAAGAGGAGTTTGATATTTCCTTTTATTGAAAATGCACTTTGGTGCCATGTAAACTTTGCAATCAAAGTCAACGGCAAAGCAGAGCGAAACGAAGGACAGAGAGTGAGCGAAAGAGAAAGAAAGAGCGAAAGAGGTAGCAAGAGGTGGAGCAGAAGCTAGCTAAAAGGTTGCATCTGGCAATGGACTTGGCTCTGGGGCTGGTGGGTCGCTGCCACCTCTAACGATATAATGGCAACGACCATGGCCAGACATTAGAAGCGACTGCAACTGCAGCAATTGTTGTTGTTGTTGCTGCTGCTGCTGCTGCTGCTGCTGTAGTTACAGAGACAGACACATAAATAGAAGCACCCTGACCATTACGTGGCTGGCAGTTTTGCGTTTTTGGCCTGGCTTCCTATTTTTAGTTTGCATTCCAAAACGGCGTCGCCTTGCACCTACCTGCTCCTACCTGTTCTCACTGTAACTCGTTTTCGTTTTATGACTGTACTGTTGATGTTGCTGCTGCTGCTGCTGTTGCTGTTGCTGCTGTTGCTGTGGTCCTTGTCAACGTATGCCGCTTATTGCGATTGCCTCGATCAATGCTGGGATTTGTTATGGCTGGCCATGACGTGCTCTCTCATTCTCCTACTCGCCCTCCCTCTCTCTCTCTCACTGTCTCTCTCCTTCTCTTCCGCTGTTTGCTGTCACTGGCTGCTACTGTAAATAGCAAACACCCACCCACCCCTAGAACGCAAAACTCATTGAGTTTGGCTTTTGTTCAAGCTCTCGGCTCCTCCTGCTGCCAGCCTGGTGAGAAAATTGTGTTGTGTTGTGGCATTTTTTGGTTGCGAAGGGTCGCCTCGCTACACACACACGCACACATGCACACTCAAAACTGTTGCCTACTCTCTCTCACTCTATCTGCTTCTACTTGACTGTTGGCGCATTAGCTGGCAACCAAAGCCAGACTCAGCTCTACTTCCAGCCATATTGCCGGTGCCCCTCCTGCCGCTGCTGCTGCTGTTGTTGTTGTTTGCATTTTACCTGCAACGTCGCTTCGCATAAAATGCAATGAACTCGCAATCGGGACTGTAAAGGATGTGTTTGTGTGTGTGTGTGTGAGTGTTTGGCTGTGTGCTCGCCCAGTCGCTGTGCATTTTTCCCTATTTTCCGTCTATTTGGCTTTATTTAGACCACACGACTCCCGCACGTCCAAACTGAATCCTGAATGTTGTCCCTTAGCCAGCCACCAAATGCATTTCCATTTAACATGCCAACATTCGAGGGCAATGCGTGGAAAGTTGAAAGCAGGAGCAGTGCCGAGTGGAGCAGGAGTGGAGGGCAGCAGCAGGAGCAGGAGCAGGAGCGGAGTTAGGAACAGGCGCTTTAGCTGGTTGTTAGCTGGGGGAGTTTTGTCTGCCGCCCACTACTCTGAACTTCCACTGCACAACAACAGCAACAGCAACAACAGCAACAGCAGCAACAACAGCAACAGCAGCAACAACAAATGGCAACCACTTGCAATTGAATTGTTTTTTGGCTGTGCAACAGTTTTATGCAACAATGCAGTAAACTTTAATTGAATTGGAATTTAAATGTATTTACTTATTTCGCTGATGTACTTCCTGGTTTCGTACTTATTTAGTTAGTATTTTTAGCTGTATTTGCTTTAATTATAGCTGATGCATAGTGCTGGAAAAGCACTTAAACAATAAGTGCTCTGCGACAGTGTTAATTGATGTGAGTTAACTAATTGCAGGCATGTTGTCAACGAGTAAATAGATTTGAATCAGTGTTGATTAATAGTGTTGATAAACATTTAGCCAGAGTTGAATACCAGTAAGTAGATTGCTCTTGCTGATAAATAAATAAAATTCTAGATTAGCTGTAGTAGCCAGCGTTAGGTAATACTTTTCAGATTTAAATTAGTAGTCAGTGTTGGATAACAGCAACATGTTTACCAGTATAATCTAGTGTTGGTTAACAAGAAGCTCTATGATTTACTGCTATATTTTCAACTCACAGCCAAATGCTATTCACCACAATTCATTGCTGTGCTTTACGTAGAGTACACAGCGGTACATTATATATGTAATACTATAATTTATAATTTTTTAAAAATATTTATCACCTAGTTTAATTTTTTGTTTGCTTTTGTAAGCGACAATTACTTTTTTCATATAGCCGAAACTTACAAGCAGCTGTGCAAATGTGGTTAAAAACTAAGCGAAACTATAATGAAATATTATACAAATGTGTGTTGTATATTGTTATTGTTGCTGTCGTCGTCGTTGTTGTTGTTGTTGTTGTTGTATATACATTGGAAAGTTGCTGCTGTGCGAGCTGCGTCCGCATAGCCCGACTGCGCTTCTCCAGCGGCTGGCTGTCTGTCACCTCTCTTGTACACACTGCCCCAACGTAGCCTCAGTAGCCCCCCCTCCCCCTTGCACCTTGCTTGGCTTTTTGTGTTGAGCAGCGCGGGCGGCTTCGGCGGCTGCTCTTTGAATGATGCTTTGGTTTCATAACTAACCATTTTTTTGTCTTTCTTTCTCAGTTCCCATTTCTCGGCTCCCCCCAGCGGCCGCCTGCTCCACTGTGTGGCATGTTGCAAGTGTAGAGGTAAAGGTAATGTTTACCATTTCCGCTTGTCGCTTCGTCAGACGTCGGCGTGGGTACAATGAAATTTTGGAACGTGAACGTGAACCGAAAGACGAGTCGCGCAGTTTGAACGTTTTTTTTTCTATTTCTTTTCCTATTTTTTGTTGGATTTTTGTAGTTGGGTACGCGTTATATGAGATGCATGTCAACTTTTTGGTAGCTGCCACTGAAATTCATTTACCTAACGGGTTTTTATTATATTTTTTGCTCGTTTTTTTGTGTTAAGTTTTTTTTTCTTGGCTTTTTACGAAATGCGTGCCAAGGAAATAGAAAGTACATAGAGCATGAGGGCGATAATAAGAAAACTGTAAAGCTGTAAAAGCCAAAAGACAACTAGAAATTGCCATTATATGGGAAGATGTACAAATAAATGGGGAGATTGGGAAACGAGATATCTAGAAATTGCTATGAGCTAACGAGATTTGTTGCAGATTTCATGAGGCAGAAGAGAGTCGACTGCGGGTGTGAATGATATAGAAATATAATAAGAGTGTAGGCTGTTCAGGAAATATCTAGAAGTTTGATTTAGTAGGCATATTCTTGAAAGCAAATAAGACAAATTTGACTTGCATTAACATCTTTACTAAGACACTTTGGAAGAAAGAATAAGACTAGTTTAAGGTGTTGCAGAAACCATTTGAATATTATATAATACATACATTAATGCTCACCTCAGCTTAAGATTAAAAACTATCTATCAACATGTAAAATATAGCTACAGAGTTGCCTAAGGTCTTTTGTTTTGACTTAGGCTTAACTAAAGCGAGCTTAAAGCAGGCTTTAGAGTTGCAGCAAGTATGCTAGCGATTGATTGCAGTTGCAACAGCAATGGCAGCAGCAACAGCAGCAACAACAACACTTTTTGTGCTATTGCTAATTGTATCAAATTTTCATTTTGATTTAGATACAGATTACGTACTCTAAGAGTTAGCTAGATGCTGTTGCTGTTGTTATTAGAGCGAATGTTGTTGCTTGCATTGCTAGCGGCAGCAGCAACCTGCAATCATTGCAGTCAGAGTTGGAGTTAGTTCGTCAGCAACAACTCTGTTGGCCTCATTATGTTCAAACATATTTCATATGCCAGCAACAACAACAACAGCAGCAGCTTTGCTACGTTTTTGCTTGCAGTCGTTGTTGTTGTTGTTGCTGTTGTTGCTGCTGCCTCAGCAATCGCTTGACGGTTGCTGCTGTTGTTGTCATAACTGTGTTTTGTTGTGCTCAGACTTTGGTTGCTGTTGCTGTCCGGTGAAAGTAATCATCAACAACATTAAGCGAGGTAAACAAACTATACACACAGACACACACACACACATAAAGAGGAGTAGAAATAAAAGAGATTGAAGAACCACAAAGAGATACGATTATGATGATTTCTAATTGAAAAACTCAGCAGCGCGCTTAAATGTGTCCAGCAGTGGTGGCAGAGCAAACGAAGACGTTGGAGTACAAAGAAACAACAAAACTAAAGAGAGGAAACAGCAGAGAGCGAGGGAGAGAGAATGTAAAAAAAAAAAAAAATGAAACGAAATTTCATTAAAACGTTTGCACAAATAAAATAAGTGCTGCAAAAAGCAAAAAAAAAAAAAAAAAGAGTAGCAAAAGCAGCAAAGGCAACAACAACAACGACAGCAAAAGAAACTGAAACGAGGTCAACTGAGGTCAACACATTTTATGTACGGAACCCGAACTACTTCATACTCTACTAAATATTTGTATGACGACGACGACGACGACAGCAGCGACGCTGGCAGAGATTCAGATTCAGTTATGCCTCGCTTACGTGTGTGTGTGTGTGTGAGAGAGAGAGAGGGAACTGCAGCCAGCAGTCGGCGTCGCTCGTATGCATAAGCCGAGGGCAGGGCAGGGCTCGGCTCAGCAGCGGGTAGCGGGTAGCGGGCTGCAGCAACTAAATCAAACAAAAGGCAAACAGCAAAAAAAAAAAAAAACACAAAGTGGAGCGAAAAGGCGACGGGGCGACAACGCGTTTGGGGAGCGTTCGCTGCGCTTCAATTGAGTTTTACATACATGGATTTCAGTTTTAGACTTGTAGTAGTTGCTGTTTGCTGTTTGCAGTTTGTTGTTGTTGCTGATGTTGATTTGATTTCCAACTATTTGAGGGCAGCAACGGCGACAAAATGGACACGGCAACAACAATAACAAACAGCGCAAAAAACTCGTTCGCTGCGACGCGCAATGACTAACTGAATTGTTGTTGTTGTTGTGAATTCGCCTCATGACTTGGCAAATGCCCTCGCCAACATTATCGTCTTGACCATCTCGTGAACTTCATTTGCAAACGTTTCGAGCAACATTTGTGTGGCTTACATGTGGGCTGGGCGGGAGGTAGGGAGGGACGATCGCCGTGGAGTGCAGCGCGAAGGCTGCTGCTGGGCCAACATAATTCATTTGTACTGCTGTTGCTGCCGCTGCTGCTGCCGCTGCCGCTGCTGCTGCTGCTGCTGCTGTTGTTGGCACAGCAAGTGTTGCCAACTTTATGGCATTTACAAATACAATTACATTAACAGTCGAGTTGCTATTTGTTGTTGTCTTCTTTGGCATTAGCTTTGCCGTTACTTTTGCAATTGCCGCGCTGCCAGAGATGAGCGCTCACCGAGCTAACTGTTGGCCAAGTGCGCAACTAATTTGCATTTGTTGGGCGTCTTCAATGTCTGGCTGCTGCCTCTGCCTCCACTGCTGCTGCTGCTGCTGCGAGAGCCCGCTAAACGCAATTCAATGGCCAACAATAACAATTCGGACAGTTAAGCTGTTACGCTAGAAAGAGTTTCAGTTACTATGCCCTGCCAAATACTTGAAGCTTATTTGTAGAATGCTTACATAATATAAGCGGAAACAATTGAAAAGGCTTTTCAATATAAGAGAGAGAGAGAGAGAGGAGTGGGGAAAAGAGAATGAGATTTCGACTTTAATTTGCAAGCAAACTGCATGATATTATAATATGAAGAGATACTGAAATTTGCTCACTCTAAAATATGTTTCCCAACATGAACAACCTTTCACTTAGTTCGGCATTTCTTTTTCCTATAAATATATAACCATTTATATAGCAAGTCTATCTCTTTCCCCTTCAGCAATCTTAACCCATATTGGTTAATATCTCACTCAATTTCTATAGCCGTTCAATCTAAACACACTCGAGTTGAGGTTATTATGTGTGCGTTGTTAAGTGCAGCGGCAGCTGATGCTCGAGGCTCCCCAACTGCACAATTATTGACACGTGCGCGCCTCCACATTGAGAAGGAACAAATGTCCTGGCCACAGATGCATTTCCAGCGAATTCAGCTGTTGGTCCTCGATCCTTGAGTCGAGTCGGGTCTGCGCTGCCTGCTGTTTGTTGTCGATATTATCTGCAATTAAATACTCAATGCACAAAGCGGCGAGCGGGACAAAACAAGTAAAAATTTCAATAACTAAAAACGCACATGTCCTGCGGCCGGCACAACAACAACAATGATCATCATAATCATCATAATGATGTGTCGATGATGATGATGACGCTTGAGCAGATGTTACAGTGACTCGCACAAAAAACTGTTGGAGCGCGTCCTTTTTCAGTGTCCTGCGCCCCTTGTTTTTGTTGTTGCTTCTTGTTTCTTGCTTTTTGTGTTTATTTTTTGTTCTTGGCTGCCTACACGCTGCGCCTGCGTCCTTCGTCCTGCGCAGTTTGTCTCTTGCCTTTTTTACATTGTTTTTCTTGCCTCTTTTTTGGGGGGGCAAACGCTACACATGCCCCGAAAATTATCCCCTAAATGCCGCTTGTCAATTGGCAAGAAGCTTCCTGCACAGTTTGCGGCTCATCAGTGTCATGGCTGGGGTAACTAAGTACACTGAAGAAAATTTGAGCGCTGATAAGAAAAGTGTAAAACTATTATTACATATATTTAGTCAGAGTTTTCTCTGACTGCATTCAAAATATCTATATTATCGTACTTCAATTTGAAGGCATTTAAGTGCACTAAGCTAATTTCGATGTTGCTAGTTCTTTCGCTCAGTGTACACTCAGCAGTATTTGAAACTATTTAAGCTGGCATATTCTTTCGCTGCGTGTATTTAGGTGCAACCCCTATATCGAAAACACAAAAGACTGCACAGATACCGCAGAGTCTCTCGGCTAATTGGTTGCCCCTGACACGCGTCATGCAGCACGTACAACTGCAACTGCAACTGAACGACAACTGCTGGAGGTGAAAATGTATATCACTCATAGTGTGCCCTCTCTCTCTCCCGCTCTCCTTCTCCCTGCCTGTTTTTCTTTAACCTAGTTGTAGCAGCTACCTACGCGCGTTTTTCTTCTCGTTTTTTCGTGTATCTATTTGAAAGTGCATTTGGGCTCAACCTTTGCCAGTTCCCAGTTTTCATTTCTTGTTGTGTTGATTTTTCTAAGCGCTTCCAATGAACACACCAATACACAAACGCACACGAACTGAAAGAAAGGTGCCACATAGAGTGAAGAAAGCAATAGAATGGCATTTTTATGAATGGTTCGGGTTTGTTCTTCCTCTCTCTTTGAGGAGCAGTGGAAAAACTTTGTTTTTTCTTTCTTTCTTTTGGTAACGGAGGGCAGAGCCGAACACTCGAGGTCGCATGATTAGTGTCACATTAACGAGCCACAATGCAAGTCCTTAACATGAGCTGCGGCTACTTCAAAGCAACTGCAGCTTACATTCATATATGTAAGCATCTATATTTATGACATATTTTCGCAATGGCAATACCCTGCAGTTAAAAACAGTAGCTTAAAAAGTAAGCAAATATGCAAACGTATTTCTGAAGAACGAAGCTTAAATGACCTTTTCAAAGAGCTAAAATTGGAAGTTAAATGGATGCTAATATATAAATATATTTCTGTATAAATATTCGACCTTTCTTATTAATAAATCTATAATCAAATCGTTCACAGATCTTGTGTTTATATAATTACAAGATTAGCTAATTGAAAGTTAAATATATGCTAAACTCTCAATTACTGCCTCTTTATGCATAACTAATTGAAGCGTTACAAAGCATAGCTGCGCATGGACATGCCCCGTTCGCAGAGCTGAGCATAAGCTGAAATTGTGGTTGCTGCTGCAGAGTGGTGCGAGGAGTGTCCTCCAGGAAGCAGCCGTGACAGATGTTGCCGCATCGATTGCCAGCTTGTCGAGTGGTTTCTCGCTATGTCGATCCTTCGCGCGCTCTCTCTCTCTCTCTTTCGCTCAGACTCTCCCTGCCTCTATGTCTTTATCGAGTTACCCTTTTGCTTTGCGATTTCCAAAGCAGGGTAGTTTCTGCTTAGCTATCGGTAGCTAATCAATCGCATGTCGTGGAAATCAAGCCACAGAACAACACAGTGTAGAGAACATTCAAATAGAGAGAGAGAGAGAGAGAGAGAGAGTCAGGCAGAGAGGAAGAGAGGCCACCAAACAAGTTAGAAATCTATCTTATATTCTTTCTTTCTTTTCGAATTGCATTGACGACGCATCATTAAAATATTTTCCAATGCTTGTTTGGCTGTTGCTGTTCGGTTGTTGTTTGGTGTTAAATCAAAAACCACTTGAACGAAATAAAATCTTTCTCACAGTCGGCGACGCGAAAGAAGAAGAAGCATAAAAAAAAAATATAAGAATTGGGAACGGGACTGAGAGTGGGAATCGAGACAAACAAATTATGAGAACGAAAAAAAGAATCTCAAAGAATGTCTGGGGTTTTTTGATCTGTTGCCTTTGTTGTTGCTGCTGCTGCTGCTGTTGCTGTTAAATTGATGACAACAACATCAAAACGGACAGGCGTGCGCCTCAACTGTATCTGCATAGGCTTGAGATGGTTCGAGTTGTTTATTAAGTTGACCGAATGCATGTTTAAAAGCTTGAGATAATTCTTTAGCTGATGAATATGCGTCTGAATACTTTGGGAGTCATTTTAGGTACTACATAGATACTTTAGCTGACCAAGTGTATCTTTGAATGCTTTAGATACTTGCAGAGTGTCGTATGTATTTAGATATAGAGTATTTTTTGCTGATAAATAATGTAATGGTAAATGTCTAAGCTAGAGATACTTAAAAGTATCTCTTACTAACAAACAAATGATGTAAAGGCTAGCGATACTTTGTGTGTATCTGCGTAAATTTAAATCCACTTCAAAAGTATCTTTTACTGACCATGATGATATTTTTGTTTACCTGGCGACGATTCGAGCACAATAAGTCAATAATCTAAAAGAGAACGACAGCTAGATAGATGTGTGCACATTTATAGATACAAAGATACTTTGGTATCTACATGTTTGTACTCGTTTGGATTGGCTCAGACCGGATGGCTAGATGGATGGTTGGTTGGCTGGCTGGCTGGCTAGCGGTTAGATCGTTGCTTATCATCATTATTCAAAGCTAGCCACCAACGCGACCATAGAAATAGAAAACTAATAATAATAACAAGAACGGCAAACAGAGACGAGAAATACAAAAAGAAAAAAACAAAACAAGTTTCGCTTTGTGGGCGAGTGCATGCTGAAGAAGAAGAAGATATATATGAGAGCTATATATGTTATGTGTGCTTGAGAAATAAAATAACAGAATTTCTATGCTCATAAAACAACAAGTTTTCGATTTCGATGCCAGCTTCTTATAGAGAGCTATAGCTCCAGTCGCAGCCATACATTGGCCACACATGTAAAGCAGACAACATCAACATTTTAATTCACACTCCACAGCAACCTTTCATCAGCGTCATCGTCATCGTCAATATCAGGTTCAGCTTCGACTTTCGGGTCCAGGAAAGACGCACGACCCACGCTCGAGTTATGATTTTTTCTTCTTTATTTTTTTTGTGGCCATTTTATAACTAACAACATTCCAGCCACGGCGCCGCAGTTGTCGTCTGTCTCTTGACTCTGGTTCTGGTCTGAGCCGCTGTCCGCTGGCCACACACGTCGCCGATGATGAGGCATGGCGACAGAGCCAGAACATTTTCAACCAGAGTCAAAGTCAGAGTAAGAGACGGAGGTGCAGTTGGAGTTGGAGTTGCTCTGCCCAGGGGCATTCACTGGTGACAGAAGCTCTGTCTTGGGTGCAGCTGTAAAAGGGCCAATGGGCCCTGAGGCTCACTTGTTCCACTTGGTCCATTAAAGTTCTTGAAGCTGAAACGCTTTTAAGAGTGACGTCAGACAGCTAATATGCTGGTTTGTAAAAGGAACTTGAGGTTGCTTATGGTTACACTTGTAAAAGTTTCAGTTAATGTTGATACAAATGATCTGCAAAAGAGCAAAGTCAAGTCATAATTTACCCACTTCGATATAGCAATCTGATCCTCACTGTAACCACTCCATTTCCAGTAAATATTTCTTAAGCGACTTTACATATTCCATGACTATATTCTTGAGACATCTTTGCACTTGCAGTGCAAATGCTGTAAGGGCCTTTTGGGCCTGGTTCGCTTTTTATGGCGGGCCATAAAAGAAATGCAAATATGCGCGATCATAAAATGAATTATAATTAACCAAATTATTGTGAACATTTATAAACAGATAAAAATGAAATTGATAAGCCTTTAAGGCCTGACACTGTGCCAACATAAAGATCGTTCACATTATTATTCAAAAGGTTATCAATTCGACTTTAATTTGTTTGTTTATCTGCGCGTTATCTGATAAGAAGCCAGCATTGAAAAATATATAAGCAGCCACAGAAATATGCTCAAATGGCAAATGTATCTAAACTAGAGTAAGTATGTGTGTGTGTGTGTGATTGTCTTTGTCTCTATGTGTGTGTTCGAGCAATCACTAGCTAGTCGTATATTCGCGTATCTATTCTAAATGCTTATCAATTTCTGTTGTATGCGCAGCTAACTTCGGAGCTTCGAGCATTGTTTTGTATAATTATCGTGGTTAATGTCTCGACAACGCTTGTTGTTTTTGCTTTTGTATTATTTTCTATATGTTTTTTTCTGCTGTGCTGATAAAAAACGATTTTTTTATCAGTTTGGTTTTTTTGTGTGTTTATTTTTGTTTTTTTGTTTGCCTTTTAATTAAGTCGAACACAGAAAAAAATATATAATAATGGAATGCCAGACGACAAAAGTACAATTTAACTATTGTTTGAATTGCCAAAGTGACCTTGAAGTGCCCAACAATAGCAGCAGCAACAACAACAGCAGCATCATGTAGTCTATAGCCAAAATAATCAACTTTCTTTTGAAAGTTGTGGCTAATTTTTGAGATGCGGCCATTAAATGCAGCCGAGCCTAGGCAACAATTATAAACAGCAGCAGCAAAACGCAAAACAACAAAAATGAAAGTAGACACAAAATTTAGTTGCAAAAATTTCGTAATGCTCACCCTTGCCTGGCCCCCAGCGCCCACCTAGCTGCAACTGCCGCAGCAGCAGCAGCAGCAGCAGCAGCAACAGCGGCCACTGGCGTAGGCCTCGAACTGGTCAAATTGCATGGAGCTTGGGCCAAGCTCTATCTTGGCCAAGATGCCGCATAATTAGGCATAATTTATGACTAGAGCAAATATGACTGCCGCATGCAGCATCAGCGGCAACTAGCAAGTTGCAAGTTGCAAGCTGCAAGTTGCTAGCTGCAACTAGGTAACTCGATAACGACCTGTCCAAGTGAAAGTGCCGCAGCATTTAAAATCTGTATGCGATGCATGCAAATTGCCCAATTAAGTGGCATATGTCAAAAGGACAGCCGAGCCATGCACTGAGAGAACTTTATGACCACAAATCAGATATTCATTATCAGCCTAATGGATATTGCCTTTGGCATTATTTGTAATTGAGTTTAAAAATATATTTCCAGATTTATATATAGGATTGACTATCTTAATCATAATAATCTTAATGATTGATTATCTTAAATCATTGCAAAGCTTAATTAATTTGATAAGTGTATAAATATATAAACAGTGATAAGCATGATAATTATTCTCATATAAAATGTATATAATTATCATTGTTCTCATCATCATATTAATCAACATTCTCATCATTATTATCCTCATTTCATAATTCATCATGCTATAATGATCTCTTTCATAACAATCTTCATCATCCTCGTCATTATCAATATTATTCCGAATTTCATTATTATTTATATTACTTTATTATTGTTCCCATTATCATCACTCTCATCATCATGCCCATCAGCTTGATCGTCTTCATTATTCTCAGCATTTTCAAGCTGAGCCTTTTACATTTGAACTGCATCGACGCATTTGTAGCCATATCTCGCTTCAAAGACTTTGTGTACCTTTCAGCTTTCGTGTGTGGCAGTTGCATGTTACGGCTAGATAGGTCTATGTCTGTGTGGAATCATTTCAAAGCTTGCCGTCTATTGCTTTTGGTTTTGTTTATGGCCCCGGCAAGGGTTAACGGTAAATGCATTTTTACACGCCCCAATAATAGAAACCTCTGCACAGATTCAGAGTATCACAATGTCAACTCTCTCTCTCTCTCTCTCTCTGACTGTCTTTCTCGCTCACTGCTTTTGCTAGAAACTAAGTACAACAATAAATCGCCGCTTAAAGAGCAACGCAACTGACAACTGGAGCCACGTCTGATGAGACGCCTACGCAACCCGATTCCAACTTCATAACTCACTCAAATCAAACAAGAACAACTTAAGCTGGGTGCGTGTGTGAGTGCTTCAATATACTTGTAGTCGTCGTGCAGCAAGAGTTTTGTGTGCATCTAGAAATTGTGCTCAATTTTCACGCAAAAGTCAGACACTCACACAGACACTTACAATTACGTGCGACTGGGACAGAGACCGAGATGTGGCGGGGCCTGAGTCTTATCAACACAGAAGCATCATCTAGCACAAGATGCTTTTATCTCTCTCTCAGTTTGAGTCGTTTCAGAACAGGCGCACAGCAAACGGCAGAGAACACTCCACTCAGCAGCACAGCAGCAGCTGCTCGGACTCGGATTCGGACTCGGCCACGGATACGGACGGGCGCAGGGCATAGTCTCAGCAGCAGCAACAACAGCAGCAGCAGCGGCAGCGAGTCCGACTCGTTGACGGCGGCTGAGTGCGCACAACTTGCCAAATATACACAATGGGCGAAATGTGCGAAAAACGACAGCGAACAGACAGCAGCAACGACAACAACAACGACAGCGACGCCAGCAGCGGTGCAAAACTGGAAATTGAGGAGCCAAAGAAGATATGGAAAGCGCATACAGCGACAGCAGAGTAGAACAGCCAGAAGCGACGGAGCGACGAATAGTCATGAGAATGTGTGAGTTGGCAGAGAAGGCATGCGACTGCGATGAGCGCAAATGAATCGAAATGAGGCGAGATGCAGTCGGTGCAAACAGTCAACAGCCAAGAGCCCAGAGCTACAGCCAGAGACAGAGCTAGAGCCAGAGCCAGAGCCAGAGTCGGGCCACAGCTCTGGCCATATTCATAGTCATAGTCATAACTATAAGCATGCCCATAGCCAGGCACTTGGCAGCTTGAAAGCGATGCGCCGCCCGCCACTCGCTGCGCCCTTTCACGCCGCTCTGGGCGTTCTCCCAGCTCGCCCAGCTCTCTCCCACCTCTCACATGCTCAAAGCTCGCATCTAATGGGTGCCGCGTCGAGGCATACGCAAGGGCCAGGGAGCGAGCGGGAGTGCGCGGGGTGGGCGTAATAAGCGCAGTTTGTGTTTGCTTTTTGCATATTAAAACGAAAAAAAAAAGACAAAATATAAAAAACAAGAGAGCCGAAGACCGAATGAGCAGAGTAGTGGAGAGAGCAGAGCGCAGTAACTGTTTGTCTAGAACAGTCTAGGTAAAGGGAATGGGAGCCACGAGCAGGCGGAAGCACTGGAAGTCGGGAGTGTGCAGTGTTGATTGCACTTTGTGCGAGAATGAATCGCAAAATGCGCTTGTTTATACTCTACACTGCTGAAAGCGTGGGGTATGATGGAATAGTGAACGAGTTGAGCAAGTGAGATAATACAAATCAAAATAGTTTTGGATCTGATACTTTAATATTTAAAATAATTTAATAATAAGATTCTTAATATCCTTTTTCGAAATGTATTATATTGTATATAAGTTATTTATATAATTAATAAAAATATTATTAATTTCCAAAACTTGACCTGGCACAAGTGAATGGTACTATTATTTATCAAAGTATTATTTTTTATTAATTTCCGAAACTCTCTTCACAATTCCATCACATATGTAAAGAGTACTCGAGTTTCGCTGTAACTGTGCTCTCTCATTTGTCACTGGCTCTCGAGTGGGTGGACAGTAGAATGAGAAGCAGAAAGCAGAAGAAGAAGTTAGCATCAAGCCAGAGCACTGACAATGAAGCCATCAGTGCTGGCTGTGTCTGTGCATCAATTGCAACCCCCAATGGAGCTAAGCCGCTGCTCAGTCCATAGCATGCACTTAGCACAGTTTTATAAGGGACACACACATACTTACACATACAGGGAGAGGGACACACACGCACGCCCTCTCTCTCACTCTCGCACACTTTCTCTCTCATTTCATGCGTCGCTCAATCTCTCTTTTGCTGCTATCTGCTCGCTCTCAGCGGCTTTTGGGCACTGAGAATATCGCTCAATTTCAATAAAAATAGCTTAAAATTCGAACAGGCGTTCAGCAACGAACGCACACAGCAAATACACATACACACCCGTATGCATATGTGATTGTGTGAGTGTGTGTGTGTCGGTTCTTGGCTGGAAATGTTCTCGCTGCGATGCCAGCGTCGACTGCGATGCCGCTGCGTTGCTGCGTTTATTTTTGGGGCCAGACCAATTTGTAGTGCGACAACGAAACTCAGCGACAACTTATTGAAAATGTGTTGAGCTCTGCTCTGCTCGCTGCGAGCTGCCAGCAGCTAGCTGTGAGCGAGGTTTGTAAACGCCATTTTGATTGCAACAATGACGACAAGCAACATCTGTCGGCAGCCAAGAACCTGCCACCTACCGAGCAGCCAGGCAGCCAGGCAGCCCAGTCGAGAATGCAGAGAGACTGAGACGCAGCTTGCAAATCGACTTGCACTCTCTGCTGTTGGCCTGCTGATGCGAGCGCCGCAGATGCAGCCGCAGCAGCAGCATCCACACCAGCCTTTGTATTTGTGTTTTACTTCCGGTTCGTGGCAGCAGACGAGACTCATGGATGGGCCATGTGGCATGTGGCATATAGCCAGTCGAGTGGTTTGTTTGGCTGCTGCATTTTTGGAGCGCGATGCTGCTGCTGTTGCTGCTGCTGCAAGTTTGCGGTCGTTGGCTTCAGCTTTAGCTTCGTTTCGTTTCATTTTTTTCTGCTGTTTTATTTTTGCAGCTTGTTCTGGCGTCGCATGCAACCCACCCCCTCCTCCATCATATTCACTTATGTGGCAGTCCGTGGGTGGCTCTAACTTCGCCGTCTACTTATGTGCAATAGCAACTACCGTCATCATTGCGACCGCCGCCGCCCGTTGCCTTCTTTCATAACTGCAAAAGTGCTGATTGAGTTCCTGAGCGAGAGAACTTATCCTACACAAGTGAGATACGAGTATGTGTGGCAACTTGGCTGGGGCAACATCAAGAAATTGAGCTGCAAAGATTGCCGCAGGGCCAACTTAAAGCTGCCTGCTTAGACTTGTCCTAGACTTTTCAAGGAAGCACACGTATTCGGACCATGCCTCAAATGTCTTGCATTAGGACGAGATTCCGATGAAGTTTCTATTACTTACGAGACTGATTTGCACGATGTTGAGATACTTTTGCAGAGGAATTGTTAAGCTGAAGAATTTCTTTATATAATTTTCTTCAAGTTGATATTTGAATATGAAAGAATCTTTGACGAAGAGATAAGAGTAAATTATGAAAATCTTGCAAGCCAATTAAAATTTGCTTCATGCTTCTCGTTTGTTCACACCTGCCAGAGACAAGACATATCTGGAATAAACAGATCATATCTTACTCATATTTAAAACACTTTTCTTTCTTGATATTCATATCTGATGCCATTTGACAAATTTATGGAAATCTCTTCATATCTAAGTCACTTGAACGTTAGTTCGCACCAGATACACAGCTCAGTTGATTATTTTTGCATAAATTTCATGCACTTATCGGGCGACAACGATCTGATATGCAGCTAATTAACAATTTGCTTAGTCAGCGGCTGCAAAGTGCTTTTGCATTGACATGCTGACAGTATCACGGACAGATCGCGCGATCTGCAGCAATCTCAATAACATATTTATGCCGAGCTGCTGTTCAATTTGATTAGTCATCAAAGTGAGCTGAGCTAATTTTGAGTCGCTGACAGGCTCAATTTGTATTTACCACACCTGTCGTATGCGTAATATTTGGCATATATTTATTAGATATACTATCTGTGGTCTATGGCCAAGTTGGCATTCTATTAAAAATTGCTTTGTTGCACAAATGGACAAGCTTAAGCAGTGGCTGCTGCCGCAGATTGATTCTCTCACAAGCCGATTGGCCAATGCGGCGTATGCGCAATATGCTATAAGCCAGTTCTTTGGACAACCAAAAAGAGCGAACAACATAATTAAGTATTTATTTATTTACAATTTTGGGCAATGGCAGCAACAGCAGCAACAACAACAGCAATTTGAATGCAACAGCAGCAACAATTTTAACTATTGGTGTTGCAGCTTTGTTGCCTTTGCAGTTGTTGTTGTTGTTTGTGTTGTTGCCACAATTGCTCATTTTGCTGCCTGCTGCAACCTTGTGCTAAATTTTCCAAAACGTTGAACGCCGCTGCTGCTGCTGCTGCTGCTTCGGCTGTTGAGGCTGCTGGTGTCGGCGACTCTCGACTGTTGCAACCAGCGATAAATGTCAGTCAAGCCACGCCTCCCGCCTCCCTTAGCCCCCTTTCGACCCACCCTGTTGGCCGGTCAAGAGGCTGACGCATGACAACAACAGCAAGAGCTAAAATAAAATGTTGACAAACAGTCAACAATTTCCATTAGAGCGCATTATTGATGCTTATGAGCAAATGTATCTATGAGATACGCTTGCGGCTCGCACAAGCTCGCACAAGCTCACATAAACACGCACACACACAATGGCGCTTTATTAGCTGTGCGACTGACACCATTTGCTCCAAAACCAAAGCAGCTGCACCAAATGGCTTCCGAGTGGAGCCAAAGATGACGCCAACAATTCCACAAACAAAAAGCTGTCGCATTTTGCGTGTCAAATCCATTCGCAGCGAGGCTAATTAAAACAATTGCTAAAAAAAATAAATAAAAGAGACCCGAAAAATAAAAAAAGAAGAACATAAATAGAGAAGAGCGGTAAAAGCAAAATTTGCAGCTGTTGGCATTGAATTCAGATACAGCTACACTTGTAGATGACATATAAAGCTAAAGATACAGCTGAATGTCGATATACGAATACAGCTATGGATGTAGGTACCGAAATCGTGCCAGATAATGATGGAAGTATACAAAACAACATATATACATATAGTAATAGAAGTGTAGATCCAGAGACTCTTCCAAACTAAGATACATACAGATACAGATTCAGATACAGATACAGATACAGATACAGATACAGATACAGATACAGATACAGATACAGATACAGATACAGATACAGATACAGATACAGATACAGATACAGATACAGATACAGATACAGATACAGATACAGATACAGATACAGATACAGATACAGATACAGATACAGATACAGATACAGGTACAGATACAGATACAGATACAGATACAGATGCAGATTTGCTACACTGCACTTGGCATATGAAAAGTCACAATTAACGTGATACATAGAAAGAAAAGAAAATTAAATAAAAAACTGAAACGTTTGAAGAAATGCTAAAGAGAAAAACAAGAGCAGAAGTTGAAAATGTTGCGGTAGGAAATTACTTTAATTCGTTGCTCCCATTGTTGTTGCTGTTGTTGTTGTTGTTGTTGTAGCTAAATAAATGCCTGACTGACTGGCTAGCTGACTAGATGACTAGCTGGCTGCCACATGTTTTCACATGATTTCCACACGATGGACAGGTGAAAAGCAAAGCCCAAGTCCAAGTCGCAGCTAAATTCACTGGAGCAAGAAAAGAAAACGTACCAGGAGTAAGCGAGATGGATGAGCACGAAGAAGAGGGAGCGGGAGTGCAGGAGGGTTCGCAAAGTCTGTCTCTTAGCCAGGTTAACAACTGACAGGCTGAAAGTCAAGCACAAGATTTGAGACGTTGTCTGGGTAAATTTTAACTGGCAGCGACAACAGCTGCGGGGAAGTTTATCTCTAGCTCCTATCACTCCCTCTCTCTCTCTCTCTCTGTGCCGCTCTCTCTTTCGCAGAGTTTTCTCACCTGCACTCAATTGAACTATTTTGCCCAGTCTTCAGTTGCCTCTTGCAATTTCTATTCAAGAGCGCAAAATTTCTTAATAGCATTTTGCACGTTTTTATTGTTTTTTCAAACTGCAAACATGAATAATTAAAGGCGAACAACATAATTGCTTGACTGACTAGCAGATACTCTATCTTTCAATGCCACATTTCAAGGCTGCACATATTTCGATAGATAGAATTGTTAGAATATTCAGCTTCAGCCATAGCCATCAGCAATATACACACAACGTACGCCCTGCCACGCCCACACTCATGAGCTCAATTGGTTTAATGAGTGTAGTGTATAGGCCCAACAAGCCAAAAAATAAGAATAAGAAAAACAAACAGTACACAGCGAGAAATAATAGAGTAGAAGGTGGTGGAAGGAGAAATCATACAAAAGGCGCATAAATTAGCAATGGTCTGTAATTTCGAAAAAGGGTCGTCAACAGCTCTTATAAATGTAACTGGGGTGAGGGCTGTGTGGCAAGTGTCTTGCAAAAAGTAACAGAAACAAGGCGAGAAGGAGGCGTGACAGGGCAAGAGGAGGCGTGCCGGGGTTCAGTCACAGTCGGCGTGGCCGCGACGCATTCATTAGTTTAATATTAAAATAGTCATAATAAAAATTGTAGATAAAAGTCTGTGAAACAATGTGCAACAACAGCAAACAACCTGATGAGGAACAAGAACAAGAAGAAGAAGAAGACGCATAAGACGAAGAACAACAGCAACGACAACAACAACTCAAAACGGAGTCCAAGTCGCACCACTCAAGTACAAAGGGCCAAGATTTATGAACTGCACTGAGTACGACGCGTGTGTGTGACTGCGCAGACTGTATGTGTATGCATGAGGAACTGTGTGTGTGTGTGTGTGTGTATGAGCTCCCCTCTCAGCACTCGCATTCTCATCCCCATTTCAAGTCGCGCTCTAAGCGGAGCAATGAACTATTTACGAATGTGCCCAACTACTCAAGACACACACACACACATTTATACACACATATACATGTATATACAATCACACACACATATGTAGTCGTCTGCTACTTCTAGCTGAACTAGGCATTCACTCTCGTAGGCGTGAATATGAATGTAAATGTGAATGTGCGAATGCCGAGACGCGTTCCTTGAGATACATTTGTATCTTATGCCAGGCATATAATAATATTCACTTATAAGCCTGCATATTTATTTATGCACTCGACAGCCGATAAATGACCTTGAAGCGCTTGAGGGATCTTTGAAGTTTATATGAATAAAATGGTTCTCAGGCACACAGAGAAATTACTGAGGCGGCTGGTGTATGAAAAGTGTTTAATAAATGCTAAACCTAATTGCTTTATCTTTAATAAATGCGAACATAAATAAAGCGTTTGTGTTAAAGTAGATTATTATTGTAGATTTGGGATTTAAAGAATTTAAATTAAAAACTTATGTTCAGAAGAGAGAGAGAGAGAGAGAGAGAAAGATTTTACTGAAAGAGTTTGTTTTGATAATGAAGGAATAGAAACATCACCAGTCAGTACTAGAATCAGAATGGAATACTTTGTAGAGTTGTCCCGAAATAATTTTTATATTTATCAAAAAATCTATATATCTATATACATAGATATATTATTGGTATATATACTTTGAGCTGTTAGATTCATAAGATTTGAGAAGAGTAGTATATACTCAGCCAACAATCTACCGACACTCAGCTTATCTACCATATGCACAAGTTCTTTGACTTTTCGCTTAAGTTTACATTTCCTCGTATATATGAATATATATATACAAGAATTTATCAGATGCTGTCATCTTTGACATGTGAGTACAAGAGAAGCGAGAAGCTGTTCTTAATGCTTATCTATTTATCATTTATTTTTAATTATATATACAGATATGCATGTATATATAGTCAGCAGACCCCTCCGAGCACAGATGCAGCTGCGATTTATTCCTATGAATGGTATCTATATCTTTATAAATATATATATTATTGCATTTCACTTTCCGCTCGTATAATGTTTGCCCTCGCTTGAGGAGCACCCTTCGACCAAATAGACTCGTGCGACTCACTAGTGGCAAGTATTTGCTCCAACAACAACAACAACAACAATAATAATAACAGCATCGGCAATATTATCAAGAGCAACTGCAACAGTTTCTTTAGGCTGCCACCTCCCCTCTTCCGCTTCCGTCTTCCTACTCCTCTACTACACGTCATTTTCCCTCTGTTACTTTCTCAACTACTCCCTCTTCCTTTTTCTTCACCTTCCCCTCGCACTCTCCTCACCATCCTTGGCTCATTGGGGGCTGTTAAATTTAGTGCCTCCACTTCAATTTTAATTACGGGCATTGTTGAATGCGCGACCGACCCAGACCGTAGCAACTGCAGCGCCCTCGACGGCAAAGACTGCTCTCCCCTCTCGCTCTCACTCTCTCTCTCGCTGTCTCAGCTAAACAGATTTCCATTTCCATTCGCGTAACTGTTGCACACATGTTGTTGGGGGCCTTCGTCTCAGCCCCCGTTTCGTTCGTTGCGATTCGTTTCTTTGTTTGGTAGACAATTTAACATATTTGGGAATTCATTGCACTTTCTTTTATTAATACGCACTCGAGAAGTCGAGCAGCAGTTCCCCCACTCACTCTCCCTCTCCCTCTCCCTCTCCCGCTCTGCTCGCCTCCTCACTCATTCCGTCTGTTCCTATTTGTATGAAACATGTGTAAATGCATGTTTCTTTGACTTCAACTTTCCCTCTTTATGCCCTCTCACTTCATCTGGCTCGTTCTCTCAGTGCTTCGATTTCTTGTAAACTTGAACATTTCTCTCGCTTGCACTCTTCGATTTGCTGTAAATTTGAATAGTTCTTTTGCTCTGGCTTTGGCTCTGCGCCTAAATTTAGTCGCATTCTTCACTATTTTCGTGGCACGCATCTGCGGGTTGCCGCTTGCCTTTTTATTGCTCCAATTTTGGTATGCCATAGCCAGCCATTGATAAATATAGATCCCCTACAAGATGTCAATGGAAATGGAAATGGAAATGGATCCGTTGCAGTTCTCAATGCGCTCAGCTCTCAGCTCAGTTCTCAGTTCATGACGGCGAATTGAAATTCATCTGTTAATCGGCACATCTGTGTGTCACATGAGCAACGCTTCAGAGGGAGCTTGACTGTGAGGGCGAGCATAGAGAGTGGTAGACAGAGAGAGAGAGAGAGTGAGAGGGGTGTGGGTGAGGCGCACACTCAGCTGCCACGTGTGCGCCGAGGTTTGGCCTTAAGTAGCTGCATTTAGCATTGACAGCATCTACAGCAGCCAACAGCTTTTAATAGACGAGCAATTTCGCAATGAACTTCGCCCGCATGCCACGCCCCCCCTCCTCCAGCACTCATAAATTGCAAGTAAAATGAGCAGCGCGCGCGCCAAATCAAAGCGATGACAATAACAAATAGATGCATGCATGCGAGAGTTGACACAAGAGTTGCGAGAGTTGCCGAGAGATCAAAGCAAAAATGGAATAAGAATGAAATGCTTGAAATGGGAATTCAATTGAAAGCGAGCTTCACTCAAATATACATTTAAGAAATATATAAATAAAATATATATTTAATTAAATAAATATTAATTTGTTCTATTTGCATAACTTTTAACGCCCCTCGCGCATTGTTGTTTAATATTTCACACAATCTTTTTGTTGCTGTTTTGAGTGCCTCCAAAGCAGCTTGTGGCACCGCAAAGCAGTTGCACAAATTGCGCAAATTGGTTTAAAACAAATGTAAATATTTATTAAAATTGCACAAATGCTAAGCGCAATGCATTGCCATTCAGACAGCCAGCCAGTCAAGCAACCCACCACCCAACCACCCACCAAGCAATCAGCCAGCTTGATGATGATAAAAAAATACTGATCGAGGCATGCTCGGAGTGGGCTTGGGGCAACAGATCATGTGACTGTCAAACGGGCAGCTCATAACTCGCAAATGCAGCCACTGCCTCTGCCTCAGTCCCTCTCCCTCTCCCTCTCTGTGTTATCTACAGCGCAGGCTTCTTCTGTCTTTCTCTCGCTCTCACGTTGCCTCTGCCTTAGCTGCGCCTTTGTCTTACCCGATTATCGCTCGATGCAAAAATATTTGTGCGTATGACTAATCGATGCAAAACGTTGCCATCTTCGCTTTTAGCGTTTTATTTTTTATTATTATAAATTTTTGTTATGTATTTTTGTATAATTTTGGTTATATTTTTATGGTTTTGGTATGCATGATTGTGATTTATGTGCAAGTTCGGAATCGGAATCGGAATTGAAGTGGGGGAATCGCAACGGGGAATTGGGAATGGAAATGCTCATGAGTCGGAAAGTTCCACAAGTGTGTGACTGACTTACGATAAATGCGCATTTCTCTACCCCAAACTCATTTGAAAATGTTTAGCAGGGGTATATTGGGTATATTTGAATATTGATAAAGTTACGATACCAAGCAATGGAATAGAAATGGAAATATGACTGACAGGGGACTCTAAAAGCTTTGTAAATCTTTCGCCTAATTTTGAGCATTTTCTCTGCAATAAATTTTTATAATGTCCTCATCTCAGACTACAGATTAACTGTTGGTCGATCATTTATTTTGGGCATTTAATTTAATTTCATTATACAACGCTCACTGTCCGTTTCGCTCCCACACGGCTCACACAATCGAGAGCAGAAGTCAGCAATGCAGAACAGCTCGAAATGAAACGTGCTGAAACAAACCTGAATGACACTCGCTGAAAGTTGAGCTTGAACAAAATTATGTATCTATATATATCGATATCTATATGTATTTATAACACTTTCAGCTGATGTCATTGCACTGCAAACAATGAAGAGCAGCTCGAAGTGTTCTCATTTACTTAAAGTCAATTTCGACGACCAAAATATGTATAACGCTGACAGCAAAGTCAAAGAAATTGTTATTGTGTTGCCGTCGTCGTCGTCGTCGTCGTCGTCGTCGCTGTTGTCATTATCAGCAGTCACAGCAACAACAACAAAAACAACAACAGCAATAAAGTGAACTACAAGCTAAAAACAAAGTCAATGCTGAAGACGCTTCAGCGATTTTCACATTAGATTAAATACTTTTTCGACTTTTCGTTTTTGAGGTCAAACTGAAGAAAATGCCCAACAGCAGCTACATTTTTCGTTGCTAATACAATAATTGTCGTTATTGTTATTGTTGTTGCTATGAAGAAGCGCTGCGGAAGCGGATGCAAAAAAAAAAAAAAAAAAAAAAAACTAGCAACAAGCTGGAAAGCTAAACATGAAGTGCCAGGGCGAGTGACGATCGCAAATAGATACGCCTGTCCAGCTCAAGCAACGACAACAACAACAACAACAACAAACAACCAACCAACAGCTACAAACAACAAGCATAATAATAATAACTGAAGCAGCTAATTTCTCAGCATAAGAGAGAAACGAAGCAACGCAACGACGAAAACAACGCAACAACCTTGCCAGCAGCCACAGCAACAACAACAACAACTACAACAACAGCAACAAATGAATTTCCATTGTTTTAAGTTTCAGACTCCTCCAGCTGTTGCTGCTGCTTGCTGCTTGCTGTGGCACCCTAAAGGCCAAGATCGTCGTCATATTAACGTCCAAAAGTCAACGTCAACGCTTGTCGGCGGCTTTTCAAAAGCCCAACAACAATCTCTGTGTGAGTGTGTTTGTGTGCGTATAATGTAAATTCCGCAAAGTGCGATGGACAAGCGAGGCTTGGAAATTAAAATAGGGTCATTAAGCGAACTCTTCGAAGGGACAGAGGCACCGGCACAAGCAGAGGTGAGAGCTATCAGCTGTCAGAGTTAAGAGACGACGTGAGACGTTCGTCTCGTCTGTGGAGCCAAACGAATTTCTCAACAATTATTTTGAAATGTTTTTCAATCTACAACAACATCAGCAATAATCACAAAGTGTGCGACCTGCATTAGTTTTTCCATAAACAAAAGTGTGAAAAGCGATCAACCAACAACAACCGCTTGAAACCGACTCGAGGCAAATTTTATAATTATGATTGCTGCACTCAATGTATCTGCTGTTGCTGTTGTTGCTGGTGTTGCTATTAGTGTCTGCTTGCATTGGCCTGACATTGGTTGTATTGTAATATAATTATTGAGACAACACTTAAAAGTCAATACAACTTAAGGCGTTGAGCCCCTGACGTCTCAATGCTTGGGTTTTAATCCAATGGCAAACACAAACTTATAATTTTATCATTTGCACATGCTAAAAAAAAACCCAATATACTCTTTTCACTATGCAAACTTCAACATCCATAGCCAGCTATTTGGGTTGATTATTTTTGTTCAATCTATAATTGATCTATTTATATTATTTATGTATAATTCCACAGTCAGCTTATCCTAAATACCTTTGGCATTATTCAAGCTATTACTCATTCGAAATACTTCAAAATAAAGAGAAGAAAAATATATATACATATATATATTTAAAAAAATCTTTGTCGAATATTGCTGAAATTGTCCCCAATTTGACAATGGGCAACGCGCTGCAAACTCGCAAAAAGGTGCGAAGCTGCCAAATGGGCAACACGAGGGCAACAAATTTGCAGCTGTTGTTGTTGTGGTTGCTAATGTTGCTGTTGTTGTTGCTGTTGCTGTTGTTGTCGCCTGTTGCCGGCCGAATAAAAAACCAGTAAATGATTTCACAGCCACAGCCAGAGCCAGAGCCACAGCCACAAGAGAGCCACATCCGCAACTTCAACTCAGAGTTCGAGTCCAAAAACTAACAAAATTTGTAACATATTCGGCAGCAAAATATTTAAGTTGTTCATGTTGTTGTTGTAGTTCGATGCGTTGTTTTTGGTTATTGTACATAAAGGCAAAGCGACGCGGCGTCGGTTCATTGAACCGTTCGCCGCTGACTCTGACTGACTTATTGAATGACTGAGTCTCAGCAACTGCACCAACAACGGCAGCAGCAGCAACAACAACAACAATAATAAGAGCTCCATCGAAGGCTGCACAGATTATGTCACACATTTTCTGTGTGTATTTGAGGGGGGAGTATAGCGGCGAAGGCGGCGGCGGAGGAGGTGCCACAGCTGCCGAGAGAGAGGCACAAGGGGGGCAGGCAATGTTGCACTCGTGGTAGCCATGTTACAACATCAATTGCGCGCGCCAAACAGCAACAGCAACAGCAGCAGCAGCAGCGGCAACAACAACTGCAAACCGAAACCGAAACTGAAAACCTAAAAGAAATCGTATCTGAAAGATACGGCACTCCAAGCTCCGCTGCTGCTGCTGCTGCTGCTGTTTTGTATCTGTATCTGTAGCCGAAAAACTGTTTATGCTAAATATCTGTGCTGAATCATTCGACAAGCTGCCGAGCTGCTTATTGAATTAGGTACTAGAATTAATTGGTTTCCTTACCAGTTAGGGCAAACAAAATATGCAACTTTTGACATTTACAAAAAATGCACAAACTCTAAAGCTGCAAATTAATCAAATTTGATAGTTCGTTTGTGTATTGCTTGTAAGAAACGTTTGTATTTGTTGATATAAACTTAAACATCTGCAAACAAACATTTAAGAGGAGCATATCAAACTGGAGTTATTTTAATCCCCTACATCGTTTTCTCAATTTAATACTCCTATTATTTTCTGTACTTATGCCTTATAGAGAAAGCTCAGTTTGGTTTCAAAATTGCACAGATTCATTTCATGAAATTACTTCTCAACTGACTACAGCGATAATTTGTTCACACTTTTAGCATTTCAAGTATGTATCTTAAAGATACATTTGGTTGCATAGATACTCTGCAATTGAATTTCAAACTGTAGCTGTTTGATTTGTAAATATTTGCTCAGCCAATTGCATAATGAGCTGGCAAGTTGACGACTTTTCTTTGCGTTGTATACAAAACGTTAGCTCCGTCTTTAGCTGTTAGTCCTCCAGCTCCGTTAGAGTGTGATGGAGAAGGCGGCGAGCAGAGGAGGGAGCTGCAATGGGTCGCATAAAAATAAGTGAAAGTCAAATTGTATTGACGCATTGAGCGCATGAACAAATTAACTGCGCAATGAGCCACAGACAAAGAGACGACTGGACGGACTGGCGGACCGACTGAGTGGCACGCATATGTAGCTGTGTAAGTGTGTGACTGTATCTGTATCTGTATCTGTATCTGCGTCTTTGTATCTTTGTTTGGCAGCCGCTGCAATGACAACAGCTACACTTTTCCGTGGGCCTTTTGCTATTTGGTTTTTGTTAAGCGAATTAATTTTAAGAAAAAAATTATTAAATGAGCCACAACAAATGGGCAGTAAATAGCGAAACAAGTTTTGTATGTTATTTATTTATTTATATAGCGTGTGTGTGTGTGTTTTTTTTTTTCTCAGTGGCAGACACTTATGCAACGCACCAGATTGCCTTTCAAGTGTAAACGAAGCAGCAGAATATTCAAAGACTCGAAAAATAAGTTGACTCACAGCTATTTTGACTCTTATCAGTCGAGTTGTAGATAAGCTCTGTCTACTTTTCACTAGAAAATTTTCGATGAGTAATTGCTTAAATGATTGACTGATAAGAGTGAATTGGAGTGGGAGAACGAGAGAGAGAGCGAGCGTGCGATACAGTGGAGGAAGAATGTTTGACAGCGCCAACAGCTCGCGCAGCAGCTGCTGCTACTCGGTTAATAGGAGAGTGAGAGAATGAGAGCCAATTAGTTTATCAGCGTGACAAAATCGTATTCGAAGTCGAAACTCGAATTCGAAAACGAAGCTCATTTTCAAATTCAAATGTAGCATGCTCCCAGCTGGCTCCTATGAAACGCTTTGAATTTGGAACGCAGACTCAGAGTGTGAAAAGCGCGCACAGCAGGTGCCCCAAGCGTAGCCGAGTCGAAGTTGGAGTTAAATGTTGGATGGTTTATGGTCAGTGTGGGCGTGGCTAAACTTTCACAAATTAATAACGCTCAAACTGGAAGAACGTACGCGAGCAAGTAGAAGCTGCTGCCGAGTTCAACAGACGAGCTGCTGAATTGAACTTCGTCTGGAGTTGGCATTATAATTGAATGTACGAGGTGAATGGCGAGCTGAAGAGATGGCACAGCGATCAGCAAGCAGCTGTAAGAGAATACAAGTTCAAAGAACAGACTCATAAATATATGTATATATGAGTAGTTAATGAAAGCGGGCATTGGGTATTCGCAAGTGGAGCAAGCTTGAAGAATTGGCTAAAGTAATTCCTTTTCAAGCCGGCAGCTGCAAAGGCCGATTAAGCAGATACTGTTGAGCTGGTATCCGGGTCGTATGATTGATATTTCATATAAGAGTTGACAACGATATACAATTAAATTGTATTCCATGTTATATCTGGCATATGAATAATAGAAAATACAACATTTTCTTTGGCTTATAATGTTCTGCTAAGACATACTCTGTAGTAAATCCATCTCTAAATTATCTTGCATACAATTTATAAGAAATATATATATAATTTTGTACTATATACATATAGTTTCTTGCCAAAGTTTACTTCTTATAAACTTGACTTATGAATTATACAGACAGCCAATAAAAAGTTTAATCAAATAGTTGCTAAACTAGCTTTATAGCTAGTTCTTCTCCCGCCAAATACTCGCACACAGACACAGTTGATCGCAACCTATTGGGCCGCGAAGGCAGATGACGAATGGTCGCAGTAAAGCGAAGTAATAAACAAACAAAAAATAAACATAGTCTCAATACGAGCGGCAAGTGCAAATGGCTCCGGCAACGGGGTTCGAGGTTCGTTATTTGGTCAATGGCCCGCCTAGAACGGGGCGTAGCTCAGCTCAGCTCAGCTTTAGCTTTAGCTTTGATCGGGTCGCTACACCCAGAATGCAGAGCTCAGTTTAAATGACTTTCCAACTCTCTGCGACTGCGACTGCGACTGGTTCTGGTTCCCATTCTGGTTCTGGTTCTGGTTCTGGTTCTTGTTCTCACTCTTGGGCTGTCCGCGTGCGCTGGTAATTTGTAAATTGGTTCATAATTCGGTTTCATCAGTGCAGCCCGCCTCCACAGCTCTCTTTCTCTAAGAAGCTAAAGTAATTTCTTTTATATACAGCTTTTCGTTGTTTTGTTTTTCAGTTTGTTTTTGTTTTTTTGGAGACAGCGGCAATGCGTTCGTTGGCTTCTCTTTTGTCTGTCTGCTGTGCTCGTGGGGGAAAACAATCCAAAAGCTCACAAATGAAATGGGTACAATCAACTAACTGTAAATAGTTTTTATTTCTGCTTCTGCTGCTGCCTTCTGCTTCTCTTCTTCTTCTTCATCTTGCTCTTTCATCAGTCTCTGTTGCTTTTTGTTTTGGACGCGTTGCTGTGCCAGTTTTGCTTATGAACCGACAGACGCTGCGACTGACGGACGGACAGACAGCCGACAGACAGCGCGTTATAATTTTCTATTTTCTACAAGCTGCGATTGCCTCAGTCGCTGCCGCTACCCCTGCGCCATCACTGCCACTGCTGCTTTGCTCGCTTGTACGCCTAATGTGCTCTCCCTCTCTCTCTCCCTCACTTACCCATTGGGTTGCCTGTTCGTCTAATGCGCTCTCCACTGCTCACCCTCTCTCTGCCTCTCACACCCTTGGGAATTGGTCTAAACATATTCCAAGCTTTTGATTCGAACATCGATTCGCATTTGGCATATGCGAAATTTGCATATTTGGTCACTTGTTAATTAATAAACTTCGCTAAACGTAAACAAGTAGGTGTCAACTGTTTATACGTGATAGACGAGGCGATGCCCTGTAAAAAATAAAAAATAAAATTATAATTTATTAAATGATCTGCAAAATTGTATAAGAAATAAAGATTATCTGTTATTCAGCTCATCGATAATAAATAAATATTTAATAATATTTGTTACACATATTTATTACACATAAATCTTATTTAATAATCTCATTTGAACTCATGAAAAGTTTTTTAATTTCTAAAACTAATCTACTCAACTCCATCACACTTCCACTTACAGGGTATACAAATATTTCTTCTAAATGAATCAAATAAATCCAAGTGTTGACATTATCGTATCTACCAAGCTAAGCGCATGTTTTGACAGTTTATTGGTTTCCAAAATGCTTAAATGCCAAAAGTTAAGCTTAAAATATATCAGGAGATAGCCGAATAGATTGCCAAAGAAACATTAAAGAATTGATTAAGAATAGTATGACTATTTAATTGATTCCAATAATTTCAATGCTAACGGTTTTTTGTGTACCTTCTCATACGAATAATGACTACAATAGCGTATAATAATTTAACAACGTCGACTTTGACATTTTCTGCGACAGCTAAGAAGAGAGAATGATAGCTAAATAGTCATACCTACCCTACATACGTATGTATGTATGTATGTAGAGACACAAACTTAAACTACAGCTTTTATTATGTATGGAGAGCAGGAGGAGAGCGGGTGGTGGGGCTGGGGTACAGGTCGAGTCTTGGCTCGGCTAAACAAGGAGGTCAGTGCATGAAGGTTAGCGGCAATTTGTGTCGACAACATCGTCAGATGCTGCATCCAAAACAAAAGCAAAGCTTGAACCGTTGCTTGCTCGACAGATCGATGAAATGGCAACAACAGCAACAGCAACAGCAACAACAATGGAACGAAATAGAAGAAGCAGAACAGCAACAGCAACGGCAACAGCAACAACAACAATAAGTCAATTGCATTGGCAATAATAAATAGAAGAGAAACTGCAGCAGCAAAGGAGAACGCTTGCTAACTCCCCACTCCTCCTTTTCACCAACACTCACCTCGCTCACCTCACTCACTCTGCTTCGCTCTCCTCTTACTCACCAAATTCCCCTCGCAGTCACACGTCGCAGCAGAGATCGGCAACGAGCTAAACAAAATGCTTCCTCATCGCCGCCGTTTGGCCTAGCGGATTTACAATGGATGCGCTTTGCCTGCTAGGCAAAGTGGTAGAGAGAGAGAGAAAGAGAGAGGCAGAGGGAGCAAGTAAAGCAGGCGGGTTGAGTTAGGCTAACCAGTTAGGCGTTGGAATTGGAATTGGGCGAGCTCTGGAGTGCGAGCGAGAGAGCGGGGCATCGGGTATCAGTTGACGGTCGATGCGTGGTGGAATGCTTCGCTGCTCGGGTCCAGAAATTGGCAAACAATAAAAGCCGTCAAAAAGTGCAGTAACAATAACAAATAGAGAGTGAGAGAGACAGAGACAGAGAGAGAGAGAAACAAACAGAGCAAAAAACGCAAAACGAAGCATTAGGCGAATAGAAGAAAAGCGAATAGAAAAAAACAACAGTTTGAAAAGTTGATTGTTTAGTTGAAGCGAAAAAAAATACTATTGTTGTTGTTGGCTGGCTCTGAAAAGTGGAGCGTCGATTGGAGCAGTCAGAGAAACAGCGATGGGTGAGAGAGGACGACTGAGCGAGGAGTGGTGCGGTGGAGAGAGGTATGCGCAGTTGCATTTGCAGTTGCAAATGAACTGAGGCTAAGCGCCGAGCGCACATTCTGAATGATGTGAGCGAGTGAGTGACTAAGATAGAGAGAGACAGCGCGCTTGCGATCTTAGCTGGTGAAAGATACATTTCAACTCTTGTCAAAAATGAAAATCAACCTCAAACTTGTGTATGGCAAACACTCAACTGTGTGTTGGAAGAAAGCGCACAAGGAAAACAAATTTGAAGAAAGGGGTGCGCATGCGGCAGGCGGCATGAGGCACGACTGCGCAGTCGCCGTTGACTGACTGACATTTTACGGCATTTTTTTTAAGTATTCTTTTTTTTTCGACTGCAACGAAAAAGGCGCCCGAAGTGTAGCCTGACAAATGCATAAAACTCGAAGCTGGAAGTTGCCAACTGCCAACTGCCAACTGCCAGTGGAAGGCTGCAGGCTTCATCACAGAGATGTATGCAGCAACAACAACAACAACATCGACAACAACAACAACAACGAATGATGATGACGACAGCAGCCTCGACGTTGACGTTGTAGCAATTGAATTTTTGCACGTCGCCCATGAAGTTGTTTGTTTGCTTGGCATCCGTAGCTCCACAGCTCCGCAGATCTCCACCCCCCACTCCCCCATCGCACAAACGTGATCCATTGTTGTTGCTGTTGCTGTTGCTGCACTTGGATGAAAAATAGTGGAAACAGTTAACGAAAAAAAAGAGTAAAATGTTTGTGTTTGATTTTTGTTGCTGTTGTTGTTTCTGTTGTGCGCATATTTATGTTTGCTTTGACTTACCGTTAGACGGTTATATGGCGGATTACATTTGGCACTGCTGGCAAATTATCTGTGCCGAGTATCTTTTTCAAGCTCCAACTGAAGCAATGTGTTTGTTGTTGTTATTGTTGCTGCTGCTGCTGATGTTGTTGCTACAAGTTGATGGCACTTGGATAAAGCCTTTTGTGTATGGCGAGTAGGTTCTCAGGCCTAACGTACACAGAGAGAAATTGTAGAAACATTGCTTCAAGATCAGAATCCTCAATTTGTACTTGAGATGTATTCAAATTGGCTACACAAAATTATATATATCTTATCTAGCCTACTCCATCTAAACGAACTGAAATTTATATTTGAGGTAATTCAAATCTATTGACAAAGATTTCGAGCTTTGTTTCTCTATTTGAAAATTTTGTTCAAGCTATAGTTCAACTCCTGTTCTACAGCAACTGTCTATCCATCTGTCTATATACTCTTCGCAGGCCGTGTGAATACATTCACTTCTATTCAGCTAATTGTCGCTGTTGTTGCTGTTATTGCCGTTTTGGACCTCCTAGGGACTTTTGGGTATTTGCTAATGATGATATGCGATTGGCTTGGGGGCCTAATTGCTTGTGTGTGTGCTTGTGTGTGTGTGTGAAATACAGCGACCCGTTCTTCAATTTACAGTTCAACTTTCAACTTGCCGGACTTTCGCAGCAAGTGACACACACAAACAACCAAATGAAATCAAAACAACAGCAGAAAGGAAAGGAAAGGCCCCTCTGTTTATGTAGCTGCAGCTGCCCACCTGTCTGTCCTCCAGCCCAGCTGTACCGCCTCTCTGCCCCTCCCCCTTAAAGTTGAGCGGCCAGCGCTGAGGCAACTGACTGACGCGACGCTCGTTTCGCACAACTTTCAAATGGCCGCCGCGATCATTGGGCGAGTATCGAGTATCGAGTATTTGAGTATTTTGAGTCATTTTGTTTTGGCCAGTCTTAAAGCCATTGGCGTTTGGCATAATTATTGTTGTTGTTGTTGCGGGTAATTGTTGGCGTTTTTGCTTGACGGAGCAGCATCTGAAAAGAAGGTCACACAGGGTGGTCCATGTTGATTTGCTGGCCTCACTGTTGCTGTTCATGTAACTACTCTACACTGCGGATCGATGGACTATATAAGCTCACATGTCTAATAGGTAGACATTCGATGGGAATGATTTGTGTTGATTTACTGAAATTGACAAGGTGGCATCACCATTTAAAGTCAATGATTCCTTTGCTAATCAATATAGATTTGATTTCATTGTCAATTGGAGTTTTATTAAACATTCATCTATACATACGTTATTAGAAGCACATTGAGTATAGTTTTTCAGTAAAATACAAATTGAGTACGTACACTAAATTTCTTATTTTTTAGATTGTTTCGTTTTCTCTCTCGCCGCAATTATGTTTGACTGGTTGTATTCGTCAGCGATGTTTGGTGTATTCATTGCACTCTTTCCAATAATCTATGCTGTCAGCAAAGTCATACGGCAACTGAATTGGGCTCGGACAATGTGTCTCAAAAGTCGAATAGAGGATTCGATTTCAGCTAAAATTGTGACAGACGACGAGGCCGAGAAGTGCGAAAAGCTAGAGCGCAAGTCCAGCTCTCTTATCGATGATGACGACCTGCTGCTTATGAAGGACACTGTCGACGACATCAACTACCATCTGTCCCTAATCGAATCGAGAGTCTACAAAGATGTCAATCCGAAACCATATCTGACGACCAAGGAATACAAAGCTGCTCAGCAAATGAAAGACATAGTGGATCATTTCACACATATGAACAAAAATTCAAAGTCAATGCCAGTAGAATCCAAGGACTCATCGAATAAGAATACGTTGAAGTAGAGCAGTTCGATAGACTGGGTCATTCCATTTGCAATTGGACAGATCGATGGAAGGTGTGTGGTCTAGCAACTGTCAAATAAGGTGGAATTGGCCCTGATTTTACTTAACGAACTCATAATTATAACTAAACGTAATTTATACTAATTAGATGGTGTTTACTTATCGAAGATTCAAAAAACATGAAACGTAGAGGTAAGGCAAAGCTAAGAAGTGTATTCAATCGTCGACAGTTTGTAGCTCTACGGCCTGATTGGATTATTTTCGTTTCATTTGCTTTTAAATTTAATGCACCAGATTTGAAAAACCTGTAGCTGAAGTCGGAGTTAGAGTTGGAGCTGGAGCTGAAGTGGGAAACGGCGCAGATCGCCTGAGGAAATGGCTGAGGAATTGCAATCAAAGCGCTCTCATTTTCAAAGCTTCTCCGACTGCTCTCTCTCTTTCTGTCTCTCGAGCTGTTATTGTTGCTGCTGCTGCTGCTATTGATTTTCACCAGCCAACAGCTCGCAGTTGGATCTCTTCGAAATGCAAAAGACTTGCCCCGCTTTATGGCTCACATGGCTGACTCTTGTTGTTGCACGTCACTTCTTGCTTTGGCATTGACGTACTGCTGGCATCGGGGGCGTCACACTCTGATATTTGTCGCTGTTTATTGCTAAACAATTTCGGCAATCGATTCGACACTCGCACAGCATTTGCATTTGGACGCTGAACTTTAAAGTCTGTGACACAGAAGTTTGATCGGAGAGTTGTTGTCGGATCGGCGCAATTGTCAATCAAAAAGTCAAATTCCAACTGCTGGCAATTTGTCTGTACAATTGAGACGAAAAGCGAATGTGACATGGGCAAAGGAATGCGACCAGTGGCCGCAGTCAGGTATAACAATTCGCATATTGCGCATACGCCGCGTGTGCGCCTTCAACATTTAATAAGCCGGCGAGTTACGAGCACGGGGCACGCGAATCGAAACGCCAATCGCCTATCGACAATCGACTTAGCCCAGGAATGCAGACGGCCAAGAAGCCAGCTAGACAAGGGACGGACAGCGAGACAGATAAACTTGTGACAATTCACAATTGCAATTACAACCATAATATACTGATCGAATGGGCTATGGCTTGAAATTAACCCAAGGCAATTAGACGCACAGTCCATAAAACTGAGAGAGGGAGCAAGAAAAAACTTGAAATACTGCTAGCCAAAGAGAATGTGTAGCATGTGCCAGATATGTATAAGGCGAAAAGATAGATCACATATGATGCTACCTTAAGATTATAATTATGATAGTTTTATTAGAGAGAAAACAACTTTATATACATGTATTACAAATATGTATTAAGCATCAGAGAGGCACAAGCAGTCAAGGAGATATAGAGTGAGAGGGAGACAAAATAAGACTAAGGATAAAAGACAAAGAGATAGAGAGAGAGAGAGAGAGAGAGAGAGTTATAGTGAAAGTGAAAGGATGACTTAAGGGAGGCATAGACAGACAGAGAGAGAGAGAAGAGATTTATGTAATTTGAGTAATGTCTTGATTGAACTACCATGGCCTACATAAATTCATGTGAATCGCATAGCAGAGCTACATTCATATACACGTTTCTAGTGTATTGCTTTTGTATGCCAAATGGAGCTATCATTGATCTAATAGTTAATATTATTGCTAACCCAGCAGCTTCCATAACTCTGCAAGCTGAAGGCCACATGCAGCTTTGGCTTCGCATACGCAAATAAATTAAGCCTTTAATCAAATTCCATTTGTTCTATTAGATCTGCTTGGACCGGCCCGACTGTCAAGTCGCTGCCATCGCCCGTTACTGAAAACCAAGCAAATCTGAATGGGTTAATCGCATTGTGTTTGACAATTACGAAGCCAAGCAAATGCTTAACAATAAGCGAATAATTTTTCACATGACATGCAAGTTTAAGACCGGCAAGCCAATTGGGCAGCCGGTTTAAGCATTTGTGCAACATGTTGCATGTTGCACGTTGCATTTGACCATTTGGCCGAACGCATTTTGCCGATCAACTTGGCCACAGCCACGCCAAACGGTCAAACAGCCATGCAGAGACATGCAGAGACATGCTAGATACAGCCCAATCAGCTATATATGTGTATATGTATATTTTATATACATATGCATCTATATAAAGTTGTACGATTTCTATGCTAATCGAATGGCAAACGCAGACAACTGAGTAATGAGTTTGTCGTTTTCCGTTTGACTTACATGTGTAAACAGAATTTACTGTTTGAATGCCCTGTAATTGCTACGATTCCAGGGTATCAAGGCTATTCAAACTCTAGTGTCAACTATTTTATATGAAAAAACATTAATTTTATTGCCTACTTTGCTTTATTTTAAGAGCAGAAAACTTGATAAATAAATATAAATATATAATCACTAGAGTTATATCGAATTAATTTCAAGAAAATAATACAGACTTTACTTAAATACCTTCCAATAATGGAAAGTATATAAGTATAAAGTATATCAAAATATTCAAGATTTTCCAACATATATTACAGAGTACGTTAAAGTCGTTCACAGCAATAAAAAGTCGCAAGATAAGCTTGTCTTACGTCTCTCTTAACAGGTCAACTACAGTGTGTTGTATTTAAATGCCAACTGTTTCCAGTTTGAACCTTTATAAACTATAGTTTAAATCGCATTCATGACATAAGTAAGGCTCTGTGAGGTGCGCATATTTAGGGCTCAGCTATCGCGACAAGTGAATCGTTTGCCACAAATTGTTGCAACAGCTACGTGTCACGATCCCCAGCGCCCAGAAATCGCAGCGAGCAAAAAAGCAGACAGAGCGTCAAATAGACGGCCAAATGAAACGTTTTGAAAAGCTGCCTCACATATGAGCCAAAGGTGCAGAGTTATGGTTATGGCTATATGAGCTTATAAGTGCTAACAACTACTACGAGGGTCGCCTCAGAGATGCGCTGCAATATAAATGTTGGTTATTGTTGGTTAAGCTGTTGGTTGCTCGAGAAATTATTTTAATATTTAAAATATTCTTAATATATTCTGAAGAACCTGAAAACTTCTTCATATACAGGGCATCCTATTTACCCTCTCTTTGTTTAACAGGGTATTACTCTAACGCCAAGTATTATCAGTCAACTAGGCTCGCTTGAAACTCGCCCGCAAACACAATTTTCAAATAAAAGTGATTAAAGCTGCTATTATGATCGACTGTTAGATACTCTCTAGTAAGATATGTTTGATAGACAATAAACACGCATGTCTAATAAACACGCATCTTATAGATATTTAAAAGCGATAAAAATTCGGAGATACCCTGGAATTATGTAAAATAAAACAGGCATGTTTGTAGCTTGCATAAAGGCAGCTATGGTATATGAGCTTGCCCGCAATATACCCCGCCTGCTGTTGCTTTACAGGGCATTCCACTAACTGCAACACTTGCCACCTAACAACAATCGCTTGAAAATCGGCCACAAATGAGCTGCGCGAACGACTGTCGAAATTGTGTTTGGCTATAAAACTAACCACAAAGTAGGAGCCTGGGCTAGAGAATTGGACAGACTCTGGTGGTGGCTGTCATAAAAGCCTTCAGTCATATGGAAGCTGGGAGCCGCTGGAAGCTGGCTTGCCACAGGTTGCCGCCGAGCCCAGCAACATTTTGTGGCAATTGCAACTTTATTTTGCTCAAACACAAAATATTTGAACGTCGTCACAAATGTCAGCGTGGCAAAATTTAATAAACAGCCAGCAGACAAACAGACAGTCGACAGCTTTTATTTCTTTTTTTTTTTTTGGCTATGCAACATGTTGCATAAAGCGCAAAAAATATATATATACATATATAGAAAAAAAAGGCAGTCGAAATCTGACATGGCAAATATGTTACACGCGTCGCTGCTTCGATTTTTGTTAAATTTTTCACATTCCCAATTTGTGGGCTGAGGCAGATAAAAAAGGGGCTGAGGGGTGTGGCATGCACACACATACACGCAGGTATATATGTAATTGTTGCACACACAAAAATTCCCACGATTCATTTGTTATGCGTGCCTTGCAACATTTTATTTAATTGAATTTATTTGCTTGAATGAAAATGCAAAAAGATAAATCGAAAATAAACCATTTATCAAAGTGCTTAACTCTTGTTGTTTTCATTTCTTGTCATATTTATTGGCAATACAAATTGATTAATTGTCGATCCTAATGCGCTAATTGAGAACTTTCTTGCCCGCCCGCATGATCGATCGTATTTCCCATTCGGTTGCACGCTGCGTATGCGCAATGCGCAAGGACGACGCATGCAGCGTAACGCACTGCAGTAGCCGTCTGCTGGGGCTGACATCATTAACCATGTCAGGGTCAGTCGCAACGGCTCTTCAACGACTCTTTTCCACACTCCCTTTCCATCAACTCAGCTAAGCAAACACTCATCAATCATCTGCCCTCATTGATCGTCGCGACTGCAGCTCAAAGCGAGCTCATTCAAGAGCTGTCCATGCGCCAAAAAGTGATTGTTTTTGCTTATTACATAAGCGCCGGCTGCCCACAAGAAAGTTGAGCAAAATGAGCTAAAATACAGTGAACTTGGCCATACACTCTCCGAATGGAAGAGCATATTTGTTGGGAGTTTATTTATAAATTAAATTGCTGCTTTTAGAAATTTCTTCGTAATGCAAATTGCTAATGAGAGAAGTTATCTTAATCGATAAGCTTAGATATTGATTTTTGTTGTATATAAATAATATAAATGTAATAATAATTATATAAATTGCATTTTTTAATATTTATTTATTTATCAATTTATTTAATTGTTGATTGAGATAATATTTCAGTCTCTTTTATATATTGGATTATATTCATGTTTTTAGTTGCAAATTCCTGCAAACAAATTGCTCTTTATTCAAATTCCGACTACCTTAGCTGCTCTTATATATCAAAGGAGCGCTGCTCTGGTGCCACTTCAGTTTTTGTTCTTGAGAAAGTTAATCTAAAGCACTTTCAACATTCGGTTTCAATATTGGTCAGGGACCCTAGCAATTTTAGCGCCAGCGCATCTTCTCAAGTTGTATCAGTTGAAACCCTGCTGCCATTTGGTATTACCCCAAATAAGCTTCATCTCCCATAAAAGCCACTTCACATACTCTTTTGTATTTGTCCAAGAGCTTCTCTTTTGCAAATTGCATGACATAATCAAGCAAACCCTAACTCAAATGTAAAGCCCACTTCCAAATGTGAACCAAAATCGTAACAATTCGTGCAAATGGAAGCAGCTCAATTGACTCTCTAGTTACGAGATGCGAATGATGTTACGAGTGCGTCTCTATAGGACAAGAGCATAGCATCTCTCTCCGAGGGCAATGCTTTCGCTTTGCCTTTGCCTGCTGGCCACTTGAGCAAACACCAAGAGCTCTAGCTCTAGCTGTTGTTGTTGTTGCTGCCTGTGTTTGCTTCCGGCGGCAGCAGCAACAACAGCTCGTAATGGAGGATGGAGGCGTTTAAGTTGCATAGAGCCAAGGCCAGAGGAGCTGCTCTATAAAAGCTGTCGATTCACCTGGCAATAGCATCAGTTCAACTCTTAATTTCATCTCAACCAGATCAACGATCAGTATGAAAGCCTTCCTTTGCTTGCTGGCGCTTGGCGCCGTAGTCAATGCGGGCTACATTGGCGGTGGTGCTGGCGGTGGCGGCGGCGGTGGTGGTGGACATGGACATGGACATGGCGACTCTGGCGCCGGACCCGAAATCAAAGTCATCAAAGTGATACACGAAACGGCAGGCGGTGCAGGCGGTGGTGCTGGCGGCTGGGCAGCAGGAGGCGCAGGCGGTGGTGGCTGGTCAGCAGGAGGTGGTGGCGGCGGCGGCTGGTCAGCAGGTGGCGGCGGAGGCGGCTACGGCGGCGGCTCGCAAGGTGGACAGGATGTTAAGATTATCAAAATCATTACGCAGCAGCCCTCAGATGGTGGCTATGGAGGTGGTGGCTCCAATGCTGGCTGGTCTGCAGGCGGCGGCTCCAGTGGTGGATGGTCTGCGGGCGGCGGCGGCGGTGGTGGCTCTTCTGGCTGGTCATCTGGTGGCAGCGACTCCAACATAGCTGTAAAAATTATCAAAATCATCTCGGAAAGCAGCTCAGGTGCTGGTGATGGCGCGGGCTGGTCTTCTGGCGGTTCAGCTGGAGGCGCTGGTGGCTGGTCTTCGGGCGGAGCATCAAGCGGTGGCTGGTCTTCGGGTGGCTCATCAGGCGGCGCTGGTGGCTGGTCTTCGGGCGGTTCTCCTAGCGATGGCTGGTCCTCTCAAGGCGGCGGCAGCGGCGGTTGGTCCCCACAAGGCGGCGGCAACGGCGGCAGCTGGTAAAACTTTTCTTAACTTGTGATAAGCTCAAATCTCATGCTGTTTCATCTCTCATGCGCCTCAATTCATTAACTTTGTCCTATTGCTCGCCCTATTTGTTGAATAAAAAAGTCTTTATAATTTCCACAATCAATATTTAACTGAGGAGACGCGAAAAATCGTCTCAAACTTTTCCATTTAAGGCACCGAGGAAAGAGAAAAGAAAAACTGCATTTGAAAGTCGCAGACAAAGGAGAAGGCAAGCAAACTTTGTCTGCCCCTCTCTCTCACTCTCCCTCTCCCTCTCTTTCAGTCATATCTAATGCTTAGCTTAAAAAAGAGAACGAGAGAGGGAGAGAAAAAAACACACTAAGCGTAAAGTAATAAAATTCAAGCAACCAAAAAAATGTCGAAGAAAAAAAGCAGAAAAAATGGGCGAACTGAAAAGAAGAAAAACCAAAATAATAAAAAGGAAAATATGTAAAATATCACTTTGAGGCGGCGCCAAGGATACCAAGGATACGATGGATACGAAGGAGCCTCACACTTACCCAGCATAAAGGCCAAAAGTGCAAGAAAAAGCTTTTGCCCGCGCAGAGGGCGTCGAGGGTTTGTCTGCACAGTGAGTGAGCCGGGTCAGGCGGAGGTTGCTGGGGGCCACGAGTTTTTTCTTCTTGTATAAAAATATTTTCCATATAAATCTAACAAAGAACGTGTTCGGGTTACTTGATTAGGCGCCCAAAAGTGTGCAAATCGTGGGAGTCGGGGCAGCAGAGCGACGACGACAATGCCAACAACAGTTGCAAGAGTCACAGCAAAACGACTGGCAGAGAGCGACTAAGAGATATCCTGGCAGATGGATTGACACAGAAGAGAAATATAGACAGCGAAAAAATATATATAATAATATAATGGAAAAGTCTCGACTAAAAATAACTATGAATAGGGACAAGAAGATTCGTAAACGTGTGCAGGACAACGCCGGCTCGTTACATACTCACTCATAGAACGGATATACCCACAATCAACAGCGCGAAACAGGAGTCGAGGAAGTGTGTATAGCTCCGACGACTTCTCGGTTTCCTTAACGCGTTCAAAATAAATACTTACATAGAAATAAAAGAGAGCTAAAAAAAAGGAAGGCGCAACAAATCCAATTTGTTGTTGTCGCACCAAGCCCCAACCCCAATCGCTCTGCCACCCACCCTGTTGCCCTCTCTTTGTTCTGTGTGTGTGTGTGTGTGGGGGAGTGTTGGGCGCAAAGTGGGCGCCAACTTGGTTTCTATATTGATTTATTACTCAATGGCCAGAAAGGAAGTGCGCTGTATATTATTTTGGGAACGATTGCGCAAAGATTTTGATTTGCTCGACGAGAAAATTTGAGAACAAAAAAACAATCATTAAAGATCGATACACGCCGTTAGATCTCATCCACAAATCCAACTTGTTGCGCTGAATAAACAAACAGGAACACACACACACACACACACACAGGCATAATTTACTTAATATTTGCTGCTATATATACCAAAAATATCTAGATATATTTATATATCTCTGAAATTGAAAATTGAAAATGTGAAAGAAATTATATGGCTGAGTTTATGGAAAATTTTCGAAACACAAAATGTTCGCAGTTTGAATTGTTTTATTTGTGTGTTGCTGCTTACCAAAATTTGTTATTATTTTAATTTTAATTTTAATTTTGTTGATTGACGTTGTTGTTGTTGTTGTTGCACGTGCAGCGCCAAATTGCGTGTTTGCTAAAGAACAATAACAGCAAAAGCTAAAGTTAAGTTGTTTGCGGACTCCTTTCATATTGACACACACTGGCTCGCTCCCTCTCCCTTACTCCTCCTTTCACCCACTCTCACTCTATCTCTCTCCCTCTCTCTGTATGTGCTTAGCTATGTTGACAATGGGCGCGTGTGCAGCGGCAGCAGCAGCATCGTAAGCACACTCATTGAGACAAATGCAAACAGTTTACGCGACCCTCGCTTTAAAAGTATTTTCAACCGTGGTCTTAGCCAACCCCAGAAGGTGCGTCTTGGGGACAATTGAAAACACTTATCTCTATATAATTCCAATACGTACATACAGGCAGAGCCAGAGATGAAAGAATTTGTTTCGAGTGGCTGAAAAGCCAGACCAAATGATTATATACTATAAACAAATACTAATCAATCGGTCAATCAGACAGAATAAACAATTGCTAACAAAAATAAGTTTATATTTATTTATGTAATTATATGTTTTCAAGCTATTCTTGAGCTTGCTTCTTAACATAAAGATTACTAACAGTTCAGGGATCGGCTGACTAACGAGCTAAGGGAATAAATGATAGACACTTTGGATTGCCTGACTGATTAAGAGACAGATGAGTTCACAGGTTAGATTAACCCACTCCCGACAAACTCAAACGACACAACTAATATTCCGTAAAATAATATTTATTGTTTAATGCTATTACAATCTATATTTATTTCATTTGACATCATTCAATTTGGCATCTTAACCGAATTGAATTCCAGTTTGTTAAGTTGTCCTAGCACTAAGATCTCTTCGATGGCCTTTTTGGCCAGCAGCTTGTTCTTCTCGTCCAGCTTGCGATAGGATGTGGCCCAGCCCTCGGCATAGATGGCAGCCTCATCCCTTTGGCTGTGGCCGAGATTCGGCATCAGCAGCGGCTGCAACTGTTCCACAGCAGGCGACGTCTGCTCCATTTGTGCTGGGCCTACAGGTGATCCATTGGAGGTGGGTAGCACGCGGTCAAACTAAGTAAAGGAAGTAATACTTGTAAATTTCCAAGATTAGCTGCATTGCACTCACAATTTTAGTTTCAGTCTCCGACCAATGATCCATGTCATCATCGTCCTTAAATTCATTCATAGACTCATCCGGTTTGTCCCAGTTGCCATCCGACATTTCCGCCACAGATGCTTTGCCCACCTCGTCGCGCAGGAAGCTCAATTCATTGAAGTACCACAAATGGGGCACATAAACCTTGTTCATATCCTCGCAGTGCTCGACTTTACGCAGTTCGCGTCTGAAACAAGTGCGAATTCCATTGATCTTCCGCCGCATGCTATCCACATTGGCTTTCGCATCGATTTGCTTATAGCACTGCAACAACTTCTCATAGGCTGCCTTCTTCTGCTTCTGATTCTTGTATTGCTCGTCCGATACTCGCCATAGCGCCGGCAATTGTCGATATGTATCGAAGAATTCTTGCCAGCGATCCGTTTGCGGTATGGCAGTCATTGCAATTCCACAGCCAGAAGCGTACTAGCAAAGAGAGGGTGAGAGCAAGAGAGGCACGAATGCAGAGAGCTAGAGCTGAGTCAAACATGTTCATGTTTGACGCTCTCCGCACACAGAGGCGCTGCACACATGCCTGCTAGGCATGTTTCGCTTGAGCGCTGCAGCGTCTCAGTTTGATGTGCAACATGATGGACTGCAAGCCGTTGGCTGTTGTCAAACATGCTGCAGAGGTTTGCTGCGCTGCTTAAAGAGTGTGTAAGACCGTTTGACAACTCTGTTAAGTTGTTTGCCTTAAATTCTCCTCATTTGCTTGTGTTGTTGTTGTTGTTATTGGCGTCACATCGTCGTCCATTGTCGAACGTAGAGCCATTCCGTCTGGTCGACGACACTGCCAGCAGCAACAGCAGCAGCAGACGTGCGTCGCAGTCGACGCCATTAACGTCGCGACGCGTCGCCTCATCGATTTGGCGTCGTAGTCGTCTTCTTCTTCTTTAACTCTGCATGTTTGTCGCCAAGTACTCAAGCACACAGTCACAAGTAAGGCTAAAGAAAAAGTTAGCAAAATATGCAAGAGACCAAAATGAGCGCAAAAGCACAAACAAAATATTATTACTAATTCATTTTGTTATTTTGTTCATTGCACCCTTTGCTTATATCGTGCTGTCGCCCACTAGCGGCGCGTCGCCGCGATGTCGCCTGTTCTGGCTCTCCCTCCCGCTCGCACTCACAGCACGCTCGGTCTGGCTACCCGATTGCACTTTTGCACTTCATTGCATTAGCCCACACGCCATGCTCAATGTCTCTCTCACTCTCACTCATTCTATTGCGCTCTCCTCATTGCCATTCGTTTAGTGTGAGCTTTTTGTTTTGTGTGTTGTTGTTGCGTTTGCTTTGTTTTCGTTTATCGTTTAAATGCTTTCAGGTGGCCGCTTTGCAATTCTTGTGCTTTTGCCGCTGCGGCGAATGTCTGGGGACCCAAGTCATAAGTAATTTATCATCATATAATATTGAAGTGCGTCGTCGTTGACGGCAACTGCGACGGCGACAGCGACAGCGGCATCTGTCAATGCCAATCAGTTGTAAATGATATGACTGACCGATTCTTGGGACTTTCCTTCCCAACTATTGTTGTTGCTGTTGTCAGGTGGTGGCAACTGCCAGACACAACAAAGGAAATCGATTGCTTAAGGAAATGTCTGGTAAACAAATCGAAAGACCAAAGGGCATTATTTATACCGTCTGGGGGGCGAGCAGGTGTTTAGCGATATTTGATTATTTTTAAAATACTATTCCGAATGCTCCTTTAATTACAGTACTCGAAATTGCTGCAGCATTTACAAATCACACACGCACACACACATTCACAGATTCACGCACACGCACTCAATCAGAGGCGCACATACACTCAATTACAGTGCAAACTGCCCAACAACAATAGCTCGACAGTAAAATGCGATTTCCGACAAAAAAACTTACACACACACACACATACATATATCAATGCACACGCACACATATTTATAAATGTTTTTTGGGCCTGTGCCTTGTGCTTTGTTTTGTATGTGGGTCATGTCCTTATGAAATATTCAAATGTCCTGAATTAAGCATTTATGCCATTTCCACTCTTTTTTATTGTTTGTCCAATTTTCCAGGCTAGCCTCAACTCCCATGCCGCTGCTCTTTCTCACTCCCTCTCCCACACACACTCTCGGTCTCGCTCTGCAGCTCCATTGTAAAACAAATTGTAAATGTGCCTGATTATGTGTGCGTGTGCATTTCTGTTTGCATGCGTATGCGTGTGTGTGTGTGTGTGTTTGCATTTGTGTGTGTGTCTTTCAATTTATTTATTGAAAATTTGACCAAACATGCAGAGAGAGTGAGTGAGTGGGAGCGAGAGACAATAAAACAGAAACGCATAAAAGCAAATAAATTGGTTACATTTGGTTAACACTCACACACACACACACACACATATGTATGTATATACGCATACGCACACGTTTGTGTAAATCCGCAACGGAAGTTTGCTTTTAAATCGATTTTGATTGATTTTTCTCACTGGCAAGCAAAAATGCCTTTTGGACAAAAATCAAAATACATGCCCGCATGCTCTATAGGTGTGTCTATACATACATATTCTCGCTATACATGTGTGCTTGTGTGTGTAAATGAAATCAAATTGTAAATAATCGAGTCGGCATCGTCGCCTGTTTGTATTTCGCCAGCCCTTTGGCGCTTTTCACTTGAAATCCGTTTGGCCAAAAATAAAGTGGAAGGGAGAGAGAGAGAGGGAGAGAGAGAGAGAAATCAAGAATTTAACAACAGATCGAAAACACGAAATACAAATATTTTTACTAAAATTATTTTCAATATGCTTGTTGTTGTTTAACTTGGTCGCTCGCAGCTCGTTATTTATTTATATTTATTGAATGTGTGTGCAACGCTTTATTTCAATATCATAAAAAAAATGTGGAAAAGAAAAACAGAAAAATAAAGAAAAATAAACTAAAAGCCAGCACTTACATTTTTAATACAAAATCAATAAATATAAAAATAAATAAATATATATACATGCACACAGATATGTATGGATGTGAGTCCATATATTAAATATGTTGTCCCATCTGAGTGCGTGTGTGTGAGTGTAAGACACTTTTTTATGGCTGCGGGCTCATAAAAAGCGCATAAAGTGGCTTTAACATGGCATAAAAAATGCAACCAAGAGTGCCAATAGTGAAGCCAGTGTGAGAGACAGGGAGAGAGCTAGAGTGATGGAGAGAGTGAGGGCAGTGGGCATAAGGGAGTTGGAGAGGGGGGGTAGAAAGAGCTATTGGGCCAAAGGTCAATGAATAAAAGAATCTTTCCAAGCTTTACGACGCGCTCTCTCTCTCTCTCTCTCTCTGACACTTTCCCTCTATCCTTTTCTATGAACAGTTTGGGTGGTCGGATTGAGATAAAGCGCTAGAAAAGGCAAAAAGAAATACTTATATGACAATATTACACGTGTCAGAAGATGTGAAAGAGCAAGAGCTGCAGTCACAGCTTCACACTTTCATACATTCACACTCGCAAGGAAGTTCAAAATGAACATTTCCAAGTTCGCCTAGAAAAATGAGAAATAAAGCTTGATACATATTTGATTAGACACTCGCAATAGCTAACTTCATTTTCAACTTACTCAATTAATTAATATTAAAATAAAGCAGCTTAAATATAATTTGAAAAACATCCAAAACCAATCTTAAGCGCTTTATATTTCTCTATAGCAATGATGCTGTACCTTACATAAGTCAAACACCATCCAGGAATGTTCATCATTTCCATGACGATGAGCACAGTAGGTCGTAATTAAAATATCGCACCCATGCCAAACAATACAACGTCTCTTAGGCCACCCTACAAATAATCCATTACTCGACTTTTTTGTTTTTAATAAAAAGGTTTTTCGACACCCCTGCCCGCGGCTTCATAGCTAAATTCCAATTCATCCACGTTTCAAAATCAGAAAAGCATCTCGCGCACGTGTCCGCGATATGCATTAGCATAAAGTTTTGCCCATCTCGGCATTTTTCCCGATAGAATTTTTGTTTTTTTAAGAGTTTTATTAAATTAACATTCTATACATCTGCCCGATTGCTCTGGCAATTTTGTATTGCAGAAAAACGCTAGCAAAAGTTTATTTAATTTATATTCACATTTATTTTATACACTGAATCAATGGGATTTCAAGAATGACAAATAGTGAATATTAAACGGCTCCACTTTCCACATTCATTCAGTGTGTGGTGGACAAGGTGGTTCAAAGCAAAAGACAATTGCCACCAGTACTAGCACGGATAATTGAGAGAACAACATCTTGCGTGATGATATGTTTTGGTTTCTAGCATCTGAGTCTCTTTTATATTGGGCAAAGCATAAGAAAACGTATTAAATGTAACAAAACAACTTAAGTCGTTTAATAGCATTGCCAATTGAATTTTTCTCAGTTATAAAATCTCTGTACCTAAAATACACGTATTTATATTTATAATATATATGAGGCCAGGAATGTCCATGATTTCTATACTACTTATAGAGCATAATTAAAGCATCGCACTCAGGCTAAACTAAATTGCCAGACAAAATACATAAGTTGCCCTCCTACAAATAATCTCTGAGTGCTCTGTTTTGCTTTTAATAAAAAGGTCTTTACAAATATGTTAAGCTGCTTAAGCAACTTCCATCTAGACCTTTTCGACACCCCTGCACCCAGCTCCTGCCTTCCAGCATCCCCCTCGGTCTCTTCTTTGGCTTCATAGTTCAATTCCAAGTCGATTCGCTCACGTCTGTAAATCAGAAAAGCGTATCGCGCACGTGTCTGCAATATGCATTAGTATCAAGTATTGCCCATCCCAGCATTTTTCAATTCACTAACAGAAATCAACAGAAATCATATTTCTCTGTTTCGGTAATATTAACCAATATTTGATATCTCTCCCGACAGATCTTGAAACGCTCGATAAAGTATATTTCAATTATATTTTATTTTATTTATAAATCACGTAATCACGCATGTCGGACAATCATAAGGTGGTTCCGTGGAAGTCTCAGGTAATGCTCTTGCCAACAATGAGAATAGAACAATTTCCTTGAATAGCATCTTGCGTATTGATATAATATTTCTCTTATCTGATTCTCTTTTATAGTAAGTAAAGTATAACAAATATATTAAACGTAACAAAACCATTTGAGCTGCTTAAAGAGTATACTAATTCAATTCTTCCTAGATATAAACATTTTTAGTTTCTATATACAAAAGTTATTATTATAAAAAAAATTCTAAAAATTCTAAATTATATTTTTGCTATATTTTATAGCATTTATATGCTCATTTCAATTTGATGCCAATTTTAGCTTATTAATTTACAATTTCTCCTTGACACTAACGCAACTCTTTAGGCCACATCATCATTAATCTTGATAATTGCAATACGCAACTGATTTAAATCTTTCTAATCAATTTTGCACGCTAGATCAACGTCAGCAGTGATGAATGCATCACCGTTGCTAGCCACAGTGGCAGGAACGCTACCCGCACCACCTGCACCACTCAAAGCTACCAGTTCCACACATTGCCAGCAACCACCGAAAACAAATTTATATTTTTTAATAATAATTGCAGATTAGATGAGAGTAATAACCCTTGAGTCGAAAATGGACTTGAATCTGCCTATGAGACGTACAACTTTTATTTGCAGAAAAATCCAATTTATAAAATATAAAGTCTTAGCCATACGCATACGTTTAGTATATATGTATGTGTATAAGTTCGATTAATTTATTTGCAGTCCTTCATGATCTCCCCAATGGCGAAGGGCAAGGTCTTGGTCTTAATATAATCCAAATGGCGTACAGCTTCAGAGAACTCGCCTATGGATAGAGGGGGAACTGGTTCGATATCTTTGTAGATCTTCGATTCAATCAGTATCAATTGAAAGTTGATCAAGTCCACGGCTGATCGCATCTCATCCACATCCACATCCACATCGATTCTATTGCTATCATCGACGGGCGCATTCGAAGTCTCGTTCCCTGCTTCCATCAGCGCCTTGAGCTTCTTCTGCTTTCGTCCCTTGAAAAGCTTACGCAAGAGATACAATATTGGCAAGATAAGAAAGAAGAGCCCATATATTTTAGATTGACCGATCCATTCAAGCATTTTGGCTCAAGTTTAGAAAATATACGAGTACATATGACTGACTAAAAGTACGAAACAAATTATTTAACTACCTTGAGCACAGCACGAAGGTTGACATGAAGTCTAAGAATACTAGATCAATATTATTTGGGAAAACAAAATCTGCCGCTTTCGATTAAGTAAAGCGTATTCAATATGATATTCAATGGGATATATGTGTTCCACTCTGACACAATTCTGACTTTTCACATAAGCCGCCCCACGACCCATGGCTCCGTGCTCCTTGGCCCCATGGCTACTCGGCTGCTTGGCTCCTGGTGTGCAGCCACTTGCCCCAGTCACTCGCCTAGCAGTCAACCCCTTATGCGACACGAAACCAAATCCCCGACCCATGTCCGGAACGCAAATAAACGATAAAAGCGCAGTCGTTGCGAATAACACTAACAATAAGTAGCGAGAGGCGAATGTGAAAGGGGCAAGGCGAGGAGGTGTGCCGAGTCGAGGCGCAAAACGAGGCGAAAGCCGAAAGGCGTCGGCGTCGGCGTCGGCATCGACTGAGAGCCGAACGAACTGTCGCACTCGCCGACATACTCACTCACTCGCTCACTCGCTGTTGGGCCGGCTCGTCCGTCGTCTGCTCGCTATGTGGCTCGACAAACGCGGGAGTTGCCTGGGCGCACAGCAAAGCCAGCAGCTGGCAGTGTAGAATTTCACAAGGGATGACAGCGGCAAAGTGTAAATGACAGAGCGAGAGCGGGAACGAGAGAGCGAGTGAAAGAGCAAGAGAGTGCGCGCCAAAGTTGAAAGTTAAATTGATTTGAGCCGGGTGGCTATGGCCGAAGGGTTGGCTTGGCTTTCGGCTCGGCTCCATACACACACACACACACACACACCAGAATGACTTTCAGCTTGTGGAAGCCGCTGCTTAGCATGTTTCCTGCCATTAGATGGCGCCACGTGCGCAGTGAGAGAGCGTTCACTCGACGTGCGCTCTCTCTCTCTCTGTCTCTCCCCCCGCTTGGCTGAAAATGAGGCGCAAATTTTGTGGCAACCAAAAAAAGGTTCAACAAATGGTTTGGCTCGATACCAAAACCGAAGCCGTAACCGAAACTCGTCACACCCCCAGCCATCCCCAGCTGCCACCCACTATTTAGTAATGACACAAAGTTGTAATGGACGAGAGGCAGGCGGGCGTAGCTGCGTAGCTTTTGCTGTGCATAAAAACGTGTGGCATCATTTTTCAGGCTGGCCACGGGGACGACTCAGGGTGTTTTCTGGCTTTGGTTTTGGGCGCACAGCAATGCAGGCAGCAAAGCAGCAGAGCAGCAGGAGCCCCATTGAAGCGGGGCGTCCATTATGATGCCCATGCTCCTCTAGTTCGCTAACTTTAGCCCTGTCCCTGTCGCACGTGCAGTCGCTTGAAAATTATGTCAACGAGCTCTGTTGATTTTCCATTTTGCCCGCTTTCATTTTAGCCTGCTTCCTGCCAGCCGTACGCCCTTGTTGTTGTTGTTGTTGTTGTGCCGTTTGTTTTTGTTGTTAATGCTGATGTTATTTGGCATTTGGCGTTGCTGTTGGTGTTGTTGTTGCTTTTGCTTTTACCACCGCCTGTCGCTGGTTAATTACATTTTACAAAATTTGCTGTCAAGTAGTTAAGTTGGGTTAAGTCGAGCGCGCTGCGCAGCTGACGCCAGCAGCGACTGCGGCTGGTTGTTGTTACGGTTGCTGTTGTTGCTGTTGTTGCTGGTAAATTTAATATTCGATTTTATAATTTTTATACGCTGACCTTTTTGCATTTGTGGCATTTTCTTTTTAATTATTTATGTGCGGGCGCTTGGCTGGCAGCAGGGGCGTGGCCCTTGTTTTGCTCTGTGGCAAATTAAACGAAAATCGACATATTTAATTATGCAGACAGGTGCCTGTAATGCGGCATTGTAATACAATGCTCGGGGCGGGAGTCGAGGGCGTAAAGAGTTAACTAGCTGAGCCAAGGCATTAATATTTCCATTTCCACAGCTGAGCTGTCAGCCACTCAGATTAAGAATTTAATAGGACAGAAATCAACTTGAGCTGAAATAGTTACACACGAGCTTTTCAGACTCTACGTAATTTCAGCAGCAATAAAAACTTTCATATACTTTTATACAACTGTGTGCGTGTGTGTGTGTGTATGTGTGAAAAATTCAACAAAAATATTTTTAAAAGCTCAAGTCAGCAACACAGACATTAAGTAAAAAACTGCACTCTAAAGCTGAAGCAAGAGCGAGATGCATTTAGCTAGAGAAAGTAGAAGCAAGAAAGAGAGAGATAGCCAGCGAGAGCGAGAGACAGAGATAGCTAGTGCAGACAAAAGGAACAAAGAAAAACTTAAAAAAAAAGTAGATAGAAAATTATACAAAAAATCATAGAAAACTGACAAAAGAAAAGCATAAAGACGACTTCTTGATGCTCTCTCTATAAGAGAAAACTGCGAAGATAAAAAAAAAAAATAACAAAATATATAATATTTGAAATATTTATATTATTATTCAGCAAATATATTATTAACTCATTTATGCAATTATGAAAATATCTTTTCTTAACTTCAGTTAAATTCAGCTGCGATGCTCGCCTAGTCGCCTATGCCTGCTATATCCTGTTGCGTTAGAGTACGAAAGCTCGGAGAGCAAAAGACAAGCAACGAGACAAGCAAAAAATGAAAATGAAAAGAAGGCAAAGAAATAAAAAAGTAAATAAAAGAAAAAAGAAAGCAAAAAAAAAAAAAAACGATAGCGCAAAATGTTACGCTTGCATTTGAGCCAAAGGAAGCTTGAGGGGACAGCCGAAGAGAGGGGCGTGACGAGGAGTGGGCTGTGCTGAGGTGGGATGCGGTGTTATTTGGGGAATTGTTGCCCTGGTGTTGGAGAGCATGTGGCTCCTACAATGACAGCAGAGGCAGTCGAGTTATTGTTGTTGTAGGTGTTGCTGCTGCAGCAGCAACAGCCGGCGAAGGACGACAGCGATGAGGAGCAGGAGGAGGTGGTAGAACAACAGCAGCGGTAGCTTGATGTGGAGCAGCAGCAGCAGCACGATGAAGGCATTAAGCTGCTACACACAAACACACACACACACACATACGTGCACCCACGCAGATGGCAGACATTATGGGCAGCAGAGGCGAAGGATGCGTTTGCCATGAAATACGCACACACACCCACACACACGCACACACGCACACAGACATAAAGAACTTGGCAAGAAACTTGCGCGGCTTTTCACAACGGGAGGGAACTGGCATATCCATGCCAAAGCGATAGAAGAAAACTCAGCCAGCCAGACACACACACACACACAGGCACACACTGGCACACACATGCCAGGACAAAATGGCAACATAACTGTAGTGAAAATGTCAAGAGAGAGAAAAGATATTAAAACGTATTTGACTTCTGCGAGTTTGCGGATGAGGCGAAGCAGGAGAATGTGAAGGAGCTGAAGAGAAGACGCAGCCGTAGACGAAGGACATGAGCAGGATGTGCGCCAGTGTGGCACAATGAAAAATATATAAAGAAGCCGCACACACATATACACTCACACACACACGCGCACACTCGCATGCACATACAGCTTATGACAAAAATAATAAAAATGGCTCAAGAAACGAAGCAGCTGAAAAGCAAAACGAAAACAGCGCAAAAGTATAAAGCAAAGTAAAATAAAAGTGAAGCAGAAGCAAAAAAAAAAAATAAAAAAAAAAAAAAATAAAATAAAAAACGAAATACAAGTATAAAAATGAATTTTAGATGACAGTCAAAGTGCTTGTGGGGCGGCGGGGGGCTGGCGGTGCGGTCCGAAGGTTTGTCTTTGCAGTTAAGCAGACGAGTAAATGTTGTCCTTATTGTTGTTGCTGCTGCTGCTGCTGCTGCTGCTGCTCCTGACGAGGCTGTCGTGGCTGCTATTTTATGCCAAAGACGTTGGGAAAACTGTGAAACGAGGCGCTTGGCAGTGGGAGGGTCTGGGAGTAGCAAACGGCTGTAGCATCAGCAGCAGCAGCACTGCATAGCAGCAGAAGCAGCAGCAAAAAAGTCAAGAGAAGCGACAAAAAGTGGAAAGTTTTATGGGCAACAGCAGCAAAAATTGCAATATACCATGGCGAGGACTACGACGAGGACCCTCCTGACGTGGATTGGCCATGTGCGTTGGTTGGGCAGAAGGGGCGCGGCTAGCCTTGCTCTCTGCGGGGCTGAGGTGATGAGGCAGCTGCCTGATGTTGATGGCGTTGCCACTGCTGAGGCACTGTGAAGCAACACGACAGCTGAAGGCAGTGGCGTGTCTTGAAAAGCGAACTAAAGGGATTTTTTCCCTAAAGCAAAAAATCGTTTGATTAGCTGAGATGAAGAGGTATTGAGAGGTATAAGAAATGCGAAGAAAGAAGAGTAAGGAATTTAGCAATAAATAGAAGGGTAAGATGGGAAATGAAGATAGCCAAAATAAAATATTGCTTAGATACTAGTACTTATGTTAACAAGTACTCAAGGACGTTTAAGGACTTTCCATAAATATAAACAAAACAATTAAATTTAGCCAATATAAATAGCTCCATGAAGCAACCCTACGCCTACATTATAAATAGCTGTGTACAGCACCTAGTTCTATTTTAATAAATAGCTACTCCCTACATTAAAATAACCAGCCAAGTCATTCGCCTTTATTCCATCCCTCTTCAAAAGTCAATTAGCCTGCGCTCATGACCTCCGGCTCTGGCTGTGTATACATCGATACCAACGCTCATGCCACACACATAAGCTCTGGCATTCACTGTGGCAAACACTTCCCACACCCACGTCGCAGCCACCCTCTCCAACCATCCAATCGCTGTGGCCAACAAAAGAAAAAAAAAAGAGACAAAATGATTTCGTTTCTTGGCACGAGTTTGGGTAAAACTTCGACAATGCTGATGGGGAAACGTTAGCAGCGCAACTTACAAATTAAGGCTTAAATAAGATGCCGTCATCCCAGCCAAGGCGCCCCCACCCGATCTCCAGGGACAGTGCTGGCAACATATGTTTGTCAAAATCCCTCAATAAGTATATTTCCCAGCTCCAAAAAGAAAATGGTAAAAGAATACAACATAAAAATAAATCATACGCCTCATCAGGCCCAGAAACGAGCCAATACCGTAAACATTATTCAACTGCAGCGCACCACTGGCAGCTCCATCACCACCACCAACTCCAACTCACCCACCGCCTACCGATGCCCGTGGCCGCTCATCCTTGCGCCTGGCGCTAATAAATGCTTATCGAAGACGCATAAAGCGAGTAAATTCGCAGCCATTAAACGAGCATAAAACTCAATGCCCGTTCGGGTACTAGGCTACTAAAATGTGGGGGTCGACAAATCAAAGTACAAGCAAAACAGCCCCATGAAAACCAGCCCCAGCCCCAGCTCCAGCTCCAAGCCCCCCACTACTTTGACACTCCCTAAGGCCACAAAGAGCTGTGAAATAAAACCAGGCAAAGCACCGACAACGGCTACAATGAAACCCAAAGCGGCTCCCAAGCGATTTTAATGCGGGTTTGGCGTTGCGAACCGAACCACCCAAGACCCGCCCGAAGCCACCCGAAACCGCCCAACGTTGACAGCATACAAAGTAACTTAAATCGAAACAATAAAGCGGCAACTTTGTTCGAGCAAAAATGCAAAAAGGAGCAAAGCATAAAAAATGGGAGCAACGGGCAGTGATCGGGCAGATGGCAAGAGGAGGAGGGTGAGAAAAAGGGAGAGGGAGGTGGCAAAACTTGCCAAAGATGGCGAGAAATGGCAAAAAATGACAAAAAAGAGGAAGACGATGTAGAAGAAAAAACATGGAAAATGCGCAAATAAATGAATGAATAAAAGCGAGCTAAGGCAGAGAGCAGCGCAACAGCAGCGGAGCTGCTTCTACAAAGAAATTACAAAATTGAAGAGGAGAATGAGCTCCACAAGCGCAGCAGCGAAAGTAAAGGACCTGCAGAATACAAGAGAGAGAGAGAGAGAGAGAGAGAGATAGATAGAAGGAGCGAGAGAGAGGGAGGAAAAAATATTAATAAATCGCAGCTACTGGAATGCTAGCAGCTACTAGAAAGTGAATATGGCCAAGTGCTCTGGGGCTGCCGCAAAGTGCGCGTACAATGCGGCGTATGCGTAATATGCCAAGTGCTAAAACAAAATAGCAGCTAAAAGAGCTGTGCAGACAGCTAGATACGTATATACAAATATAGATAAATAGAGGGGAAATATATTAAAAATCACGAAATATATAGATATAGTTAGATAGTTTGGTTAATTGATAAAAATGAAGATAGTTATAATGGTAAATAGAGAGTTGAATTGGATTTAAAGTTATAATATATAAGGATACATAGATATGGGTATATAATTGATAGATGTTTAAATATAGATATTTAAATATATATGTATAGAGGGAAATCTAATGAGAGATAAAAATATATTGAGAATATATACAAAGATATAAAGACATATTTAGATTAACAGATAAAAGTGAGGCAGTTGCCTATGGAAGTTTAAACATAATTATATAGATCTTTGCTGAATTAGTTAGTTAAAAAATAAACAGACTAAAGATAAGTATACAAGTGCACAGATATATATCCAAATAGTTACACAGACCTTTCCTGTGAACTAACTTTAGAACTTAATGACATGAGCCAAGTGTAATTGATGTGAAAGCCGAATGGCTTTGAACATTTAAACAAAATACATATAAAGACATGTTTATATATAGACCTGTTTATCCATAATTATCTGCAGGATGCAGCTAATTCTGCCATAACTTTCATATCCTTGATACCAATTAACAATTTCCCAATTTCCCACCATTTAGCTCAAATCTACCAAAACTTAGTATGCCGATTGCTTAAATTGAATTGAAGCAAACACAAAATATTGTACATCTGTGACATTCGTGGCACGTGAAGGACTTGCTCACTATTTCGAGTGCTGCGGAAATAATTGATCGAATTTCGAGTCTAATGCCAGTCCACTTGAGTTAGAGTTTGAATTGAATCCAATTGAATTGAATTCAATTGCCGGCCACACTCAATAGCTCAATACCCGTGAGCCCAATGACCGCTAATCATAAGGATAACACCTAATCAACCGCAGAGCGGACGCCCACAAAATCGAAACCGAGAGATTTTGCGCCCAAAAATTAAATGAAACGTTGATAAGGCGCAAAAGGGCGCACTAAACGATTAAATCGAATGAGCGAACAAATGAGTGAGTGAGTGCCCCGATTGCCCTTCATTCAGACATACACGCTCACACATACACAGCCATTGCATATATACAGTTGTATATTCGTGCCAGCCCCCCCCCGCAACCCGCAACACTCGGTGCTTGCGTTGTGGACGTGCCCGACTGACTTTCGGCACAAGTGCGCAGCGATGGCGAAAAGTGAATTTTCCGCCGTGCGGTTGTCAGGCACGCAACGGGAATGACACTGGTAGGTGGGTGGGGCGGCCAGTTGGTTGGGGAAGTGCAGTAGCGGCCGTGGCAGTAAGAAATTGCTAGCTGAATAATTTCAGCAGCGACGCTAGCAGCGACAGCGACAGCGACGGCGACGGCGACGGCGACGGCGACTGCGACAGCAGCGGCATAGCTATCAAGCATGTCAGCTGTGAGAGTGTGAGCATGGCCAAAGTCAGCTTAAAGCAAGACAGAGAAGGAGAGCGCAATCGAACCGAATGGCAAGACGAGACGAGACGAAGCCGACGAAGCTGTATTGGGTGCTCGGCACTGTTCGGTGTTCGGTTTGAGTGCGAGGTTCGGTCAGGCAGACAATGTTTTTCACGTGCCATTGCATGTGCGCACACACACACACACACTCAACAAATCACTTAGTATGTGTGTGTGTGTGTGCATTTGTGTGTTTGCCTGCGTGCAAGAGAGAGCAGCATGCGTTTTACTGCTTCTGAGCGCCTGATCTGCAGGCAGCGTGTTGCGTTCGTGTGTGACGTTCGGTGCCGCTAACTGATTGACGTTGACTGCGATGCCGACGCCACTGTTTTGCTATTTGTTGCCGCCACGCGATGAGTGAGAAAAGTCGAGAGAGTGTGAGAGCGGAGAGGCGAAGAGTGGGCAAAGGGGGCGCACGTGTAATTGTTGTTGCTCTGTCCTGGTTCGCTCTCTGTTTGCTTAACTGGGCTTGATTAGATTTTCGAGGTTAGATACATTACGAATTATTCAGCGCTCAGTGGGTGGCAGCGCCACCACTCCCAGCCGGTGTCCCTCTCGCTATGCAGGGTCTGCCACTTGTTTCTTTCTCTGGCTCCTGCGAGGGCTGTTTATCGAATTTCTGACCAGAAATTCTTTGATTGTGTTGTAATTGTATTATCCTTGTTTGAACGCCGGCTGTTGCTGTTGGCTGTCGACTGCTCACTGTTGGCTGTTAGCTGCCTGCCACTGTGGCACGTAGCACATAATTGTTACTATTAATATTTCATTGGGTGGTTGCTCCGGGACATTTATGGACTGTTTTTCCTCGCCTTTTTAGCAGGGGGTGTGTGTTTAATTAATCGACTTGCTGGCACTGAGTGCCAAATGTTCTTATTGTTTTTTGCTCGCCAGTCAAAATATTTGACTTGTAGATGTGGCTCTAATTGAGTCCCAGTCTCACTGCTCTATCAGTGGGAGTAAAAGTTTTTATCGCTGTTGTTATTCGTGCTGCTTTTGCCCATCTGGCGTTAACTTCACAAAAATGATGTAAACCTAATTAAATTTCCAATAGCAAAATGACGCTGTCCGCCCCCCGCAACTACCCCGCCCCAGCCCTAAGATTAGCCAAAGAAACTTTGACGCAGATAATTGCGGCATTGCGTCATGCGTAGCAAATTTTCCACAGAACATTTTCTGAAATCTATTGAGCTTTAAGTTGATTCTGAAAATGTGTAACAAGCGAATGGATGATTCCACTGAGGATAGATAACTGTAAACTTAATTGGACATGATTCCAGAAAAAGTAATAATAAAAGTTGTATTTATTGCAGTGGATATATATCTAATATCTATTAGCTACTATCTATTATATAGTGATCAATGTGAACTATAATTATCGATATGCCAAGGGTACAAATCAGATTCCTCTCCACAGGCACAACATACCCATATAAGCAGAGAGGACAAAGATGCTGGGTCATCGTCGACTGTCGACTGTCGGTTGTCGGTTGTCGGTTGTCGGTCGTTATCCTCATTGTCAATATCGAGACATTTTTACACCCACACACACACACACATATACAAGCGCAAATTGAATTATCCCCAACATATAGAGCTTGAGCCGCACACACTCCGTGGGTGTGTATATGGTTGTTGTTGGTGTCGTTGTTGTTGGTGTCAATTGGGTGTCTGAGCACTGGCATGTTGTGCTTTGTGTTGTCTTGAATTGTCTTGTGCTCTGAGCTGAGTTCACTCTGTGTATCTGCGAAACGTCAAAGTATCTTAATTAAATTTCATCCCTTAGCCAAAACGTAAAAATGTACAACAATTTCACGTAGCCCGGGACTGACTAATAGACAATTTACGCCCACACACACACACACACACACACGTACACATTCACACAGACAGCGAACAGTCAAGACGCGACACAAAATGAAACGTTGAATGAACCGTGCGACGAAGGACACTCCCCACAAATGTCCTAACCCACTGGCCCTAGACATGAGTGCACGAAACACAATTTCACAAACACTTACAGCAAATACAATCACACACACACACACACACACGCGCACACAAAAGGAGACAAACAACATGCCGTTTAGCAACACTGCCGGGCAGTGTGGGGCAATGCCAGCCAACCAACTAGCAGTCAACTGTTATACCATTAAATAAAGTTGGCAACACTTAATGCACAACGACAACAAAACCAACAACTGACCCCCCGGCCAAGAGGTTGGGGCTGTTGCTTTTGCTTTGCTTACTTGTTGGGGGAGTTCGAAGAGGGCTGCAAAACGTTTACCGATTCGTTGCTAATATGAAGCAGCAAGCCAAAGCGAAGCCTTCACTTTGAAACTCTGACATGAAACTCGACACAGAACCTATAAAATATGTAATGCAACAACAACACCAGCAACAACAGCAACTTTGCCATGCCAGTTTTCGATTAGACACGTTTATACGGTTGCCTTGATGCTGAAAACATATTAAACAATTATAAAACTTCGAAATAAAACTTTGCTGGCAGTAATCGGTTTTGTATTTAAGTAAACAGAAAGCTTCAGCTGAGCAGGCCTGTGGCAACTCTAGTAGACCCGCATAAGTATTCTCTGCATTTAAATTTCAATTGAAGCCCTACAAACTTCGCACTTAAGCATCTCACTCACTTCAGCATACAATCTGAAGTGATTCTTACCTGTAGAGAATATTATATTTACAGGGGAAAATAGCTAAAAATTCTGGGAACTGAGCAAAACTGAACAAATTTGTTTTTAACTTTTCCTATATGAATGATATTCTAGAATGTACATTTCTTTTATATTTCAAAATCAATCTAACAACTCTTTAAGATATAGTAATTTATTAACAGAGTTGCCATATATTCTCTTTTATTATTATATATAATATATGGCAACTCTGTTAATTAGATCGTATATTAATTATCTTCCATTTATATTTGCTGCAAATAATTTGCATACTCAGTTAATTAGAAGGCGAGCTAATTGACTTAGATTACATGTAAAGCGTTGCCACCTAGCGGAAAATTGCAATAAGTGTCGCATAAACGAGATAATATTGTTGCATGTATTGGCTCAGTGTTTCGGTGTGTTTGTTAGCCATTTGTTTTTGTCGCTCGCCTCTGGCATACGTATATGTACATATAAACATGCCACGTTAGGCGACGTGCCAAGTTTCATGTGCAACTTCGTACCCTAAACAACGAGTCAGGCGAGCCACCCGAAAGCGACCAAACCAAAGCCAACCGAGCGAGCCACTCGAGCCACCCAGTTACATATGCAGCGACAACAAAGCGCATGAATTTGTTGCCAGTTTGTGCCACCCGCAGCTGTGATGGCCACTGCGCTGCCTCACACCCGCCCAGCTAGACCCTCTGCCATGTCGCCGACTGTCCATGCACCGCAATTTGCGCGCAACAGCAACAACAATGGCAATAGCAAACAGCAACTGTTGGGCGACGCGTGATATCCTTTGCACACAGACACAAGCCACGCCCACCGCTGTCCGACGCCCACAATACTGGTGCTGTCCGGAGTTTTACTTATCCATAGGAAGCCGGCACTCACAGCTACCGTTCCGAATTGAATTAAACTCAAACTTTTACCAATTTACAAAAGCAACAGCAGGCAACAGCAAAAAGAAAGGCCAACAGCAGGAAATGGCTGGAGACTGAGTGATGGTGGTGCGCTGCTGGTGGTGCAGCCAGGCAGCATAAGTGATGGGCCAGGCAAGGAAGGCTGGCAAAAGTTTTCGTTGGCAAAGCCAAGTCGAAGCTTATTTTCTGCAGCGCCTTTTGCCTTTTTGTTCTTTTGCCTATTTTCAGACTATTCTTATGCCACGCCCCCATACCACTATGTCCTTTCGTGTTGTTTCATTTTTCACATACCCTACGTCTAATTGGAAGAAGAATGATCGCAACCAAAGTGCCTAATATTTGGCTTTATACGTTTATCATGATGAAATGAGGAATACCCTAATTTTAGATGCCTCTCCTGCAAATTGAAATGTATAAATGGCTGTATAATGGCTGTGCAATCTGAGAGTCTTATAAATTTTCATACAACATTAACAGCAATAGCCTTAAGCTGAGTTCAGGATATTTTCTAGTCGATCATTGGCTATTGTAGCGCTCTTATTTATGTTTTCTTTTTTCGTATTTTTCCTCTTGCTGAAACACAATCTGCACCGTAAAAGAGCTTAAACCCTGTCAAGCCACCCATTAAGAGCCAGGCGCACATTTTGCGTGCTGGCATACCAACACACAAGGACACACGCACACATACCTACGCACACACACACACAGAGAGAGAGAGAGAGAGAGAAAGAGACTCTAGTCGGCTATATCCTGGCAAAGGACAACTATGACCGAGCTTTGGGGACGCAGAGACATGGCTAAGTTGTTTGTAGTTGCTGTTGGGGATTGTTGCTTTTTTCGGTTACTTTTGTTGGTTTTGTCCTGCTGCTGCTGCTGTTGCTGTTGTTGTTGTTGTTGTTGCTGCTGTTGTTGGAAATTATAGCATGTCCTTTGGACTAGCATTGCTATGGCTTTTGGCCACAGCACTGGGCGCCATTTGGCAGTAGATGGAGCAAATTGTTGACTCGCTTGTGCTTTGACTTGCCCTGGCTCTGTGGCTATATCAGTCTAACTCTCGCTCTCTCTCTCTCTCTCTCTCTCTCTCTCTATCTATCTGTCTAACTCTAACTTGCTTTCTCTCTCTTGCTGGCTATCTGTCTCTATTTGTGGACCATGGCCGAAATGAGTGTCCATGATTTCAACTGTGGCACAATGTTTGTCATCTGCTGAAATATAATCGAATCGAGCAGCCAAAAAGCGTACAATTTGAACAAATTTAGTAGCTAAGAGAGACAGAGATATTGAAATGAAATGAAATGAAGTGAGATGAAAATGGCTGTGGAAACCACGAAAATGGGCAAAACTGAGGCTGAGCAGAGCTGAGAGCCAGATGAGACGAGTGGATAAGAGGCGTTAAAAGTAAGGAGCTGAGAACTGCGAGATGAAAGATGATGATGTAGATGAGGCTACGTTTTATCAAAGATCTCGATATGAGCAAATTATTATTATACAAATATATATACGAAATACAATTTTATATTATTATAATGAATATTAACTTCTTATGCAATGTAATATATAAATTTAAATTATTAACTTAAACAAAATGCGGTTAAAATTTATTATTTATAAATTATTAAAAAGTTAAATTTTTGCTTTATTATTTATTACTTTTTATTACTTTATCTACTAATTATTGCATTAATCTATTAATTATTAATATGTATGTAATTATTAAAATTATTAGTAATGCCATTATAATTATTATTCGCATTATCATTTCATTAATAGTCTCAGTATTAATTTTAGTCATTACGACAATACAACACTTCAAATTACAATTATCATCGTCATCATCATCATCATCATTTTCATAGAGCAGTTCTAGAAGAAAACCCTAATTTATATACATATATAAAGTACTACATGCTACATATGCAATAACAATAATCAATTATTTGATAGAACTGAAGCGCCATATAATTTTCGAGAGAAATAAAAGCTTACTAACGTTATCAGCATGCCAAAAAAATACAAATAAATATATGTATATAAATATACAAACGAGCAGCGATGAGAGACCCTCAAATATCATCCAGAAATGTTTTACTCAAACTCTCTAGCTCTCCCTCATACTTCTGCTCAGTCTACAGCTCCCACTCTTTGTCGGACACCAAATATATAATTTTCCAGCCATTTTGCTCACACCACAAAACACCGCAACAGCCCAGCTGGGTGGTCATCATTCTGGCGACCAGGTCAGAGTCAGACTGTCAGACGAACAGACAGAAGGACAAAGAAAAAGTAGCTAAAACGAAAAGTTAATAGAGAAAGCAGAAGCGACAGCAACAGCAATAGAATGTGGGGCCAAGGCAAAGCAATGGATGGAAATATTGTCAGACTTGGGTGAAGGGCCGAGTGCAGCAAGAGGGTCTTTTGGCAGCAGCCAAATGGACAGACGAGCAGACAGTCAAGGCGAAAACTCACAAAAAGGTCGTATATACAAACGCATAGAAACATACTATATATACATATGGGTGGAAGGACAACGGGCATTGGGATGTTGGACGACGGTCAGTCCCAAAGTTGAAAATGTACAAACAAATCGAGCAGACATGCGAGCAGTAAGCGAACTGTGGGTTGGGTGAGGCCAGAACGTCAGGGAGGGAGTGGGACGATGACGACGACAGACATCGAGAGCAACAAACAAACAAATAGACAAACAGACGTTGACCCAAAAGTTGAAGTGCAGATCTAAAAGCACCAACAGACAAACCAACCACCGAGCCACCCCAACCACCCTCGCACTGGCCACTGCCGCTCCCCTCCCCTCCCCTACCACGCAACCACCGACACAATTCGCCTGGCTAGACCCAAAAGTTTGATTTAAGCTCTAGAACTTTTTGGGTGCGCTACTCGAGTATATCACGCATACGCACTGTGGCCATGATAGCTGAGAGTGGCTGTGCGTGTGTGTGTGTGTGTTTGTGTGTGTTGCTGCGTATTTGTTGAATTTAAACATTTTCCCAACTTCGGGCTGCTGCTAGCAAAAGCCAAAAGTTTTCCCAGCAGCAACAAAACTTGGCCCCAAAAATAAAAAAGAGTTTATTGCTGTCGGACTCGCAGAAGCGCCGATGGTAGGGCGGGAGGTAGAGTGCGAGCTAGGGAGGGCGTGGCTGCCATTGCCGCTGGCAGCATAATATTTTCTGCTAACGCAGTCACTTTTCATAAACTTTCACAAGCAACAACAACAATGAAAACTCAAACAACAGCAACAACTTGTGGAAATGTTGGAAAAAGGCAGCCAGCAAAAAGGATTATAGAAAATTGCCAGCAATATGAGCAGAAAGTGTGGGCAGTCAGGGGCTGTTAGACACAGCGGAGCAGGGGCCACTCTGAGTGGGTGTGGGTGTGGGTGTAGGTGTGGGTATAGATGGCGGATTGGCGTGGGTGGCTGCTTTAAGGGACGCTTGTCTGCCTGCGCATATTGTCAACCGTCGGCTTCGACGAACGGCAGAACGAAAACGACAACGCATCAACGTTCTCGTCATTGTTATTACAGCCCTATGGCATATACATCCAAATCCACACCCACAACACACATACACACTCCCACACATACACATACCCTGTATGTATATATAGATATAGCCAGCCATACCCACGCACAAGCCTAAAAGCCGTCAACACAATGTTTGGCTTGTAGCCGAGAAGCGCAGCCAACGAAGGGCGGCACAGTGGGCTGAAAGCAATAATTAGTATAATTGAATTTAAGAAATATGTATTATTATTACTTAATAACAAGGTAAGGTTAACAAAGAAATAAAGAACAGGAGTTTTGATATGGTAAAACATTGTTAAAGTCAGTTGACATAATTTTATAACCACCCTCGCATACATTAGTAATGCGAAGCTTTGCAGCCCTTGCACCACTGTGCGCTGACAGCGAAGGTCGTTTAGCGTTGATGACTTGACGGCATCTGACAGAGACGCGAGCAGAGCGAATGCTTCAAACTGTGGGTGGGATGGGGGTAAAGGAGATTATGCCCTAAGGGCGCGGACTTGGCCAGGGCAAGCACATGGGTGAGGGGCATGCTTGAGAGGGATTCGTCGGAAATTTTCAGGTTTTGATTGTGTAGTCATGTCAAAATAATAGTCAACTTACATGCCACAGCCGCAGCAGCAGCGGCGGCAGAGCTGGCCGCCAACCCCTGTCAAAGAAAAGCTCGCATTACACTCAATGAAGCAGAGAGAGAGAGAGAGAGAGAAAGAGAGGCAACCAAATGAATGTGAGAGTGAGTGAGCGAGAAGATGCTGCTAAGTGGCTGGAACTTGTGAGTTCCTGTGAGTTCCTGTGGTTTACTTGCTCATTGCTTCCTTTTTTTTATTTTTTATATTTCGTTCAGGCTGCTCCTCATTTGCATGGCGTGTGGCATAAAATGAATTTGCGCATATTTGGCATATTATTTTACAGTTGCAGCCAAAGGACAAGCTCTTGACAAGCTGCTGCGATTTAGACGGGTAGCTCACACACACACACACACACATTCGCTTCGAGGCTGCTGCATATGTGCACAGCCCCTGCCTTGTGCTTGTCATCGGTAGAGTCCTTGCAACCCCCGAGCTGAGCTCTGATGCTGCCTGCTACTCACGGCACATCCCTCGCCTGTATTATTTTCTTTTGTCATTGTGCCTGCCGATTTATACATATATATTTATATATATATAAAGACGATTTTTCCTTTTGTATTTGTATAATTTTTTCTGTCGCCTGGCATCCCCTGCAAAATAATATGCAGCAGCCACCGCCACCGCTAACAGTGGGACCAAAAAAAGCGCTCAGCCATTGTGTGCTGGCCCAACTCTGCTGTTATGCCATTGTGTGTGAGCGTCTTTTATTTTTTCTTGCGTTTTTCCTTTTCTTTTTTTCATTGCTGTAACTTTTGGGCGACCCCCTGCTCCAGCTCCTGCTTCTCCTGCCACTTTGTTAGCCGGGCTTGCCATTTTTATTGTTCTTTGCACACAACTTCATTGTAGCCCACTTTTTGGGTGGTTTATTTTTATGGCTCCATATCGGGGTCCTCTGCTGCTGCTGCCCATGCCATCGTTTGGTGTCTCTCACGAGTCGTTGAATTTTTGTGCTATTTGCCGGGCTCACACCCACAGACAGCAAAAAGGATCTGCGCCTGACCCCAGCCTGCGTGCAGGACTCACTGTTTTTGCTCTCTTCTTGTCTCCCTCTTTGGTTTTGACTTTGATGAGATTTTTCTTCTTTTTTTTTTTTTTTTCTTTGTTGAGGTTAATCCCTTGTAGTGCCAGGACCAAGCGCGTCAAGTCCAAGTTCTTGCCGTGGCTTTGTCTGCACGTCTTCTATGCGTGTCTCCGTGTGTATGTGTGTGTGTGTGTGTGTGGGTGCGCTTGTGCGTGTGGGCGATTATTCTTGGCGTGGAGTGGAAAATTAGTAAATGTTGAAAACCTTGCTGTAGCAGCAGCTTCTCTGCTTTGCGTTCAAGCATCCTCTTTGCCGCGCTTGACTGGACATTGGGGCGCAAAAGGTTGGGCGTGGCACGTGCGTCGTTTTATTTTTATGTTTTTGTTTTTCGCTTTCATTTTTTGTTACCTTTAACCGTTTGCCTTTGCTTTCTTGTTGGATTGCATGAAAATTAATTTTCCTAGCTATCAACTGCTGCTGACGTCGAAAGCAAAATGCTTTGTTAAGAGCAGCTGCAGCTGAATCTTCTTTAAGATACTTCAGTTTGCCACCCCAGCTGATGCAGAGGCAAAAGCAATTGGTGTTTGAAATATTAATTGTAATCTTCAACTGGAATTGGAATTTTTGCTGGGACTGCACTCAATTAGGACTGAAATTTTTCATTGGATTACTTGTTAGACTCAGTTGAGATGAGTTTAGCTGAATATATGTATTGAAAGTTATGAATACAATAAGAATATAGTTCAGTACACAAAGCTATCAAATAAACTTTACAAATTCTTACTCAAATCTTCTGCTCATACATTTAGCATAACAAATTTGTTATTTTAAACATATCTGAGCATCAGCATATGCATATATACATTGCATATCACATTCAAAGTTATGTATTCTTCAAAGTTTCAACCCCTACTATCCTGTTGCAGCTGTGCAAAAGACTAGCAAAGTAAATGCAGTCAAGCCCTTGAGTTGGCTCGTACAGCGCTGCGTATACTTAATATGCGACTAAACACGCGCAGCATGATATTTATGAGGATAAACCTGAGCACACTCACGTACACTATAACCTCACACACACACACACACACACACACGCACACAGGCATTAAATGGCAGATATCCTTTTAACACTTAAAGCGGTGAAAATATTAAAAACAAAAACCACAAAGCCAACAACAACAGCTCACAACATTTTTATTGATAAACGCACAGACATGCGAACGCGCTTGCCACGCCTCCTCTCTCTCTCTCTCTCTCTCTCTATGCATGTGTATGTGTGTGTGTGTGTGTGCGTGTGTTTGCTGGTCGTGTCCATGCCGAACCGCAACGCAGCTCAGCGCAAGTGTATAAAATTATGAAACAGCTCGCACCGTTCGCGTTGTGTCCCTTCTCACCAGCAAAAAAAAAAACTTTCCACTTGCACACCTAAGCGCCCAACCACTGCACCACAATACATATCATTGTGCATGCACAGTGGTGCTAAAAATAATACTACAGCAGAAATTTCATTTAACATTTTATTATAACTTCTCAAATTAAAATTTTTGTTTAAGTTCATTTTTATTTCCATTCTTTTTGCCTATTTTAGCTCAGCTGTGCTCATTCACTTCTCCATCTCTTAGCTACTCTAAAAAATATATATATTAGTTAATATTTGCTCACACATTTGTGCTGCTTTGCTCCACTGTGCTCCACTCATGTTCGTCCTTGTCCAGGCATTCACATACATACAAATGCGCTGCTGCTGCTCTGCTGCTCTGCTGCTGCTGCCTTCTGACATGGTTCCGGCTTGTTTGTTTGGTTTATTTTATGACCATAACCGACCAGAGCCACCCACAGCCAACCACCTAACGGCCGAGTCAGGCAGTTCCAACTATAATACACAGCCGTGCCCACTATGCAACAACGTGAAGGCGCACATGAGGCGCTGCAGGCGTTCTAGATATATGTATATACACATACATATCTATATATCTATGTATGTATGTGTGAGTGCGTATGCGAGTTAGTTTAGTAGCTTTTGCCGCCTGTTTGACTCGGCTGAAGTTTCAGCGCTTCACTGTGTGAGGTTGTTGCTGTTGTGTTTGCCTTTGCCACGCATATAAATTGCGTTGCTCTAACTGTGTACAACTGTGTGTGTGTGTGTGTTTGTGAATGTGTGTGTGTGTGTGTGTTTGTGTGCAGCCCGTTTGCTGTGCCGATTTTGAAAGCCCGAGCCAGCTTAAATGCCATTTGTATGCATTGAATGTTGCATGGCCAGCCAGGAGACGAGACGAGACGAGACGAGATGAGCCGAGATGAGACAATGTAGCCGACTTGCCGCACAGTGGTCCATCATGAGCTGAACTGTGTGGGATCTGTCGCTTTGTGCCACATTTGATTATTTATGCAGTATATTCTGGTTAGCACTGCAGCTGGAAACTTTCGTATGTCAGTATTCTATTTTTCGCTGTCAGCTCAAATATGTTGCATATGATTTTTGCATTTTCCCTTTGCCTTTTAGTTCAACTCATTTTAAAATGAAAAACTTTCGTGTGTGTGGGTGCTGGGCGTGTGACAGAGGTCAGCATAAGCTGCAGCATCTGCAGCAACCCGACGCTTGACCCCTGTTGGGCTGTCAGCCAGCCAGAAGTTGCTGACGTACATGATGGACTCACACTTAATATAAGCAGGGAAACATATTAAAATAAAATAATATATTTAATTAAACAGCTTGCAGCTAAATAAAATCATTTCTACAGTAAAAAGCTGAATATAAAAATGAATTTGTTAATCTTTTTCCAAGTCATAAAAAATCCTGTTATAGCAAAAAATTAATTTCTAGCCTAACATAATAGCTCAATTGTTTTCTACAAAAAAAAACTTAACTCACATCTTTATTCCCATTATAAAATAAAAAAAAAAAAAAATACTCTTTCTTTATCTTATCAGAGTTTATCGTATCTTGAAATCGTAGCTAAGCTGAAGAAATAGTTTCCTTTACTTCAGTTACAAATATTTCATATCTAAATACTTGATTATTTACGAGCTCTTTACGGGAAAAGGCCTGACCCGTATTGACTGCGTTAAACCTTTTCCTGGAAATGGTAGTTTTGCCCACTCAGCTCGAAAGCGTGGGCTCAATCGGTGAGTGCCTTAATCGACAGGCCGACTCCACTTGGTTAGGCAAGACTCTACAGGAAAGCATGAATTATTGTTATGATTAAACTAAGAGTGTGCCTGGCTGTGTGTGGGTGTGCATGTGTTTAGCAACCCCCCGAGGAGCCAAAAAGGAAAACAATCCAATCTATAGCCAAGATGCGGCCCCTACCCCAACCCTCAAGCCATGTCCATCTTTAACCCAACATCAAGTCAAGCAAACGAATCTCGTACGTTCCATCGACCATGCCCACTTATTCTATATTTTACTTAATGCATTCTCTGCTTATCCTTATTTTTATTAGTGTTTCAATATTCTTTTTTCACTTTGCTTGGTTGCGTTTTCCTCAGCCATCCGTTCAGTTGTCTGTCGAATCAGCTCGCTTTGCTTTGGCTGCCTTCGAGTCGTGGTTCTGGTCCCGGCTTCAGTCTCTGGCTCTGGCGCTGGCTCTGGCTCTGGCTCTGCTGGGGTTGGCTCGTTTCAGCCATTAAATGGACAAATGAGGGATATAAAACAATTCGCTTTGGCTTCCTTTTTTCGGTCTTCAAGTCTTCTCTCTCTTTCTCTTTCTCTCTTTCTCTTTTCCACTGCTCTATTTTATTTTGTTTTCTTTTTCTTTGTTTCTTTTTCTGCTCGCCAAAGTATTTTATTATTATATGTATTTCCTTTTTCTTGTAGACCTTCTGGGTTGGTCACTTTATTTGTACCTTGCCGTGGGTTGGGGGTAGTGCGGGCATGCAAAGTGCTGGGCATATCCTTTTTGGGGCCATGTCCTGGCATGGCTGGCGGTTGGGATTTATGCTCAGTTGTTGGGTGTTTCTATTTGCCTTTTGGGTGTGTTTGCTTACACGGCAAATGTCGGTACGTCCTTTCGTGTGTCCTGTTTATGTAATCGCCCACATTAGTTTTTTCGCCCTGCCATGTGTTCAGTCGCGGTGTTGGCTCTACAACATTTGCACTCACTTTGAAGACGCCAAAAGCAAAAGACGATAGAATGAAACGCAGCTCAATGGCCAAAAGATTTCGGCTAGCTGCGAACCTCATTTATACTCGCCGGATTCGTATCCTTTTCATTTTCACTTGCCAAGCGGAAAACCCGAAAAAAAGAAATGAAACTTACCTTAATTCTAATGTCCACTCTCTAGCGCTGTCTCTCTCTTTCACTCTGTCCTCCCCTCACTCTCCCTCTCTGTCCCTTAGTGCGACACCTTCTCACTGGCGTTGGGTCATTTTCCGTATACCATATTTCCTTACTTTCATGTTGTCCCGCACTGGCGCGTGGAAAATGAAATGAAAATAGAATGATACTCATTAATTTGATAAATCGCGGGCACAGCTGAGTGCATGTACCGTTATATATACATATATACTCTATATATACATATATAAAGAGAGTCAGTCCTCTCGCATTGTACAGTCAACGCTTGGCCCGCTCGCTTTCGCTTTTGTTGTTTAATAATGCTCGCAGATTTTATAAATGACCACGTTGCAAATGAAAAAAGAAGAAGAAGAAAAGTAAGGAAAAAGTTGACCTTTAGCGCAAATAGGAAGCTGCTCTGCTCTGCTCCAGTTCCTTTTGCTCTGCAGTACCTTTATTCTATCTTCGCTTTGTGCGCGTTGATTTCTCTGTTCGTCATCATCGTCAACAGCAGCATCAGCATCATCATCATCATCATCATCATCGTGATGTTTATGATTATCAGCTTGAGCGGGAAATTCTGTTGAATTTTTAAGTAATTTTTCTTGGTTTGCAACGCCCACTTGGAATACATTTTCCACGGCACGCCCCTCTTTTCCTGCGGCCACGCGCCCATAACTTGAATTTAGCTTCGAAATATTTCGGTGCCTTCAAGCATTCAGTGTCGTCATGGCCATTTATTTGGAGACCCGAGCTTTTATTAGCACACATTCAATAGGGTCACGCGTGTATTTGTTAGCCTCCCATTGACCCAGCCCTCACACCAGGCCTCGCACCGACAGTGTAGGTGCTTTCGTTCGTTTCTTCTGGCTGCCTTTTTTATTATTATTAATTTTCCAGCAAGTTACATGCACACAAAACAAAATAAAGGCAGGACAACAAGAAACAGTGGCAGGAAGCAAGTTAGGGCTGGGCTCAAGCCGCCCAATGGGCGCGGGGAAAGAGCAGACGGCAGTTGGCAGTTGCCGTGGCACGACAACAACGCAATGCGAAAGGACACTTCAATATGGTAAACTGAAACAGAACGCTTCTTCAAATGAGGTCACTTTTTGCTCCGCCATTGAAGTCGATGGAAATATTTGCGGCATTACCTAAATGACCTCTGGCAAGTGAATCAACAAAAGTATATGAAAGGATAAAAGATGGCGAATACAATTGGGAAATACCCTAGTCTTTCGATAGGCAGCAAATACCCTGGAATCATGTTTCATTTATAGTCAGCTCAAGAATATTTTAGCCAATCGAAAACGGAACATATCTCTTACAATACTTGAGCACACATTCCGTGTTCCAGAGGGTATCTGCAAATCATGTTAGCTGCCGCTTAGCTGTCTGTTTCATCGTTGTCTATTAAGTGAATATGAATCGCATAGAGTGTATTGCACACTTAAAGTTAGACTTTGGCCTTGGAAACAGTTGTGGCCATCAGTAATGTCGTCTGCAAGCGCGACTCGATCGCCTCGCGACAAGCCGTGCATTCGCACTCCGGCTGCCTGGCGAATCTAGCATTGTGTGTGTGCTGTCGAACTGTAAAAACAAAGTCTGCACAAGCTTATTTGCATAGGCATCGCATTGCAGTACAAAGAATTTGGCGTCCATTACGCGGAAACGTAATATGAGCGAACACATGACGTATACGCAATGGTGGCAGAACCAAGGCGGACAGCGGCCAGCGGCAGCACTTGAAAGTCGCTGGATGAAAGTAAGTCTGCAGAGCGGCTGCTCGTGATGACGTAGCTTGGCGGCCAACTGTAATAACTGCTACCTGGCACCGAAGCGATAGCAATATATATAAAACAAAAATATAAAATAATCACAAAGCTTGGCCAATATGGCCAGACAAAGAAGTTGGCCACTTGCTTAGTTGCTCAGTTGGCCAGTTGTCCGGTTGCCCATTTTCCAGCTAGCAGTTGTTAACGCGAACTCATCGCGTTAAGAGCTACTACAAAATCGCCAGCTCCTGCACAATACATCAGACAACGCAGCGTATGCGTAACACGTTCGAGAACTAGTGCAAATTATGATGCATAGGCCCACAGCTGAGCCAGTAGCAACAACAACAACAACTTCCGCAGCAGCAGCAACAACAACCGGTACTACAACAGTAAAAACCACAACAACAACAACTACAGCAGTCGATACCTGCCAGTTCACCTTCGATGCCCAATCGCACCTCAGCACTCCCATGGAATCCTACGCCTCTTCCAAATACGGCTCGCAGGTGCGCGAACGCAAGATCGATCGCTGCCTCAAACAGCTGCAGGAGGCGCTCAAAGTTAGCATGTAAGTGCAAATTGCATTCTATTGAAAATCATATTTATAAAGAGTTCTTTTAGCATATACTATATTATAATTATGCCTTGCATATATATATGATTAGAGCTCTGCTCAACTTTGCACTATTTCTATTCGAAGCATAGCTATTGAGATCTTTGCTGAGATTTGTATTTCTATACGGATCAATACATATATAGAAAGCTTCTTTTGATTTATTAATTTATTTTATAAATATTTAAACACTATAAATTGATGACAACTATTCAATACAAGTCAGACTCTTGCTCTCTTTTATTATTTTTTTTTTTTTTTTTTTAGTAAATATGACATTTTTATCATAATCTTCTAGACTGCATAGCATTCACTAAAACTAAATATTTACCACTAAAATTAGTTGAATCAGCTTACTTATCGTCTGGCATTGAAACAATCAATTCAATTTGTCATTATTCCAGAAATCTTGTTTCAAATGTAAGAGCTTGCCATGCATACGTAACTCTTATCTGATCATATATCAGTTGATCGATCTCTGCAACTAAAAGTCTTGCACTTACACAGAGAAAACAATGCAGAGAGCAATCGATTGCGTCGCTTCGGTTGTTTAACGACTTCGTTTGCTATCGTACTGAGACCTTTTTGCTTGTGTTTTTCCATTCGGGCGAATGTTCGGTTGAGTTTTACGAAGCAAAACGTCTGAATGTGAATGTATTGGTATGAATGCGAGAGTTCTCTTCGCTAAGCACATCAGTTATGTATTTGAATGTGTGTGTGAAAGTGAAGATCATCTACACAGACTCTTTGGAGTTGGCTGCTCAATTGCTGCTACTACGTACCAACCCGAACGTCGTTTAGGGAGAGATACGAATGGGTTACGACTGCCGAACGTCGTTTAGGGAGAGATACGATTGGCTTAAGACCGCCGAACGTCGTTTAGGGAGAGAGAGAGAGAGAGAGACAGCTTACGACCGCCGAACGTCGTTTAGGGAGAGATACGAATGGCTTTCGACCGCCGAGCGTCGTTTAGGGAGAGATACGAACGGCTTATGACCGCCGAATGTCGTTTAGGGAAAGATACGAATGGGTTACGACCGCCGAGCGTCGTTTAGGGAGAGATACGATTGGCTTAAGACCGCCGAACGTCGTTTAGGGAGAGCTACGAATGGCTTACGACCGCCGAACGTCGTTTAGGGAGAGATACGAATGGCTTACGACCGCCTTTCGCATCTCTCCCTAAACGACGTTCGGGAAAAGCGCATCACACGAAATGTAAATCGCTCGAACGAAAAGTACCGAAGACGCTTGCTCAGAGCGCATGCTAGTGAGCATGATTTCATTCGGCTAATCTCATGAAGAGATCGTAACATTATTTTTACAAGCTACGATCATAAAGAAAACATGTTTGACCTCTTATATATTTTTTCAATAAACAAGCAGATTTAACTCTCATTACTTAAATTCAATTCCAATAAATATATTATAAAATTCCCTCAGAAATCTCTGTTGCTATATAGACTCTTCGACTGCATTCAAAGAGTTACTCTGCTATACAACATTCACAGAGATGATAACTCAAGCAGACATTTACAAACTCTCTATCTAACGACATCTTCCTATTCATTAGAATTGCGAAAGCGAAACGCATGCCAAATATGCCTTTTAACCAAATATGTTTGAGGCTTAAGAGCTTAAATCAATATTTACATGCACTTTGCAAGTTATAAGTAATTCGAGTTGGTTTTATTTAATAATTAATTAATTGTTGTCATGTCAATGGCAGAGAGCTGCAGAATGCAACTAAGCAAGTGCCAAACAAATGAGCCAATAAATTATTTAAACAAAAACTTAATTTTTGGTTGCGGCTAGCCAGATAACAAGCATTGGAGCAAAAGGAGCAAATGGATTAGGCCAGCTCAAACTTGAAATTCAAGCACACGCACACGCACACACATGCGGCGTATATTTGATATGTGTATAAATATGTCTGGCTGCTGGTCTTGTGGCAGCTGCCTGCGGCATTAGCATTGCGAGCACTGTAACTAATCACAAATGATAACATTTGCATGTGCAGTCAACACACACACACACACACGGACGCATAGCTGCTATATGTATAGGTGTTTACTATGCATTTATGATTTTCGGCTATTTGCATACTTAAGTGTGCAGTTATTACCTTGTTATTCCGTTATAAATAACAATGTGTATGTGTGTGCCGGTCCTCAACTATCTGCCATTGGCAATTGCATAAAGCCGCTGCTGAAGCTGCTCAAGCACTCGACACAAAAACATCTTGTGCATAATTAATTTCAGTTTATTTAATATGTTTTAATTCATTATTGTTTCTAAGGCATCATCATAATAATGCAAACAGCAGCATTTCCCTGCGGAAATGTGATAGCAATGCCTTGGCCTCGTTATCTATTTCGATTTGAATATGCGTCTCAGAAATTCCATTTAATTTCGAATATTCAAATATCACGCAAAATATCTGACAGCCATTGCTTTAAAGCTTTAACAACTGCCACACAGCAAAGGAATGCCATCAACTGAATTGAAAAATAATAAAACAAATAGAGAGAAAAGCGCATAACAAATAGTCACATTGTGGCTTTAATCAGTGGCATTTTAAATGAAAATATTTAATCGCATTTGCATTAATTTGCCATATGCAAAAAATATGTGCGCACGACAAAAAATGCACAAGCAAATGAAAAAGTAAAACACTAAATAAATAAATTGAACAAGCGACAAATTAAATAATAAAGATTACACACACACACACACAGATACACAGTTCTGCAAATACACACACGAACACACTCCTCAGTATCTCAAAAGTTGATTGAATTATCACATTCTATGCAAATCAATATATGAAATTATGTTTATGTTTTACTTTTTTTTTGCACACGTGCAGCACAATTCAATATATTTGAATGATATTTATATTTCACTTAAATTGTTTTTATCATTGCTCATAAAACGGCTGTAAGTGACTGCATAATACTCGTTTAGCTGCCCAAAGGAACTGGATTTAGTTAAATGGGAAAATTTATCATGCGAAGCTTGCTCGAGTTCCATAAGAGATGTTATAGAACAAGAGAGCAGGAGACCATATAATTTCCAGACCTATCAGTAAGAGATCTAAGCAATCATTCCCATAGAAATCTGTATGATGCTAGACTCTCAGACTTGAGCATGTTCCAATACTTCCAAGAGAGAAGACTCTTAAGCAGTTTGCTCTAGCTATAAAATAGCTAAATTAGCTTAACGGCCATCGACTCTTATATTAGGTATATGAGCTTGCTGAGCTACAAGCAAAAGGCTCTCTTCACAGTCCTACGAACACAGTCCCCTGTAAACACCTGCTAGACAAGCAAACTCTATGTGCATTATTCTACCTAAATATATGTCAATGCACGTATATCACGCATCTCTTTAGATAAATCTAGCTAGATTTTTTAAACACTCATTAAATTGCAACAACATTAAAGAGCTTGCAATCCGTAATATAATACATATATCGATATACCCGCACAAATATTTACAGAGCCGTCATAAATGGCCAAGCAAGTCTATTTAATTAAGTAGAGGAAATGCAATTGTAATATTTTATGCAAAACATCAAACAAAAATGTACAAACAGATAAAGCATTAAATTTATGCAGCAAAATCCTGCTAATGCCTTATAATATTATCATATTTTACATGATATGCTTGAAGTACTTAAAAAAATCATGGCACATGGACTGAGAGGATTGCAAATTATAATTAAATCTCATTATTAAATTAGCAAGTATTAATGAATTTTATTACTTTTTGCTTATTTGAAATATGTTAAAAGCTGGCAAGAAATTCATGCAGCAAATTCATAAATCAATCAAGTATTTAGCTATTCGCGCAGTCAGAATATCTGATTCTTCCACATAAAGGCAGAGTCAATCAATCTGTCTGGCAGGCAGTCAATCAAGTAATGAATCAATCACAAGGCCTGTATTTCTGCTCAGAGATTTAGTCAGTGAGTTCAGCAATTAATCTGTGAGTCATTAAGTTGGGTTAATCAAACATTTGACTTAATCATTCAGTCATTTAATCTGTATCTAAGTCAGTCTGTCAATCAAGCTGTAGCTGAGAGCATCAGTCAGTCAGTCAAACACTCAATCAGTGCCAAAATCCTTTACATATTCAAATATTTCGGAAATCTTAAAAGTAAAGAAATATATATGATATATGACATTCAGTCAACCAAGCACTGAGACAGGCAATCTGTCATTTAGTCAACTTTACTCTCAGTCATTTATCAGTTAAATCACTTAATCAGTCTGTCAATTAGTCAGTTAAATATTAGCTAATAGCCAAACAAGCAGTCAGTCAGTCAATCAGTCAACATCATGCAATCAATCATGCATATGATCGAGCACTCATTGGAAACTCTTTGATAAATTCAAATGAATAGCTGGATATAGCTGGACAACTAATCCAGATCCGATAAGCATCTGAGTAGCTAAAAAAAAACTTAAGATTCATATATAAAGCATTGTGCATAAAATTAATGTACTAATTGATGAGGCCCTGATCTCAATACGCAAAATAGCTCGACGAATTATCATCGACTATGCAAACAAGTTGAAATTCAATTACGAAGAGACGGCAAGCAAGAAGACACTGAGAGAAATAATTGTGAAGCATGCGAATGAAACAAAGCGAAAACAAAAGCAAATGCAAAGGGAAATGAGCGAGGGGCAAAGCGGAAGAGTGTGTGGAGGGGGGCACGAAGCAATAGCAAATATAAGTAAATAAATAAACCGAATAAACTGAAAATTTATTGAAGAAATACGCGAGCCACAAGCGCACAAAAGCCAGCGCCACAGATGAAGAAGCACTCGAAGGGGATTGCAGGGAGAGGTGGGAACGGCCTGTATATATACATATATATGTGTGTGTGTGTCTGTGTGTGTGTGGCAGAGTAGGGTATGCGGCGACATCGCGATACGCGACCAAAATCGGCGCGTTGTCGATAAAAGTGACTTAAATCTCGCACCCGCAAGCGATGACGACAATGGGCGATGGCAGCAATTAGAATAGAGTGTGTATGTGTGTGTGTGTGTGTGTATGTGTATGCATAGTTGTGTGTGTGTTTGTGCCGAGACAGACGCTCAAGGTTGGCCCAGTCCCAGTACCAATCGCAGTCGCAGTCGCAGTCGCAATGCCAGTACACGGGCCTATGCCAATGTATCTGTATCTCTAGGCATGTATCTCTATCTGTATCTGTATCTCGCTGTGTAGATGTATGTGTGAATACACAAGCCGAGCGACTTGTGCCCATGTGCAGTGAGCGATTTCACAATATTTAATAAATAATTTCATAATTGTTTTGCTTTTGCGTAAAATTCAAATGAAAGAGGCGCTGTGCGAACGGTACAGTGAAGCTGCTGCTACAGTAAACGCTGCCACGATGAGGGAGGCAAGGTGCTAAGGCACGCACTTTGCTGCCCTCGTCTGCTACTTTGTGCTTGCTTTGCTCAATGTATAAGCACATAATTTAAATTTAGGTATTTTTTTTCTTCATTCGCTCTGTGTACTCAATTAAAAGGCAAAACAACAACTACAACAACAACAACAACAACAACAAGTAAGAAGGCTCTAGTCGAGACGGCTCGACTACGAGATCCCCTGAACCCTGCAAAAAAAGTGATACTCTTCTTCTTTATGATCGCATGAGCGCGAGCTCTGCTAACCGCGCAGTTGCTGCCGTGGCTTGGGGGTGGGTTGGGCTATACTTTGAACGCTTATAACTCCATTTCTAGATGGACGATCTTAATGAAATTTTCAGAGTAGATTAAGAGTATCTATATGTATCTATGTGCCAAATTTCAAGTCTCTAGTATTTGAAATGCGTTTTTTGCAAATTGGGGGCGAAGGGGGCGTGGCATCCAAAATCTGAAAATTACATAATCTGCGTATTCATAATATCTATCTAAATATGCAAATTTTAAGTCTTTTGGTAAAACGGTGTAGAAGTTATGCCCAAAAAACATAAAAAATTGAAACGAATTTTCGATTTTTTATCGATAATTTGGAAATGGGATGAGTTATCGAAAAAACAAAATAAACTCGTACTGCGTAGCTAACATATGAGTGTTCATGTGAAATTTCAGCTCTCTAGCTTTTGTAGTTTCCGAAATCTCGACGTTCATACGGACGGACGGACGGACGGACGGACGGACGGACGGACGGACGGACGGACGGACGGACGGACGGACGGACGGACGGACGGACGGACAGACGGACAGGGCTCAATCAACTTATTTTTTTATGCTGATCAAGAATATATATACTTTATGGGGTCTGCGACGCTTCCTTCTGCCTGTTACATACATTTTCACAAAACCATTATACCCTGAATTCCCATTTTCAATGGGTTCAGGGTATAAAAATGGAAAATTATTCCGAGAATCTTTTGGATTGCCCACCCGAAACAAACGCCACAATTAAAAGATTTCGTTTATTTTGTTTTGTTTTCGTTTTCGTTTTCGTTTTCGTTCTTCGTCTTCATTCGCCTCTGCCTTGGTCAAAGACAAATTTGCTTACTGCTTGGGGCTGCTCTTGGGGTAGCTAAGCAACCTCAAAGACCCACTAAAACCAAGCCACAGGCCAAACGGCGAAAATTCTCGACTTTACGCCATTAATGTCTCTAATCTATTATAGCCAGCGCGAGCATTTCAATTCTGATTACAAGCTAAGCACATTAGGCTTATGTGAAGGCATTGTCTATAGGCGAATTGCAGTAAACTGAAGCTTAAAACATGCAAACCAATGAACTGAATATGGAACTGAAACATATTTAGCATTTAAATCAATTCAATTATAAATTTGAAGGAAAAGGTAGTCCTCACAGCAATTATTATTGATCTGAACTAAAATTGATCATGAATAACAGATGAAATTTATTCAGCAATTTTAAGCAGATTAACAAGGAATGAACCAAGGCAAAGTATATTTTCTCAAGTAATGAATAAGAAGTGAACCTATTTAACTGCATAGCAATGTAAGCAAATGCCTACTGAAAGCAGCAAGAAATCTATTTATCAACTAGATCTATGTGAATGAATAGAACTGTGCCCAACTATACTGGGAGCTACCGTCAAATGCATCTATTTAATTGAACATTGCTGTCGATTAAATAACTTTGTTAGCCATATATCGCCATATATATGTGAAATTTATAATAAATTCAAGTATTTTTACCACACACACACACACATTCATATAGTATAAATTAATGTTTGTTGTTGCAATATCTAGACTTTATAATGGCCCAATTTTATTTACAATTTTCGTTTACTTAACGCATTTAATTGGCTTCGCTGCTCCAAGAGGCAGAGAGACTCACGTTTTCCACAGTCTTGCAGCTCACAACGAGAATTTTCTCAATATTTTTGCTCAAAAATTTGTCTGTGGCGCCCACAAAAAATAAGTAAAACATTTTAGTAGAAGAATTTGTTTATGAACATTTGACTTGCACGCGCTTCGTTTTGAATTTTTTGTTCTTGGTGTTTTTTTATTTTACTGAATTTAACTAGTTTGCATGTGGCAAAACAGAAATTGATTTGCCTTCGCCTTTGATATGGAAAATATTTTACAAATAAATTAAAGCCATCTGGCATTAACCGCCCACATGTGGGCCCTATATATGATCAGAATATCGATAAGATACGTATGGAGGAATACTTTACGAGTGTACAGGATATGAAAAGAGTCGTGATCAGTAAGAGAGAGAGAGAGAGAGAGAGAGAGAGAGGGAGATGTAGAGAGTCGTAATACCCATTGCAAGTGACTTCCGGGTTATTCTGCTGTCGTTGTTGTTGCTGTATGGATTTTGATTTCAATGAAATTCCAGGCGCGTAATTTAGTTAATTAAGTCATTTCAATCAGAGACGTTGAGCTTGTGTCAGGCGAGAGCAACAAATCAGACTAGCATAAGAAACAATCAATGAAAACGCCTGCATACCATAAATTATAGAACAAATTATGCAAATCACAAGGCAAATAAACAGAGAGAAAAAACCTCCAAGACGACGGCCTCAAGCCAAGAAAATCCAACGACAACTCGTCGCCAATTGGAATTAACTGCAGCTCGAAGCAAGTGTGTGCATTGGGTGTGGGGGAAGTGGAAGTAGGTGCGGGCAGGGGTCAGCTACCAGTCAAAGGGTTGCGGGGGAAGTGGCATATTAAAAACAATTCAAGTAGGAATGCCTTGGTGAGTGATGTTCGGCTCGGAAATACCCTAAACTTTATTATGGCTAAAATACCGAAAGGCAACGGATTACTGCTCATCTAGTTAATGTTTGCCAAATCAATAGAGAAACAAGTTAGTTAGGCAGACAGAAGAGTTTCTTCTAGAATGATCAGGAATTCGACTCTTACATAAATTACACAATAACAAATATACCCTTCACAACTTTTTACTGAGTATGTAAGAAATATACGCGCGGCCGAACGAACGAAAATCATAAACAAAACATTTGAGGACAGACCGAGAATGGAAGAGCGAGCATTAAACGTAACTTGAATATATGACGAGTGACTGACTAACTGACTGAATGAGTGAGTGCATTGTGAATGAAGGCGAGTGCACTCGGCAACAGCTCAGCAGAGCTCAGCAGAGCTCAGCTCAGGGCCAGCTCTTATGCATGGCGTCACCCGCTATGAGGCCCAACTATGGGACAGCGCACTGTCGGAGGTCCCCCACTTGTCCATGGTGCAAATTATGTGTTTATTATGTTAATTAATCGATTTAATTAAAGATCAATACAGTTTGACAGTTGACAGCAGGCGCGAGGCGAGGCGATGCGCAGGGGTAACGGTAATCAACTAATTGCATTAAAATGTGCAACAATCTGATCGATTTGACATAATCTGTTGTCGGGCTGTGCATATGCAATCTGTCAGTAGTGCGATAAAAGTTCGATAATACTTGAGAAGTGCATAGAAAGGCGCAATGAATGCATTTAGTACTTAATAATCTGTTAATAAGACTTCATTCCTTAGACACTCTCCCAAAGCAGTGAGAATCATATAGAAGGGCGACATTTTCCTAAGTGAGTGAATAATAAAACTAATTTAGCTTGTAAACACGTTACACATTTCAACCCCCTTTTTTAAGCGAGGGCTGTTCGAACTAATAGAATATGCCCACTTAGAAGCTATTAGATAGAGAGAGCGAGAGAAGATCAGCACTCGATTGATATTTACTAATCTTAAGGCTCAACCGAATAATTGGGCATATCAAATTCGCATTTCAGATGAATCGATGGCAGCAGTTCATAAAGCGCAGCCACCCAGTCGACGCAGTCAAAAGTCCATAAATAATGTTTGTCAAACAATGGCTCGCAATGGCTAAAGGGAATCCGATGCGTGTAACCCAAGCGCGGAACCCGAAACGAACCGCATAAATGGCAATAAATGCGCACTTAAGGGTTAGATTTTAACCAACTGATGTGTGTGTGTGAGTGTGTGTGTGTGTGTGTGTGTGTGTGTGTGTGGTGCGTGGAGTGTACTCGCCAAACAGATTGCTGATCACAGCGGGTGGTCAGCGAGAGAAGCAACAGCAACAACAATAGCAAACACATTAGAAATACATAAATTCAAATGGCTGCTGATGGCAATTGTTGTTCTTGTCAAAGCCTCCTTTGTTGTTGTTGTTGCTGTTATTGTTTATGTAAAACATGCAATTTCGATTTGGCATATAATTTTTTAATACTCGCATACGGCCATATTGTATGTGCGCTCTCGCGCTATCTCACTCTGGCACAGGGGCCGCCCGCTGACTTTACGGGTGACAAAAATGTCAAATGCGTAAATGTTAAGACAGCAGGAGCTAAAATAGAAGTAGACACAGAGTGAGAGAGAGAGAGAGAGAGGAGTTTGGTGGGGTGGCTGACGCAAGTCGGCAGCTCAGTCTTCGCATCCGTCAAAGCCGAGACTCAGACTCGAAGAGAGCAGCGTGGAGAGGCAGAGTGAGAGGGTGGCTTGAGGTGGGGTCGGTTACCGCTGACGCAAGCCAGGCAGCTACAAAACTTCGTCTCAGTCTCGGCAGCTTCGCAATCATCGAACGAGCAACGAGCTACTCATGCCCAAAACACAGACTCAGACAGCGGAGAGGAAGTGAGAAGGTGCTGGGGCAGCAGGGGAGAGGGGAAGGGCGATTGTCGTCGTCTCTCAGACAGTAGCTAGCTATTTTCTTAGCCGTAGCATTTTCATATTCATGAGGCGAACGCCACAGACGCCTGCTCCAACCACTCGTCCCAGTTGCGTTCTCATTATCTCAGCTTGACGCTCAACATTTTTATGCGTCAAAAATTGCTGCGTTGTCTCCTTTAAGATGGCTGCCACAAAGTGCGCGGCAGGCGGGGGCGCTCGGTTAGGTGGGAGGCATATTTCAGTGCACGTGTCAATTGAAATGAATGTCGCCTGGCGTCCCGCTGTCCAGCCCCGCCCCTTGGCTCAGCCCGAGTAACAATACAACTTTGTATGACTAATCTTTGGCGTCGTCGCCGTCATGACAAGAAAAATGCCAACAACATCAATAAACAGCTGAGCGACGGAGCTGCAGTAGCAGCAAACTGATGGACTATGAAATATCCTAGAGACGCGATAAAATCATATTTGAAGATAGTTTAGGATTTTAATTACTTGAAAATGATTGCGGGCAGGATTGCATGTTTATTGAGGTGAGCTGTTTTTGTCAGTAGTACACTGTCAAATACCCTGTACTAAAATACTTAATTGTTAGCAACAGGTAAATGCCAATAAGTCAATAATTGAATATTCAATGAATCTGAATCGATTCTGTATTGATTGTCAGTCAACCAACTACATATATTAGCAGTCAATCCTTTGACAGACTCAGCTAATCGGTATTAGCTAATCAATCAGTCATTCAATCACTTGATATGTAAAGGGCAACCTATTCATCAATCCTAGGCCTGTTAGTCAGCTAATAACTCTGAGCAGGTCAGTCAGCCGCTTTCTCAATCACTTATGCAATCCATCAATCAATCAAGTAGCCAATCGACAAAGTTATCTCATGCATCAATCAGCTCACACACATTCACTCTGTTTGTCAGTTTGGCAGTCAATCATCCTCCCAAACAATCACTAAACTTCCAATAACATCCATTCCGATTAAGCGCTTCAAACCGAGTCCTGTGGGTGCATACCCCACACAGCCATTACGTAGAGGGCAAACGCAATCATAAACTCAAATAGACTTAAGCCATATGCGAATGGTTGTTGTAGCCCGGCAATAATGTCGATTGATTTTGCATGGATGCCACCGGTCAGCCAGAGCAGGGGCGAGATAAAGAGAGAGAGAGTGATGGAAAGGGAGTGGTCGATTGGTTACGCTTGACTGAAGATGGGGCAGGTTCGGGGTCTGTGCAACTGCAACACCTTCGCACCACCACAGAAAGTAAACCGAAAATCGAAAAACGCAAACGAAAATTGCGTCGCAATATGAGGGCAAATAAAGCCCTAAAGACACCCTTAAGCGAACCTCAAGTATTTACATTTGAATTTCACACAAATAAACTCGTCGCTCGATAGTCCTCGTTGCCGTTATCCTGTGTGTTGCCGTTGCCGTTGCCATTGCCGTTGCCGTTGCTGTTGCTGTTGTTGCATCCCTTTTTGGCAGCAAAATTAATAATAACAATAAATTGAAAATGGCAGCCGCAGTGGCTGCCAGCCAGCAATAGACTTGCAACGAGCACTCGCCGAGCTCCTCTCCCCCTCTGCATCATAACACAATTGTATCTATGTTGTTGTTGTTGCTGTTGTTGTTGCTGCTGCAGACCGAGTGTGTCAACATTTTTGGTGGCTGGTGGTTGACGGCTTGCAATTGCAGTTACATTCACAATAGAGAGGGCTAAATTCAACCACCTCTCCATCTCCACCCGCTCACTAAGCCCCCCCAATGACACCCCCTCAATATAGCCGGCAGCCTGTGACGTTTTGTCTATTTGACACTCTTGTGCCTCAGTTATGCTTTTCATATTGATTTTCGTGCCTCACTCGCAGCAGCAGCAGCAGCAGCGTCAACTGCGACTTGTGTTTGTGTATTGAATTTCAAATGAATCGATTGCCTTCAGTAAGTGTGTATGTGTGTGTGAGTGTGTGTTGCTGTTGCTCCATGTGCCATGTCGTGTCGTTCTCTTTTCCGCTACCATTTCCATGTTTTCGGTGTTATTTGTGTTTGCTTTGCATTGCATTTAATTAACTTTTATGCGCTTTTTGTTGCTTTCAAGTATTTTCAACTCGCAGATACAATATCTTTTAGAGTCGCGCGTGCCCTAACGCTAACGTATCTATCTCTCCCTCTCTCCCTCTCTCTCCCTCTCTCTGTGTGTATTGTATTTTAATGTAATGTGATAGCTGGCCTGACCTGGCTTCCATTTCAATCAGTGTGACATCATTTAGCAGTCTCACACACACACACACACACACGTGCCACGCCCATACGCCCCTAGCTAATTGCGTTTGCCTGGACAATTTCCTGTGCCGCTCACAAATCTCTTTTATTTGCCAAAAACTTTGACTTTCGTTACGCTTAATTTTGTTTAGACGCAAATCGCTTCAAAATCGCGCGCCGCAGGCCCAAAGCATTCGTCAACACTTTTTGGTCTATAGATTTTAAGCAAATTTTATTAGCGTGTCCTGAGGGCCAGCAAGCACACACACACAGCGGCATAGAGCCAGAGAGCGAGAGAGCAGCAGCAAAAGCTGGGTCTTCAAGGATTTAGGCAGACAGGCGCACAGCAGCCATGACGAGCGACACAGGACATGGTTAGAACACAGGAACTGTGAGGTTTGACATTTGTGCTGACGCGCGAACGTGTGCACAACAAGGGGAAGAGCGAAAGAATGAGAGAGAGAGGGAGAGGTAGAGTGCATGAGTGATAGAGAGGGCGAGTGGTTGCTGCTTGTTGTTTTGCTTGTTGGGCTATTTGCTGGGGTTGAACTTGCGCCGATAATCTCGATAATGAAGTGACTTTGCCTGCATGGTCATGCATCCTTCACATACACACACACGCACACACACACTCATACCATATCCTTGCTTCAATTTTGTATTTGTCTACGCTTTTGATATCCGGTTCGCAGTTTTGCAGCGCCTTTTTGTACCCGCCTTAAGTGGTGGGTTTTATTTTCCTTTTCTCCTCACTTTTTTTTCTGTTTTTTTTTTTGTATTTATATTTTTCGATTTGTGATGTATTTTTGCCTTTGTCGTCGAGACTTTTGACCATTTGCACGGAAACAGAATTTAAATTGGAAGTTTTTAACCCCAGCGTGCGATAATCTTGCCCACACAGACCCACAGCCAGAGCTAGAGGTAGACCCCGCCCCAGCTCCAGCCCAACCCGGCCCGTTCCGGCCTACCCCCTTTGGCAAATTGTCGATAAATATACATAAGACCCAAGCACAAAACCCAACGAAAAAGTAAAATAGAAACCCCCTAGAAACAACAAAAGCCTCCGCATATTTCTCAACAACAAAAGCGTCGCAAATGTTCTTTTCAGATTCTATTAGCAAACAAATTCGAAGCACTCAACGCACCAACGAAAAATGTCTGCGGCGAGCATAATGGAAAACCTTCACTGATACACATTACCAACACTGCGGTTGCGCTGCCTGTCATTGTCAACATAAAAGACTCTTTACCAGCACTGATCGTCGCAAAAGATACGAAGCGATCCTCAGTTTGCGCGATGTAAAACTAGTTTGCAATTGAAGGCAGCCCTTGACATAGGGTTTGTTTGGAAACTACCTAAGCGAAATGACTTCCTACTACGGCCATATAGTAGTCAACAGATACCCTGTAAATTGTCATATTTTATAGGGTATTTTGGGTTGTGGATACTGTGGATTCTAGACAAGATAGCTAGCAATGCCATGGCTGACATTAGAGCTATTATAGAATATTTGCTGGGAATAGCTGGGAATAGGATAGGTGAATTGGTTTTATACCCTGTAAAGTCAAATTATTGGTAGAATATGTAAATTCTTAAAGTTAGTAAGTTGTTCTTCTGAATACCCTGTAAATATAGTTATTTTTATAATTTAGTTGAAGAGTTTCTTTTATTTACATAATTTCGGTTTCATATAGCTCAAAATACCCTGTAAATAATTATGGTTTCTGGATAAGATAGCTAGCAATGTCATGGCCAACTTTAGAGCTAATATGGAAAATTTGCTGGGAATAGTTACGTTCAAAAATTTCCCTGCTTAATACCCTGTAAAGTCCAATAATTGGTCAAGTATATAAATTCTTAAAGTAAGTAAGTGTTTCTTCTAAATACCCTGTAAATAAAGTTATTTTCATAATTTACTTGAAATCTTATTTACTTTCGTCGAGTCGACTTTAGAGCTATCAAAAGTACATGCAGATTTATTACCCCACTGTATTACTCGCCTGCCCAAATCCTGTAAAATATGAATTTTTCAAGAGTCGTAATCAAAGCAATTTCAAAAGTGTCACTCATCTTGTTATGCTGAAAAACCGTTGTCTGCGCATAATTGAAATGCATAAACAGGAGAATTATGGAGTGCATACAATTAGGCTTTGTTTGATCTGCTTCACTTTATAATCCACTTACGCAGTATCGAATTGAAGCTGAAGTCCTAAAGTGGGCTGAGAAACCCTCGGGCTAGGATTAGGCTTGCAGCATAGACAAAATGTACGTACGATTCCCGTTCCAATTCGGATTGTAGCGCACGTTCGATAGTCGTTATGGCTGGGACCTGACTGCATATGCTTTCAGCCCGCTCGTGCGTTTCAGTTATTGCTTTTCATATTTTTGCCTACGTTATGTTTTTTGTTTTTCCATTTTTTTGTATTTTATTTTCAATTCAATTTGTTGTTGCTGCTGTATTGCTGTATTTTTGTTTCGGCTTTTGCGTTTTGCGTGTTTAACCCTTTGAGGTTACATTTGGCGTGTGTTTTGGGCTTCTACCCAGTGCCCCTGCCTCTGTGCCTCCCCCTGTCCATTCGACTGTTGTCTGCGAAAAGTGAGCAAAAATCCGAAGGAACGAAAAAATATGAAGAAAGAAAAAGGTTCGCAGTTTGCGTTTACGCAGAGAAACCGCCCCGACCAAGTAAAAAGGATTTCAGAGCAACAACAACAACAACAACAACAGCAACAACAGCCAGCGAAGCTGATGAAAAGTAAGAACTCATATACACGTGTATATATGTATACACTCATCGTTTGGCTGGCATATTTAATCACAAACGATGACGCAGAAAAGTTCAAAGCAAAGAATTATATATGTATATGAAAAAAAAGGCAGCTCCAGCTACTGTCGAGCAACCTTCTAAGCTACCTTCTACCTACCCTCTGAAGAGACTATTGTGTCCGGGGGTTAAGTCGCCCGAGTGTGGGTGCCCCAGAAAAAGCAACGATTTAACCCTTATGCGACACGTTTTGTGAGTCATATGCATTCGCATTTATCTCTCCACTTTCCTATTATGATTATTATTATTATTGTGATTATTGTTCAAAGAGCTGAACTTTGAACTGTCTAAAGGGTTGCAACAGCTACCTAAGCAGATGCACACAAGATCGTCTTTAGCCGGAAGTTCAGGTAGCAAGACACCCTGTATAAGACTCGCAGGAGTCGACTGTCGGCAGTCGATAGTTGACGGCGCAACAGGATGCACATTAGAACCACTAAATGTCCGCTAAATGTTCGATCAACCACCAGGAAAACAAGACTCAAGCCACAGCCAGCTGAGAAACCAAAATAAATAAGGAGTCGAGCCTGATCAGCTGCATAATACACGTTCGAAGCAAGTGAGCCATGAGAAGCTATAAGGTTTTCCGATGAATGAGGTTTTCTTAATGAATAGATCAGCCTGTCTCTTAGATAGACTTATACTATAGAAGAACTGCAAGAGTATTCATCAAACTAATAGTTCCCACTCACAACAAGTCGAATGACAGCAAACAATATTATTATCAGGCAGTCATTCAAAAAAAGGCGAATAGAAGCAGAGGAAACCCAATATACCCCTCTTCAATAAGTGAGCGTAAACATTGTCTGCGCATTATCAATGCAGAGAAAGAGAGAAACAGACAGCTGGAGAGAAATGCAGGCAAAGCCAATATACTCTTTGCTCACTCGTCGTGAACGAGTATGGGAAGCCAGGAGGAACAGTGCGAACAAGCTCATTATCAGGGCATTATCAACGCACAATTATCGTATGTAAAGTGATATAGTGACTATGCGACTTGAGCGGTGAGCGTTGAGCCTCGAGAGTTGAGAATTGTGAGGAGAGTTGAGAACTCGAAGGACTTGCCCTGAGTTGTTTGGGTTTGCAATTGAAATCCTTGACATTGTGCGGCGTTTCCATTGAAATTGGCAGCAAATTATTTAGCTCGCATCGCTGAATGCCAAAGCATTGTCGTTGTTGTTGTTGTTGTCTCTAGTATCTTGTATCTGGCTTCGGGTAACTGGGTATCTGAGTATCTGAGTATCTGAGTATCTGGTATCTGGTAGGTCGGCTGCTTGGGGCGTTGTGTTTGCGCACGCACTTTTGGGCTGCGGTTTATTGGTTTGTAATAAGCTCTTTGAAGTGTTTAATTGAAGCTTTTGTTGTGCAATTAGGCGCTAAAGTGAAGAAAGAGATAGAGAGAGAAACATATGGAGAGCGCGAGAGGGAGATGGGCAGAGTGTGAGACAGCCAAGTTCAGGTGTTGTCTATTGCCAACTGCTACCGACTATGAATGGGCACTTAAAATGAAACGCAGAATGAGTCGCAGGATGACGCAGGATGACTGCGAATGGCGCTGTGAATGAAGCCAGTCAGTCACAAGTGCTTGGCTACGCTTCACTTTACTTTGATGTTCTTCACTTTGTTTACTTGGCTGACTGAACGTGCGTTGAGACAGGGGCGTGGCAGACTTAGTCATTATTATAGTTATTTGAAATTTGCCAAAATAATGCCGAATGTGATTAACAGAGAGTCACACACAGTCCGTGTGCCAAGCTAATGAACCAGACAAAGTTCAAGTGGAGCTCGAGCTGCTGAACTTGCTGTGAAAGTGAAATTGAAAATGAAAATGAAATGTTAATCAATTGTTATGAAAGTAAATTTGACAAAGATACAAACTTTAAACTTAATTGGTGGAAATTAAGAAAATTATAGCAGATTTCTTTTTGGTACTGTAGAAAAGGAATCACAGCATTTTTGTTTAGCTAGTTTCATTGACTCAAAGCCTCCTGCTGCCTGTAAAAAAAAAGAAAGCCAATATACGCTCTTTAGCCACATTCAATATCAATATCCACTTGGGCTTCAATAACGATCTACAATTCTTCTAGACTATTCCCATTGCTTCAGCAGCATATTCAATGAAATCCCAAACTAATGCTGAATCATTCACTAATTCTGTCTTACTTCCTTTCGCAATTCACTAGCTGAAAAGCGGAAAATAGAATTTTCAAGCATGTTGGCAAAGAAAAACGTCGCTCGACAGATCGCAAATGGAATTTCGCTTTGGTAAATTGGCTGCACAGAACAACAAAAAAAAAAAGTGTTGTGGCTCTATCTATAGCAATGCACATGCTGTGTGTGTGTGTGTGTGTGTGTGTGTGGCTGTATTACAAGACTGCTTATGTTCTTTGTTCTGGAAGATCATTTCCATGCTTTGCCTACTTGGCTGCATTGTCCTATTTCTGTCTGCGGCAAAAACAGTTTCGACTCTGCTTGATGCACTCCGAGATACAAATGTATCTCAACATTTACGTGGAGTGTGCTGACTGTCTGCATGCATGCATGTGTACATGTGTGCATGTGTGCATGTGTATGTGTGTGTGTATTATTATTTATCATAGCCGCATTTTTATTTTTGTGTATCTATGGAATGCAGCAGGCAGAGGCGAAGGCGAAGGCGAAGGCAAAGGCAAAGGCAGACAAGCAATCGGACTGCAACTGCTGGCATTCGAGTATCTTCTGGTTACGCTGCTGCTGCTTGGTTACACAGATACAGATACAAAAGCAGATACAGATACAGATACAGCTACACTGAGAGCTACACTCAATGCAAGTCCATTGGCCGAGTGCCGGGCTCAACATGCAAACGCCAACCAAACGCCATTATCATTGACCGATAATGATCATAATGATCAACAGCATGCTCATCATCATCATCATGATGATGGCTATGGCATCTGCGCGTACTTGTGGATCTCGCTCTGTTTGTTGTTGTGTTGTACTTGATTGTGGCATAATTTCTCGCTCTGCTCCCCACACACACACACAGCCGCTCTCTCGTCCCCTCTTTCTCTCTCTCCCTCGCACTTACTCGCTCTCATTTGCTCCATAGCTTCGACCATCAGGCAGCGCATAAATTTTTTATTTGTTTGGTATTCATCTTATTTCGTTTAATGTATTTTTATTTTCAGCTTTTGTACATATTTTTTTCTGCTTTGCTTCTGCTGCTTCTTCTTCTTCTTCTTCAACTGTTGTTTTTATTTTTTTGTTCAGCTTGTTTGGTGTTTTTAAGGTAATTTTTGTTGTTGTTGTTGCATATAAGTATTGTGTGTGTTAATATTGTTGTTGTTGTTGTTGTTGCTGTGTGGTTGACGGGTTTGTTTCAGCTCGATTCAGTCATTCAACTATATAAAGCATTGTCGCTTCTCTGTAGTTGTTGTTGTTCGTATTTCGTTTCGTTTCGATTTCATTTATGTATGTACAACATGCTATTGTTGTTGTTCCTTTTTTTTCAGCTTCGACTGAAGTGTTGTGTGGGCATGTGGCATCCACTTTTTGTAGTAAATGCATTGAAGCAACTGCATGAATAATTATTAAGTCGTATGCAAAGCGTGGGAGCGAAAGAGAGAGAGAGAGAGGGTGATAGGTAGAGGGTGCTCAGAGGGATGCAATTGGTGCTCGGCCCGACTTGGAGGTTGCCCTGCAAGGCAAATCAGTCAAAGACTCACAAATTGTCGCTTGACTTTTATGCCCATGTTTGTTTATTATCTACTCTAGTTTTATGAATTGAACTATTTATAGATAAGGAATATATATATATATAGTAGCAATGGATTTAAGCATATTTGGAGGGCGACAAAAGTCTGTTGGGATCAGAAATAGTAATCTGCTGAGAAGCAAGATTTTGATATGCAATGAAAAACTGCTTTGCGCTAACATAAATTAGTTATTTAAGTTATTTATTTATATTACTAAATAAGAGACAAATATTGTTTTTGTTCATTCATTAATTATATTTTCCAATTATTTCCCACTTAAAATTATAATAAAATAATGATTCAAATGAAAATTGAAAAATATATATTTAATATTAAATTAATGCGATTTATTTATTTTTAATTTTTTTTTTTTTTAATTGTTCTGGTTATTTTTTATTTATTTTTATATTTTGTATTCTCATAACTTTGTTTAGCTAAATGTTTTCATATTTATTTTATATTTACTTTTTTTTAATATTATTATTTTCCTTTTAAATATATTTTTATATTTTTAAACAATTTTTCTGAAACACATTTGCTAATTTAAATATTTTCTTATACCTTAAATAATGTTAAATAATATATTATACATTGTTTAAGACGTCTTCTAAGTATTTTAAAATATATTTTACTTTATAAAATTATATTAATTATAATTAAAATCTTAATATTTATGAATTTTAATATATTATGTAAATATTAAAAATAAATAAAATAAAAAAAAAATAAAAAATTCAAATAAATTATTATCTTTATTATTTTTAATATTATTTTTATTATTATTATTAATATTATTATTATTATTATTATTATTATTATTATTATTATTATTACTCTTATTATTATTATTTAAAATAAAAAAAAAAAAATTAAAATAAATTATTATTTTTATTATTATTACTATTATTATTACTATTATTTTATTATGATAATTATTACTATTATTATTATTATTATTATTATTTTATTATGATAATTATTACTATTATTATTATTTTTATTATTATTATTATTATAGTTATTATTAATTTAAGCAAACTCTATTTTGATATTTCTATTTAAACATTTTTGAATACTTTCTGTGTTTATATTATTTAACCTTGCCAGCAACTATAGACTTAATCACAATTAGCACAGCTGACTTAGAGATACAAATGTATCTACTAGACCCATTGAAGTTCATCTGAGTGCGCTAAGAGCTTAGCTCTTAGCTCCACAGCTGTGCCCACTCAACAAGAGTTTAACACTGCGAATCCAAGGCAAGACCTTCACACTCAAACTGAGTTAAATAATTGTATTAAAGGGGCTTTTAAGCATTGCAGCCACAGCCTCTTCATAAAATTAATTGTACTTATCAATAGAGCTCAGCTACGCTACGTCGTTTTCCATTTTCCAAACTGCGATTCGTTTACCATATCAATTTACTCAACATACAAAAAGGAAACAGCAACAACTACACAAAATGCAACAGCAGCAGAGGAAATCTTCCACACACACACACACACATACACATATACACACAACATTCATTCATACCCGAAAACCCAGAGCGAGAGAGAGAGGGAGAGAGGTAGACCATGGTAGACGGAGAATTCCTTGAGACTCGCTTCTTCAGCTGCAGTTGCTTCGGTTTTGGCTTCTTTTGTTGTTTTGTTGTGTGTTGTGATATTTATGTTTTCATCAAAAGGCAGCCAACAATCAAAATGCGCTGCACTTCGCTTCAACAGACACACACACACACACACACACACGCAGAGCTGTAGCTATGCACAGATACAGATACAGATACGGATACAGCTATGGCTACAGCTACGGCTACAATGCGCACAGGTACATAAGGCAGCCACATACTTGCATATGTACATACGTATCTATATCTGTAGATATGTACAGCAGATACAACAAATACAACAACAACAGCGACCGACAGAAGGCAACGCTTTAACCTCATATTTATCCAACAGATACTTATAGCGCAAAAAAAAAAAAACGTTGACGACGAACGACGACGACAAATGCAAAGAAAAAAAAAAAAGAAAGAAAAACAAAAAACATAAGCAAAAGCAAGAAATGAAGGCAGTCGTCGCTCCACCTGCCCCACCTCCTGCTCCAACGTTTCGCTCTCCCACTCGGTGGCTTTTGTATGGCAACCCAAAAAAATAAAAGAAAAATTGTACAACATTATTGCTGTTGTTGTTGTTGCTGTTGCTGTTGAGCATTTCTTCAGAGGCAGAAGAAAAGAAAACAAATTTCAATAAAATATTATTACGCTTACGTTTATCGAACAGGCCAGCCAGTCAGCCAGCCAGCGAGGCAAGCAGCTGGCAAGGGGCGAACGGAGGCGTTGTGTATCTTACAGATACTCATAGCCAGAGTCTCGCACAGGCCAAGTGTTCATTCGATAGTCGCCAAGCGTTATAAATAAACCATATCCATCAATTGCTTAACTCAAAACAGCGCTAAAAGATACAAAGATACGTGTGCGTGTGTGTGTGTGAGATACAGATACAGATTCAACCAAACAACAACAAGAACAACAGCTAAACGCCAAACGGCACCCAAATAAAAACAACAACAACAACAACGCCGTCAAGAAAATCGTCAGGCAGCAGCTATGTAGCTACGTCTACGCCGACGCCGACGTCAACGCCGACTTCGCTTCGACTGATAAAATGTATGAAAGCAACAACACAAAACGTACAAAAAGTACAAAATAAAGCGCAGAAAAGAAAAAATCTCAAAGTATCTGCCGACGCCACAGTCGACATCGCTGCCCCTGTAACTGAAACTGAGCGAACATCGAACATCGAACCACCGAACGTTGCCCAGCGTCGCGTCGCGTCGCCCGCTGTTGTTGCTCCTCGTTGATTTTCTTCTGTCGCTGCCTTTTTTTTTTTTTTGTTATGCTGCACACACTCACACACACACACACACACATACACTTACAGAGTGTGCTGCTTCTTTCACTTTGTATGGGCAGGCAGCCAAAGCACTCAGCATAATTTTTTGCACGCTCTTTTCTCCAACGTCGCTCGCTGATTATTTTGCCAAACATCTGCGAAGCGGCAGCGACGCTGACGTCGACAGCGGTAGCAAGAGCAGCAGCAACAGAGATGCTCTCGACTTGCACGTGGAAAGGTGTTTGCCTCAAACCTTCCAACAACGGACGGCAGCAAGAACAACAAGCATCGTCGCATCGTCAAGCAAAGTTCATCGTTTACTGCTGCTGCTGCTGCCGTTGCCGCTGGCATCTCTCTTTACGCTGCTTACGCATTTTACTATCCAGTCCACCACCCCACAGCCATAGCACAGCAATAAAAACAACAGTTACACAGCAGCACTCACTCACTCGCCCCGTTCTCTGACGCTCTCTCGCTCTGCCCCCTCTCTCACTCTATGTCCCATGCTCTCTCACTTAGCCGAGGCAAAAATGCGCAACATATTTCTGACTGACCGACACGACGTAGAGAGCGTCAGGCTGGCTGGTCGACTGACTGTCTGACTCTCTGACTGGCATTGCCACCCACCACCCTGCGCCTGCTGCTTTTACCTCTGTCAGCGTTAGCGTCTGCGTCTGCGTCGGCGTCAGCGTCAACGCTAACGTTGTCTGCTTTTTCATTTTACTTTGCAATTTTTTTCTCGTTCACTACTATTTTCACGCTGCTGCTACCAACTGCAATTGTAGTAGTAGTTGTTGTTGTTGTTGTTGCCGCTCTTGCTACATAATTGATTTTAGTGCTGCGCTCTCTCAGTGCCGCTGCTGCTGCTGTTGCTGCAGTAGTTTGTTGTTGCTGCTGGCAGTTACTTTTAGTGTAATCTCAACAGTTGCTGCTGTTGTTGCTTTTGCTGTCATTGCTTGGCCTGTGAGTGTTCTTCCACCAGCAGCAGCAGCAGCAGCACCTTCTTCCTCTCCTACGCCGCCTACTCTCTTGCTCCTCTTCCACCCATTGCCTCCTCCTTTAGCGCTTTCGTCGCTCGTTGTTGGCTCTGGGTTTGCTTTTGTGAAAACCAGATTTTTGTCGTTTTATGCATTAAATTGTTTTTACAGCCGCGTTTTATATACAGGGTGATGCAGCACTTGGCCCCAACATTTGATGAAAACTCAATAAATATAAACATAAACATATTAAATATGTTAAATATTTATTTAAATATGATAAACATATATTTAATTATGATAAATAGTTTTGAAAATGTTTTCTAAAATAATAAAAATAATTTATTCAAATAACATTTTTTAAATATATTTGAGTTATTCCATTTTATTTTTGTGATCACCCTGTGCATTTCGAATGGGAAGGAACTGCTTGATAAATTTACTAATAATTGTTCTACAAACGCCCTGTATATGTAATAGCTCAAACACTGTCAACCTTTAGACCCGGCTTGCTCTCACCCTGTTCAGTTTCCATCTGTGCTCTGTTTGACAAGCAACGCAATGTTTTCCTTCTTTTTTTGACCGCCCTATGCACCCTGTAAGCGAATCGCATCGGCTCAGCTCGCAGTCACAGTGACAGGAAGGCACAACAGGAACAACACAGCGTACAACGCATAAGCAGCCCATGACACATACACAATGACAGAGGGCCGACCGAGCAGGCCAGCAACCAGCAGCAGCAGCAGCTACAGCAATAACAGCAACTACAACAACAACATCGCATTTACACAGATACGGATACAGATACTCGAACCTCCCTCGCCCGCACACGTGCATAAAGCCGACGACGGCCTACAACGCAATACACTTCCTTTTACATACACACACACACGTACATGCACATAGGCACGCACTCACACACACACACACACAGAGAGGCAGGCAGGCAGGCAGAGGCATAAGCATAACCCAATGAAGCTGCCATCATCGCACAACTGTCGACGTTTATTGTTGTTGTCGTCTTTGTTGTTGTTGCTGTTGTTGCTGCTGGCTCTCACGAAGACTTCCTGCGTCAGGACGGGCTGCGTTTCCTTCTCGCATTGAAATTATGACAAGGATTGCCAAAAATCGACGCTGAGCGGCAGCAGAGAGCAAAAAGTAAACGAACGAAAAAAAAACAACACCATGTTAAATAAAATAAAACATAATTTTATGCCAAAGCAACAAACACATTAACACTGCCAGCGGCAGCGACGTCGTCGTCGACGTCATCAATAAATCGCACGGCCAACCAAGCGAACAACCCAACAATCCACCCAACCACCCACCCGCCCAGCCAGCACAGCACAGCACAGCACAGCACACAAAAGCTTACAAGCAACGCACACAAATATACAGCGTTCATTCGCTCTCTTTCTGTTTGCCTCCCTTTCTCGCACGCACACTTGTTCGCGCTCTCTCTCTCGCTCGCTCTCACTCGCTCTCTTGCTCTGTCTGTTTGCCACCTCCAACAGCGGCGCTGCGCTCGTTTGTGTTTTGAAAATTTAATCTCGATATGGCAACAAATATGCTACAATTTCATTGAGATGAACACCCGATACGGCTACGCCGAAGCCGAAGGCAAGAGCTGAGCCGAAAGCCGTTGCCGAAGCCGAGCAGTAGCCGAAGCTCGGCTGCTTGGGTATGCATTTAATTCGCAGTGAAATTCTCACGCTGTGCAGCTGCTGTTGCTCTCCGTACGAGTGTGTGTTTGTGTGTGCGTGTGTGTATGCGAGAAGTGTAGTAAATACACTACTACATTTTTCTGTGCTAATTGAGTGATAAATTGGGAGTGGATTTTGGGCATGATTCGACGTTGCTGAGAGCGCGACGTGAGCGTGAGCGCGTGAAATGAGAGTAACTGTGAGTGAGAGAGAGTGTGCACATGCTTATGTTTGCTTGTGTGTGTGTTTGTGTGTGAAGTGTTGTGTGCGGCAATTGATATGCTCAGATTAAATTGTTAAATGTTTTTTATTCGGGTAATTAAAGTATTTCAATTTTGCGGCCACTCGACGAAACGATTGAGCGAGTGAGTGTATCTGAATATGTGAGCATGAGTATTTAAGCAGATGGTTTGTTTACTCACAGTAATCTATACATATTTAATTTGTACGTACTGACTTTGTTAATTTAACTAGCGATTACAAATAATTGCTATTAAAACTCGATTGCTAAGTAAAATGTCAACGTTTAAGAAACAATTAATTTGCATTTAAATAATGCACAGCGAACACTCAATTTGCATATGTAAGCCGCCTATCAAGACTCGCCAAAATTGCGCCCCTGGCTGCCGTAAATCATCCAAATATCAACCACAAATCACAACAATTAAGACAAATGTGCTGAAAAATCTACTTAACGCTACCCACTCACACACGCACACACGGATAGTAGCGTGCTCACATAGATACAATCATACAACACTCGCAGAGGCTTTCAAAACAAACCCAATAAATGTCAAAGCACAAAAAAGTAGTAGATTCTACTACGCTTTGCGCTTTTACGCTAAACGTAGCAATAAACGCACGCAAAGAAGTCAAACAAATTGACATACGTATAATTATTATTTTACTTAAGTGCTCGCGCGTCGTCGCCCCTTAACACTCAAATGAATACCAAACACAGCGACCTGAAATAAATCAAGCGCGCGCGAGCGAGCGAGCAAGAGAGATGGCACAACCCGAGAGAGAGCCGTCAACTGTACCACGCGCAAATGCTCGCAAACATGTTGGCTCTCTCGGGCACTGCAAGAGTATATAGCTGTGTATGAGTGTGTGTGTGTGGGTGCGAAGGTAGCGCCGCAATAGCAGCAGCGACAGCGAACAACGAACAGCAGCAGCAGCAGCAAAAGCGAGCAGCAGCAGCAGCAACGGCAGCAGCAGTGGCAGAAGCAGCGGCCGTCACAATCACCAGTTTCCCGTTCAGTCAGTTTCGAGTCGTGCCACGGTCAGCGTTGCCAGCCCAGCTTCAGTTCCTTTCTGGCTGCCGTCGAATGTTGTCGTCGCTCGGTTGAAATACGCGCAAGCATCAAACGCGGCAAAAAGTTGAAAAGAGAAATACGTCAAAAAGCGTTCAAAGCAAAATAAACACAAGAATTACGTTTTTTTCCCAACCAAACAACTGTGTAGTATTTAAAAGTGTATTAAATATTATTATTGCCAATTCTGAAGTTGAAATAAAATCAAAAAGAAGTGACATAAACAACATTCAGAATAAAAACAACAATTGAACAACAAACAAACAGAAGCACATTTTTTGGATTAAGTGCTCAAAAAATAAAAAATAAATAAAAAATATTAAATAAAATAAATAAACAAATATAAAAGTTCCTGTTGCAAGTCAGCCAACAAACAGCAACAACAACCAACAACTACAGCAACAACAACAACTTGGATTACTACAACAGTATTATTAAACAAACAAACAACTAGCACAAACAAACAACAAATTTTATTTGCAACAAGTGCAACAAGCAGCAACAACAACAAAATTGTTTCAAATAAAATTAAGCAACAAGTGCAAAAACAAACAACTAAAGTTAACAACAAATTTTGCTAGCAACCAAAAAAAAAAATAAAATAATAATAAAAGAGTTCATGAAACAACAACAAACAGACGCACGAAATGTGAAAGCGTAACAAGAAACACAACAAAAGCTAAAAACAAAAAACCAGATTTTAATAATCAAATCATTAAAAAAAGTGAAAGAAAAAGTGCACAAAAAAAGTTAAAAATAAATAAAAGAAAACAAAAACAACAACAAAACTTTTGCCAAAATGTCGCTGAACCTTTGAGCAAAGCAAACAAAAACAACAACAAAAGTAACACTTGAAAACAACCAACAACAACAACAACAAACACACTGTGCCGAGTGTGCTTAGATGTCCATGTTATTTGTTTGATGCCATGCAATTGATTGTTGACAAAATTCCCATGTATTCCAAACAAACAACGAAGCGCAATTCCAAAAAGTAAGTTCACTCAAAACAACAGTCCAAAACCCCCTCTGAGGCACGCCTCTGCCTATGAAACACTCAAAGAACGGCTCAGAAATCAAGTGAAAAGTGAAAAAAAGAAGAGAAAAAAAAAAAACAAATCGAAAACCAAAAACAAATACTAAAAGCAAAAGTGAGCATAAGAACAGCAACAACAAACCGTTCCATCGTTAACAGTTACCGCTGATAAGCCGCACAGCAATTACAGCCGCAGCAGCAGCAACAACAACAAGAACAACAACAGAAGCAGCAGCAGGCAAAAGCAATCGCTGGCTGCGCTGCTGCTCTCCTCTGCCGCCACAGCAACAACAAGTGCAGCAGCAGCAGCAACAACAACAATTCGCACAATAAAGCAAAACTTAGGTAAAATATCTAAAAATAAATTCCATTTAAAACAACAAAAAATTAAAAAAAAAAAATAAATACAAATAAAAACTGAGCAAAGACAAAAATAACTTTAAAGCGAAAAAAAAGCTAAAGAATATTTCACTTTACCTTTTAATTGTATTTTTGCTAAAAATAAATACCTTAAAAATAAATTCACGTAGTGCATCAAAATTATTGCTCAAAAAATACAAGTAGTAAAAAATCAACAAAAATGAATTTCTTCAAATTTTTGTTAAATAGATACAAAAATAAAATATATATTTAATTGTTGTGCTTTGAAAGGAATGTGCTTTTGTTTTTAGATATTTTATGTAAATTTTGTGTGACTTTTTGCTTTAGTTGTTGTAGATCTAATTAGCTTTAAGTGATGTCAAAAACCAAATTTTATTATATTAAGTACTTTCAATTATTTCTACATATATTTAAAGCCTTCAAGAGTTATTCTTTCACGCTTTAAATTGCCAAAAAAGAGTATACAAAAAAATAGCAAAACAAAACAAAACAACGGTAAACACACATAGATGGCGAGAGAGAGAGAGCGGCAGCTTTACAACAGCTGTGTGACAGGCATTATGTGTGGCTTTGCCTACTCCCCGTTCAGTCTCCCTCTCTTTACATACATTGCCTGCTGGCTGCTATTGCTCTCAAACTCACGCACAGCTGACCCATAATTGACTCAAACACACGCACACACACACACATACACACACGCTCTGCTCAGCTTGCACGTACGCCAAAGAGCGCATCCAGCAGGCAAAGGCAGCGTTCATGCCATCTCTCTCACGCTTTCAGCCTTAGCAAACATTTGCCATTGAGTGCACAATTTGTTGCGACCTACTGCTGTTGCTTTGTTGTCGCTCTTCTTGTTGTTGTTATTGTGTTGAGCATTTTTTTTTCTTAGAGTTTTCCATTGAACTATTTTCGTAGAAAGAAGGCAAGACAAAGTTGCCAAGATAGAAAATTTTCCCAAGACGCGACGATCCGCTTGCCTGCCCACCTCAGTGCAGCGCTGCTCTGCTCTGCCTGTCAGCCCTTGCAGCAACAACATTCAGCAGCAGCTCGACAATGTTTTTGCCCAAATTCAGTTTATTGTATCTTTTGTAACAAGGCGAGGGGAGCCCATGAACAAAGCAACAACAAAAAGGTCACTCGTCGAAGCATTACAAACTCGTCTCCGTCTCACATCTCGTTTTGGGTCTGTCTTTGTTTCTATTTCTATTTCTCTTACCCAATCGCCTACCTACGCCTTTCTCTGTGCGGCGCGTTTGCCGTTTTTTTCTGCCTTCGTCTTCGTCTTCGTCTTTTATTTTCTTCTCACATGCCACGCATATTTCATACACACACACACACACACTCACACTCTCACACGCTTGTAATTCATCATCGTAAGGGTCTTTACATAGCGATCTTATGGCTGGGAAGTGCAGGCAAATGCCAGCACAGGTAAGACAGAACCTTAACCCATTTGCACGCACAGGTAGCCAATAGAAGAACAAAATGAAAAACAGTTGAGGCACCAAGCAGAAAATGGCCAGTTTAGCTAGAAAATGGCTGAAAAGTAGCACAGAAATAAATCACTTGACGCATTCACTGGAATGCAATGGAAGTTTCTTGGAACTTGTTCGAACAAATACCTGAAAGAAGAAAAACGTCCATTTACAGATTTTCAATTAATCAAAATACAAAATTTAATGCGCTACAGTTTTGACTTCGATTCAAATGGAAAGCCAGACTAATAAATAACAAAATTAATGAACAAGTTCCACTGGAATACAATGGAATATTCGAGAGACTTGAATAATTAGTTTAAATATTTCAATATATTTCATTGCTTCTTTTATTTTTATAACTTAAAATATAAAGCTAATGAGCATAAATTGGGATATTTATCAATTAATTAAATAAGTCAGCTGATCAAGTCACTGGAATGTGGTAGAACATTTGAAAAATTCTTAAATTCAAAAACAATTTAAATGTTGCTATTAAGAAAATTTATTAACTGAAGTCTATAAGATATGACAGAGTGAAATAAATTACTTGGAGGCATTCCCTGGAAACCTCGAATAAATTCTTTAGATATAAACAATTGGCTGAATATTTAACTGAAAACAAATTGAATTTAGTGAAATGCATTGGAAAATTCGATTGAAAACTGTGAAAAATGAGCTGGAATAATGCTTCTCAATTGTAAGCTACGAAAATCTTGTAAGGGTCTTCTTACAACAATTAACACCCTGTTAATGCGGCACAAACGCAACACCCCCTGAAATAGCACCCGCCAGCGATAACAAAAAATTTCAAAAAAAAAGAAAAAGTGGAAGACAAAAAGTAAATACAGCAAACTATGCGACACATCAATCAACCACCAAGGCAACCAAATCACAACCCATCAAGCATATACATAATGCCCATAAAGCAACCACCAGACGAACAGTCGAACAGTCGAACCGAAAAGGACGCACAAAGTAGCTGATTTTACCTTCCGACTTCCTGTTCGAGCCTTTGGCAATTTTCACACGGGAAATAAAAATGCGCTACAATTGAACGAAGAGCAGAAAAACAAAACCTAAACGCGGAAAACCATTTGCAAATCGCAAAAAAATCATACACATCTATGTGTGTGTATATAATATAATAATAACAAACAACCCCCATGGGATATTGGTTAGATGCAAAGCGAAAGATCAGCAGAGAGCGAACACGCACACACAGACTGGCGCTCTCTTAGATGCGCTCTCTTGCTCTCTCTCTGGCTGATGTCCGTCTCATTAACCCTAGAGAAACAAACATTTGGTGCGTTTATTGCTTTATCGAGTCCGCATGCACTTATAAAAGTGCCTTTAATAAGTGCGTGCCATTATTAATAAACCCATCAGTGAAACGGGGGCTGAAGCGTACAGCAACAACCCTCAACTCAAACATACACCCAAGCATACACACAGGGGCATACCCGAGTCCATGACAATAGTTACACGTGTTAAGCAAAGCAACCCCTGAACCGCTGTGAAGGTCAACGCTTGTCTCGCCTATCTAATTGCGAAATTTTGTTGATAGCGCTTTAATGGGTTAAGAAGCTGACTTTTGACTCCGATTGAGATGTGACTGTGATCACTTGATTTGTGTGCTTGTGCTATCGGCATGCCACACTATGGCGGCTGTCCCCAAAACACCTTGAAGAAGTCACATGATAAAAACTACAAAACACAAGCCACATTTAACGACCCAATTAAAAGGCAGCCAACATTGATATCAGCCAGCGCAGCGCAGCGCAACAAACACATTCGCATTCGTTCTAGTCAAGAAATCTATATATGCGTATACTTATATATATATATATATATATATATATATGCTTAAAATGGAAAAACAGTGAGAAACCGAAATATTTTCAACATGTCAGCCATAGATAGCACACGGTTCCAGTTCTCTAACTTCTCCAGTTCACCGTAGCACAAATCAAAGGCAACCAATTCTTATCAGCAAACGACAAAAACAAATTGTATAGCAAACTGTTGTTTGTATACCCTGTAGCTAAGTCAAACAGAGAGGGTTGCTACATATGCATTGTTTTCTGTCTAATATTTGTTTCTGGGCTGTAATCTAGATAAAAAATCTCAAATTGATATGCAAATTTCAAATCTTATCTTAGTCAGCTAATTTACAGGGTATCTTCAGTGCAGGCACTCTCTTTGTCTTGCCTTTCTGCTGACAGACAGCTAGAAATGCGTTCCAAACAATGGAAATTTTCTTTGCATTCTAAAACTTAGCCTTGCCCCCAGCCCCATCGCAATGGAAACAGAGTTTTCCACTTGTAGTTTTTCCACCAGTCGACTTGACATATTTCATTTTGATTCTTGTCTTGTTTGTATTCTATTTTCGCTCAGGTATGCAGAAAAACTGTTGCCTTATCGTTGCGCTTATCGCCGTCTTCCCATTGCCCATTCGCAGTTACCAATTGTCGGCGATCGCTGCGCCGCTCTTCGATTGTCAACGGCTTTTTTGTGAATGGAACTTGAAAGCTTTTATTGGTGCTTGGCGATTACATTACGAAATCGCAATGAATTCGAATTCTGATTTACGGCCAGCGAAATGAATGAAATGGGCCAAAGAATTTGCAAATGGGAAAACCTGATGGGGTGGCCGAAGCTGATCTTCAGCAGCGATTAAGCCGAATAAATTGAATATACTTTATAATATTGAATATACTATATACAGTGATAAATTGAATATACTTTATGTGAAATATATAGTTTATAGCAGATATATGACTTGTATAATATGCTTATCAAACTGCTAAATGCATGCCATTCAATTTCCGCATATTTGCGCCGCTCTCTGCGCTTCTCACAGACAGCTATGCTGCTCAAAACTCAGTTTAGCCGAGGCTACTGCAACGGTTCATTGCACTACTCAGAGCTGTCTCTCTATGCAGCCCTCTCCCACGCTAGTCTTTAGCATATGCGAGCTCGCTCATCTCACACCTGTTCTCTGCTATCAATGCGCTTCTTCGAACTGTCTGCTATCTATGCGCGCTGCTCTTTGCGATTCTCATGGATACCACGGCTATCTCTGTGCGCAGCGCTCTCTGCGCTTCTCAGCATGTTTAGTTAACACGCTTATCAGTTGATTTCCTCATGCCACACAATTTTCTAGCTACTTCGCTTTGGGCTATCTTTAAATATTTTATATTCTCTGTGGTTATGTGAGCCACTTTGTGGTTTTTCGGAATTTATGGCACAAATTTTTGACTTGTTTCGCTTAGTTTCTTCATTTTGTTGTTGTTGATTTTTGTTTTCTGCTTCTTCTTTTTTTTAACAATTTTTTGGGGCTTGTTTTGTTTATTGTGTTGCAGTATCATGATGATGGCTGCTGCTGCTGCTGTTGTTGTTGTTGTTGTTGCTTTTTAGCTGTACTTCAGTAGACATTTTTTCTGTGCTGCCTGAAACTGGTTTTCAAGTACGACGCCAGCGTCGACGTCGCCAGCTTTGTCGATTTATGCGTTGAGTTTTTCGTCGTTTTTATTTTGCGCTGTTGCAATTTCTGCTTTGTTTTATTTTAAAATGTGATTTATGTATATTGTTTATGTATTTTTGTTAGTGTTGTTTGCTGTGCGCAAAATACTTGAGCAAAAATTATTGCAGCTTCTTTTGTTGTTGTTGTCGCTGTTGTTGTTGCTGGCATTTGGCTTGTCGCTGACAGGCTTCAGCCTTCGATTTATTTTTAATGTTTATGTGTCTCTAATTGTTTATGCTTTTTTTGCGCTAACTTTTGTACAATACGCGTCTGCTTTAGCTGCTTCTTCTGCTGTCGATTGCATTTAATTGGCGATTAGATAAACAACAAAAGTACAAAATACAAAATACAAAACAGAAAACTTTGTTGATGACGTTTGACGTATTATCCAATTCATTTAGAATTTGTCGTAAGCCACAAGGCTGCACACACACACACACACCTACACACCTTTGCCCTGCAACTACAACAACTGTTGACTGGCATAAATTTTGTTTCAGCGAAACAACAACTGTCAGATAAGATAGGCAGCGCGCGTATAACTAGAAACTAGAAAATTATAGAAAAAAAAATCAAAATATAAAAACCAAAGTAAGGTGCGCAAAATTGTCGCTGATTGATAGTTGAAAGCAGCTGAGGGCAGGTGAGACCCGGGGCCAGGCATGCCTAGTTGGGGGCAGAGCCATGGCGTCTCTTGACTGCTGACTGTTGATTAGCGCGTGTTACAAGGCGCTTTTTTTTTGTTTTATCGCAACACGAGCAGACGCGCCAGCCAGCCAGCCATTTGGCATTACAACACAAGGACAACAACAGCAACAACCAACAGCAGCAGCAAAATTGCAATTTACAAACTTTTGCGAAATGCAATTTTGTTTTATTTATGCGTTTGCCACTGAGTTAAGCGGCGCAGCTTTTAGATATACAAATGGCATACAAAGTACAGTAAGTAAATGCTACAACGACTGCACAGACGCAGACAGTTGGGCAGAGCTGCAAGTGAAAGCAGCAATCCAAAGGTCTTAATGCCTGCAGTGAAGAAAGGAAAAATTATAGTAAAAGCCATGAAGCAAGCAAATGTTCAATTTGAAAATAAAATTTGACTTTGGAATTATTATTAAAGAAAAAATATAACAAAATAAAGGATTTATTTAGCTAAATTGGGATATATTTTACATTTATAGTTCAAATTTTATTATTTATTTTAATTTTTTTTTTAAATATTTGCTCTTAAATATATTTTTTTAAATATATCTTAAAACAATTAAAAAAAATTTTTTTTTAATTATTATTATTAAATGTAGAAACAGAATAATAATAAAAATCAGATTTAGTACTTTAACAATTTTTTTTTTTAAATGCTTATGTTATATATTTATTTTTATTTATTTTGTGTTTTTTGTTTGTTTAATTAACATTGAATATTAAATATTAAAAAAAATATATATATATTTTGAAATGTATAAATAAAAAAATTTTTTAAAAATAAATTTTAATTTAAAATTTTAAAATTTTATAAAAACAGTTTTATATTAAAGAAGCATTTAGTTTATAATTAAATTCTCAATTAGCTCCCAGAAGTATGTTAAAGCTTTTGAACTGCATATTTAAATATAAATTTATATATGCTAACTAAATAAAAAAATAAATAAATAGAAAAAATAAATAAAAAAAAATAAATAAATAAAAAAAAAATAAATAAAAAAAAAAATAAATAAAAAATAAATAAATAAAAAAAAAATAAATAAAAAAAAATAAAAATTACATAAATATATATTTATGTGCTAATTTTAAGCATATATATACCATATATATTGTTAATAGATATATATTTAATATATGAAAGTCATATTAAAAAGGTTTTTTGTGCCACTGTGCGTTTAATACTGCTATCTAAATACATATACATATGTATCTTTGTATACATATATACACTCACAATTGAACGCTTAAACATGCTAATTAGCTCACACACACACACACATAGAGAGTGAGAGAGAGAGAGAGAGAGGGAGAGACACAACGGCAGCCAATTGCCCGTCATAGAAAGCAGCTCACATTGCGTATACGCAGCGTGCAACATGATTTGTTGTTAGCATACAGCCATTGTTTAAGCGAATGTTGCTGCTGCTGTTGCAGTTGCAGTTACATTTGCCGTTACTGGCAAACCATTCAAATATTGCTCATACCACAAGTGTAGCGAAGCCTGGCTACATTTCGAACAAAAGGCAACAGGCAAACAGGCCGGCAAAACATTTATAGAAATGAATTTAAAATCGACAGGAAAAATGCAACAACGCACCGAAATTTAGAGCCAATATTTTTACATAACAAGTGGATGGGAGTGAGAGAGGGAGCAAAGCAGAGGGCAATATATGAATATGTTTTTCAGCTTTTAACGTGTTGTTGCTGGGCTGTTGCATTATTTGCATTGGATTTTTAATCAAAAAATGTGAGCCTTTTTTTCAATTTCTTTCTGCGCTGAAGTTTTTCTTTTTAAGCCCCCCCTCGACTGGATCGAAATAAAAGCCACATGGCATTTGTATTTGTATTTGTATTTGCATTTGTGCTCCCGTTTGTGTGTTTGTGTTTGAGGGTTGCTCTGCGGTGGTTGCTGCGTGGAGTCTATTATGCTGATTTATTTTTATTTTTATTGCAATTTATGATGAAACGATGAGCGTGTGTGTGTGAGTGTGCATGCGGGCTCTCGAGTCGACTTCATTGGCAAATAAATCATAAGACGAAGAAACTTTATACGAACGCAGCAGGCGCTTGGGCGCCAAGTAATTCACTCAAAATGAAACCATAAAAGCGAGCCCGGAGCCAGGAGCACGAGTGAAAGAAGCGCCTGGCGATTTCTGTAACTCGAGGCGCCTTCCAGTTTTATGACGTCCCGCTGTGAGTCCCCCCTCTTAAAAAAAAAAAATTAAGGCAATGTGCAGGGTTTGCAGCAAAAGGAAAAAAGTGTTGCATAGCTGCAGGCGCCGCAAGCAAATGCAGAAGGGCAAATAGAAAAGCAGAAAGAAAGCAAAACTATGCAGAAGCCAAGGCAACCTGAAAGCAAATCCACAACAATACCTCGCCGCAGTGACATGCAAAAATTGCAAACGTAAAAAACTTCAGCAAAGAACTCCACAAACAAACAAAAATTGAAAAAAAAAAAAACAAACAAATTTCAGCAAAATGCAATTGGATAAAGGTACAAAAACTGAGTGGGTAGCAGAGACATGGACATGTATTGGGTTTTCGGGATTGCGATGCGGTTCAGTTTGGGTTTACTGGCAGCTCAGCATTAAACACCCTTGGAAACAACTGTCAAACGCATTTCAAGAGAGTATCGCATGCAGCAGTAGCAGCAGCAAGGGTAGCTGGCCATCGGTTATGAAATGTGCACGCATTGTATGAAAGCTTGCCTCTCTCTCTCCATTCATTTCGCCCACTCCATGCACTTTTTCACTCTGCTGTCTGTCGTTCAGCATTTCGCATATGATTGGTTTTTACACCAAAATACAGGACATAGCTCTGTCTCTCTCTCTCCTCCTCTCTCACATCGTGCATGTGAGCTGGCTTTTTTAATTGCCTTGCGATGTTTTTCTCTGTGTCTGCTGCTGCTGCTACTGCTGCTGCTGCTGTTGTTCTGATGGCATTCCACATTCCAGATATATATCCCCTTGTTCGTCATCTTTCATTCAAAATTTATCGAATATTGCTCATACGTCGCGTAGTACATGCTTGAACAAGCTATGGCTCCACTCTATTGATAGCAGAAACTTACACACACACACACACACGCACAGAGACACATTCATATGTGTATGTATGTAGCCTCCGTTCGTTTGTTTCACGCACGTGTCTGTCAATTTTTTACGGCTCTCTCTCTCTCTCGTTCTTTCGCTTTTGTTTTCCTATTTTGTTTTGCTTTACACGCGCCAGCAAATGTCGTCTATAAAAAGCACACGACAACAGTCGCCAAATCACAACAATACGATAAATAATACAACAACAAAATATATAACAAAAAACTTTTGCACTTATTTTGCTACATATATGTACACTCATACATACATCTACGATTTTTTTTTTCGCATAACAAACATTTGCCAATCATGAACTCGAGCCAGACACAATATGTGACTATATATTGTGCAATATTGCCTCAGCCCCTCTCTCTCTCTCTCTTTCTCTTGCTCACTCTCTATTCGTCTGTGTCTTTATCGCACTCAATCCACTAATTCATCTAAACCCCCAAACCCTGTTTGAAGCATATAAAAAACACATATTTCATTTGACTGCTGACATAATCAACCCTCTGCTCAGACAAGCCTCCAACCACAGTCACAGCAGAAAATAAAAAACAAGATCACATTTAATATTGAAAATTCACTCAAAATTCCGAAAAAGTCCACTAAAAAAAATGCGGCCCAGCTTTTGTTTTTTATTTAACTACGTCTCGGAAAACACGCAAAGTTTGAGCGCTTTATATGGCAGACACCTAACATCCCGTGCTGCCCCGCCTCGTTCCGCCCACTTTGGCAGCCATCAAACAACATCAACACGGAAATCAGACGAGAAAAAAAAACATTTTTATGACCGCCGCAAATTGAAATGCGCGCAATTCACAATTAGCTAAGAAAGAGCGGAAGAGAGAGAGAGAGAGAGAGAGCTCACACTCTCTGAGAAAGAGAGAACGAGCTAGTGGGATCACCTCATGCACAGATTTCCATCTGCTCGCTTCTTTGTCTTTTTTATTATCTATATTTTCGGTTTATGTTTGTCGCGTTCTTTTTATCTAATCAATAAAGAAATTTATATCTAATCAACGTACACAACAACTACGAAAACTGAACTGAAACAAAGCACAACAACAACAAGTGCCAACGGCGTCATCAGCCACACACACATATACGCTCATATATGTATAGTATTGCGCTCTCACACTCTCTTGCTCACTCTTGCTCTCTCATGTAATGCAAATAGTAATTCACATAATGAGGCAAAACGAAATGACGAAAAGACGCAAACTTGACGATTATATGACAAACCAATGTCCAACCCGTTCAACCCCCAACTTTGCGCTCTCCCCCTATCTCTCTTTCTCTTCGTATTGTTGTTGCTGTTTACATTTACACTATTTGTGATCGCTATCTGTCTCGCTCGCGCACACACTATCTGTTGAAGGTTATGTTGTTTGTATGGCAGCAGCCAGCACATTAACAGGAAGTTATAACTGTAACTAGATATGTGCATAGATAGACAGACAGACAGATAGATAGATTGATAAAGAAGCGACTAACACGAGTCGCACGAAATTTAAATGGAATATTTTAATGCGTTCGCCGAACAAGTGCAAGCGTTTCATTGAAATTCATCTAGGCTAAATAAATGCACTATTCAAACAACATAAATCACAAAGAAAGCTTTTCATTGGAATTTCTCCGGTAGCAGTTGGAAAACATGTTGTCATCTTATCTCACTCACTCACTTCTTATCTGTCAGGTCAGGCAGAATATGAAGCTTTTTAGTGGTTTAGAAAGCGAACTATGTCAAATGATTTCCATAAATAATATTTCAACTGAAAAGAACCGGTTCACACGAGTGATGAACCAATCCAATGCATAAACCGGCTGGCTGGTTTATTTACTCCTTCTACTTCAGCTTCTACTTAGTCTGTCAATTATTCAACTGTAATTTGCTGCTTTGTCAGCCTTGAAGCAGGCCACACCAAATCCCGTGCAGCTGCAACGACTTTTGCTTGACCTGCTGACCCGCATTCGCTGCGTCTTGGGAGCACTTTGCTTGGCTCATTGCAGTGCTTTTGTTTGTCCCCATCTCTGCCCGCCGCCCCTTCCCCGAGTCCGACTGCACACAGCTCACACGGCGATTAGTTGAACTCAATGCTAATTTATCGTCACTGCCACAATCACAGATCCACTTGAATAGCCAAATGCCCCCACACTCCGCTCACCTACATCTAGCTCTCCCTCTCCCTCTCCCTCTCTCACTCGCATCTAGCTGCTACCGGCAAAGCACTCGTCATGCGATTATCAGCCAATCGCTTAGTGTGCTATTTATTTACATTTGCTAAGGCGCGAGAGCGTACATACGTGAGTGTGAGTGAGTGAGTTTGTGTGTGTTCTTTTTTTTTTTTTTACTGTATTTTGTATTTGCTTTTGTTGTGCGGCGCTGCTTTTTGTAGATGCGCAATTATTGTGAGCGTGTTACTTTATATATTTCTGTATTGTTTTCACTTTATTTATTTATTTTGTATTTTGTACTTTTCCAATTCGCATTGCGTTTTGTGTTTGTGTTCTCGTCGCTTCATATGCTCCATGATGTTGGTGTTGTTGTTCTTGTTGTTATTGTCGGGCAAATATGCTTAATTATTTTTACCTTAAACGTCGCTCCATCAAAACGCGAATGCGAAAACAATTTCAAACGAGAGACGACGGTTGCTTAGCCAAATGTGTGTAGAGAGAGAGGGAGAGAGAGGGCGTTGAAGCGAAGGCAGACGTCACTCAGGCCCTGAGCCCATTTGACATTTTAGGCTTTAAATGTCAAAGAGACGACAAAGTAAAAGAAAGAGAAGAAGAAGCTGAAGCAACGGCAATGCAACTGTGCGACAAGTGAAGCAAACCAAATGCAATGCGAACAGCAACAACAACAACAGCTGCGAGTCAAATGAATGACAGGCAGTGTTTGACAATGATGAAATATGTATATGCATGCATTCATGCTGATGACGATGACGATAACGATGACGATAATCATGATCAGCGCAGTCGATGCTATTAATGCAAGCATTAAGCTGACCTCATCGATGAGCCACAAATCGTAATCGACTTGACAATTGCAAGCGTAGCGCATCTCGAGGCACGCTCCAAAAGAACCAAGATCCAAGTATTACAATGTAGAATAATAACCGGACTGACTCACTGCTACACGATAAATAATGTTCAGGGATATTTATAAACTTATACAGAATAACTCGACAATCAGCTGGGCCCGAGAGGTACTTGGAATTTATAAATAAAATGGAACAAATATATATATATAAACATAATTCGCAATGAGCAATCACATTTGTATGATTATGCGCGTGTTTATATAACGTATAGAACGCGATTATTTGCTTGAACCTATATTGCCAATATTTTGATCATCTCACCTCTCGCCTACCTGTCACATTTCATTTGGCTCGTGCTCTCAAAATTTGTCAAATTTCTCGAGATTTGTTGTTAACAAATTCGCTTTCGCGCTCTCTATTTAAGTCACGAGCTTCTGCTTTAGACCAAATAGTATTATCTATCGATGGCCATGTGGTGGCAGGAGGTTGCAATACCCGTGCCCCAATGGCAACTAATCTATCTGCCGATTGATGTGACTCCGATTAATGAAGAATATTATCTTTGCTATGATTATTGTAGAAAAAATGATGAAATGAACCAGCAAGCGGGCTCCTCAAGGGCGCCAGCCACAGGGGGCCAAATCTCACCGCCAGGTGGCAGCACCAACAGCATTGTGGATGCACAGCAGCAACAGCAGCAGCAACATCAACAGCAGCAACAATACTATACTCAACAGCAGCAGCAGCAATACCAGCAGCAACAACGCGAAAGTTTTTTGGCCTATCAGCAACAGCAGCAGCAACACCAGCAGCAGCAACACCAACAACAGCAGCATCAGCAACACCAGCAACAACAGCGCTCTGTGGGCGGAGGCAACTTTATGCTAGGCAATGAGCTCGTCGGTGGCGACAGCCTGCGCAGCCTAAACAACACATTCGGTCCCAATTCGGAGTTTACATCGCTCGGTGGCAACAGCTCGGCCAGCTCACTGAGCGGCCTGAGCAACTCCAGCAGCCAGAGCGGACAGGTCCAAGCGGGCGTCGGCTCTGGTTATCCTAATATGGTGGCAGCGGCCAGCCAACAGCAGCAACAGCAACAACAGCAACAGCAACACATGTCCAACATGGACGCCATGAGCGGCTATAGTCAGGTGAGTAAAAAATAGATAAATATAACCAGAGAAACTACTCTGAAGAGATCTTTATAAAGGGTATTTACTAATATGGAAAATAAGCGCAGTTCGAATAAACTGAACACAGTTTAAATATTGCAAGTTATTAAAACTAAGAAACTAAACACAACTGCAAACAGCTTGCGTAAACTAAACACAGCTAGTTTAGTAACAAAATTCTCTTAAGGATATCTACAGCTAGAGTTACTAAACACAGCTGGATTCAACTAAACACAATTATTGCACTAAGCACAGAAGCATACTACACACAGCTATTGAACTAAATAAAGCTCTACTAAACACAGCTCTGCCAAGGATCTCAACTAAACACACGCTTCTCTCTCTCTCTCTCTCCCTCTGCAGATGGGTGGCGGTATGCATCCGGTTGGCAATGGCGGCATGATTGGCAACGGCAATGGCCAATATATGAATGGCGGTGGCCAGGGCAGTTACAATGGCGGCCAAGGCGGCATGGGCATGGCCGGCATGGGTGGCATGGGCTATGGGAATGCGGCCGCACAAAGGCATCATCAGGTGAGTGGATGAAGCGATGATATCATCATCATCATTATCAACAACAACATCATCATCGTGAGCACTGACTGCAGCAGCAGCAGCAGCAGTAGTTGCAGTCCGGCTTATGGCCAGCTGTTGGCATTTGAAATTCATTTGTGGCCATAAACAGAGTTTTTTTTGTTTTAATGCCCGCCTCCCCCATTTACGTGCAAACGGCGCACAAAACAGACGCAAAAACAGAACAGCGAATCGAAATCTAAATTGAATTTCTGATGAATTTCTGAATGACAATTTCTGAATGCGAAAAGGAAAGGAAACAAGGCAGAGTTGGCTATAAAACAGCTAAACGCAGTTGTATGAGAGATTGGCTAGAAAGAGCTAAAACTTAGCTAGAATATCGTTATTTTTATTAAAATTTAGCTATAAATATCTAAAAAGGCTAAAGTTGTTTTATAGCTCATATTAACGATAGAATATTCTAGTCAAAACAGAGCTAGATTCAGATTGATTATATATATTTCATATGTGATCAGCTTTAAATGCGTTTTCTTATATTCTCTCTCTTAACACGACTTACTGAGTTTTTGTAATTGTGTTATAAAACCCTCCATATATATATTTATAGATATATATATATAAATATGTGTGGTATATGGACAAGGTTAGTCTAGCTAGCTAGAGCAGCAGAGGGGGCAGGAGGAACTAGGGCTTGGGTGGGTCTGTTAGCATTACGAAAGCTGTGACGACTTAGTGAACGACAGGTAATGCTTCTCCCCCTCTCTCTCCCTCACACACACACACACACTCTCTCTTCCTCACCTGGTTCAATGCGTCTCGGCTGAGCTCGCTGCAGTTCGGCTTAGTTCGCGTTGGTTGGCAACTCAATTGGCCTGCGACGCAGTTGGCAACGCGCGTCTTTCAATGCGCTTTCAATAACAAATTTAATTGTTGGCGGGCAAAGTGCAGGCAACTGGGCACACGTTGCGGTAGGGAGCTAGATGGCGACAGACAGAGAAAGAGTGAGGGGCAGTGAGCGAGAGGGCGAGAGCGGCGTGGCTTTGGCTTGGCTAATTGCAGCCAAGCAGCTGTGCGAGAACAGCAACAGCAACAAAGTGTAGAGCAATTAGCAACCACAATTAGCCATACAAGCCACAGGGCGCGCATTCGTGTAGCTTAAATGTGGAAAACTAATCGAGCATCATAATCTTTGCAGATGACGCCAATGAACCAAATGCAGAGCATGTCAATGGGCCCGGGCGGCGGCATGCCCGGCATGCAGCAGCAGATGGGCGCCATGAATCCCATGGCCAAGATGCAGGGCATGGCCAACGGCGGCTATCCGCAGCAGCAGCCGCCGCAGCAGCAGCAGCGCCGCATGGCGCCCTATCCACATCCGCAGATGCACATGGCCCAAAAGCGCGCCGGCGCTGGCGTTGGCGTTGGCGGCATGTATCCCGGTCCGGCACAGCAGCAGCAGCAGCCGCCGCAGATGTACGGTGGCCAGCAGATGCATCCCGGTGCCGGCAGCGGCTCAGGTGTGCCGCTGCCCATGCAAGCGGGCGCCGGCAACGGCTATGGACGCAGCGGCCCGGCAGGAGGCGGAGCTGGTGCAGGCGCTTACGGGCGCATTTCAGCCGGCAATGGGCCAGTAATGGGTCCCGGCGGTGGGCCCATGATGCCCATGGGCGGCGCCGGCATGGGACCGGGTCCCGGCTGCATGGGCCAGCAGCGCTTTGTGCCGCAGCCGGGCGGCGCGGGCGTCGGCTACGCGCAGCAATCACAATTCTACCCCGGCGGCAATGGCGGCGCCATGGGCGTGGGCGGAGGCCAAGGCGGCATGTGCCCGGCTGGACCGGGCGCCGTAGCCAGCACCGGCAATCCTTATCAGAATCAAGGGTAAGTAGCGAACACTCTCAATGGTGACCGGTGATGCAGTGGCTCATTTTGGAAATCTCTTCCGCTTACAGTTTCCAGCAAAACTATCAGCACAGTCCAGTTCCTGGCAATCCGACGCCGCCGCTGACGCCTGCCTGCAGCGTGCCCTATGTCAGCCCCAATCCGGACATCAAGCCGCCAATGGATAGCAGTAAGTCAACAAATAGACGCGCTCTCTTTGAGCATTCACTAATCCCACTCCCCATCTCTGTACAGGCGAAGAGATGAGACTGACATTCCCGGTGCGCGATGGCATCATCTTGCCACCGTTCCGCCTGCTCCACAATCTCTCGGTCAGCAATCACGTGTTCCATCTAAAACAGAATGTCTACAACACGCTGATGTGTCGGTAAGTATATAAATGCTACTCATCCAATCCGCGCCAGAAACTAACGTTGCTCCTCTCTCTCTCTCTCTTTCTCTCTTGTTTTAGCACTGATCTGGAGCTGCAGCTGAAATGCTTCCATCAGGACGATCGCCAGATGAACACCAATTGGCCGCACACGGTCACCGTCTCCGCCAATGCCACGCCCCTAAACATCGAGCGCTCCGAGAAGAACAGCACAGCGTTGCGTCCGCTCTACTTGAAGGCCGTTTGCCAGCCGGGACGCAATACGCTCCAACTAACCGCCAGTTCCTGTTGTTGTGTAAGTAATCGATCAGGCGTGCTCCCTTGTGGAATCGTTAGCTAATTGTTGCTCTCTCTCTCTCTCTCCCATCTGCAGTCCCATCTGTTTGTGCTGCAACTAGTCCATCGACCATCGGTGCGCCAGGTGCTGCAGACGCTGCACAAGCGCAATCTGTTGCCACTGGAGCACAGCGTGCAGAAGATCAAGCGCAACCTGAGCCTGCCCAGCGTTGGGGCCGACGGCGTGGCCACCGGCAACAGTCCGGATGCCGCCCAGCAGTGCGCCAAGATCTCATTAAAGTGTCCCATCACGAAGAGTCGAATACGCTTGCCGGCACGCGGCCACGAGTGCAAGCACGTGCAATGCTTCGACCTGGAGGCGTATCTCATGATCAACAGCGAGCGCGGCTCGTGGCGCTGTCCGGAGTGCAGCAAGTCGGCCATCACAGACACCCTGGAGATCGATCAGTACATCTGGGCCATACTCAACACGCTGAGCACCTCCGACGTGGACGAGGTGATCATTGACTCATCGGCCAACTGGCGCGCCTTGCAGCACAACGGCGGCATGCCGAATGCACCACAGTCGGGCGCACCGCCAGGCAGCACTGTGGCCGCCGCCGGCACCGCTGGCAGCGCCAACAACAGCAACGTCAATGGCAACAGCACCAGCAGCAGCAACAACGGCAGCAGCAGCAACACCAGTTTGCCAGCTATCAAGCAGGAGCTGTGCGACGACATTGCCAAGGTGATGTCGCCGGGCTCCACGCAGCTGCCCACCTGGGACAATTCGCAGGCCATGAGTCCCTACAACATGCACGACATGAATTCCATTGCCAATGGCAACATGATGGGCAACAACAACGCAGCCAATGGGGCACAGCTGTAAGTAGTCTGAACGGAAGAAAGTCAATGTGAAGCAGTCGCTCATCTCTCTCTCTCTCTCGCTCTTATCTTTGCAGCGGCAATCGCAGCAGCTATGAGAGCTTCAATGGCAGCCACAGCGACAACAACAGCCTGGCCAACAGCGACGGCGTCAACTCTTTGGATCAGCTCAATGCCATGGAGAAATCACTGAGCGATCAGGTAAGTACACAGCAAGCAAAACCAAATGCTCAAGTGACTAATCCATTTGCTCGCTCTCTCGTTAGATGCCACACACGCCGCATACGCCGCACACACCTGGCGCTGCCAGCCATCCCATGACACCTGGTGGCCCGCCCAGCGTCAGCTCCTCCCACAATGAGCCCATTAGCGGCGGCACACCCAATGCCTCCAATGGCGGCAATAACAACAACAACAGCACTGGACACAATTCACCACAGACGCCGGGCACGCCCAGCCGCAGTCTGGGCAGCAGCACCAGCATGTCCAACACGGACAGCCAGCAGCAACAGCAACAGCAGCAGCAATCGCAGCAGGAGCAACTGCTCAACTCCCTGATGAGCAGCCAGGCGCAGCTGAAGTTCGAGAATGATTTGAGCGCGGATCTGCAAAACTTTGATCCCACTGCTGCCGGACTTGATAATAATGGACACGATTTGAATGTAAGTAGCAAGTAAAGAGTTGAGCGTAAAGGGTAGAGGACAAGGTGGGGTGGAACGGGCCATCACAGTAGAATCAAGCCAGTCTACAATCTCAATCTAACCTCCGATCTTTCTTCATCCCTTTTAGCTGTTGCAGGATATGGACCCAATGGAAATCTTATCGTACCTGGATCCGCAGCCGGACTTGAATACGCCACCGTCCAGTGGCAGCAGCAATAACAACGCTAGCGACGACTTGTTGGCCACGTTGTTCGATTGAAGTGTGCGCCAGTGTTGCGCAACGCCTGTGGTTGTAGTTGACAGTGATGAGAGAAGCATGATTGAGAAATTCCTTAACAAAGAAATGAATTAAAAAAAAAAAAAATACAAAAAAAAAAAACAAAATGAGAAATGAAATGGATTCAAACCATATTTGTATATAGTATTATTAATTTTAAAGAATTGTGCGCTATAGCGAGACGCATAATTCACAACAAAGAAGAAAAAACAAAAACAATTTCGTTTCCTCACACACACACACACACACACACACACACAACACAAAATCGAAGCAGCAAATGCAAAAATTTTGAATTTGCAGTGTTGAAAAACAATGAAATGTGATTTAAAAATTAATTAATTAAATTAATTGGCATTTAATTTAAAGCATACAAGAAAACCAACAACAACAACAAAACAAATAACAACAACAAACAGTCATTATACCGTTAACAATAATTCAGTTCGAGAGCAAAAAGAAAAAAATTCCTTCAATGAAATTTACGAATTTAACTTCAAGGAAAAACTTTTATTTTATTATCATTTTTTCTCGTTTATTGAAAAGAATAACAGAAGAAGAAGAAGAAAACACAATGTAAGCAACATTTTTGATTTACATTCTCCTATGTGAAATCTGTTTCTTGTTTATTGTACAAAGTATTAAAAAGAAAATTTAAAAATAATAATTAAAAAAAAAAAAACAACAGAAATGAAAAAAAAAAGAAAGGGAAACATGAGCAAACAAAAACAAAAAGAAAAAATTAATTAAAAAATCCCAACAATTTTATTACATTTATAAAATGAAAAACATTTACATTTTAATTGTTGCATAATTTTAATTATTTTTTAATGCCTATAAAATTTAATGACTTAACATAAAAATACACTTAACGAAGAAAATATATAACAAATACAGCAACAGAAAATATTAATTGTATAAATTAAAACAAATATATATATAATAATTATGTATGCTAAGGCAGTTTAGAGAGCGCAAACAAACTATTAAAAATTTAAATCAAATTTAATGCTAGAACCTAAATATAAATATAATTAAAATAAAATATATGAAAAACAAAAACAAAATCTTGTATATATCGGATATGTATGTTATATGCGGCAACACAAAAAAAAAAATTAATTAATACATATAAATAAAAAAAAAATACATATATATATATATATACAAAAAGTATTGTTTAAAAACAAATTGGATTTTTGTTTTATTTTGCTTTGAATTTCGTTTTCAATTAAAGTATTTAAATTATTTTTTATTTTATTTGGTTTTTCAGTTTTTGCTGTGGTTAACATGGACCAATTTTTATACATATATATGTACGTATATATACAATATATATGTATGTATATATATGTACATATATACACCCACACACCGAACGATTTTTGAGCAGCAAACCTAAAAAAACAAAAAGATTATATGATAATTATAACAATTATACATATATACATACATAAATTTATAAAAAAAAGAGTTAAGAGAAAAAACATAAAAAAATTTAAAAATAGCAAAATTTTTAAGCGAATTAAATGCTTCTCGAATCACCAAAAATAAATGCTTACAACAATTAATGCTAAAAAAATCTCGTCAATGTGTTAGTTAAATGAATCTCAACTTTTCTCAATGTTATATCAAAAACAAAACAAAAAACCAAACCATATGCTAAATTATTATATAATGCTTATCGTACTCTTATTGACAAAAACAAAGAAGGAAAATGGAAAAACCAAAATCACATATATAAACAAAAGAAAAAAAAATAACAAAAAAATTGTAGTGGTTTCATTGTAAAACAATATTTCATAAATTTACGAATAGCTTCGACATTTTTCTCGCTTCTACAAAAAAAAAAAAACAAAAAACAAAAAAAAAACGAAAATCGCAAAATGAAAATCTTAAGAAAACGAAAATACTTTAAAATCTAAATACTCGGTCACTTTGTTTGCGCAGTGCATAGCTAACAGACAGCGTTGCCAGATCGCTGCGCTGCGTATGTTTATGCGCTGCGAGGAAGTGAACGGTGACAGTTCATTGGAACCGGTTCGGGGTCAGTTTAAGGCCATGGAATATGCGCAAATGTGATTTTATTCAAAATAAAATACACATAAAACAAAACGAAAACAAAAACAAACAAAAAATAAAATATACATGATTACAATTAATGTCATTTTTATTGAATCGGCATCGGCTGAGAGTGTGTGTGAATGGGAGAGTGTACATACGAGTATTTATCTAACATAATATATAATGGATCTATAAATAAATATATATATCCGAATATATATATATTTAATGATAGCGTTAAGTTGTAATTTTAAATGATGAAACAAAAGCAAATACACAATTAAATAATATGAAATGAAATGGGGATTGGTGTCGATTCAAATTTTCAGTTCCAACGGCTCCTCTTGGCGCGCTTCGCATCCTGATTGCTGCCAGAAGCGGAGGCGGAAGCAGAGGTTGAAGATGACGAGTTGCCGCCAGCTGCTGGCGGCGGAGGCGGTGGAGCGGCAAATACGCCCGTCTCTGGCACCGTCTGCTCCCAGGTGCGATCGCTCGAAGCCCGAAACTGTGAGGAGTATTGCGAGCGAAAAGCTTGACGCATTGCCGAGTAGCGATCTGTGGCAGGTCCGCCGCCAGACAATGACTTGCTGGACTCGCTCAGAGGGCCTTTGGATTTAGATGCACCAGCTCCTCCACAACCACCGCCACCGCCACCGCTGCCCGCATTGTCCGGGCGCTCGCGATAGCCCAGACCCATGAAGTTGTTGACCGGTTTGCGTCCCTTGCCCTGCTTGAAGCGCGAGCTGCGGAACCAGGAGCTCTTCATGGCCAGCTCCATTAGGTCGTCGGGCACCGTTTGATCGGCGCCCTCCAGATTCCGCACCAGATGCCCGGCGAACTCCTTATCCTTTTCCGTGACCAGGGTGTAGGCATTGCCCTTCTCGCCCGCTCGACCCGTGCGTCCGATGCGATGCGTGTGCGTGTCAATGTCCCGGGCAATATCATAGTTGACCACGTTGCGTATGTGGGGAATGTCCAGGCCACGGGCGGCCACATCGGTGGCCACCAGAATATCGCATTCCTTGCGCTTAAACTGCATGATGACTTTGTTGCGGTCCGCCTGGTCCATGTCGCCGTGCAGGAGCAGGCAGTTGTGCTCCTTCACCAGCAGGTTGTCGGCCACCGTCTGAGCGTCCGCCTTCTTTGTGACAAAGACGAGCACGGCGCCTTCTGAGAGGAACTTCACCAGATGGCAGAGCAGCCAGTTCCACTTTTGCAAAGGATTGGGAAAGACGTAGACATGCTGCGTAATATCCTGATTGGCCTCATTCAGATCGCCTTGAACAATGCGCACGGGATCTGTGAGTATATCACGAGCCAAGCGCTCGATGCGTTTCTTGAACGTTGCCGAGAAGAGCAGTGTCTGTCGATCCGGGCGCACATGGTTGCAAATGGAGCGCACTTGGGGCTCGAACCCCATGTGGAACATGCGATCCGCCTCGTCCAGCACGAGGAATGTGACGCGCCTCAAGTTGGTGGCCTTCATCTTCACCATGTCGATCATGCGACCGGGTGTGGCTACCACGATCTCGCAGCCCTGCTCCAGCGCCTTGCTCTGCTCCCACTTGGAACCGCCGCCGTAGCAGCAGACCACGTTGATGTTGTACACCTTCCCAAACTTTTTGGCCTCATTGTAGATCTGTAGCGAGAGCTCGCGCGTAGGTGCTAGAATCAGCCCGATGGGTCCGTCTCCCGCTCGCAGTTCTCGCTGGTCCATGAGATGGGTGAGTAGCGGCCAGATGAACGCCGCCGTCTTGCCAGAGCCCGTCTTGGCAATGCCGATGATGTCGCGCCCGGACAGAGCGGCGGGCACCGCCTGCGCCTGGATGGGTGTGGGCTGCGTGTACTCCGCCTTGCGCACGGCCTTGAGTAACTGTTCATCGAAACCAAAGTGGGCGAAAGAGCTGACCGGCTTGGGCGGCAGGGCACCGCTCACCTTGACGCCCAGCGTGCGACGCAGCTCCCGCACCTGCTCCTCGTCCAGCTGGGCGATGTCCTCGTGCTGCGTATAGAAATTGCGCTCGAAGGGTTCATACTCTATCTCCGAGTGGTAGATGGGCGGCAGGGGATCGATGTCTTTCTTTTTGGGTGGAGCTATGGGATTGCCATCCTCATCGTAGTCGATCTCCTGATCGGAGCCCTCGTCGCGCAGCCCGGCATTGGGATTCTCTTCCATGTAGCGGTAGTAGCTCTCCTCGTCATCCTCGTCATCGATGTCGCCGCGCACCCCTTTCTTCTCTTGCACCACTGCATTTGTCTTTTGCTGCGGGTCTGTGGCACGTACTTTCTCCTTTTCCACCTGCTGATTGATGCCGGCCATGAACTGCTCCAACGGATCCTCGTCCGACTCTGAATCGTCCTTAGTTGGTGCGCCCGGAGATCCAGGCGCTGGTATATACGCCTGCTCCGGAGGAGCTTTCTGCTGCGGTTCGTCGTCCTCGTCGAAGTAATCATCGTCCATGTGCTGCTTCCGCTTGCCAACGAAATTAGTAGAGTTTGTGTACTGGCTGATAGACTCTAGCGTTGAGTAGCCATGCTTTGATGTGTTGCCTGTGGCAGCAGCAGCGCCAGCTGCGCCGCCTCTGGCTTGATTAAAGCTAAAACGAAATCCGCCGCCTCGATTGTTGCTTAATGCCGGCGGCGGTGGCACCGCGCTCATATTGTTGCCTGCGCCTGGCTGTTTCTTGTAGGGGAACCCGCCGCCTCCGATGCCACGGTAGTTGCTCATGGCTGCAGTAGCTCAGAATCTGCTCTTGCTCTTTAAAAAAAAGCACAAATCAATACAACATACGCGAGAATAGAATTTACAATATGCGCATTGTTGCCAACCTAATCAGAGTTGTAATTGTCCAGCACTAAGCCAAACAGTGTTTAGAGATTTAACGATTAATCGCCGATAGTTGCATTGCATTGAATGTTTCTAAACAATATAATTTTCGCTTGTCAATTAAAATAATATTCTGTTTACGATTGTATCAAATTAGTATAGGCCACTTATTAATTCTAATAATAACTTATAAATCTATTGCTTACAGTTTATTATGGTTGCAGTGTTGTCAACTGTAAATTTGAAATCGATTATTCAGTCCTCAGCTATCGACTTTTCGTTTTGTTGATATTTTGTCTGTTGGCAGCAACAGATGAAAAGGAGAAAAATGGTTGAACAAGCGGCCAAGGATTATGCTAAAATCATACAAAGCGCAGATCTGGAAAAGGAGGCATGTAATCACTGAAATAACACTTCCATTTGGTAATAAATGCTCAATTAATTGACAGATAAATCCGCTGTGTAACAACATAGACGACATGCTCGCACGACTGGACGAATTCGAAACGGTTTTAGCTTCTGTACGTTTAATTGCAATTCATAAGATAAATAGTGTAATGCGAATATTAATGTGTATTAGGTACGGGCCGAGTCCAATGGCATTATGGCCAACCACGTATGCAGCATACTCAGCTTTAGCGATAACTTCGATGAATTGCGTCAGCGAATCGACAAATTGGAGACATTTGTGGCCATAGTGAATGAGAACCTGAATGAAGTTGAGAGATCTGTGGATGTGGCTGAGCAGGAGCTCAATGTAACCGATTACAGTATAAAGGGACTGATATTGAAACCCTTAAAGGCTCGGCTATCCACCGCAGACGCATCTACTGCAATGCCAAAAACCAATTTGGTTGATGGCGAGTTCCAAGCGGTTCCCATCTTCAAATCTGACGAATACTTTGGCTGTAGGGCAGATGAAGCCGATATTAGTGACTCTGTATAACCGTTAAGTAGTTGTTTAGTTATTAATTAGCGAATGGGGTTGGTGAGCGTGTAAATATTATTGTTTTTTATTATTCATTTTTATGGCTCGCGATTTGTTTACTTTCATTCGTAACATGGCGAGGCAATTAGCGGGTTTACAGAAAAATCAACAACTCAAAAGTTGATCATGACTTAGGCCTTGTCCTCTTTGCTTTCGACACTCTCTTTGCTTTCCTTGCTCTCATCAGAGACGGTCGCGGGCGTCGCCTTGCTCTTGTTGAAGAGCTCTGCAACGGGCACTGGACGATGACGCAGTGGACTCTCTGGTCTGCTGGTACTAGTTTCCTCCACCTGGGGTTTCTCCTTCTCCTCTTTGGGAGCGCTTGTGGTCTTCACATGAGTGGGCACAGGAATGTCACGGGCAGTTCGTGCGCTCTTATGTGGCTCATTAAGGGCAGTTAGGACTGCGGGCTCAACTGGCTTAAGATGGTGGTTACCATTGTGTTGCAGGGATTCAAGAGCAACAACGCTATGAGGTTTCTCTGGTGCATTCTGGGATTTGGCAGTAGCAGCATCATGACGCTGTTGGCGGTGCTTGGCCTCATAATCTTGTCGGGGTAGCACAAGCCGCGTGGGAGGCTTCGGATCGCTCACCACATCTGGATTAATCGGACTGGGCCGATCTAATCTGTCTTCTTTTTTAGTCGGCTCTGGAGCAGCACAACAAACGGCGCACAAGGCCACAAAGATCAACTGTAAAAGCAGTTAAATTGGAATTAGTAATTGAATTACGAGCGCTCTTGGAGAAAATCACTAATCTGCTACTTACGAATTTCCTCATTGTTCCGAACGGTAGCAAAGTTAATTTCCTACTGCGGGAGTTGCTGCGCTGCTCAGTGCATTATATGGATGCGGCTCTGTTCAGGCGGGAGCAGCAATCCGATGTTTGACGTAGCTGTTAACTAGTTCGTAAGCTAGTGATAATTGCCAACGAGTTTCTATATCAATATTATTGTGTGTGTTTCTTCTACAGACACAATATTTTTTCCTCATTGATACGAAAAGTGATAGAGCTGGATAATTAAAAGCTGCAAAAAATCACCGTAGCATCACTTGACACACACATATATAAATATGTATAACCTGTTACTGCTATATATGTATATAGTATATAGAAACGTGTCAAATTTGAACTCGAATCAAATGTGGCTCAAGGCGGAGAGCTCTAGTCAGGCGGTTAGAATATGAATATAAATATAGATGGATATTGACCAGGTAGTGGAAGCTTGGGTACCCGATATCTATTAGTCATTTATACTTAGCACCTTGTTGCGAAAAAGTTGAGCTCCACTATATGTTTGAATAATAATGGGCGCAAATACTCGGAAAAATTAATTAAAATGCACATAAATATAGATGTGAAACCATTTTTTAATTACAGTGCTTTACGTAAGATGAGACTTTGCTTAAATTATATTTTCTGGAAACTGTACACTCGTAAACTTGGCAGCTAATTTGAATAGCTGCCGGGCAATTTAAATCGACTAAATTATCAATTCAAAATGATAAACGTTCTAACGCGGCCAGTGTGTACGCACAGATTTTGAGCATAAATATTCTGTGGCAAAATGTGTTTATTGCGCAAACAACAAGAGTGTACGCACTGTTCGCGAGTGTTGTGAAAATTTATAGTTGAATAAATATCAATAGTTAAGTTCGTAAATTAGCTGTAAATAATAGCAATATGCCAACAGAAATTGAGAATTTAAATCCAAACGTCTACGACAAGATCAAAGAGCGTTTAGTAACGGCAAACGAAGAGAACGACAACGTAGCAGACCCTTTTGACAAGCGTGAAATCTTTGGTGAGCATTTCAAACATTGACATTGAACATTTTTAGTAACAAACTTTTGCAAGAGCAGATCTCATACGAAACATAAATGATCCTGAGCATCCGCTAACTCTGGAAGAACTGCACGTCGTACAGGAGGAACTGATAAGCATCAGCGACAAAGAGAATTCGGTGCACATCAACTTTACGCCCACGATTCCGCATTGCTCGATGGCGACGCTGATTGGGCTCTCCATACGGGTAAAGCTGCTGCGATCTCTGCCGCCACGCTTTAAGGTTACCGTCGAGATAACGCCAGGCACGCACGCTTCCGAGTTCGCTGTGAACAAGCAGTTGGCAGACAAGGAACGGGTCGCTGCGGCACTGGAGAACAAACATCTGGCCGAGGTCATAAATCAATGTATTTCGGCCAAGGGTTAACTTTGTTTCTGTGTTGGATTTGTTTTAATAGAAAAAATATTATATTTTAGCATATACATATGCTTTAACTTCTGTTGCAACTACTATATCTAACATTAACAACGAGCGCCACGGTCGAAAGGACTACAACTAATGCTTGGAACTGGACTTTAAGTTGCTCGTGACCTGTGTTTCTATTTGACTGGGATTTGGATTGGCTGGGCTGGGATGCGGTTTGGTGGGATCGTATTTGAATGTCTTTACCAGCGGACCTTTGCCGGCCTTGGCAAAGCGTATCTCGTCCAATTGCTGACGCTCCTCGATCTCCTTGGTGATCTTCATGTTATCCCAGGCTGCAAAAGCACAAATTTAATATGATTAGAATTCACCTTGGGCCATCGATTCGATTCAACTTACATTCCTTCATGCCCCCCACAAAGCCCTTCTTCTTCGCTGGCAGTGCGCTGGGCGGGTGGGAGATCATTTTATCGATCTTAAAGTAATCCCGCACTGCGGGAATACGCAGCAGAGCCACCTGGCCGAGCGATATAAAGTTGCTGCAGGCCCAGTAGGTAAGAATGGCGGCAGGGAAGTTCATGGTGAATGGGAATATGACAATGGGCAAGGCCCGTAGAACGTACTTCATAGTGTTCATATTTGCAGCCGACAGGCGGGCGCTGTCAGTGCCCAGCTCAATGGTCAGGTAGAGCGTGGCACTGGTTATAACCGGCAGCAGATATAATGGGTCGGCCAGAGTGAGATCGGTGAACCAAAAGAGGCCACCGTCCCGCATCGATTCGACTGGCGCATTGGCCATCTGACGCAGACCCATGAAGAAGGAGATGAAGAGAGGTGCTTGAGCCAATGGCACTATCATATTCTTAATAGGATTAACCCCTTTTTCTCGCATGAACAACATCATTTCCTGGGCATAACGGGCCGATTCGATGGCATTGCCCGACTGCCGAGCCTCTGTCATCTTCAGTTGCAACACCTGCATCTGCGGCATGTTGTTGCTCATTTTGGCGGAGTTGCGCTGCGCCAGGATGACCAGAGGAAAGATTAATGTGCGAACACAGAGCGTGCCTATGGCAATGGTGCCCCACCAAGGAATATCCCAGGTAGTGTGCAAGAACTCCATACAGTTCTGCACCATTCCAGGCGGGGACCAGCCTCCTAGCCCAATGGATGCGAACGACGGCTCGCCAGCCTCCATAAAGCTTTCCGGGACTAAATTGGATGGCAGAGTCGGTGCATCTGGTATGGCAGGCAGGTCCACCAATTCCTTGCTTGGCACCTCTTCAAGAGGTATTTCTTTCTCAGTGCTTGCAAAACGTATTGCACCGGGCGCCGAGGCATAGAGAGGGAGTAGAGGAGCAGCGATTATGCGTCTCTTCAGCTGGTTGCTCCAACTGCTGCTCAAGTGCATGTCGCGACTGCTACCACCTGAGCTGAACATCTGCAAAGAGTAACCCCCATATGATCCATTGGCATTCATTGTCATTTCATTCATAACAAACCGCTCTTTACAGGTTATGTCATGAGCAGCACCCGAGGAGAGAATCGCCGGCTGTTATTGCTACTTACCTGTGTGGAAACTTTGCTACATGTCGAGTTCAGTGTGTACACCGCTTGGGTTGCTCTCCAAAGTTGCATTCGTTTGGCCAGCATCTTTTAATTTTATTTGAACTTATAAATTACTAAATATACGCATTTACGCTTTGACGAGCAGAAAGGGATAGCAACTACGCTCACAGATGGTCAGTTGAGAACATATGTTGTGCCAGGGATGGGATAATAATAGTCTTTTGGTCAATTTCTTGTGCGCTTAAACTTCTGATATAAATTTTGAAACAACTGAATATATTTTGATGGGTTAAAATTGTTTGCGTTGAGTTTGATCACAAATAAGTTGGCTCAGATCTTTTGCTCTTTAATCAGTATTATTGGTTGTAAATTGCGATAAGGGAATATGGTACTAAAAAATACCACAAATACCACAAAACGGAAACAGTTACTTCTGTTACTATTGCAATTCAAATAGTTCAATAATTCAATTCGTTGTAACAAACTACAAATATTTAATTTAAATTTTGTTGATTAATAATTTGAATAAATTCTTATCTTAATATAAGTTTATATTTTATATTTAATATTAAAAATATTTGTAATACATAATATGATATGTTATTTAAGATAAGCATATTAAAAATGTAAAATGCTCCTATGAATCAAGAACGCGATTAGAAATTCCCACATAAAAGTTCAAGTTGGTTATTTATTAATATATCAAAATTAATCATACGCAGCGAATGACCAAACGCACCCAAAGAGAGCTCAGCTGCTGGAGCAACAGTTTTTACTGTCGTGCTCTTCGTAATCGTCGATCACAAGTGCTCGGTGGCTCTCTTAACTTCAGTCGTTTGTCGATGTTCGAGTCGAGCAGTTGTGGTGCGCACGCGTAGCACTTGCACACACAAATCGGGAAAGAAACACAGACAGCAAGAAGAAGACAAGCAAATTGTGCAGCCGACGGATAAATTTGAAATTCTGTCAGTTTTCAGTTAGCCGCGAGCGGTCCAGCAAATCGGTTACGTTTGAAATTAACAAAGTTGCGATTTTGTTGCATCGCAATTTTTGTTTGTTTTCTTTATCGTATTTTTTTTGGCTGCCGCTGTAATCGCTGGTGCAGCCAACAAAAGTTCTTTGCGCAGCTAACGCTGCCGCTGCTTTTGCACTGCTGCTGCCGTCGTCGCCTGTCGCAGTTGCATTTTCAATAAACGCGTTTTCTTTTGGCACGTTGCGTGGGCGCCCCCTGCCATGCGCCTGTCTGCCACGCGGAGTTCGTGTGTGTGCGTATGTGTGCGCTCGCGTGTGTGTGTCTCTGTTAGCTAATGTGCTTGTGTTGCTAATTAAAACAACAACAACTGCAACTGCAAAAACAACAACAACAACAACAGCTAGAAACCAGAAACGATAACTTTGACGCAAGCCAAACAAAGTGCTATCGATAAATGCAATTAAGCTCATTCACAAATTGGAGCAGCAACAACAACAGCAACAACAACAACGAGTGCAACAGGTGTTGGGCTGCCTAGTTAAATACAATTTTTGTTTTTGTTTTGTGTGGTAAGTTTCCTTATTTTATTATTATTTTTAATTGAAAACATATTATTGTTTGCCTTCTTATTAGCGTTCAGCATCTGCTTGCATAAGTTGCCAGTTGAAATAATATTTATTGGCTCTGCGACGCGTTCCAACTAGATCAATTACGCGGAACAATAATTCCGATAAGAATTGCATTGCTATCCCTCTCGCACACAGTGCACCAAATGCAGCTCATTAAATGCTTAAACTATTACAAACAACTTGCTTTATGAGCTAACAGAGAGGGTGGGTGGGGTAGATTATGTGGAGCAACGAAGAAAATGAATATTCTTATCAATGGAAATAAAAGGAAAAAGAAAACCAATTCTGATGAATGTATCATAAAATCTTTAATTTAACTTAAAAGCCAAGCTAGTTACGTTGCTTAAATGACCCATTTCTTTAGATTTATGATACGAGATTACATTTTATTTAGAACACTTTGAGGCTCTTACTTATAATTAGCATACAATCGCTACTATATCTTTAAATACAATTGTTTATTTTTCCCCTCGCGCCAATCGGCTTTAATCACTAGACAAACAATTAATTAACGTGCTGTTGGGCAAACATAATTCGTACTCGAGGTTCCATTTCTCAAGATCAGCGATTCGCCTTTGGGCAGTTCTTGATACGCAACGCCCCGCAGCGGCATTAGACGGCTGTGATATTTAGCTTTTAGATCTTTGCCGATACAAATCAGATTCGACAACAGCAGAAACAACAACAACAACGGCAGGTGGGGCGGCTACCTGGTTTGGCAATTCCGAGAAGTGCTTATGCTTAAGTTTATGATATATCAGAGCCTGCGTTCCAGACAAAATTGTATTTGGCTTCTGGGCCCTGGGGCCAGCAAATCTCAACGAGAAACGGGGCGGCTTAATTCCAATCGATTTCATGCTCTTTGCCAGACTTTTTGCCTCTACTTCTTCCTCTACTTTTTATTTTGCTTTTTCTTTTGCTGTCTCTTTTTTTTTGGCAAACAATTTGAAGTGTCAATTTGTGTTTATGAAACTAAAATTATTTATCAAGCCAAGCAAATCAAGTGGGCAGCGTAAACAGTTAACAAAAAACGCAGGCTTTTATATATGTATATATAAATATATATTATATATGTATATATTATATATGAGTGTGTGTGTGTAAGGCAAATACTGCGTCCAAACGCGAGCAAAAAAAATATATAGTGATTTCTGACTTGGCCGCAAAGTCAATTGCTAAATATGGCGCACATGTTTGTGTGTGGCTTAATGTCACACACACACACACAAATGCAAATATATATATGTATATATAACACACAGTCAGCTGCACAAGTTTAAACTCTCTGCCAATATCTAAGTTTTTAAAAAAGGAAATTCAACTACTTGTTTCGCCAAAAAGACAGCAGCAAAATAGTCACCAGCTTTGATAAATACTCACAGATATATTATTATATATGTATCTCTATATGTCTATAATATACCCTGGCTTCAAAATGTCTTAGCATGGTATGCCTCTCTTAATTCAAATATATGCAAGAGGCAATAAGAGACGAGGTCGATCCACTAAGAAGAAAGATTGATGATTTTTTAGTTGAGTAGTTCTAAGCCTATTCAAGTTTATCTTATATTTACCTTTGACTTTTCTAATGAGTTAGACTCTTAAGGAATTTCAAGTTCTTCTATAGCAAGTTCAGGCCCAAGCTTTTGATTTGTGTTTAATTAGTTAATCAAATTTGATAAAAAATTATAATAATAATAAATTCTTGGCCCTTTAACAAAGTCAAATTTTAATTAGATTATTGATACATGCTGCAGGGTATCTCCTAGTCGTTCATTCTTACTTTCACTTAATGCTTGTATAAATATTGTGATTTGGGCGCATATACATTTATTTCCCAAATGTTATCTAAGAAAATTTATCGTTAGCTAAGACTCCAAAAACTCTCCGCTCCATTACTATTTGTGTGGAGCTGCCTCAGAATGGGTCTTAGAAGTTGCCCTAACTATTTGTCGAAACGCGTCATAGATCTATTTGTTTAATTTCTATTTTACTATTTGCAATTTTTGCTGACGAATTCACCTTATGTCGTTGACTAATTTATACGCGCTTGACGCCAATGCAAAAGTGAGATGGCAAAGCTCAATGTTCCTTATAAAATTCTATGTAAAGCAAAGGTAGCGGACTCATGTATTTGCATAAAATATTAGTAAAAAAAAATAATTAAAATTGATTAAAAAATTAAGATCTATGCATTACAACTAAATATTTAATATATTCGATAGATTTTTTCTGCTTATTAATTTTGAGTATTCATAAAGCTAAATATTTATTTAGTAAAAAAAAAACTTTCAAATGACACTTCATTAAAGCAAAGTTTTTCCCAATTTAAATAAGCAAAACAGAAAAAATTGACCAAGTGCTTAATGAATCAACTGGTCAATGAATCACAAGACATCAATTGTCAACGTTCGACAGGTTTCACTGTACGCTGCACAGATATTGGGATACCCTATAGCGTAGGATTGTAATGGAATATATGTATATTCTTTAAGCGTTTCTTTGATATTTTGGGAAGTGAGAAAACGTAGCGAGTAGAGTAGAGTAAAGAGTACAGTAGAGTAGAGTACAGACTACAGTAGAGTACAGAGTACAGTATAGTAGAGTTCAGACTACAGTAGAGTACAGAATACAGCAGAGTAGAGTAGAGTACAGATTATAGTAGAGTATAGAGTACAGCAGAGTGGAGTACAGAAATAGTAGAATACAGAGTACAGCAGAGTAGAGAAGAGTTCAGACTATAGAGTACAGCAGAGTAGTGTAGAGTACAGACTAAAGTAGAGTACAGAGTAAAGTAGAGTAGAGTAGAGTACAGACTACAGTAGAGTAGAGTAGAGTACAGACTACAGTAAAGTACAGGGTACAGCAGAGTAGAGTAAGACTAGGAAATGGAAGAATTGCTCAGAAGTAATAATAATATAAAGGGTATCATTCAGTCAGCCATTGTCCATTCTTTCTCCATTTATAACTTCATTTTAATATACTTTACACTTGCTGCTAAATGTATGTCCTATGGCTTGCATATGACTGTCGCGTTTTTTCTTTGTTTTACGTCAACAAACCAAATCGAGTAGACGACTTAAAACAACAACAACTGCAGCAACAACAACAATTGCTGCAACAACAATAACTAATAAAATAGCTGGTGCGCGTAATACGCTGGCCAACCTACAAAGACGTCGACGTTGGCGACGTTCTTTGCATTGGCAGCAGCAGCTGCTGCCGCTTAGAAACTAACCACACAGCAGCAACAACCAACAGCAGCAACAACAACAGCAACCAACACAAATGCAGCGTCTCAGTCGCTGTCGCAGTCGCCGTCGCCGTCGTCGTCGCTGCCAGAAGCCCAGCCACTTATTTAATATGCAAATGAGCGCATAAAAGCAATTCATTGCAGGGGCAGGGCGCGCACACAGTGAGAGGGAGAGAGAGGGAGAGGCGGGAGAGGGCGTCTTTTATTTGTTAAACAATAAATAAAAATGGCAAATGCAAAATATATAAATACACACACACACACACATAGAGAGCCATAGCTGCAAGGTGGCTTAAGTATATAATTGTTATTCAGCTGCTGCTGAGGAGGATGCGCTCTTGGCAACTAAGTTGTTAGCCAAGTTTGCATGCTTGCTTTTGTTTTTGTTTTTGTTTTGCGCCCACGCTGAAACGATTTGATGTGGCAATATAAGCGATAATTATGCGAGCGCATATGCGGCGTATGAGTAATTTTTTGTGCATGCAATTAGATGTTAGCGCCGACAGCGACGCCGACTGCGACGGCGATGGCAACGACGATGGCGACGTGTGCTGAAGTGTGCAAATTGCAAGAATTAATCGCTACACAGCCACACGAAACCACAATAACTAATAACAAATGCGGCCAGCACATAAAAAAAGAGCTGAGTGAGTGAGAGAGGGATATATAGAAAGAGTGAGAGAGCGCGCGGGAGAGAACATTAAAGAAGTAAAATAAAATCCATGCAGCTTGACAAAAGCTGTGGGTGTTCTATGTGTGTGTGTGTGTGTGGTGCTCGTTGCCTGTAGTTGTTGTTGTTGTTGTAGTTGTTGTGGTGCCCACGTTTAAAATTAATAATAAAGTACGCAGCAGCAAGTACAACAACAAGAACAATTTAAGAATTGGCACTGAAACAGCAGCAAGAATTCTTTTTCGTGTATCTTTTTTGGAGCAGCCACAGCAGCAGCAGCGGCAATGAAGCGGGAGTGCACTCTACTTAATGTGTCCATAAAATAGCCATAAATCAGCTCATTTAAATGTGCACGGCATGCCAGCCAGCACAAGTTGCTTGTGAAAGGTGTAATCGTCCGTAAATAACAATTGAGCAGCAGTCAAAAATAATTTCGACTCCATAACTAAGGAAATGAGGAACAAGCGCAGTGACTCAGCAGTTAGCTAGAAGTGAAGAAGTGCTCTAGGCTCGTATGCAAATGAAATCATAATTCGATTGTCAGCTGGCTGTCTTGCGACGCCCACGTGGCTCAATTGATTCTAATCGTACAACGCGTCGTATGCGTAATGCCAAATCGCTGACCCAAAGAGACGCCCACATGTGAAGCGGGGAAGCAGCTAGGAAATAGCCAAAAGCAAGACGTCAGCAGCTCACAACTTGTCGATTACTATTGTTGTTTTTTCTATTGTTGGCCGATTGCTGTTTCAGTTGTTTGTCATGTCCATTTAAGCCTTGCCAATTTTGGCAAGTTGCTCGGCCACTTGCCTGATGATTTTACGCCTTTCAGTAACGCTCGCAGCGAGCGAAGCCATCGAGCTGAGCCGTTGAGACCGCCCATACGAATTGTTTCCCATATTAATTTATCATTTAGAAACGATTAATGTTATATAAAACAAATTCAACTAATTATAGGAAGCGCTTTTCACGCTTTTTAGCTAATTATGGGCTCCGTCTTGTTTGGCTTTGTCAATTTGCCGACAGCTGCCCTGTGCGCCCTGCGTCTGCCTGCCTGACCTCTCTATACGCTGTTTAATTTTCATTCTATTTTTCGTTTTGTGCACTTCCGCCATGCGGTTGGCCAACTTTCTAGCCAACGTTTTGCCAATTTATTTTTCATGCCATTTCTAGGGCAACTCTGACCATATTCGACCATGAAACTGATTGCCTTGGCCCGCCTTGTCAACAGGTGAAATTTTTTTATGCGCCCGCCTAATTTGCTCGACGCGCCATTTTTGCATAATTTTTCAATATTCCACACACACACACACAGAGATCGATTTGCATTCCCTCTAAAAAGCCAAATAGCCAAGAAAGATCAATAATGTCGCAATATTATGTCAAATCAGCGACGAAGGCTGCCAAACTCACTATTGAGCACAACAAAATGCAAACAAACAAATAATTTAATGTTATTACCATTTTGCACAGACAAATAAATTAAACAATTAAATAAACTTTTTTTTCTCATGCAGCTAGCGTCAAGTGTTGATTTATGTTTTAACTTGATGATCAAAAAAAAAAAAAAAAAAATAAATAAATAAAAAAATTGTTAATGATCAAGCGATTTGCATCTAGATATCAAATTGAGCAGAGGGCGATAGCTTAAACTTTTTGAAATATCTATACAAACAACGGATTTGCAATAAAAATATTTAAGATATTTCCCTAACACATTTCTTAAATAATTTTAATTCTATTTTTATCTCTCGAAAGCAAGAATTGGCACAAAAAACTTAAGTTAGATTTCATCATTTGCAAAATTGTCTATATTTGATATAGAGCCATTGACCGTCGATGGAAAAAACAGCCATTGAAGGTTTTGAATATCTAATTTGAAATCAAGTATTGTTATTTATTATATATGTAGGTATGGCAAATCTATTTCATAGCTGATCCGAGAGATGCCAATGCTGACTAATGATAAATGCGAGTCGCACAAACTGTCTATATAGATAACATATTTAGCATTTTTATGTAGCATTCACGCTTCGCTTATGAAGATAGACCAAAGCAAACTGCTTCATTAAATTAGATAATTGTTTGTTTGCCCTTAGTAAAACTCGCATAGCAATCAAGTAAGATATAAACATATATATCTCTTTAAAAGTTTGTTTAAGTTCATTTTAATGATTTGAGGCAGCAATTCGAAGAGCGCACGTAATTGTTAAGTAGCTCATTAAATTACATAATTATGTGCATGCCATATATCATAGTTATTTTATCAGCGTCAGAGATCGATTCAAGAGATTTTTGAGATTTCTTTTGAGAATTTTAATTGTTTGCTTAGCTGCTATGGCAATTTAAGCAATTCACGTAGAAGTTGCCTCATTAAATTACATAATTATGTGCATGGCTTCAGATTATCTGATCAATGTGAGAGAGCACCCAGAAGAAGAAGCTGAAGCAGAAGCAGAAGAGGGAGAACTCGCTGTGCCATGCATAGCTAATTTAGCACATTCTTTATTGCCCAATTGTCGAGCTTTATGGCATATAAATATTTATGCGATACACTAGAGAGAGAGAGAGAATACTGAGAGAGCGAGAGCGATGCACTGCACATGTCTCAAAATTGTGCTCAAGGTCGAGATCAGTCAGAACTCAATTCTTGGAAGATCATCAGCAACAGCAGCTGACTTTGCTTTTGTATTTGATTGCATTTGGCGCTTTTATTAAATTTTGTTGAAAATTTACGAGCTCGTTCAGCGCAGAGAAACGGAAATTCTCAGACAAATGCTGCCGGCGTTAGTTGTAGCAACTTGTTTACAAATGCGATTCGATCGCTCAATTGCCATCGATTGCTCTCTGCGAACGTTTGCGGCGGCGCCTTTGGCCCAAAGTCGTTGTCTGATTTGCGGTCGAGTTTGCGGTTTATTTTGCTTTTATATATTTTATTTTATTTTTTTTTGGCTTTGCCTCGACTATTCTATTAAGCCCAAAAAATGAGAGAAAAAAAGTCGATCGTCTATTGATTTGCATCTATATAGTCAGCCAGGCACTTAAGCGGGGAACTTGTTTCACCTACATTATATTCGTTTCCGCAGCTGCGTGTGCGGCTCCCAGTGCCATTTGTTGTATCTGTATCTTGGCTTGGAGCTCGCATCTGTGCGCTACACTGCGCAAAATTGCGAGCGAACCGGTACGTGAAATGGAATTCGAATATAGAATGAATACAAATTTGAAATGAATTATATTTCTGCATTCATTACTCATTAGCATTCAAGCAGGTTGTGTTCAAGTTATTAGCTAATTTATAGATCATTTAGCTTGAGAATGCACTCTCAACGGAGTTTGGTTATTAGGCAGGAAAAGATCAGCATCAGGATATATACTATTTCATATGCTATCGATAGTTGTCGTTCGTCGTTCAACCTTTAGTAGCCAATCAGACGACAGGTCCAAGGTTCAGCTGTCAAATGAACTTTGAAACGAGCGACCGAAACCTTTTAGGTTTTCTAACGGATTAACGTTGCGTAGCTGACGCTGTCATCAAAAACAAAACTTGCGCCTCATTAGAAATTGTCATCGATCACGCAGCAATCGCTCAGTGTGAACCACCCCAAGGCACACGGCACACGGCAAGGGAGGGTCGCAGCGGGGGGGAACGAGGACAGTTCCAATGCAACGGTACAAACAAAAAACGAAAGAAAGAAATACAGAAAACAAAAAATTGATAATAATTTATGCGTTTGCCACATGCGAATTACAATAATTCAAAGTGTTGTTTAAATAATTCACAACAACAAAGCACTTCTGGCTTAAAAAGTGCGTAAATTTGTTGCTGTTGCTGTTGTTGTTGTTGTTGTTGATATTACTTATTGTATTTGTTGTTTTACCATAAATCGCCAAGTGAGAAACAAAGCAGAAATTGGCAAAGCCAATGCCGTTTTAAGAGGTGTTCGTGCGTGCCTGGGATAAGTCTGCGATCACCAGACGAACAACAACGACAACATTAATAACAAACACAACAACAACAACAACAGCAACAACAATAACAACAGCTCATAAATTCATTTGCTTTCATTAAGCCAAGCCATGTTGGATATACGGCAAAAGGGTCTTCAAACTATAAAAACTCCAACTGAAGGCTAAATGCGCTGCGTCGCAATTTCAACAGCTTTGTAGCTCCATTTAATTGATTGTTAACATGCAAAGGTGTCAAATTGTGAATGAAAACATTTTGTCTCACATTCTAGAAAGAAATAGATCATAAAATGGTATACGAGCTGGCTGCATGATGTGTGAAGCCTTCATTACATTTATCTTTGTATTCCAAATTTAGTTTCATCATACTAAATTGCGGAGCTTTTACTTATATCTTAGCATTTAAAGCTTAAAGCTATGATAACCATAAATAATTCATTATTGGTAATTTCCGATTCATGAGCATTAAAACTTCTCTCCGTTTTACTAATGACGCAGACACAGACGGCTCTGGGCCGACTCCATACGTAAATCGAAAACAAACAAAGCAAAAGGGTAGTCGATCATCTCTGCACCTCTATTGGTTGGGGCGTTTATGGGTCATGCTATCCAAAAACAGGCGACAGCTGCAGCTGACGTCGAGTGCTGTTCGTTCAATTGGTTGTCTATGCGCAACACGTACGCGGATATCCGTGCTCAATCCGAATTCCAAATCCCCCCAATTGTAATTAAACACGCTAAGCGATCGATAGAGCGATAGAGATGGAGAGCGACCGTGAGAGAAGGAGACGGTAAGAGTGGGGTTGAGGCTTGGTTGTGGGAGTCACCACCACTAGCCGCAGGGCAAGTCAGTTAACGGCGCCTATCAACAGGCCCATCTATCGCCTCGTATGTGCTACATCAAATTGAAATTATGCACAGCTGATCGACAGGCCGACAGTTAGACAGATTGGAGAGGGAGATCACTCGCTTATGCAATGGCTCGAGCGGTCTGGGCATGGGCCTGGGAATGGAAATGGGATTGGGATTGGTATTGGGGCTTTTGAATTGGGAATCAGCGCTGCTGACAATTGTAGACAGCTAATAGCTTTGACGAACAGTGAGCAAAACTCAATTCCGCTGATCACGGATCGCTATTCATTGCTTGCTGCTCGCTCAAGCCAGAGCTCTCAGCGAGATGCAAACACTTCCTCGAGCTACAACTACCATCCATGTAACAGCTACAAAAATAATTTACACAAATAAATCAAAGTCATAAAATGCATGGAGCTACAGCTGGAGCAGCCTGACGATCGACGACGCGACGTCGTCTGTTGATTGGAGTTTGAAGATCAGCAAACCGATTTGTTGCTGCAAATGTTTAAAGTTGTGTTTTATCTTTTTTCAGCTTTTTTTTCTTCGCTCATTTCGCTATTTGCTATCGCATAAAAGAATTTAATGAAATTTAATGAAAAGTTACACGATCACAGACACGATCCGATCGTTTGTCTACACTTTGTTGCAATTGCTGTTGGTGTTGCTGTTGCTGTTGCGATATGAATATGAATTTGTCTCTAGGATATTTTCGCAATTAATTGAATTATCGTCGTGAATGGCAAAGGCGATTTGCTGGACGACGATGTGCAATCAAATGTTGAGTAGCCAACAACAAAAATGTTTTTTTTTGTGCATTTTGTGGAACGATTGGCAGGTCGCTGCGCCTGCACCCGCAACTCTTGGGACTGACTTATGCGCGGCACGTTTCATGGATGCAAGAACTCTGTTATGGCTCTTAGCATTTAATGTTGCTAGTCGATGGTTCGATTGCTCGATCACTCGATCGCTGGGGTGTGGCACCAACACACAGAGACAATTGCGATTCCACTTGCCACACAGCTCGTGTGTTAAGGTTAAAGCAAAAACTCGGCAAAAGCTATTAAATTCAGCTACGCTCCATTAGATGCGGCGGCTGCGCAGTCAGCGTCATTTACGCCTAATTAAACAAATTATTGCATGTTTATGCAGCAAGTGCCAGCAAACATCAGCTGCAGCAGCAACAACAACGTGTTGCGCATGCGGCATGTGGCCCAGGAAATCTAACAATGAAATCTTAATTGTAAGACAATCGTCATATGCAAAAAAATAATAAGAAGAAGCAAAAAAAAAAATAAATTGTTTATAAATAGCGCAAAAAGCCAAGCAACAAACAATGCAAACTACAAATGGCAAAAAAATTACTACAATAAATGAGAGAGGGAGAGAGAAGCAAATATTAAGTTACAACTTGGCTTACAAGTTCACGAGCCAACAACAAACATGAATGGCAGCAAATTGTATGTAAGGTTTGCTTAGACGAAGTCAAAATACTCTGCAAAAACCCGAGAAGATATATATTTGATATATGTGCATAATGGTCAGCTGTAAGTTGGAGATTTCTGATAATTATTAAAAGAAAGTCAAATTCTCTTTCTCTTTATCGCATCCCATGCTGTCATGCGCTCTCTTTATCTCTCTTTTTATCATTCTTTCTATTTACAAAAACACTAAATTCTAGTTTCCATATTCCTCCTCTTTCTCTCTCTCTCTCTCTCTCTCTCTCTCTCTCTCTTTCTCCCTTTTGAAGCAATGCTATTTGCCTATCTATTAAATATAGCTTTTCAACTGAGTATCTGACATAAGCCTAGCTCTATTAAAATTTACGTTTGCTGTAAAATTTGAGCTGTAATATTATTAATTATATTTTAAAGCAAATAATTCTGATACTTTGCTGTAATACACAGCATACTAAGCATAAATAATTTGCAATTTGAAAGTAATTAAAAAGATTCGAAAATAAATACAAGTTTTTAAAGCAATGCAAGTTTTGTTAGCTAATGTTTCGCTTAATACTAGGAAAATAAATAATTAAATGTTTATTGTTTTTGCTCTTACTTAATTACCTAATGAACTCATTTGGGTTTAATGAATGAAAATGAAACAGTTAATGACTGTATAGCAGTATTTTTCTTCAAGTTATTTGCAAGCTGCATGCTCGACTCGAGATGCCGCTCGATGTGGCTGAAGATACTTTTGCGAAGGCAACAAAAGCTAAGCAAAGCGAATGGTGCTGTGGGCGATTCGGCTGCCTGGAGATCGCTGTCCTCGTCTTTAAGTGTGTGTGTGTGTGTGTGTGCCCCAAAAAGCCAACAACAATGCAACAAAGTCGGCCAACTAATTCGCCTATGTCACGTGGCGCCGCCTGCGCCGCACTCTTCTCTCTCTCTCTCTCTATCTCCCTCTGGGTTTGGCTGACAGAAATGGGAGCAATCTGCGCAGCTAATTTTCAATGTGCAGCTCATGTAGTTCAAGTTCGAGTTGCGCAAGCTTTTAGCCAGGCCAAAAGGTAAAAGTAACAAGGCACACTCCCTGCTTGCTCAATAGTGACAGACCTCTTGGCAGTGACTGCTCTTGACTGGCCTTTTAATCTCTGGCTCTGACTGTGAGTCGCTGTCAATTTTCATGCTTGTCATTTGATATCGCATTTATTTGCCTCTCTCTCTCTTCGTCTCATTTTATTTTCGCATTGTCAAGCAAGCGCAGCTTGTTCTCAGAGCTCTGCACAACATCTTGCACTTACATAAAAGGCAGCTTGCTTTTGCCCAGTAATTCTAATACAATTAAATATGTATATCTATATCAACTTGAAGTTCAACGTGTAGTGAAAGCAGCAGCGAGTGACCCACAGAAGCGAGAAGCAGCAGCTAAGCCCAAGTTCTTTATAACTATGTATATATTCTCTGACTCATCCGCCTTGTAGGCGTAAAGCTCGCCTAATCTGTCAGCTAAATATAGTTAACAGATGTTTGGATTAGATAAACTTTGAACACATAATGAATGCCGCATGCGGAAGTACAAACTTGGATGCGCCGCAGTCGCTTTGAGAGATACAGAAAAGATACAAGATACAAATGTAGCTGAAGGACAAATAGCTGAGCGTGAGTACCACGCAAATTCAAACTGTGGCAAGAATCGCACCCAAATTCAAGTATATACAAAAAGTCTTAGCTGACTAATCAGAAACAGAGACCTGATCTCTGCTCAGCTGCTGCATGGAGTGAGGAAAACAATTTGTGCTCTAGCTGCTCGGAGCCCACACACAGCTAGAAAAAAAGCGGCAACTGAAACCACAAGTCAATGTCAGCACAGTGGCGGCATCTAGCGGCCTGTAGATCAAATACTAACAATAACTATTATTTATATGAATCACATTTAAAAGCAACTGTGGGCATATCTAAAGAGAGAAAGAGAGAGAGAGCGAGAGAGAGAGGTAGAGGGGCTCTATCGTTGAACTTTGATGTTTTGACAATTCAAAGTTAAGGTCAACAAGGGATTTGAAATGCTGCAGTGCGTGGGCCATGCTTTTGGCCAGTGCATTGAACTCGTGCTGGCTTTTTGTTTGGCCAAAATGTGGTGAACCGATCTGAGCCGAGCATAATTAGCGTTCATTGTGCGCAATTGGCCCTGAGAACCGTTTGATATTTTGTTATGGCATACCGCAAGATTTTGGCACACGATATTTCATTAGTTGACTATCTAAGCCAGGTGTGTATAAATGTATGTGTGTCTCTGCAATTTGTTGGCTTGTTACCTGTCATAAGACTCGAACATATTTATGCACTTTACAAGAATTTTCGAATTTCAAACAAGTCGCTGCTGTTGCAGCAGCTGCGCTTTAACTGCGGCTCAATCTTTTATATATATAGACGCATATATATATGATATATTGACTGCAATATAACTTTCGCTTTTCCGTTGTGTGAACATGCATGAAAATTAGCCTATTAGCGCCTCATCTTTTACAACACTCACAAATCTGTTCCACTTTTCGCTTCACGCTTACGCAAAAAGTCACCAAGTCTTCCACCTGATAGGAAAAGCCTAAAGACAATGTTCAAAGCCAAATATGATTCAATGAAGTTGCTTTTCACACATTTTGACGGGTTTTTTTTCTCCAAGTTTCCAAGTAACAAGTTTCAAGTCTATTTAAACTATATGTGAGCTCATCTCTGCGACGACCATTCATAAATTCTCATCAAGCCAGTTGCAAGCAGCCTACCCTGGTCTCTGTCAAATGTCAACTAGCGCCACGCGGCGTTCTGAATGAGCCCTAATGAAGAAGTCGTGAATATCCGAAAAGGGACAACCTTTAAAGCGCTTTCTATATGTGTGCATGCGAGATTGTTCTCTATCAGAGATGACAATGTGACAAGAGCAAGTTTGTATAATTTATGTTAAGGGCTATTATATAACGGTGCCCAAATGTGCTATTCGATTAATTAAGCCATGGCTCCCTATTTATGTCAACATCAATTGTATAAATTATTTTGAAATAAAATATTCAGATACTTATGTAAGTGTAGATAAATGCTGTTAGATCTTTGAGTATTTAAGCAAGAATATTAAGTATGAGATAAGTATATGATAAGCTGCATTAGAGACTTGGGCAACTTTAATAGTCTACAATTAATTTTTGTAGAATATTTAACTTAGTTATTGATGTAAATATATTGATAAATAGATGCATGGCAGAGTTTAGTTACCATATTTTAATATGACTATGACTGTATAAAGTTATAATAAAACATTAACAACTTATAGTTATGAATAGGTAAAGTTTCATATCTAACTTCATTTCACTTTTAGTTAATTTGAAACTCGATTTTTTAACAGCCGCAACTCGTGCTCTCGACACGTGCGCATCTCTGCTGCATTAGAGTCATATAAGTATATATATTTATATATATAAATATATTTATTAACACATACATATATACTAAGGTTTAGCCTATGTAGCTGTTGTTGACTAGGTTTTCGTGATTTGTGGTCAGTCGCAGCCGCAGCTGAGGCAGACGACAATGTCCGCATCATCAAAATGCAAAACCTACGCATTTTTCTTCTTCTTCTCCATCGCTCATTTACCTTTATTACTCTTGCTAGGTTTTTTTTTTTTTTTGGTACGTGGGCTTTATTTATATTTTTTTGCTATATAATTTGTGTAGTCAAATGTTCTTTGTTAAGCGCAGGCCACAACAATAAAAACATTTAAAATTAAGTATTTACCTGGTTAAACTTCGTTTTCTTCGTATTTATTTGGGCAGCTGTCGAAGACGCCTACAGCTTGACCAGCTGTTAATTGAGGCATTAATCGTGCCACAATGGGCGTGCATACTGGCCACGCCCCCAACCGAAATGACTTAATATCGGCAAGCAATCTTGGCCTTGCAATCGTGTTGCAGCCTCCAACTGATTGTGCATCGGAATTATCCTCAAAACAAAATCAAAATCAACAAGCACTCAAGAGCAAGTGAGTGGCAGAGAGAGAGAGAGAGAGAGAGAGAGAGAGAGAGAGGGAGTGAGGGAGCGAGAGCAGGGTAGGCGGGTGTACGTTAGGCGTGGCATTGGCTCTTCTACTCGTTCCATGAATGAGCAACGCATCGACTTGCATTGAACTGCATTGCGTATGGCAATTGCATAAAATATACAAAAAAATGAAAATGAAAATGAAATATAAAGGCAATAAAATGTATCCCAATTTCAAGTACGCGACATCTCGACTTAACTTTTGTATTTATACTGAAAACATATCAAAACGAATCAACAACAACAGCAACAACAACAATCGACAACTGCCACATGGAGCTGTAAAGATGTTTTTACCGATTTTAGAAGTCATAAGGTCAATGCTGAGTGCGCCAAGCGCCAAGATCGTGTTTTGATTGGGATTCGATGTTGTTGCTCTTGCTCTTGCTGTTGTTGTTGTAGAAGTTGTTGATGTTGTTGCTGGCGTCGCTGTCGCCGTCGTCGTCGACTGTTGTCAAGTGTTATGACTCGTCCATTGCGCCTGTCCATCTGTCTTTGCGTTAGTTTAAAGCTGCAGCAAACAAAGCGGCTCCTCTGTGTGTTGACGTTGACTCTGGTTCCCAGACAGTTTCAGACAAAGTTGTTGTTGTTGTTGCCATTGTTGTTGCTGTTGCTGATAATGCAGCCGTCAGCAACTGCAATGAAATTGTGCATCAAAATGTAGTTGCTCTCAGCTTAGGCACGCATTAATTAATGAGCTGATTTAGATGGATTAAACATAATTTTGAAAAGGCAAAAAAACATATTAATAAACAGAAAAGAAACAGAAACATTAATTAAGTGTTAAAGTGGATAGATACTATTATACATATACTATATATATCTGCGGTTATATATATTTGATGTGTAGAAACTATCTTGTTTTTAAAACATTAATCTTAAGCTAATACTATGATACATATATTTATATATGCTAAATTGATTTTGCCTTGAGCAAGTTTATTTAACAAATTTGCTTTGCTGAATAGCTGTTAAATTTTTGTTTATATTTTAGTTTTTTTTTAATACTTTTTAATATAGTATATTCCATATTTGCAATATTTTATTAGCTATTATATTTATCTATTACATTAGCCTTTTTACGTTTACTTAGTTTTCTACTTCTTCACTTTCTCTTCTTGTGTTTTCTTGTATTATCTACTAACTTTCTGAAACTCTTTATTGTTTCACTTCTTCAATTAGTACTCTTTTTATTTTCTACTACTTCTTTTCTATGCCTTGATTATACATTTAATAGCCTTTTATTAATCTTTCTTGAGCTTTATTTTTCTTCAGTCTACACCTTTATTTAACTACCAATTACATATCTATCATTGTTCTCCTATTCTCAGCTCCTATTCTCCCATTGTGATGCAATTTTAAATATATTTAAATATTTAGTCAAGAGTTTTGAGCATATCTCGACGGCTACTGCTATTCCAGCGACCCCCACTGCAAAGACCTTCCCAGTTGATGTGTATTGAGGGTGCGAGTTGTTGCCATTGTGCCGATCAATGTTGCAGTTTTTACACATTTTGTGTTGTTCAATCAAATAGACTTAAGATTTATCAGTTAACAGCTAGTTATGGCCATTGTTAAGTACAAACACTTTGCTCAATGACCATTTATTTAATGCTGTATACACATTGTTGTTTTGTTGTGGGAGCACAAATCAAAATGCTAATTCGTTGCGGCTGCCGGCTGCAGCTCGTAAAAATTCAATAAAAGATTATGAAAATTGTGCAGTCAAACAACAACGGCAAACACCAACACCTGAATTTGAAATAAGATAATAATAATAATAAATTTAAATAAAAAATAAGTAAATGCCTGGGACACACCCATAGAAAATTAATAGAAAACGTTCGACGGCCACTTTGAAGAGGCTGCAGCTACCCAATTGCTACAATTTGCTACAGGTGGCAAGCGGGCGACAGCAGCAGCAACAGCAACAACAGCAGCAACAACAACAACATCGACCTTGCGCTTATTGCCACAGTTCTGCCAGCTGCGCTGTTGACGTCGACGTCGCTGCTGGCGTTTGCTGTTTATAGATTTATTCAACTGATCAGCATATTTTGCTGTTTTTTGACCAGACTGTTGTCAAGTGTACCACGTGGCGTATGCTTGACTTGTGGACAAGCCCAACGACGACATTCAACAAATTCAAAATTAAATAAATGCACTTTGCACAACATTTAATCACGTTAAGCAGCAGCCGCCGTGTAAATTTGTTAAAGAGCCCGAGCATAATTTATACACAACTTGCATTATTAAAATGTCGCTAGACATTGAAAGCGACAACAGCCACACAGAGAGAGAGAGAGAGCGAGAGAGAGACATACTGATAGATCGACATACAACAAATGTTCGTTGAGCATTTGAAAAGTTTTGAAATTCGTGAATTATTACTTGCACTTTAACTTGGCTTCGAGCGAGGCGATGACGATGAAAATATTTTACAATCTCAGCGCCTGCCAATTTGTATGTGTGTGTGCATGTATGTACATGTGTGTGGTTGACATTTTATAGACGGGCGACGGCGACACTGTGTCGCCACCTGTCGGCAATAAGCGGCAGCACAGGGAAGCGTGGCGTGGCGAGGCGAGGCGCACTGCTTCGGCGGCAATTGCTTCACTATGACAAAAGCCATTTGCGCCTGTCAACGCCCCGCAATTGTCTCCAGTCGGGCCTTAAGCCAAGATAAATGAGTCGAGGCTAAAACTCCAAAAAAAATAAAAAACAAATCAGAAAACAGAAAACAGAAAAAGAATGTTGGTGAAAAAAAGGCCAAAAACTCCGCTCGGCAAACAATCCAAAAAAAGCACCGACAAAGGAAAAGATCTTTGCACTTTTGACAAAATTCTAATTAGCGTTTAGCGCGCGAGTTCATTAACATTTTAGTTGACATTTTCTCAATGGGTATGCACGTGTGTGAGAGCGTGTGTGTGTGTGTACTATTCCCATACATTTCTGTTGCCCAACTCTGTTTACAATTCAATTAAACACGCATTTTTCGCTGCTCTGTTTTACATAAAACAACTTGACAATAAATATTCCTGCAATATGACCACACTCGGCCGGCGATCTGCGTTGCTGGGCCTAATGGAACCGGTTTGACTGATAAGCATTTAATTTATCGATATATACGAGCCCTATAAACATATATACTCTTAATGCATATTTATAGAGCAGCGGCTGCTGTGCGGGTGTTGCGTTAAATTGAGTACAGAATTTAGGCAGCAGGTTGTTTACACTGTGCAGCACAGTTGAGAACCAAGAAAGTTCTTTTGTTGTTGATTGTAGTTGAGTATCTCTTTTGAATGAGCTGTGAACAGGTAAAGATTTTTCTAAATATAGCTATCACAGCTGGTAGGCAAGAGAATGCCTACTCAGTTATGTAGCACAGTGTATGCTCTTAAGTATTTATTTCAATTTCAATTAGAAAGACAGCCATAGAATATGACAGAAATTATCCTATATATATTCCTCTACATATATTCTCTATTTTCACATTTGATTTTCTTCCCTTACCCACTCAATTATGTAGCACAGTGTATGCTTTTAAATATTCATTAGAATTTCAATTAGAAAGACAGCTAAGGAGTATGACAGAAGAAATCGCATTTTGATTGAGAACTCGTTTTCTATTCTGTTTTCGGAATCTTGTCTCAGATATAATGTATTTCTTAAGGCATGGCCAGGTATGGGATTATCGTATCGGAAATGTTTTGCGTCCAGCACTTGGGATATCAAATGGGCATATCTAAAGGATGTCATGTTATAATATCTATCCATTTATTTTATGACATTTCATTTGATTTCATTAGCGACGCTAAGCTTTTATATAATATAATATACAAAAAAACAACAACAACAATGGCAACTGCTTTAGTAACAAATAAAAAACATGAGCATTTAGCGCACACACAAATTATAATTTCAAATAGCGCCAAGTGGCACTCGAGATCGCAGCTCTTAACAAAAATGTTAAACATTTTATCGGCCTTTTTTGTTTGTTGTTTGCTGTTGTTGTTGCCGTTGCTTGAGCTTTCAGAAAATGTTTAATATGCGAGAACTTAAATGGCAGACTTTGTCGGCGATTTGTGCACTTTTCGACTATATCATTTGGCAACTAATCGAAGGCGTCGCTTGCTTTAAGTGTAAACAAATTAACAAGATCATTTGCTGTAATTGAGATGCCGATCTTGAAGGCGGAACCCAGGCTTAGATTGAGAGCGAGTGACGGGTGCCCAGCTTTGATCTTGGCTTTTGCCATTTGCGCTTATTTTTTGGCGGTCAAAATGTGGGAAGGGGGGAATCAAAGCAGTTGGCAGCGCCCTCTGGCGGTGCATTAACCAAAATGAATTTATGGACTTTTTGTGCCCGGGGGGTGTACGGCCCAGAAGTCAAGATCGTAAATTAATTAAGAGCGCTGCATGGTCGGCATTTAAAGTAGACAGAAAATGTGGAACAGCGAGAAGGGAGGAGGCACAGCTTTCGACCCAGAATTGATTACCCCATCGTGGGGTGCAGGCCCCTTACTGAATGTGTCTAATGCAATCAGAAATTGATTTTTCATGGGTAACGCTTTTTTCCATCTACATTTACAGATTCAGCGCACGAGAGGCGTTCGGCATGACGGAAACTGTTTAGGTATTCAATGCGGCTTCAGACCCAGTCCAAGTCCAAGAACCGAGAACCTTTGTAACTAGCCGCACAAATCAATCGATCGAATTGCGTCCGAAACGGCGTGACAAACGGCGAGCAACGCCCCGCCCCGCCCACCGATCATATAGCCAGATAAACAACAAACAAAATGGACTCACGCATCGGCCTGGATTACATAGTCGAAAATCGTGACTACATTGCCAAGTTGGGCTCTGCCCTAGACACGCAGAATGCGACGGTCAAGAAGCAGGTCTTCGAGCTGCTGTCAGCGCTCTGCGCCTACAGCCCCGACGGCTATGCCCGTGCCATCGAAACTCTCGAGTTTTACAAGGTAAATACGCTAGCTAAAGCAACAAAGGGAAGGCCTTTCATATTATTCACCATAACTCAATATTTGTCTAGAATCTCAAAAAGGAACGATATCGCTTCAAAATTGTCATCAACGAGCTGGAACAGTCAACTGCAGCTGCGACGCCTCCACTGGACTATCTAGCAACTCTGCTGGCCTTCATCAACTGCGTCATCATCTCGGAGCCAAAGCTCCAGGAACGCATACGCATACGCAACGAGTTTATAGGTACGTTTTGCATGATATTATAGGATCTTTAAATACAACTCATATCTATCTATCGATCTATCACTAATTTCATTTATTTTATTCAACAAATCTCCAAATATTCTCTGATTCTCTGTAAATCCCAATAATATTTCCAATATAACTCTTTAAGTTTATTTATTTTCTTCTGATTCTGTTTTTGTTTTGCTTTCCGCTAATGCTGATAACCAAAAGGCCATCATGATAAACACATTAGGCCAACCACAAAAAGTCATCAGTCGACCTCCTCCAGGTGCCCCTTCTCTGTTATTTTCTTGTTTTTGCTTTATTTGTTGTGTTGTGTGAGTCAACTGTTTTGCCCTCTTGCGCTTTGTTAGCTGTCTTCGATTTCATTGATTTGATTGATGTGCCCGCTGATCCGTTGACGGCGCCGCTGATCGGCACTGCCCTTGACCATATACCATACGATATACGATATACGCTATATGCCATATGCCATATAGCCAAACGGAGTTGGTTAACTGCATGTCACAGCCACGCCAGCGACCCTCGGGGCTCTAGCATCGCGCGGTTGTTGGCTCTGGGGGTCGTGGATAATGATAGTTTCGGCAGCGGGTTTGCCATGCCGCATATCGAGCAATCGTCACATCGCCTTTGTCTCTTGACGCAATCCAATTGAGTAACCTTAGCACGTGCCAGCGATTAGAGGTGCGTCTCCAAAGTTGTCGACCGACTGCGGGATTCCACTTAGCTTTCTTTGCCAGTGAGAATTTGCTCATGAAAAGGGCATAGACTAGAATAATACTAATCGAGAAACGTGACAGGCGTGACTTGGGCTATTCCAAAGAAATTGATTGTAAATCTAAATATCTTCATTAAAAGCTGCGTGCTATGAAACCTAAGAGTAAGACTCCAATAATTTACGTTTTTATGACTGAATATTAAAGAGAAATGTGAAGCATTCTGTGTCACATACATAAAAACGATATTTACAACATGTTGCTATGCATGTGTGCATATATTTCGGATCAAGGGTCTACACTGGCTGACTACAACAAATTGTTATTTAATTTTACCCAGTCCAAGCTGCACTGAAGAGAGCTGCGCTATATCAACAACATAGACACGTAGTTAAAATGTAATAAGTCGCCTCTGTGCCAGTTGTTGACAAACAAGGGACGCACTCACATCCTGTCAGCCCGACATCTCAAACCGCCCCTCTCGACGCTGCACGCTGGCCTGTGCAAAGTTCATGAACTGCGCCCGCGCCTTTAACAACCAGCAAACTCCCAGCAACAGCCCCATCTCTCTGAGACCCGCTTCTTATGACTTTGATTGAGCGCAGTTGTGCGTGAGTGCGCAGGCGCAGCGCCAAATGTGGGGAGCAGTCGTTGAATGATCAGCGCTGCACTTGCCAGCGACTCCGAATGGGCAGACGGTGGACAGTGAGTCAAGGGGAGACGGACAGAGAGAGAGAGGGAGGGAGAGAGAGAGGGGTCTTTTTATTGTTCTTAATTAAAATAAATTGAGCTGCGCTTTTTCAGCATTACAAGAATATAATAAAGCGACTGCGACAAAAACGAAATCTCAACAGCAAAATGTAAGTCACGCACTTCAACTGCTTGGCTATCTCTCTCCCTCTCTCTCTCTATCCCTCTCTGAGTTAGTGAAGAGGCAAACCAGCAGGGAGGGGCTTTTGTGGTAGGACATTTCACACATGCAGTTGCCATATCGACATGTACATTCCTCAGCGACACATTTGACAAGCAACGGCCGCATTTTGTTTGGCAATGAGCCGTTGTATTCAGTTTCAAGGCTATTGGCCTCCATGCTCCACGCCCATACTCCCTCCCACACACACACACAGCCGCCACGTAAGAATCTTAGAGTTGCCAGATAAATATATGCAAAGAACTTGCGAGCTCTGCTAATGCCATTTATGACAATTATCGGCTCACCAGATCTCTCTCTCTCTCTCTCTCTCTCCCTCTTTTGAGATCTATTTTAAAGCGGAATCCGTGCAAGACCCGGTCAGAGTATGGCCAGCATATCTGCTGTATGTCATCTGTCAAGTTCATCGCTGCCGGCTGTGCGGCATTTACTGATTTATGCCCCATGATTTTCCACTTTGGCACGCAAAGTTTTTCATAGTTCGAAGTTGTTGTGGCTGTGAACGCGCCATAAATTTATTTATTTAACAATTTTCTCATTTAGCTGGCTGGCAAATTTCAATTTCAATTGATTTACAAAACGTCAACAGCTTATAACAATATATAAGATATATAACTATTCGAGCACAAAACAAACACCAATATTCAAATCGAATTGATTTTAATTTCAATTTCTGCTTTATTATATGTAATCATGCGCACAGTCATGAGAGTATATTAGTTTTTCGGTTTAAAATATATTTATCTGTTGCCTTCTCTTGTAGAATAATAATATATTTTTATATAATTTATAGTTTTAAGAAAGACTGCTTTATACAAATCATCAAATATGTTTGGAATGGCTGCATTTAGCATACTTTTATGTATAAATCATATTATATTTTAGATTGTTTAAAATTAGGCATTTTTTATTTCCATTTAAATTGAAGAGAAAATATTTACAAATTTTAAATTAAATATTTTTCATAAAAGCCATTGCTCGATCTCTCGATAGATATAGTTTTCTAATAGTTCAAACTGCCTCAAACATATATTTTTCTAAGCCCATTTCTTAGACAGCTTGAGCAAGTATCGCGCAGTTGATAACATCCCAGTGCAATATTTATATTTTTGATTTCTTGTTGCATGGCATGTTATTAAACAATTACGTTTGGGCGTGTTTGCGAATTCCTTGACTGTAGGGCATATAAACAATTGAAGTTGAATTTGCTTAGATCGGTTCTCTAGATCGAGAGACCTTAAGACTTTCCAAAAGCTTTAACAATGGCCGGACAAAGAAACTTTTCAACACACACACACAGAGAGAGAGATACAGACGGAGAGACACATAGTTATACACTCACATTTTAATTGTGTGCCTTTTATGGTTTTCAATTTCAAATAAATAAAACGACAGCAACGAAACAAAGTCGTAAAATAAAATTATGAACGTCAATGCGCCAAATAAGGCGAACATTGGGTGGGCAGACCAGCCAGGGGATTGGGTGGAGCAGCAGCAATACACAGAAGCTACAACGAGACGACTTTCACGAGCATTTCTGTAATTAATTTTTTATTATATTTATTTACAAGCAGCCGCATATCAAATAAAATAAAATGTCTGTGTGCAAATAAAAGCAGGAGGCGAACAAATCAAACAAACACAAAAACAAGCTTGACCGGAAGCGACTTTTGCTGCACACTGGGCGGCGCGATCAGGTCCCCAATACCCAGTGACCAGTCAGCATTGGGAGTTGGGCACGAGTGGCACGAGCTAAGAACTAACTCGTTGACCAACTCAATTAGCAAAGTTCAATAAGCAAATGCCACTTGAGTGCATGCAACAGGTGAAAGGAGGCGTAAGCGATATGTATATATGTGTATTTGATTAGTATTAAAAACTGGAAGGAAAATTTATGTTAACAAAGTTACAAAATTTCTAGAGTATAGAGAATAAGTACATGTTCACATGGAATACAGCAAAAGTAAAATTAAAACATAGATTGACAGACATTGAATTTTTGGACTATTGTTAAACGTGATGATCTCCCGGATCCAATCGATGTGATACCAGATATTCGTATAGACGGAGGGATACTTATTATTGCCACAGCCCAGGCCATAGGTAGCTACGCCATACACCGTATTGTTCAGAATAAGCGGATCGCCCGCATCACCCAAACAGGGATGCTCGTCCAGCTTGGGAGTGTGTAGATTGCCCACACATAGCATGTCCGGTGTGAATGGGCCAATCAATCGCTTGCATGTGTCGAAATCGTGCAACAGAACATCGATATAGAGTATGCTAGAGGCCATAGGTCCGCCCTACAAACAAGTGATAGCTGTATCAGTAAAGATCAGTTGCAGTCTGAGTAGATCAATTGTTTACTTTCATGACGCGTCCCCAGCCCATGGATCTGTAGTAGAGGCCATTGATGGCCGGGCCGATGGGCAGCCCCGCTATTCCAATGCGAAAATTATTAGTGGGCAGTCTCAGGCCGGACTTGAGCAGCGCTATATTATTCGTATTGAATATGGTATAGTTCTGGGGCACATATATCGCCTTCACCGACAAAAGTACGGTCTCCGCGAAACGCTTTAGTCGATTGGGTGCTCCAGCCACGATCACTAGCACACGATTTCGGCGCAAGATTTTCTGAGTGCTTCAAGGAAGGCAATCCAGATATTGGTAATTGCTGATATGCATAACTGGATTACTCACCTCATAACACATTTAGCTGCAGTCAGAATAAATATGGGCGATACGATGCACCCGGCACAGAAATGATTATCCCCAAAGTATTTGTGTGGCGTGCGTGATCTAATGGACACCACATACTTGCCGACAGTCCTAACGGATTCTATTGTGAATGTGGGCGTGGCCAGGCGTTTAACACGTCCGGTGCCGTTTAAATCCTGCTGGCCAACAGCTACTGACAATATTAGAAAAATCTGTAAATCAATTAAATTTCTGTAAATCATGATAAGTAGAAAAAATAAATGACTTTGATCGAATGGCTGTTTGATATCGAGAAAGAATCGACAAAGTAAATATATATTATTTATTAGACTTCTGAATGCAGTCAACATTTATATGAATTCTGTCAAAATATCCAAAATTAATTTGCCAGAATTCTTGTTTTTAGAGCTGCTCTAGCTAAGCTAAGCTCTTTGGCAACTCTCTGAAGCGTTCGCTGTCTTTCCATGCAATTTTTATTCATTTCAGCAAATCGTACAGCTCTAATTTTACACTGACATATAATTGTGTATTAGCTTTATTCCACTGAAAACTACTTATTATTCACATGTTGTTTTCTTTGCAGGCCTCAAATTACTGCCGCTGCTCAACAATCTAAGGTGAGTTTTAGGTTTAATGACCACTTAACATAGCTCTAGCGGATGGTAAATGTTAGTCAAAGACATGGCCAGGCACCCACGCTATGCATGTGTATGTGTGTGCTGAATCTAGGCAATTTATGCAATATTTGTTAACTGAAACCCTGAAACACACCCACTACAACAACAGCAACAGTCACATCAACATAGTCCAAATGAATATCACAAACAACTTAAATTGTTTTGCTTGATTTTGATGCGAATACGCATTTCAATTTGCATGCAGCTCTCAACTAGACAAGATCAAGGTCCAAATTCACATGGGCATGCAAAGTGGATCCACGCTTGGGCATCTCCCAGCTGGGCTATTATTAACGACTGTTTAAGTGTGGTGGCCAAGCTGCGCCGATTTGGACGCTTGTCAAACATCCATCAAAATCGACAACGATCCGAAAAACTTTTCTTCTTTACGTTTTTTTTTTTTTGTTTTCTTGTGGTTTATGTGTTTGGGTCTTATGCAAATAATTTGTTGTTTTGTTGAGTCTGTCAAGCAATTAATTCAATATTTAATTAGTCAACAATAAATCAATTAGTTAGCTGCTGGCTGCCCCCCCTCTCACACCCGTCCATATCGAGCCATACAACTGGTTTATAAATGGGGCCTGGGCCCAAGTTGACAATAATTTGCCGCTTCGTATAAAGCTAAGACAAATTCAATTAATTCTTTCAAATAGTTCAGGCCCAAAAATGAACAATAGCAATATGGAAACCCTCTGCCTGCCCCGAGCGCAGCCCCCTCTGCCCTTCAACCTGGGCAGCTTCTACAGCTCTCGTCAGAGACAAAATGCCTAATTGATTGTTCTCTGCCATTTGTCTTGTGGCTGCGCGTCTGAGGCCAAGTGAAGCCCATTTATTTTGTCTTATGGCAGTTGACACGCCCCTTTTGCCATCACCCCGCAGCTGCCCCTCTAGGGGATGTGGCATTGTTATGAAAAGTTTTTATAAATGCGTAGTTTCTTGCGCGTTTTAATTTATTTCAAATTTACAAATCGCTTTAAACGTTTTCATTGAGCCGAGAAGCGCTTTGATTTCAGCGACCCCTGCGCCCCACTACGAGAGGTGCTATAAATAAATAGATATTCATTTGAGTTTTTGGATCTGCGTAGCTTGGAAGCTGTTGTATTGCTATAAGCGGATTTTAATTGCTGTCGCGTCCAATGGGTTCTAATCAATCTTCAGTTCAATCAATATTGAATATCAGCGATTTACTATAATACCAATAATTTCTAAACATATGAAATGACAGCCGGGCATAAAAAATGGAAAAAATGCTAAGGAATGTAGGGGAAAAAAAGCAAAACATTTACATTTTAAAGTTGCTTTTAAAGACTGTCTAATCTGTCCATCGACTTTAGAGATTTCAGACGAGAACTTTGGCAATAGAGTTAATTGAGAATAAAATAAGCATTTAAATATATTTGTTATACAGAAATAAAATAATAAAATGCTAATGAATTGAGTTAAAATGTAAATGTAATACAAACTGCTTTATACTATCAGGGGTTTATTTATGAGATCTTCCCATTCCATCCAATAGCAGAATTTTCAATTCTCAGTTTAAATCCTATATTGGCTGCTTCTGCAGTTTCGTGCATTTAATTTGCCGTGTTAGTTCGTTTAGCTTCCTTAACAATCGTTCGATTTTTCCGGTTTTCCGTTTTTACTTTACTTTTGGGCTTTCGTTTTATTCACACCGACACTTGGCAGCCGCATATCGTGTTAGCCCGGTAAAAAACTTCCGCGATGAGCCAAAATAGAAATTGCTGCCAAAACAAAAACAAAGGCGCATCACGCTCAGCCGATGTTGTTGACGAAGTGTCTCGTCAAAATAGAAGAGACCCAAAAAGAAGAAGAAGAAGAGCAGCAAAAAAAAACTAGAACAAAAAGAAGAACGGAAGAGTTTTCAGCTTTTTTGGCCTGGCTCTCCTAGTTGCCAAGCCAACTTTTGACTATGGAGAAATCAATGCGCGCGCAGCACGTGGCTGGCAAGGACAACAATAAAGGCGAATCGCTCTCGCAGTCCAGTTTTTGGCTCCGTCTGGTCTCAGCTCCGTCAGCCGTCAGTGTCCTGTCTCGTCCTCGCACATTGTCAATTGCCGTTTGCCACTTGCCATTTACCATTTGCTCGCTGCTCGCTGTCACGAGCAACACAATTGAAAAGCAATTAAAAAAGGTGCCACTCAGTTTATGGATATCAATTGACACACCATAAAAGGAGCAAGGACACGGGCGCGTAACAACAACTAGAACAACAACTGCAGCCTATCGAATATGGTCGGAACTGGCGGCGTCTGGCTATAAACGTTGTCGCGTCTCGCCTCGACTCAGCTCGCCACGAGTCGCCTCGCCGTGAGTCGCCTCGAGCTGTGTCGCTTTGTGATTGCCAAGGCTGCTGCAAGGCAGGCAACGTGGAGTCATCAGTGTCAGCCGAGTCCGAGACAGAGTCTGAGTCCGAGTCCGAGTCAGAGTCGGCGTCCGGGTTGCCATTGCCCTTGCAGCTGCAGCGACGGCTCACGTATTGCTGCTCGCTGTCCCGGTACAGTGGCGCCGCCTTGCAACTAGTGCAGAATCTCAAGTGAGTGTGCCAGCCTCCGAGTGTGTGTGTGTCAGTGTGTGTGTTTTGGCAACCTGATGTGGCTATCCAACTGACTGAGTAGACAGACACTCAATGTAAGGTCACACACAGATTTGGACTGTTGCTGCAGCTACTTGTGGCCCACTTGTGCCATAAATCCAAAACAAATGTCCCATAAATCAGAAATCAATTAATGCCCCCTACAATTGTCGCGCGCAGGCAAAACAAATTGCAAATTGCTAATTGACACTTGAATAATGAACCGGACGACACATTAGCAATGCAATTCGCAATTGCAATTGCAGTTGCAATTTGCATAGTGGCCAGAGATTAACCCATTTTATTGAACATTGCAGAAAAGTCGTACAGGGTGTCGGCGATATCATCGTACAATTGGACGTGTTCGTGGAGCAACAGGAATGCGACGAGGCCCAGAGCCTGCAGGCGCCCGATGGCATCAATCTCAATTCACATCTTGATGTCTTCTATGCGATACTGCGACAGGTGAGTCTCAGCTCTAATTAATGCATGCACTCTCTCGCTCCCTCTCTCCCTCTCACTCACTCTCTCTGTCAACTCAGCAGGGTCACATGCAGCGTATACTTATTATTTATATGCATATGCATATGCATGGGCATGGGCATAGACCTGGGTCTGGGCATAAAGTATACGCAGCGTATATTCAATTTTCTGTAGAAGCTGCTCATTGCACGCGAATTGAGGATAAATGTCAACTGTCATATGGCAGAGAGCTTATTTTATAATAAAATCCATTTCAATTTAATCAAGTTCAAGTCCGTATGTAATGGCGCCATCTAGCGACAGGCCAAGAAAACTATGATGAATTTAAGCCGGAAATGGAGTGTAAATTATTTTAAAAGTGCATAAACAATCTCAAGGCAAGAAGAAAGGAAGCTTCAAGGATGGAAATTAATATTAACAGGCTATACAATCAAAATACATTAAATACATTATCTTGCTCCTTCTTCAATTAAAAAGCTAAGCTCAAATCGAAATGCTTCTTCCATTTGCCAGGTGGCCGACAAGCCGCAGGAGGGGCCATTTCTTAATATATTGCAACATTTGCTGCGCATTGATTCGAAGGATCCGCTGAGCGATGTCATTTGGGATACGACGGAGCGGTTGGTGCATCGCGCCACACTACTCGAGGATCCCGATGATGCAGTGCGTCTGCTGCGCCATCAGAACTCACAAAAATTCACCTGCACCAATTGTCGGTCGAGCGATGCCAGCAGTCCGACAAGGAAGCCATCACAGCCGCATGTGGTCGTGGCCAAGCCACCACCAGCTGCACCAGCTCCGCCGCCGCCGCCGCCACCCGCAACATTTACTGTTAATGGAGCTGCACCACCGCCGCCGCCGCTGCCCGTGGCGAATGGGAATGCGGGGCTGCCGCCGCCGCCGCCACCTCCATCCTTGCGTCCAACTACACCTCTGCCGGAGCAGCCAGCGGTTTCGCTGCTGCCACAGCAGGTTACGCCCGAGTCCAAGTATAAATTGAGATCCATCAACTGGAACAAGATACCGGACAACAAGGTGCTAGGCAGGGAGAACATCTGGAGTAAAATGGCCAACGTGCACCGGGACAACAATCAAATGGAAATCGACTTCAGCGAGATGGAAGGTCTCTTCTGCCAGCAGCCCACCAGCGGCGAGGGCTCACCCATTCCGACCAGAAACAAGAACGGCAAACCGTCCAGCGCCAATGGCAAGGACACACTGGATCGCAAGGGCAAAAAGGAAAGCACAGAGATCACTCTGCTCGATGGCAAGCGCAGCCTGAATGTCAACATCTTTCTGCGGCAGTTCCGCAGCAACAGCCAGGATATCATCCAGCTGATACGTCATGGCGCGCACGAGGAGATTGGCGCCGAGCGCCTGCTGGGCTTGCTCAAAATACTGCCCGAAATGGACGAGCTGGAAGTGTTGAAGAGCTTCAATGGAGATCGAACGCGTCTAGGCAGTGCGGAAAAGTTTCTGCTCCAGTTGCTCGAGGTGCCCAAGTGAGTAAACTCAATTAAATGTAATCAATACATCAGCTAACTGCGTTGCTTTCTCTCTCTCTCTCTCTTCCTCTCTCTCCCACAGTTATAAGCTGCGCATTGAGAGCATGCTGCTTAAGGAAGAGTTTGCCGCCAATATAGCCTATTTGGAGCCCTGCATCAATGCCATGCTCTTCGCTGGCGACAATCTGCTCAACAACAAGCTGCTGCAGGAGGTGCTCTACATGGTCGTCGTTGCTGGCAATTTCCTCAACGCTGGTGGCTATGCGGGCAAAGCGGCCGGCGTGAAGCTATCGTCGCTGCAGAAGCTAACTGATATACGTGCCAATAAGCCGGGCATGAATCTTATACACTTTGTGGCCATCCAGGCAGAGCGCTGCAATCCTGAACTTCTTCAGTTCACCACACAGCTGAATAATCTCGAGGATGCAAGCAAGTACGTGGAGAGTGTACTCCCGGTGAAAGTCGTACTTGAATCTCTCTTCAATTCTCCACAGAACCACATCGGAGCAAATCAACAGTGAGATTACCACGCTGGAAAACCGCATCAAGAAAATTACCAAGCAGATCGCGCTGCCCACAACCGATGGGGACATCAAGCAGCAGATGTCGGAGTTTCTGCTGACCGCGGAGTCTGAAGTGTCAGTGCTGAAGGCAGGCATGACTCAGGTGGAATCACTTCGTCTCAAGTTGGCCGAATTCTTCTGTGAGGATGCGGCTACGTTTAAGCTGGAGGAATGCTTCAAAATCTTTCAGAGCTTCTGTGATAAATTCAGGCAGGCAATCAAAGAGAACGAGCGCCGTGTGCAGCAGGAGAAATTGGCAGAGGAACGAAACAGAATTCGAGCGGAACAATTGGCCAGAAGAACCAGACAAAGTATGTAGCCCCAATTCACATTGTTTGCTCTCTCTCTTATGCCAGTTCTCTCTTCCCTTATAGTGGGTCAAGCGGGCACGCCCGTCTCCGACTCGGACTCGTTTCTGGGCGACGGGCTGTTCGATCCGCGCGCCAGCCCCGCTCTGAGCAGGCGCCAATTGGGTTCGGGTGAGCTAAACAATGGCTTCATACGGATCGAGCAAGAGTACAGCGCCTCACCAGACATCACGCCCAATGGCAGCCTACGACGTCGTCCCAGTCGCGTGCTGGCCGGTGAGGATGACCTCATGGAGTATCTGCGTAGCTCCGGCCCACATGGCCACGATAGCCTCGGTCATATCAGTCGCGATCGCAAGCCTACGGCAGCCTATGGCAGTCTGGGTGGGTTTCCATTATCTCTATATCTGCTTCTCCCTTTGGCTAACTGTACCATTCCCACAGATCGATCCTGGGCACGGCGTGCTCGCTCTGGCAGCTCAAGTCGCAAGCGTCCAGATATACTCAACATTGACTTTGGTGTTGATCGAGAGCGTGCCAGCTCTCCAGCTCCATTGCTGCAACAGCAGCAGCAGCAGGATCGCGTTCAATCGCCTTTGGCTAGCAGCGGCACAGGCACACCCACAACGGCTGCCAATACGCCCATCAGCAACGGCCCAACGATACCGCAGCAAATGGCCGCAGCTAACGAGGATGCAAAACCGAGGTAAGCATTTCAAGAGACTTATTTAATACCTAAAACGGTTTGCTATGAAAACTAAAATAATTTATTATACTATCCATAGTATTTTAAAACTAAATTATATATTTAATTCAATTCCGAAAACCTCAACATTTCGTAAGAAACTGCTGATCTCTTGGAAAAACTTGATCTCCTCGTTAATTCGTAGTTTTTCTGCCTATTCGGCGAGGATTTTGCCTCTTATAATTCGTAATTTTGTTTCGAAACGTCTGGGATAGAGAAAAAACGGTTACAGAGTCATTGTAGGTAATTGGTGAAATAAACAAAAAAGAGCTAAATACGGCTACAAAAGGCTAGAACATAGCCTGAGAGATAGATTGGACATTAATAGGCGAATGGATGGATAAATAAGGCTGGCCATAATCCAATGAACAGAATCGTGGTTAAGAGATAGAAATATGATTAGAAAGTAGGATAGCAAGGTTAAAATGAACGTAGAAAGGTAGTTGGTGAAATAAACCAGAAAAAGAATTAAAAACCGCTAAAAATGGTTAGAACACAGACAGAAAGGCAGATAAAACATAGGTGGGCATATGAATGAATAAATAAGAATGGCCATCATCCAATGAACAGAAATTTGATTAAGAGATAGAAATATGTTTAGAAAGTAGGATAGCAAGCTGAGAAAGAAGGTAGAAAGGTAGTTGGGGGAGATAAACCAGAAAAAGAGCTAAAAACCGCTAAAAACGGCTAGAAAATACCCAGAAAGGTAGATTGAACATTAAAGGGCAAATGGATGGGTAAATAAGACTGGACATCAACCAATGAACAGAATCTTGATTAAGAGATAGAAATATGATTATAAAGTAGGATAGCAAGGTTAGAATGAAGGTAGAAAGGTAGTTGGTGAGATAAACCAGGAAAAGAGCAAAAAACCGCTAAAAACGGCTAAAAATGGCTAGAACACAGCCAGAAAGGCAGATAAAACATTGGTGGGCATATGGATGGATAAATAAGTCTGGCCACCATTCAATAAACAGAATCTTGATTAAGTGATAGAAATATGTTTAGAAAGTAGGATAGCAAGCTGAGAAAGAAGGTAGAAAGGTAGTTGGGGGAGATAAACCAGAAAAAGAGCTAAAAACCGCTAAAAACGGCTAGAAAATACCCAGAAAGGTAGATTGAACATTAAAGGGCAAATGGATGGGTAAATAAGACTGGACATCAACCAATGAACAGAATCTTGATTAAGAGATAGAAATATGATTATAAAGTAGGATAGGAAGGTAAGAAATGAGGTAGAAAGGTAGTTAGTGAGATAAACCAGAAAACCCGCTAAAAACCGCTAGAAAATATCCTGAAAGGTAGGTTGAACATTAATGGGCAAATGGATGGATAAATAAGACTGGCCAACATCCAATAAACAAAATCTTGATTAAGGAATAGAAATATGATTAGAAAGTAGGATAGCAAGGTGAGAATGAAGGTAGAAAGGTAGTTGGGGAGGTAAACCATAAAAAGAGCTAAAAACCGCTAAAAACGGCTAAAAATAGCCAAGAAGGTTTATTGAACATTAATGGGCAAATGGATGGGTAAAAAACAATACAACAATAAATAATGTTGACTTGAATGTGTATTTAATTTATTCTTAATAAGTTAAAATTATTGAAACAACGTGAAATATAAAAAAAATTCTTTTCTCTTGCCATTACGAATGATCGAGACTCGACTGTACTACAAAATTTCCCTGTTTAATTGAATTAAATTATTTGCTAAATTTTACTTTTATCTATTACTATAAAAAATACCAAATAAATACCAATTAAATACCATTGAACAGAATATCCCGTGAATGGCGACAGAAGATTGAAACTTGGCTGCAGTCCAACGAAAACGACGAGAAACAGAACGAGGAGTACAAGCGGAAGCGTCGCCTGGTTAATGCGAATCGGCGATCGCTCGAGAACGAAACTGGTAAGTGGCATTACCGCAGAGCCCAGCCCAATCTAAAACATCAATTTCCATATATAGAAAACGAACGAAAACTGGATCCATTGCCAGAGGAAAAGATAATGCCCACAACAGCAACAACGACGCCAACGACGACGGCGTCAACGCCAACGACGACGATCACTAACCCAACTAACAGCCACAGCCGACGTGATCCAGAGCAGGAGAAAGAGAAAGAGAAGGAGAATCAGCAATCCGCACGCTATCAACGCGTCTATGCAGACTGGAAGCCAAGTCAGACACTAGACCGCACAGACGTGGTGGGCAACATTGAGGCCATAGCGGATGCGACAACAACAGCGCAAACCGCTCAACCACATCTAACCACGGCCGAGGAGCTGCGCCAATATCGGCGGCAGCGCTCGCAGGAGCAGGCGCAGAGTACCAGCCCTCTTCAGTCGATCGCCGAAGAGGATCGCCGCAAGTCCATCATACAAAAGCTGGGCGAAAAAGATGGCACTTCAGAAAGCCTGAAAATCTATGTGCGGCGTCCATCCAGCATGGATCTGCACCCGGAGCCTTTGAAGCGTGTGGAGCGTGTAGAGCCCAAGTCGCCCACGCAGGATGACACCTTTGCCAGTTTGCTGGATCATCACAAGAGTCACAACGAGTCGCAGTATGTGACCCCTTCCTCCAAAGAAATCGATGCAGATAATATTGAGACGCCGCCAGTGACAAGACGTGTTCTGGCTACGCCCAGCAGCACAGTAGTCACGGTCAGTATGACCGATAAGCCAAAGCATACGCCGGAGGAGAAGAGCAACGCCAACGCAACAGCCAATGAACAGGATGCGCCGGGTCACTTTGATCGCTATGCTCTGGCGAGGCGTACACGCCGTTACAAACGACCCACGGATTACAGCAGCGGCAATGAGGAACTCATTATGCCTACGTCGGATATCAAGCAATCGGCCAGTGCCAGTGAAGTGCGTCGCTTGCAGAAGGAGGAGTCGCAGCCCGAGAAGGCGCGCACCATAACCAAACTGGAGAAGGTAGGTCGACACATCAGCTCCATTAATCAGGAAGATGTGCGAGAGGCCATACGCAATCTTAAATCTCCTACGGGTACACCAGAGCGACCTTGGAGTCCGCCACGCGAGCTGACACCTAACAAGCTGAAGCTCAATGCCAGCGGACATCACGAGCTCAACGACGAAGGCTTCGAAGAGACGCAAAGCCTGGTCTCAGACACACCCTCGCACGGCAAGGGTGAGAGCACCAACTCCTCCTGCAACGAGGCTAATGATACGCCCGCCCAACGTTCACGCCCCCTATCCAAGCAAAAAACCAGCACAACCAGCATCAGTGCAATGGGCAGCCGCTTGGCAGATCGACTGCAACAGGCGAGACGACATGGCGGCTCTACGAATACTCCACAATCCCAACCTGTCAACAAGTCACAAAACCAAATCCCAGCCACATCAACGCTCACTGCGGCTCTGCCTAAACGTAGTCTCTCGGCCAGCCGGCCGCTGCGTATGCCCAATGGAAGTAACATGCCGAGTACCATGCCCACTGCGGCACGCTCAGCCTCAGCGGCGGGTGTGAGGCGAAGCCCACATGAGCCTCCACAATTTGCGCCCAATTATGCAAAGCAGCGTGATGTGGAGCGCAGTAGTTCGCGTAACAGCTTACGTTCCTCACGATCCTCTATCAATAGCGGCGCCTCCACACAAACCGTGGTGCGACGTCTACCCTCAGTGCAGCGCACCGCCACTGTCTCGGTGGATTCATCACCCAGCAAACGTCCGCTGACGGCACAGAATGCGCGACCCACAGCCAGTGGGCGCGGCGTGCCCGCCAGTCGCAGCAGCAGCAGTGGGTCCAGTGTGGGTCCCAGTGTGATACTCGTGCGTAGCAAGCTGTCAGCCGGTCCACGCCCTGGCCAGGCACAGCCGCTGGGCAATAGCACTAGCTTCAAGGAGAACCAAACAGCAGCCACAACAACCGCACCAGCCTCTCGTTTGACAGCCGCACGCAGTGCAATGCTCGTGAAGAATGTGATGAACCAACAGGCCAAGAGCAACAGCAGTAATCCACAGCAGCAGCAACCGCGCAATCGATCAGTGAGCAGCTTTATGAGGCCCACGGCCAGCAGCGCAACCAAGCGCCAGAAATAAGCTACTTAATGAAGGAAGAGCGAAGAATAGGAATAGGCGGCATCGTCCAAGTTAGCGTCCCAAGTTTACAAACTCAGAACAAAAATATGTTACAAAATGCATCTAATCTAAGCCGTCCAAGCAAACGACATCAAAAACAAAAGTAAAATACTTCGAATTTCTAGGCAGCATTTTGCACAAACTACTCCATTTAATTGTTAAAGTAGCACAACAATCCCAAACCCTAGCTCCCAGAGTTATTTATGAGCAGTTGTTATACACCAAGTAGCCTCTAGTTTAGAGTGGGTCCAGCAAAGGGTCCGGTGATGAATGATAATGATGATGATTTCCAGCACATTCCAAAGGTAAACAGAAACAGGTGCGCCTTGAGCTCCGTCACAAAATGTGTTTCAATGCGAAAGTTTTCTTTTTGCACACTTTTCATCGTTTTCAAGGACCTCTTACATTGTAATTTTTAAGAAAAAGACAAAAGATTGTTGAAATTCTCAAATATATATCTATATTTGAACACAAAAAAAAAAAAAATAAGAAATATACTAGTTAGTAAAACTACTCGACTCTAACTTAGAATTACAAGTTAAAATTCTCTATTCCATATTAACATTAACATTTAGTTTTAGACACTATTCGATTATACATGTGTAGGAAAGTTCTTTTTATAGAAGCGCGTTTATTACAAATGTGTAGTTAATAATAAACAAACAAAAAAGACAAATAAAATCAGAATTGATTTTTGAAATGATATTGATACTGATGAACAAACAAATGACAATTTAATTCTTAAAACAAAAGAAATTAAAAATAAACAAGCTTTAAAATGCATAATAAATAAAATAAAATAATATTTAAATAATTATGTAATGCCTTGTTTTATATTTTAACTATAAACTAAACAAACTAGAACTTCTAATATTGCCAGGCGGGAAATTTCTCATAGAAATTATTTACAATAATTTTGCTTGTCAAACCATTCCTTGTGGTTCTCCAAGTAGCTGAAATAAATAAGAAATAATATTAATAACTCTACTCAAAGCTGTCACATAAATGTTAAGTACTTGATTAAGGAGTTGAGATGTGGCAACAGAATCTCTAGCTTCTCATTTGATATAGGCGACGCATTCAGCCATCCTGGCAGTAAAACTAAGGTAGGATAACAATAATTTAATTAGTAAACTCTACAATTCAATTGAGCTCTATAACTTACCCAACATGCGAGCTAAATGTGGTGCGCCAAATATCATTGATTTCTCAGATCTTTCTTGTACAAGATTGTCTGTATTAGTCAACAGACTCCACCTAAAAGTTTGACAGAGAAAGCCACGCATTTCCATTGGCAGTTTATAGGCAGCAGTATATGGGGAGGTTCGCTGATCATAAGCATGCGCTATATTATTCTTTCCACTGCATTTCACAATGTAGGAGAGACACTTTTGCAGCTGCTTCTCGTACTCAACGCCACCTAGAATGGTGTCATCTACTCCATTTGTGACATTCATATTGCCATCCATTGAAATGAGCTCGTTCTCAGTGCTGGGATTTATGTATTCCTTGGCTTGGACGGCAAATTTATTTGAATATATTGATATGTCATCGTTAAGGTGGGCTAAGACATAGTCCTTTTCCTCTTTGTACAGCAGGTGATCTTCTAGATGAAATTCAAAGTATATCCGCAGTCCATCCACGACTTCTTTGAGCAAACAGACACTGAAGAATTATTGTAAGGAAAATGTTAAATGTTTTTAAAATAAAACAACACAGAAAACGACTCATAATGGGAATCAGTCAATCGACTACGATTCTCTATAGTTGCAAGTTGAATCAAGCCAAACCTAATACTTACTTAGACATTACTCGATCGTACTCACGCTCCATGCGCGCATTACGACTCTGTGTATTGCGTGCTCTTGAACTGTCCTGCTTAATTCCAATGGCCAGTTCGACGGCTCGCTGCTTTACAAAGTTTTCCAAGATTGTGATGATGGGCATTCGAGCGGGCAGCTCGTGCTCTTTTCCCAACTTGCAGACCATGTTGTAGTCATATTCCATATACTCGCGTAGGCGTTCGCTAATGCGCAGCATCACACGATCTTCTTGATGAACGCGTTTCTCTGCATCAGTTGTATGCGTATCTTTAGGTGAGACATGCAGACTATACTGAGACTTAGCAGATTTTTTCTCACCATCTGTACGGCCACTTTTGCGTCCGTCCTTCATGGTCAGATCACTTCCACCTCCGCCGGACTTGTCTTGCTGTCCTTTACGACCGCTGCTGTTGTCCCGCGACCGATTACCACTACCATCCCGCGACCGATTACCACTACCACCCTTCTGTTGTGCCGGCGATTCGTGCTGTGGAGTCGTCGGCTGAAATTCCATACATTTGTCTGAGGTATCTAATGTCTGGTCTTCAGCGTGGACACCTTTTGCCAAACGCTTCTTCTTGCTGGGTGGCAAAGTCGGGGTTTTGGTGTCTTTATACGAATAGCCACCACTTCTGCAAATTGTAAACAAACAATTATTTACACATACTAACACACATGTGCGCACGTTTCACTCACTTTTGTAGCTGCGCGGCTTCTGCCAGCTCACGCTGAAGCTTGCGATTTTCTTCGTTGTCTTTTAACAAAATATCAGCGCGCACATTTCGATCCCAGGATGAGTTCCAGCCTTGAAAGTGGATTTTGTAATCGAAGTAGCGTATATTATCGGCGTCCTTGCGTTCGTACACAGCTAAAACCTAAAGAATAACAAATTTTTTCGGTGTGAAAATTCGAAGCAATCACGTCGCGTTTTCGCATTTGTGTATTTGACGTTTCGAAACGTTGTTAGTGTATGCGTGAGTGAATTTATGTGTGTATTTGTGAGCGTGGGTTACCTTACTATCGTACAAGACCCTAGCATTCGATTTGTCGGGCTCGTAACATAGGACTTTCTCACCCCTGTTGAAAAGCTGAACCTCGTTTTCACGCTTCGTCATCACTTTTGATTAAATAACATCAAATATTACTTAATGACAAGATATTATTTATTATTTGCATTCAATCGCGTCGCTCGCGTTGTGCCTCTTTTTGCCAGTCACACAAAATGCGCTCCAACGAGGGCTGCAAAGTTCCATAGTAAACTAAGATACTAACTCTTTTTGTTCACATCAGTTTTTCAGTGCACTTAGAAAAATAACCAATGGGGTGAATGGTATATTTTTAGAAAATGCAAAAATAATGGAATTTATAAATTTATTAATCTTAAATTGCATTATTGAAATAAATTTAATAAGGGGTTTGTTGGCATTTGATATGGTTTTTTAACACAAGTCGGAATGCGACGATAACAATTGTGTACTTTCGCTGTTACCGACATGAACCGATATAATTTCCTAATCGATAGTCAGCATTGGCGCAATTTAAAAACAAACCGTTGCTAAGGAGGAAAAACCAAAACAAAACATCATATTCTAATTTTTCTACGGACCGTAAAAGCTGTATATTTAAATTTAAAGGAAAAAAATAGATAGAATGGCAACTTCATCATCTAATTGGCTGCATGTGGACATTGAAGACGATATACCTCAGCTCTGTTCAACTTTGTCCAGTTGCATGACGCTCAGCGACGTGCAGTGTGATGGTTACGTGCGCCTACTAGTGGCTGACATTTCTCTAGAAGATGACGAGGAGCCCAGTGCCAAGCTTAAGGTGTTTCGTGGACTGCAACTAAAACACGAACAACCGCTACCTGGCATACCAACGGCTATTGAAAGTCTCTACACAGACGAAACAGAGCCCAAAACGCCGGGTGACCATTTCAGGCTTTAAGAATGAATATTCTTTATGTAACTGAATTGTTTTTCTATTCCACAGTCATTGCAGTGGCCATTGCTGATTCCGTGCTGTTCTACAGGCACTTGAAGCCCTATTTTAAATATACAATACCATCCACGAATGCTGAAGAATTGGAGTTGGAGGTCTGGCGCAAATTGCCTGTGATGAAACCGGAAACACATGAAGGGCTTTTGCAATTGCTGAATGATGTGGATCACGCCAAACTGTCGCGTAAAACGCAACGATTGCTACAACTAACGGAGGAGGAGCGTGCTGTAAGAAAAATTGTATCAAAATTGAATAATATTTTATCATAGATTTATTTCATTATAGTCATTTATCAGCACTCACAAAGATTCGGTTGTGGGTCGAACAGGCAATATTGTGGCCATGTGTAGTTTGAAGCGAGTTTCCAGTAATGTGAGTCCACCTTCACATTTGGTTCTGGCTACAGACACGGGCCACGTATATGTGCTGGAGCCGCAGGGGTTCAATTTGATATATCAGTCAACTATTTGCAACTATGAGACAGCTGTGCCAAGTCTGATTTCGGTACATGGAACATATGAAACGGATTTCTCTATTGTGGTGGGTACGCGGAATGGTGGAATTTACCTGTTGCGCAAGTCGAGCAGCGAGGGTCAAGAGATTTTCAAGCTGTCCACACCATTGACTGGCCTGCTCTTGCTGCCCATTGATCAGACAATCGTTATAACTACCATGGAGCATCACTATATGTGCTGCTCTAAGCGAGGCAAACAGCTTTATCAGCTGCACTTGGAGTCGCCGCCGGTCTGCATTTTACCTCTCCCGCTAACACACCTGGGCGTCACACTGGTAGCTGTCGCACTTCAAGGCGGGAAGGTGGACTTCTACCTGAATCGCTATAAGGTGGATGAATTCGTGGTTCCGCAGACTGTGGCGGGCATGCTATATGGTCGCATGGGAATGGAGGATCATGTGCTCACTTTGATCACGGAAACAGGCGAAATTATTATCAAAATATTGCGACGTATTACACGGTTTGAACCAGACACTTCAGCCGTTTCATCAACGAAAAAAGGATTGGCGGTGCCGCAGAAGATCGGAGATGCCTCCATACTGGACAAGTCGAAGAAGAGCTCCATATTCGTGGAGCAAGCAGCACGTGAGAAACAGCATGCGAAGGGTAAGTTGCTCAGATCTTTGAGTAAAATTGATTTTCTTCTTTAAATTTTCGCTTTCATGCAGCTAGCTATGGCAGCTTTCAGATGGAGCTGTGGCGACTACGCCATACTGCAGCACGTGCCACAATAGATGCTATTAACTCCTCAGAGAGCACTATTTCAGGTGATCTAACTCATGCGCCCGTGAAGCTGGCCGCCGAGGTGTGCGGAAGTGGACCCGCTTTTCGTCTCTATCTCACCGTACAGAATCTGTCCACGTACAAGATGGCCTCAAATTTGGCTGTACTGCTGCATGCTGATCGTCGTCATTATACCATACAACAGTCTGTGGCCAGACTGCCCAGCGTTCTGCCTGGCATTCCGCTTCGTGTAGACTTTGAGGTAATGGCTGTGCTGGATGCAATGGACAAGCTGCCACCAGCCACATTAACGCCCGACAATTCCCAAATCCGTGTTATGCTGATGAAGGCGGGACAGTCGAAGCCACTTATAGCTGCCGTGGTGGCCATGCCACAATCGGAAGCGGCATTCTAAATGCGATTTAACAAATTGTCACTAAAATATGTTGTTTCTGGTAAGTTTTATTTATTATTACATAAAAAATGATTAGTTCTAATGGTCGTCATCATTTAGGCATATTTGGGAGCATACTTCTCGTAGACCTCCATGTATGAAATCCTGCTTGAAGAGTCCATACAACTCTAAAAATTCAGAGTCTGTGGGCTTTTTGGTGAACTTCTTAGCCAGTTCGGAGGCTTGCTCAAAGCTGACCATCGTGCGAGACAAATGTGTGAGAATACTGTTAAATTTTAACCAACTGGCTTCTATTTATAGTTAATCCCGTCCTAACGTTTATGAAACTTAATTCATTTAAGTTTGGAGAAAATTTGCATATGCTAAGTCTATATTCAGTTAGCCGCGCGAATTCATTATTTAATATTGTGGAAAACTTTTTGATTGATAAGAGTTGTTAGGGTTTGTCTGATCTAAGATAGGTATGGGCATGAATCACTCAAACTTAAATCAATATGTCTTGTGGCTGTGAACTAAGCACCACCACCACCAACGCCGCATTAATTAAGTCGTCAAGTTTATCTTCAGTTAGTGGCAGTATTGACTTGTTTTATATAAATATATGTGATAAAACATATATTCGACGAATACTCATAAAATATTCATGCTAATCTTATCACTTAAGTGCATAAGGTGACTCCATCTATATCTCTATACTTAGTTCTATGATTGCGATTATTCATATATGTATTGCTAATATTATTTCTGGCAAACTGCAAGTGCAAACACATACGAGTGCTGCTTCATATTGACTCTGTGTGAGCGACTCCTAATCAACATAGGCAATCAAATAATATGATGTATGTGCCTGACTGTGTCTATTTTTTGTGGGTAAATAGGGAACGGTCAGGGTAACGGGAGTTACAAAAAGTGAGTCTTCTGTTTTGATAAGATTAACTAACAAAAATTGGCTTCTGTGTTTCGGCCCATTATATATATAACTATGCATTGGAACAAGCGGCCACAATTTGTTTTCGTTAGCTCGACCCGACAAACCAGCAAACAGCCACCATGTTGACCGTAAGTTAAAATATAAAAGATTCGATAATATGAAGTGGAATAACTCTTTCCCATTTTACACTGCAGTTTGAGGAAATCGTTGAGAAGGCAAAGAACTTCAGCAAGACTGTCTCCAAGGAGGATTTCCTGGAATTCTATGGCTACTACAAGCAGGCCACAGTTGGCGATTGCAACATTGAGGAGCCAGAGGATGAGGAGCAGAAGGCTCGCTACAATGCCTGGAAGAGCAAGGCTGGTCTAACTCTTGAAGATGCCAAGGCCCACTACATCGAGGTGTACAAGAAGTATGCTGCCAAATACGAGTAAAATGTGCATTTAAAGAACTTTGCAAAAGCTCACAAAATAATATTTTATTTATACCACTAATGTCCTTGTTAATCAAATGTATTTATACTATTTTTATATAACGCCAATAAACCCGTAAGCATTTAAAAAAAAAGTGAATTTATGAGAGTTTAAAGCATTTGAAGCAAATTTCGATAGAAGTTCAAATCATGCAACTTTTGTGAACATATTTGAACTAACTTATCTTTATATTTATATTTATAAAAAATATATAATAATAAATAAAATACATAAATACATAAATAAAATTCATAAATTGATCAATTTGTTTAAGTGGTCTTATCATGATAGCAGTTTGCTATCTAGTTCCAACAGTCAACTAAAAAACAGACAGGCAACATTAATTCTTTTAAGAACTAGCTTCCGTTAGTTATGAAAATTAATATGAAAATATGCGCGGATGGGCTTAGAAGTACTTAAATGAAAATAAATATAAAAGAACACATAAAATATAAAAATATAAATTATTTTAAATTCATATATAATATTCAAATAATACAAATTATAAATACTAATCTGCTAATTCCATTATGATTTCAATGCAACATATTAAAATCGAGCACCTAAAAGTATGCTACACTTAAATATATTATTTGCATATAGATGTCTGTAAGAGCTTTTATTTAATACAAAAGCTTTTATGTCAGTTTTCTTTTCAATGAATATAGATTACATTTAAGAAAACTTTTGAATTTAAAATATCGTTACATTTTCCTTAATAACTCGAAGATTTGTTGTGAGTAAACTTTAATAACAAATAAATGCATTCACTGAAACTATTATCTATATAAAAATAAGAATTATAGATAAAGTATTAAATATATATTTAATCGTAAGGCTGACTAACTTTCAATTAACCAATTTTCTAGAACTTGACTCACTGTATAATGCAGATTATCAATCAAAGTTCACAGAAATGTAATTTGGCCTATTCATAATAACATACGTGTCCAGATGTCCAGAAGAAGCAGAACAATTAAATTGTATATACACCGAGCAATCATCAGGTGTTGAGAACTGATTAGACATAATTCCGAAATGCCGTGACTTGAGTAGAAAATTTATATTTTTTATATATTTTTAGCTGCAGTAGCGATTAGATGGGTGCTGCACTTCGCACCTAGCTGATGATATGATTAAAACCACATCCACATCCGAAAATCTTAATCCAATGCAGCTCAAATCTAATAGAGCGAGACTTTGAACAGCTTGGCAATCGCCAATCGCCAATCGCCATGGGGCAGAATAGTTGACGCTCTCAGTTTCACGAAATGTCGAGAGCTTTGGCACGATGTCGCCGGCGATCGTGAGCAGCACGGAACCATTTAAATTGAAAGTCAAATCGAGACTCGGATTCAGACAGTGCCGAGTTCTGTGACCGCCCAGACAGCAAAAGCCAACGTAAGTGCGTGAGCTCAAAATTCGAATTTCGACAAGTGCCTGCCCACATTATCAGCATATTTATATGTACATATATTACAAGAAACAACAATTTACACATGTGACAATCGGTGATCAGAAAAAGCTCATGGCCAGATAACGGCAGATTGTTCTTTTTAGCCAATGAGCAATAATATATGATTCGCACGTATTCGACCCACGCCCAAATTCCTTTTCTGATGGGATTCTATGACACCAAAATTTTGCAATTACTTTTGCTGCTGTTGTCACTGCTGTTGCTGCTGCTGCTGCTGATGTGTCCGTTAGATACATTTGTATCTTTTTAGCTACCGCCATAATTTTCATAAGTGAATTTCTATTTTTATTGCGCTGCTGCCTGCCGGCAGCTTGGTGAAAGTTATGTCTCTCCTAAGTACCGCTGTTCTCAAAAACATGCGATGCGTGCCAAAGTTCATCTCGGCAGACACTTTGGATGCTGTTCATTTGTACGGCCCTCCAATTAATGGTGATCGGCGAACTGGTTTTGTAATATCATCAAGTAGAAGAAGAATAACAGCAACAGCAACATCAGCAGCAGCAGCAGTAGCCGTAGCTGTAGCTCCCCATCAAGTTCATTGTCACGTTTATAATTTATGTTGCGTCATATATATTAAACACGCTTAAATTGTTACTTGCAGATTATAATCTAAATCGAAATGTCCCTCACTGAGGTAAGTGGCAGGAAATAATTTATGGTGATGTTTTATGTTATTTATCTTATCACAGCTGTTCTAGTGATAAGCCAATAGCTTATCAGTCCGTTGATTTTATAGCTAATCATGTAATCTCTTAACTGTTTTATAGCAATTCAATGCCGCTGCCGAGAAGGTGAAGACTCTGACCAAGCGTCCCAGCGATGATGAGTTCCTCGAACTCTATGCCCTCTTCAAGCAGGCCACCGTTGGCGACAATGAGACCAGCAAGCCCGGCCTTCTGGACCTGAAGGGCAAGGCCAAGTGGGAGGCCTGGGGCAAGCAGAAGGGCAAGTCCACTGAGGCAGCTCAGAAGGAATATATTGCCTTCGTCGAAGGTCTGGTGGCCAAGTATGCCTAAGCTGGAAACCAGAGCCAAACTAAATTGATTTTACACAAAAACTAGAGAGACTAAATCTATTTATACACAAATTGTAGATAATACGGAAAAAAGATCTTCTTAATGCCTAATAAAACTTGATAACTAACTTTTGTATACACAACGAAACGATTTCCCTCGCCCATTGATCAAAGTGCATTACACTCTGAGGGTTCAGTAGGTTGGGCATTTGGTGATTTGCAAGGCAAATACACTTATTCAAATGTGGGCAGGGCAATGAGACTGGGCTACGTATACGAATAGGTATTATTCATCCAATATTGCAATTCGTTCTTCACACTTGCGACTTTCCATTCGCGCTTAACTGTTAATAGACTCGCCAAAAATTATCCGCAGCTGTATTAGTTATGCCAACGACCTTGACGCCTTAGCTACGGCTAACGGCACAGTGCAGCGGATCATGGTGCAAAAGTGCAGCAAATAATGGACTTGACTTCGTTTCCACTTCCTAAATTTCAAAGTGTTGACAAAGCTACTTCGAAACGCTATGAATAGAACAAATGCATAGCTGAGAGAAACTAAATATTAGTATATCGTATTAGTGTACGAAGTTAGGTAAACTTCCGCGTTTCGAGATAATGTTAGCCAAGTGCAGGCAGAAAATTAAAGAATAAATACACAAATTATAGCAGGTATTTAAACATATATTTGCACAAAAAATTTTAAATGTATATATAGTATACAATTAGTAGTAGTAGTAGTCACTCTAATACTTATAATTGATATAATTATGTTTATTGTAAAGCTTGTCTATCCCAAGCACTTATAGCTTTAACCATTAGGCTGAAGGCCAGAGAACACTTATAGCATGTCCAAGAATCAAATGTTTGATTTGAATGAAAATTAGCTCAAATATTGCATTAAATATTTTGTTTCATTTTAAAGCTTATTTAAATTTAATATAAAATATGTTATTAATTCAATATTTGTGTACGAATTAATATATTTAACTACAAATATTTCTTAAATATATATTTTTTCCAAAAGAAAATCAGATTAAAAGACAATTCAATAAATTACAATGTTACATAGTTCTCCCAAATATTTGATTTAAATGCTATAAATACGACTCTACCAATCAGTGGACATCCATCCACATTCACATATATTATATATTATATTTTTATTTGCATTTCTGCATTTCTTCTCTATTTATATTTGCGCTGTACGAAAGTTGCTAAACTTTACTTTTCAATTAGCAAACCGTAATTAAAATACTTTTCTATTTTTGCACAACTTTCCCAACCTCTTTCGCAGCAACTCTGTCGAAAGTCGATAAGAATTTAAAAACAAAATTACCGATAGCAAGAGTTGTAATTGCTGCTGGCAACATGACGCTGCTGCCGGCTGCTCAACAGGTGAGAACAGGTGAGAGCAAGGCAAGCAAAACGCGAGCAAAACAACAACAATGCGCGCTGCGCTTTTTGTTTATGAATGAAAAGCGCATAAGTAAACCGTGATAAATGTGTGTGCACGAGCGAAACCAGCGCAGAGATCGCTAGCTACAAGAGCGCGAGCGTGGAAGGAGGACAGCGCGAGAGAGCGACGAAAGAAAGAGAGCGTGCGTATGTGAGAGTGGGAGAGAGAACTGGCTCGTTCGGCAGCAACGGGCAATGACGGGCAACTGGCAACTGGTGCTAGCTGTTCAGTCTACGTTTTGGCCTAAACGCGTTTGCTTGGACTTGGCCAGCGCGCATGAGCCGTCGGTTAGTCTGCGCTGTTTACCCTCTCTCTCTCTCTCTTTCTCTCCAATTGTGTGCGTGTGCCTCTGCCTGTGTGTGTGTTAACAAAATGTGATTAGCAAAAATACAAAAGAAGAAAAGAAGGCAACGCGATATAAAGCATTGCGGCAAAAAAAAGAACAGAAAGCGCAAAAACTGTGTTAAAAATAACAAAAGAAATCAACGAAAACAAAACAATTTTTGCTTAATTTTTTTATTTTTTATTTTAACTTATAGTTGCTTTGCATAAATAAGTAGACAACTTATATATATATTTAAATGTATGTGTATATTTATATATATTATACAAAAGCCGCACAAAAATATATTGTTAACAGCAATGCTGAATTTTGTGCTTTATCGGCAGCAGCAGCAGCAGCAACAATAAAATTCATATTGAACTACACCCAAAAGCCAACAACAACAACAACAATAACGGCGCAACGGCGGCTGTGCGGCTGACTTGGCCGACAGCTCACCACCAACATCAGCAGCAGCAGCAGCAGCAGCAACAACAACAACCACAGTCATCGTCGTCGTCTACCTTTTTCGTGCCTTTTCAAGTGTTTTTTATTGCTTTACAACCTCCCCTTGCCCCCCCTAAGCGGAGCATAGAGCAAGCAAGCAAGAAAACGAGCGAGCGAGTGAGAGAGTGACTGAGCGTGTGTGTGTGTGTGTGTGAGTAAGCGTGAGTGTGAGCGAGAACGTGTGTCTGGTTTGGCGCTGTATTCAGTCTCGGCTTTACGACCAGTTTCAACTCCCTGATATGAACCAGCTGTGTCTGCCTGGGCCACACATACACACACACTTATACACATATCCACATACATGTATGTGGCTACAACAGCGTATGCAATTTTGGTAAGTCCAACGTTTACCGTTAAAGCGAGCTCTCAACTCAACTCAGCTCGAATTCGTTGACTTAGCCCAGCTTATCTACCTGTTGCACTAGCCAGACCAATAGCTAATTAAAAGCGTCCTTTGTAAATGTGCCAAAAGCATTTGTATATGTTTGAGGTCTTAGTTCTACACCTCGTTTTCTTTGCTCTTACTCCTTCTGTGATTTTTTTTGCCTTGTATTTCGTGTGCGCTGTGATTTGTTGTTGTTGCGGCTCTTTTCATTAATAAGTTTCACGCGCCGCTCATTTTTCAACACGTTCTCGCCCCGCAACCTCCCAAAAAAGAGCCCCTAAGAACCCCAACGGTTACCTATCCTTTGCTTAGCTTGTGTCTGGCTCGGATTACCGTGTTGATGTTGTATTTACTTATGTATAATCGCGTATATATACATGTATATTCAAATATGTTTCTGTGTGTGTGTGTGTATCAGAAAGTATATTTGTATAAAAACACCAAATGAGGGCTTAACATAAATTTGGTTTCTGCTTTTTATTTTATTTTTGCTAATTTCTTCTTATTTTTGGTTTCTCACGCTGCGACTTAATAAATTTACTCAGCAAATTCGTATGGGAAGCTGTGAGTGTAGGTAGACGACATGATTCAGCTAGGTAGATGACTCTAAAGAGATATACGATTTAAGGTAAAAGTGTAAATAAACTTGGCTTAGAATAATGTTGAAACTTATTCAAATAGGTAAGACTGGAATAAATAGAGAAATACTATGAGAGACGTAAAAGTATAATAGATAGAGCAAAAAGAGAAGTGTTTAACTATATATATAGATGCATATATAGATACAAATATAAGTAAATCTTAGCAGATGTCACCTATATTTCCATATAAACACATGTATATAAAGATGAGCAGATATTAAATTGATTAGCTCAATCTAAAACTAATTAGCTATTCACGAATAGCTTGCAGACTCACGAGAATTGCACAGAGGAGCAATATTTTTAACAGTTATTAAATCTAAACTGATTTCTCTGCACAAAAATCTATTGCCTGAGCTGCAGCAATGAATGCCTCTGCGCCTGCGTAGCGTAGGGTAGATATGACCACAAAACTTGTTTCAGCCAGACAAAACAACAACAACAACAATAAGCACGCAAAATACTCGATTTGTATATGCGCCTAACTGCAGCTTAGAGCAGAACAAAACTTGAGCTATGACCGATACTGAGACTGCAGCTTGCCACTTGCAACTTGCAACCTGGCCAGCCAGCCAGCCAGCCAGCCAGCCAGCGCACGACACTTGACGCTCCCTAAGGCCAGGTATTTGCAACAACAGCAACAACTGCAAATAACTGTGACCAGGAATGCGCAAACAAAAACAAGACACTTGCCTTGCACGCAATGCGAGTCGCTATCAAAATATTGCCATTACCATTGCAATTGCAATTGCAATACGTATACGCAGCGTATATCGAATATTTGAATGTGAGACTGCAGCAGGGCTGAGGCAGAGATTGGTGCTGGTTGGGCGTGGCACGCATAGCTCTAAGCCTTGTCACTTCGCTGCGCACTCGGCCCTGCTTGTCAGTTAGAGTTTCTATTCGCTCCCTCTCACTCTCCCCGCCATCCGCGCTCGCTCTCGCTCTCGCTTTCTGATGCAAATTAAGTCATTTGCATTATGGCCCACAAATGTCAACTGCTACGCTTCTCATTTAAGTCAATTTGAACTCTGTCATTTTGGCTCGAAAACTTGAGAATTGTTTGTGTCCAGTGATCTATGTGCTTTTGTTATTGTGGCTGCCTTCTCTCTAGACTACGAGATCCGTTTTGCCTCGTCTTTGTATTTGAGTTGGACTGGCTAGCTAGCTGTCTGTCTGTCTGTCTGTCTGTCTGTCCGTCTGCCTGGCTGCTTGGCTAGCTGGCTGACTGGGCTTGTGTATTAACCTGCCGCACCGGTTTCGGTTTATGTTTTAGCCAACGCCATCATCATCATCATCCATTACTTATACTTATATATATATACATATATATATAGGTGTATTTCTATTTCTCTTTTAATTTTCTTTCGAGCGCGCGCAAAGTTGTTTTTGTTGCTGCGACTTGTTGCTGCCTCTTTATTTATTTTTTAACCAGTTTCTTTGGTGCAACCTGAGCGCGAATGAGCCATAAATAACAAAAACAGCAACAGCTACAGCTACAGCAACAACAACCAAAGTGCTGCGGCTGTCCCGGTTTCCAGGAAGCAAATGTCCGTCCCGATTGTCGCTGTCTGCGTCTGCAATTCGCATGAGAGCGAGAGAGGGAGAGAGAGAGAGAGAGAGGGAGAGAGCTGTTTGGCTTGGTTGACTGCCTGACTGGCTGCCCAGGCGTCTATGGATTATGCAACTTTTGGTTTTTATTTGAAAATTTAATAATCCGCAGCGCGTTGGCGTCGCTTCCTTGATGGCCATAGCCATAGGCAAAGACAAGGCAAAGACAGAGGCAGAGTTAGACACAAAGAGAGAGAGAGAGAAAGGGAGAGGACTAGAGACAGTGCCAATCATGTTGTGCAGCTTTTCAGCGCGCCCACAAAGCAAATTCCATTGTATGAGCCGTCTTAAGGCTTAACGTCTTAATCCCCTCGGCTGTGGAATTTTGCGCATCTAATCAAAATCTAATTCGCTGCGCTGCAAAGTGCATTCCACACACGTATCTGCTATGCACTTGGCCAACAATCACTTCTGTGCACATTGGTGACAGCCGTCGAGTGGTCTGCTCCGATAGCGGAGCGAACAGCAATTGGCATGTGTTTTGAAGAGACCCAGAGAACACTCTCAGAACACTCCCAGGGAATCCCCACATACGAAACAGAAGCACAAATATTGAAAAGCAGCAGCAGCAGCAGAAACAGCAGCGTATTTCATTACCTTCTTCGGAATTGCTGCATGTGCAAAGTTTTGAACAAATCAGTTGAATATACAAATATATATACATATATATATCTGTATATCTGTACAGCTAACCTTGACCAACAAGCCATCTTGCAAGTGTGTTGAAATCGAATTTATTTGTCATACTTAATAAATATTTCTAAAGTTTTATTTGTTTCTCCCTTTAAAGCCCACTAAAAGGTCAGTTACAATGCCTATAGCGCCAGACGCTGATAAAGCCGAATTGCTGATAAGAATTTACGGGCGAGTGCAGTAGTTAAATATCATTTATAGTTGTTCGCTAGAATTTTAGTCACTAGTAAAGTGTATAGAACAGCGAGAGGTAGAGTGCTAAGTGGATAAATGAATTTTTGTATTTTGGCGAGTTCGTTTCGCATGGAGACAATGCAACAAGTATTTGCTGATCATAGGCGTGCATCTATATATATACATATATCTACATATATCTATTTATATAAGTCAGCAGACGTGAATGCAGCCCAGACGCCAGGCTGGAAATGCCAGAGCGAAAAGACCTGGGAGTGAGTGAGAGTCAGAGAATGCGAGAGTGAGATAGAGCGAGTGCAACAAATATTTAGTCAAGTGGAGAAATGCTGCTGATGGCGGCATCTGAGTTGGTTGTTGTTTAGGCACCCTTCGCTCCGCCAATTGCATTCGCCTTGGCGATAAGATAAAAAATCGCTGCGAGCGGCGCCTGAACTCTGGCAATGATGGCAATGAAAATGGCAATGCAAGGGAAAATGGAAATGGGAATGGGAACGGGAATGGAAATGGAAATGGAATTTGAAACGGAAAACGAGCACGAACTAATGCCCAACTCTGTCCAATTGCATTGCAGCCCGCCCAAAGAAATGATTGACTAGACCCAAGGCAGCCCGAGGCCACGAGATGCACGAACTGTTTACGAAAGTGCTCGCCAAGCGCGACTTGTCGAGAGCGGGAGATCTGTTCTCGGTGCCCGATGCGGACATTGTCAACGACATCACGGAGGTGGTGAGTGGCCCCAAAGAGCGCTTGTTTGACTCAGATGGAGCGAACTAAACTCGTCTCTCTCACCTGCAGCTCTGCGAAATAAATCCGATCATCTCGCACGCTGATTACGTGAAGAACAACAATGATCAGAGCGTGGTGGAGATCTGTGTTACGCGTGTGCTCTCCTGCATTCGGGAGACGCGCAGCGCTGAGCGCTATTGCGCCGCTCTGGTGGACTTGCTGAAGACCTGTTTGTTGTGGAATCTGCAGCCGGTGGCCGCCACCAAGGAGGAGCCGCCGCATGCCAAAATCGCCGCTGACATTATATCCAGCATATTCTTGGTGAGTATTCCACGACTCACTCTAGACTACAGACTCCTGCTCAACTCTGTCTCGTTGCAGAACTATGACAAAAAAGAACTGATGAAGATAGCCCTGCCCATTGCCGTGCAGTTCCTGCCCAAGGGCAACAAGGAGCTGTCCCGCAACCTGGCCAGCTATCTGTCCCTGGCTGCCATTGACTATGCCTACTTGCTGATCGACATTATGGAGCCCATCATGGACTCCATACTAGCTGGCAACTATGGTCTGCTGCGCGTCCTCTCGCAGGTGTATGAGGTCTCGCCGGAGACAGTGACGCCACATGCGCCGCAGCTCATTCCGCTTTTGCCGCTGTGCGACGCCCAGGAGCGCATGGCTGTGTTCCAGCTGTACCTGCTCATTGTGCAGAAGTCGCCGGCTGTGCTGGAGTCGTGTGTGCCGCAGCTGTGCAACTTCCTGCAGGACAGCGACACCTCCAACATCACCATGCAAATCCTGCTCAAGCTGGCGCAGCATGCGCCCCATCTGCTGGTCGAGCACTTCGAGCAGCTGCGCCTGGCTGCCAAAGCCAATCCCAGCACGGTCACACTGTGTGCCCAGATACTGACCACCGCGGGCATTGGCAACAAGGAGACGGCGCAGCAAGCTCTGGACTTTGTCCTGGAGCATCTGCCCGCCCAGGCGCTGCTGCAGCAGGAGGCAACGCGTCTTTGCTCCGCCTATCCTGTGCTCTTCACGGACAAGGTGCTGGCGTGTGTGCGACAGAAGAATGCTGCACTCAGCTCACAGCACGATGTAGGCAACAAGATCTCTGGCGGCGTCACCATTGTCAGCCTCAACAGCAGCTCCAGCCCCAGCCCTAGCCCCAGCGCCAGCACCAGCACACAGATCAAGCCAGGTAGGTGGCATTGCTCAGCCAACGAGTCGCACTCACATGTATTCATTTCATATTCTCTTTTACAGCTGCTCCAACTGCCACGCCTCCGACCAGCAGCAGCAGCAACAACATTGTTCAGCAGCCAAGCGCCGTTAATGCCATGCCCACGCCCAGCGCCGCGCCAGCGCCCACGACTGCAGCTGCAGCACCCGCGGCAGCTGTGCCCATTGCCACGCCCACGCCTCCGCACACAGGCTACACGAGGCGTGTGAAGCTGGGCGACTCACGCAGCACTGGCCGCCTGCATCCGGCGAGCAACACCCACAGAAGCGTCACTCGCCTCAACGTGGCCAGCGGCTCGGTCGGCGGACTGCACAAGAGCATGACGCGGCTGAGCAACTCACAAATCAATCAACAGCCCGGAGGCAGCTCCAATGGCAATGTGACCGTGCAGACAGGTGCCATGCCCAAGCAGCCAACGTCGCCTGCCAATCCGCCAGTGACACCCGTGCCGCCCTTAAGCAACGATGTGATCATCACTGGACACAACAAGCACGGCATACCCGTGACCTCGGGTGGAGTGACCGTGACCACATCACCATCCAAAGTGCGCCCGCACTCGCAGGGTCCCTCCACGCTGCTCAACTCCAGCTCGGTGCTGATGAAGTACAGCACAGATGCACTGAACCAGTCCGTGGGCTCCATCTCCATTCCGCCATCGGTGGCTGCATCCACAGCTGCGGTGCAGCAGTCCCAGAATGCCGTCTCCGTGCACCATGCGTCGCCCGCTGTGCCGCAATTCTCCAGCAATGGCAACGCCAAATCTGTCATGAAGCTGCCCGTGAATGGAAATGTAAATATAATCAAAATATCAGAGATTTCCTTTAACCCTTTCCCTTAACTCTTTAGAGCGAGGTGATCGTCTCGGGTCCCACGACCACCACGAATGTGGCGCCCAGGCGCAGCGACAACACCAGCCGCACTCTGCTCAATGCCAACAGCGTGATGGATCAGCGCATGAGCACCTTCGAGCCCTATCAGATCATGCGCGATCCCGTCCAGCAGTTCTGCGAAAAGAACTTTGTCTCGATTAAGTCGTATATGGATGAGGTCTCACAGCATCTGCCACCACCCACACGCTGCAGCATCGAGGGTAGGTCTTCCTGCTCTGCCTCTCTCTATCACTGTTCTTTACTGATCTCTCTCTCGCTCTCACTTACTCACACATACACCCACACACACACATACACATCACACAGTCTCTAATGAATTTGCAGAGCGTCGCAAGAAGGTGGCAAAGCTGCATTTCGCTTGCCAGATTCGTGGTCCGCATTGCCTTTACTCCAAGACGTGCTTCACGATGCGCACACGCAACCCCAAGACCTGGATACACATGATCTTTCTGGACTTTCAAGTGCGCCACTTTGTAAGTTTGCCCAGAAAATTAGCTGAAAGGAAGTTTTCTCATAAAGATTTCTTGTCTTTCGCTTTAGGTCAAGGAGAAATGCGTGCTCAGCACTCGAGAGCCTGGCATTAGCAATCTGAAAAACATCTGGCAGATACTCAAGTGCGAGAATCGCAGCTTCACTGAACTGGTCACCAGTCAATTTCCCCAGGTCAAGGTGCGTATGCATTCACAGCAAGCAAAGCTGCCCATGCTCATTGGGGAACTTCCATCATTTCTAGGACCGCGAGATACTTGTGAACGAGCTGCGCCACTCGGGCTTTCTGGATGTCTTTGAAGTGTCCAAGACGGACAAGTCGAATCCCAACTGCAATGAGCTGGAGTATCAGTGGGGCTGCTTTCTATGCAATCATCCGGACAAGGCGGTTGGCTTTCTCAATGGCAGCAATCAGCCTATGATCGAGGGCCAGCTCAAGGAGAAGAAGGGCAAGTGGCGACTGTTTAGGCGCTGGCGCACGCGCTACTTTACGCTCTCTGGCGCACATCTCTCATGCAAGGGATCCGTAAGTGTGCAAGAAAATCCTCTAAAGAAATTTTTAATAGAATATATCCAACAATTTGTAGAGCGGTGGTGAAAGCATCGATGTAAATCAAATACGCTCCGTGAAGGTTTCACGTGGCGCTCGCAACATACCCAAGGCATTTGAGATCTTTACTGCCGATCAGACCCTAATACTCAAGCCCAAGGATGGCAAGAATGCCGAGGAATGGGTGCAGTGTCTCAGCATTGTCGTTGCCCACTCGCAGGCTCGCGACAATCCCACTGTGAAAACGAACAGCCTGCCCGCCCGCAGCATTGGCAGCAGCAAGCCCTCCTTCTAGCTTGCCACGAATCCCAATTCCCAAAATCCAATCGCAACCTGAACCTACATTGTGAGATTATTTGTAATTGTAAAGACCACAAACAAAACACATAAAAGACAAAATGCGGCGGCCGCAACATAAAGCTGTCTATATATACATACATATACATATACATATACCTATACTTATGCTATTATATATATACCATATACGAACACATGTTATATATGAACGTATTTATGCCCATACTTATAGACTTATCTAGCAATTAGTACCTACCATTTCAAGGGATTTTTCAAAAATTTTGCGAAATTGTTTTTACGAAAGTAGTTGATTTTTTTACATTTAGTTTATGCTTATTTATTGTACATGTATTATACAAACAAAAAAAAACACACAACTTTCTATCGAAACAAAATCTACAACTCTTTGAATTTTATTTATTTGTATTGTTAAACTAGCGGTTCTTCATCTCGTTTGATTATCACGTATATCAGATACGACTCTGTGTAAAAAATTAGATGAAGAACTTATGTCATATGTCATATCAATTATCTTTATTCAGGCTGCTGAATTGAGACTAAATATTTTAGTCCAAATATGATTATGAGCATGATCTCTCCAGCTGGAACTAAATGACAAATTTCTTGCATTTAATTTAGATATCTCCAGGAAATCATTTTGTTGTCTATATATTTTCTTTTCCGCAGTTAACATCACCAATGAAAGCCAATTGAATTTAATTTTGCAATTTCTTTTTAATATTTTTCTATAATACATTTTCTGTTCAATTTTTTCTATTTAACTTAAATTTGTAAACTGAAAATTGCTGCGTGGTTGAAGCCATAGATCTTTCTGGTCTCTTCTTGACAGCTGAACATATATAGCATATGCCAGAGTTTCTGTCAAACGACATTTTTATAAACTTTCATAAGCAGTTGAGCTAATGCAAAATTTAGTATTGTTGCTCTAAAACCTCTTAACACTTAGGCTGAGCATTGATCATCGATCAGTCAGTCAATCAAGCAGGACAAACTCCTACATAATTCTATAAATATTTATGTATCTCTCAAATTGGAGTCAAACTAATTTTGATGCCGCCTAAAAGTATGCAACAAAATTATGCAGTGGCCGCTTCAAAGCAAGCAGCTTGAAATTCGAAATTCAAATTAGAATTTAGATAATTTCCCATAGTAAATTTTGATTTGGTATAATACTAGCTTGAAAGACAACGATTCCGTTAATTTAGTTAGTCAATTGAATTTTGAAACAGTTCCGATTAGTTTAAGAGGCTAAAAGTGTTTAATATCGAGCTAAATAAATTGTTGTTTGCAGCGGCTTTAAAGCTTTTCACACTTTGCTTCGAGTTGGACGCAAACATTTCTAACTAACTACGTGTTGAACAACTTTTAAATACTATTAGTTAACTAGAGAATTAACAACAATTTGACACAGTTCAGGGCCGGGACGTGGGCACATCCGCACCATTGGCATTGAGATCGCATTGTTGCTCAGCTAGCTCCAAGAGCTGAGTCCAATTGGCATTCAGACGCACGATCTCCATGTCACGGCGTAGCTGCTGCAGCGGCGCATGTTCCGTTAGGCACTGGCAATCGTCTAGGACACGACTGACGTGCTCCAGCTGGTTGGCATAGATGCGCAGACGCTCCACATTGTTGTTGTCCTGCTGGGGCATAACGTTGGCCTGCGTATTACATGAATTTTGATTAGATATGATGAATAAGAAATGGAATAGTTGGTTACTCACCATTAGCTGATTACCGAACACTTTACGCAGATAGCTGCTGACACGCTCATCCAGCAGCTGTCCGTCCGCATGCCACATCTTCAACAGATTCAGTATGCCCAAGACGTCGCCCTGTTCGGGCACCTGGTTGGGCGAGAGCAACTGCATAGGCGGAAACTCTGTGGTGGGCGACAGCTTTTTGTAGCTGCTGCAGAGCGTGCTCAGCGTGCAGATGTCCTCATTGAGGCGCTGTCAGAAGCAACAGTAAACGAAAGCAGCGGCAACAACAGCGAAAGCAAGTCGAGAATCAGGACAAGGAGCATTATGGGCATTATGGCATTAGTTAACGGAATTCATTTCAAACGAAAGAGTGCGCTTCTGTACTTGATTTGTGACTGGGACTGTCCGTTGACGATTACGAATGATTATTTTACAAATGGTTGGCATGAGAAACAAAGTACAAGAAATGATATAGATGACATGATCTGAATAGACGATGATGATAAACTGAACAGTTCAAGTCAAATAATGAATATCAAATAGGCCAAGAGTTCGGTTTATTCTAGATCAAATAATACGTATGACTAAAAATACGATTAACATATAAGATAAGATCAGCTGCAACGCGACTGTTTAACATAAAATTATATATCTGGCGACTAAACGATTTAACGATATATAGAAATGTCTTCGAAGGGTGCGCAACACAAAAAAATTAAATGTAGTCCAAGAATTATCGTCTGTAGCTAAACGTGGCTAAAATCTTACGTCGATTTCGTTGCGATGTCGCTGCATTTCAGCCTTAGCGCCGCTCAGGTCGCTGCCCTTAATCATCAGCTCCTGCGTGGCATCCATCAGCTCGTCCTGTAGCTTCAGGTTCACATCCTCCAGGTCTTTTAGTTTCTCCAGCATATCCTCTTTATGCTGCTGCAGTTTGTTTCTGCAAAGAGTGTGAAAATTGTATATAAATATATAAGAGTCAAGTGGATGGATGCCACTCACTTATCCACGATCAGCTGCTGTATGCAATTGTCGTTGTCCAGCTGCACGAGTCGCAGCACCTTGAGCAGTTTGGTGACCAGCGTATCCACCTCAATGACCTGGTCGACCACAGCCTGGGCAGTGCTGTACTCCATCAACGAGGGCAGCTCAGCCAGTGAGTCGTGGCAGCTGAGCTCCTCTGTATTACATTGCTCACGATTGCTGTGGATAAAGCTGTTAGATCGAGTTTGATAATTATGTAATTATCCTGCTTACTTGATGGGCATTACGCTGAGCTTGTGCATATGCAGTTCCATTTGCTGACGGTTGGTTATGGCCTGCGATAGCTGCTGCAGTGAATCGTCACTATTGGCTGCGGCTGTTGGCTGCTGCGGCTGCTGCTGCTGTTGCTGCTGCTGTTGACTGCATTGGCTGATCAGTTCTGTGGGTAGCTCGATTTGCGAGATCATGCCCGTGCAGGAGGAGACCATGTTGTGCGAATGCGAGTCTGGCTGCACCACATCCTCCAGCACATTGTCCATCATGAGCAGGCAAGGCTGTAAAAGAGCATATGTGAAAATCGGAATGATTGAACAAACGCGTTTGGACTTACCTCCGTCTCAGAGTCCAGCATCTCCGTGGAGTCGGAATCATCTTTGAATAAATATATTAGCCCATGCTTTTATATATCTAGCCAAGTCTTACTCACCTTCGTTGCCATTGAGATTGGCTTGTTCGTTGTTGTTGAGCGTTGTCGCGGCATGTGTGGCGCCTGCACCTGCGGCTCCTGAGCCATTACGCTTGCCAGCCTGCCGCAGCGATAGACGTTTCCCTGAATGGGTGGTGGCCTGACGTATGGCACCAATGACGGCGGCTATAAAGGATTGATTGCGTTGCGGCGATAAGGAGCCATCGCTGGTCAGTACGAGAGTGTGCAGCGCATCGCCAGCCATCGCTGGAGTCAAAGGCAAATCCAAGCCGTTGGGCTTGTGGCCATTCTGGGCGTGCTCCGTTTCAGCGGCCAGCGACTCCGCCTGGAAACGCACATCCTGAAAAGGAAACTTTTTAGTTAGAAACTCATATTCGGACTAACTTAGTTGCAAGCTTACCTCCAAATCCTGCTCGGATATGCTGTAGGAGCACACCAGCTGCTCCACCAGATTGTCGAGTCGCGCATGAAGCCCCGAGAGGGCCGTCGAGGCGCCAGCCACAGCAGCGTTCTGCTGATGTATGAGCTCTCGGATTTTGTTCTCCAGCGCCGCGTATTGCGATTGCAGTAGTCGATTCTCCTGGCGACGCTGCTCGTTGAGCCGCACCAGATGCCGGCACTCGTCGCGCAGCACTTTCGCCTCCTCCTCACGATTGGCTAGCTGCGCCTTGGCCGTCAAATGTTCTGTCTCCAGCTCACGCAGCGCATCGCATTGGGCGGCCTTTTCGTGCTGCAGGAAATCCTGCAGCTCGCTCGACTCCTGCTCAATGGCGGCCTTCTCCTGCAGCAACAACTGCTGCGTAGCCAGCGAACGACGCATCTCCTGTTGCAAGGCGCGGCACAGCTCACGCAGCTGCCCAATCTCGTGCTGGCGCTCGATCAACTCATGGCCGCTCATCTGAATCTGTGACTCCAGCATGAGCAAGCTATCATGGCCGCTGCCATCACCGCTGTCCTCGGAGGTGGGTGTGCCGGCGCTGGCGCTGACCACGCGAGCCAGCTCCAGCATGCCCATGACACGTTCCGTGTTGAGATGTAGCTCCTGTTGCATGGCCAACTTCTCCTCACGCTCGCGCTGCAACTTGCCGCTGAGCTGGCGCACCTCCAAACGCAGCTGCTCCAGCTCATGATCACGCTGGTCCGGCTCTGCCTGCGTGCTCTGATCCAGCTGCTCCACGGCGTCCAGGGCACGCGTCTGCAGCACGCCGCCACCTAACACCTGCTCTAAATCCTCGCTGGTCAACGCCGTCTGCACCGCCGTCTCGTGGTAGATGCGAGTTCTGGGCGTTGTCAGCTGCTGCGGCTGTGGACGACGCAACGAATTGACTTTTGCTGTGGCTGTGGGCGGCACCAGGCTACGTCGACTCGTGGGCACTACCATGACCGACGAGGTCATCCGGGTATCCGCAGCAGCTGCTCGGCTGATGGAATTGCTGCGTGACAGACGTCCAGCGCTCAGGTCCTCCACGGACTGCTGTCTGCGGCGACGAGGCAGAGTGCCACCTGGAATGGAGAGGAGACAAGTAAGAGAGTTTATAGAGAATTGTTGAGTGGATTTGAAGCTCACCTGGTGCTGGACTTCCCCGCATGCGGCTGGCCATCACATCCGGAGTCACAGACATGCCGCGTCGCTGTCCGGCGGCGCCACGATTCGCTGGCCAGCGTGCATCCTCGGAGGGCGTGCCCGGCGTGCGAGCGCGACTCAGCGAGGGCGTGCGCTGCACCTGGGCCAACCGCTGCACGGATTGGGCGCGATTCAGCGCGCTGGGCAGCGTGTCTGGCTTCTGTGGACGAGGCGTGCGCACCGGCGTGATCGAGCTGGCCGGCGCTCGGAACGAGCTGGAGTTGGCAAGGCGCGGCTTCTCTCTCGCTGGCGTTGTGGGCGCCCCATTTCGTGGCAGACTTGCCGCACGCTTCAGGTTGGCCACACGCCCGCGCAGCTGCTCCTGCGTTTTGGCTGTGCTCGACTGCAGCTGCTCTGGCTCCGGCTCGAACATGGCCACCTTCTTCTTTACGCTGCTATTGAAGCGTCGCGGCGGCGTTCGCTGTGAGCATTCGCTGCTCTGCTCACTGGGCGACACGTTGCTCGTCAGGTGCAGCTCGCAGCTATCGTAGACCTCCTCCAGCCCATTGCTGCTGGTGTAGCCGCCGCTGGTGCTGCTCAAGCCGCGCTGCAAGGTGACGCGGGACAGACAACAGCTGCTGGGCACATCCAAGCCACTGTCGCTGCCATCGCAGTTGCTCTGTGTGGTTATCGTGCTGGTGGTGGTGCTGCTAGTTACCACGGTCAGTGACGTCGGCTCTCCCAGCTCCAGGCTGGACAGGCACATGGCCAGCTGCTGCTCGGATGCATCGCTAGGCAGTTGTTGCTGTAGCTGCTGCTGCGGATCCTCCATCTCGAACAGCGTGTCTGACATGACAGCTCACTAGCTATAAAGAGAGCGAGAGCGAGAGAGAGAGCGCGTATTTAATCGTATGATTCACGTTGTGGCGACCCAAATTTTGTATGCTGCATGCGCGTATTTTTGGGATGCTGGCATTTCGGTTGCACACACTCCCCCCTCCTAGTCGCCCCTACTGCCTCATGCCGCATGCCTAGTTCCCCGTCACCTGTAACAAGTTGCATACGCCAACGACCTTTTGGCAAACGGGGAATGTCACATGCCTCATGCCACAGCGAGAACCCGTTGCTGCCCCTCGGGCTACCGGTGGCTACTAAGATGCCGTGCTCGGCCTTTTGCGGTCAAGTTGGGCATGCAACATTCTGTGTCCACATCTGTCAGCCGCTGTGACGGCTCTGGACAGCTGCTGACGTTGGCTGAGGTGGGCCAGGCTCCTGATCGACTTAAACTAGTTCACGCCTGACACCCCAACGGGGACACGACACACCGACATAACGTATGAGCCAGGCGGGCTGGCTGCCTGAATTGCCAACATTTGTTGACCCATAGAACTAAATAGATGCGCGCCACACTTGCCTCCCAGCTCGAAATTCATGCCACATTTCGTTGTATCGTTGCATCTGTTTGCATTTCCAATTCACATTTTCGCATTGTTCTGGGCCATGCAATTCATTTCACAGCCCATCATCATGCATCATGCATCATGCATCAGCAGCAACAGTGTTAGAATATTTATAAATCTGCCATGTGGCATTTGCCACTTGGCCACGAATCGTATATCAGAAAAGTGCATTAATTCAGCTTTATCTATTCACTTATATATGATTATATGAGCTATGAGGTAGAAGAATCGAGCATCAGATAAGTTTGCTATATAACAAGCTAAACATATCATACAAGACTCTGATTGATCAGAGTTGGAATTTGTTGGCAAACTCTGCAAGCTGCCCTCGCATTTCGTGGCCTTTTATAATCCAAGTTAGGGCATTTAAGCTTCGTCTTAAGCGACCTACACCTATTTCCTATTGTTTTCTCAGCTTCAAGCACGCATCATTAGTATCTGCTTTGTTATGCGCACAGCCAGAGATTGTTTATTTAATTTTCTTCTTCTTTTTTTTTTTGGCAAAATTTGCGAGATTTCATCATCGTCATTGGTAAAAAGCGAAAACATAATGAAGCTGCTCCAATTTGTAGTTAATTGGAATTTCATTTGAAGCTAATTGCAATTGTGAATTGTGTTCAGCTGCCTGCAAAGCAATTTTCTTTTTCTTTTTTTGGCTGCTGTGGATGCCACGCCATGGGCGAGTAGGAGGCACATACATTGCTTAGGTTGCCAAACCCGTTTTGTGCACGATCCTGTTAAACGACCTTGGCTAGAACATGTTAAAGGCTGAAACAAGCTGCCTAGAAGTGGCCTTTAAGCTCGTTTACGCCTTGCCACTGATGAAGTGCTGCAGAAGAAGGCGACCCGAGCCCGAGTGGATGGCAGCGGTCTAATGAAGGGCACTTCAAGCGCGCCGAGCAGAAGGCGACAACCAGCCAGCCAGCCAGCCAGCCAGACGATGGCAGACTCTAAGTGTCGCACAAGGCGGCGACTTTGTGCCACTCGGCGAGGCAGTGCGAGGAAGCGAAGCAAGAAAAACGTAGCAATTTCCATATCCATAAAGCAGATAAGCACACACACAGACAGAGGGAGATACACACACTCACAGACTGCTGCAGCTTGAAAAAAAAGTATCTGATAGATACAGACAGCGCGGCAGCAGCTTGCCATCGAACCCTTCAAGCCTCTGGCTGCAAATGAAGTTGTCACTGCGCATCGATCCACATGGCCCTGACAATGCGCGAGATTGAGTTGTCGATGGCAACGTGATTCTATGCCAAGGCAGAGAACGACAGAGAGTCATTTGCATAAGCCGGAACTTGCAGCTCGAGCTACGATAGCATCGCTCAGGTTCAAGGCGGGCGCAGGCAATGGCCACCCACAGCGGCAGGTGGCAGCATACTCTAGTACAATACATATATATGAATTTATATATATATTGTCTCTACGGCTCATTAACTCCAATCAATGAGTGCAGCAAGCGCTGAGCTCAATTTGCAGCCACAAGAGCCGCAAAATGCGCCTAATTCGATTAAGGCGCTTCGCAGCGCACAAATAAAGCCAACGCAGTCAAAGCTGGCGGCGACATTGCCAACTCAATTAAAGCTAGAACATAAAAGAGGAATATGACAAGCTGCCTAATACTCTGCAGCAAATGAAAATTGTCAAAGATAAAATATGAGTCATATATGAGCAGAACTTGCATAAAGTTTAGAGACTTTTAGCCAAGTTCTGCGAGTTTGATTTATTATATATTTTACTCTATTAGCAATAGTTGCAGCATATACAACCCTTTCAGCTCAGTTGTTCAACAGGGTATCACAACAAAAACTGCAATTAACTTGACTGAAAAGACGCGTTGATGCGAAAATGCGAAAAAGCGCAATAGAGTTGCAAATTCTGTGCTGCGTGGATTTTCGCATGTCGCGCAATCAGGAAGAGGGAATTACATAGGGGCAAGCAGTTGCAGTCAGGGGTTACAGCCATGACACTGCGACAAACGAGAGACAGACGCATTGCGGCAAAAGCACTTGACTTCACGGTTCGAACAGTTCAGCGCCCAGTTAATGCAACGCACATTAGCAGCACCATTCGTATTCAGATGGGATGGGAAGCAACATATTACAACATGATGAGAAAAGAAAGCTTTCTGATATTCAAGATTAAAATGATTAATGATATCAAAATGCAGAAGTATATTTAACATATTCGAAGACTAACATCAAAATGAATCAAAGCATAGCCTTCAAGATGAAGTTATTTAAGATATAACTAATTACTTTAACTTATGCGGAGTCTAGGTATATATTTACATTTTTGTGGTAAATATATTATAACAATCAATGTTCACTTTACTTAATGATGTTGTATAGCTTAGAGATGTTTTCAATTTTCAAGTTGGCGTTACGCATAAATACTATGGGATGCAATGTAATGCATTAAGGTTTTGCGACTTTATACAGTGACGAACAAAATTATTGGCACAGTAAGCCTTTTAAGCTTTATAGCAACTTTTCAAGTCTTTTCAAAAGACATTTTTATAAAACAAAAAATTTTTGAAATATATTAGAGTATTTATTGTATGAAACCAAAAGAATTTTGTAAAAATCTTAAACGTAGAATTAACTAAAATTAAATAACTGAAAAAACATGTCAATTTCATTGAACAAAATTATTGGCACACTAAAAAAAATAAAATAATAAAATAAATAAAATGTTGTAGAAGTAAAATTAATAGTCGTATGCAAAATATCGTAAGATATATAATGCCAGCATAAAAACAATGTGTTAAGCTCTCTTAAACCTTTCTTTAGCCTCTCTTTAGCCTCTTTCAATTAGTTTCAATTTCTGCTCTAATAAGATGTGTTGTGATGTGATATAAACTGATATGTTTCATATTAGCATAAATAAATATCATACCATAGACAAGAGATTCATGAGCTCTTAAGAACTAGTTCCATACGCTCATAAAGTACATCCCACGACAATCAGCTAGCTCCAACTCGAATTAGTTCTACTTTAAGAGCTTGTCCATATTTTAAGAAATATGTTTATGCACTCATTTGGCATGCATGCTCTCTCTCTCTTCCACTCTCCGGCTGTCCCGCTCTCTCATGCTCTCAGCTTAGCTCCATAACAAATTCTGTGCCATATGTTGGACAACTCATATATATATATTCGAGTATATATCAAAGAGGGAAATACGTTCACTTGCATAAATTTCTCTCGACTCATTGTTGCTGTTGCGCTGCCCTGGCAGTTGCATTGAAAACAATTTATTTCCATGCCTCGCATTTATAGCAATTTATTTTGTGCTGTCTAGTGGAGGGGAGCAGCTCATATGTGTGACCCCCTCTAGAACCCAGAGCCAACCAATTTGTTTGGGTTGCTCGAACGTTCGCTTCTTCTCTTTATAATGTTTGGGTAGATGGATGCGAATGTCGCGACTCTTTTAATTGATGCCAAAAATACTCAAATACACTGGCAGATTCTCACGCTGCGCTAAACAGGTGGACAGCTATGTGTGTGTGTGTGTGTGTGTGGGCAGTTGCCACGCCCCATTTTGGGTTTATTGAACACTCCTCTGCCTCGACTGCAGCACTTCCTGTGCACGACGACCCACGAAACACAAATAAAGTGAAACATTTGTGCCGCGAATTACAATCGGAGGGCCAGGCCCGCATTTGATGCCCCGCTGCAGCGCGCTGCCCCTGCCCCTGCCCCTGCCCCTGCCCCTGCCCCTGCCCCTGCCCCTGCCACGTTTCACAGTTATAATGAGTTGCAGTTGCAAGTTGCGCGCCCAGTTTGTGCCTCTAGCTGGGGACAGCTATTGAAAACTGCGCAAAGAGTTTTTCGGTTCGACTCGGTTTGGGCAGGGCTGGGCGTTGGGGCGAAGGCAAACGAGGCGCACTATCTTCCGGGTTCTGTTTGCCCCCCTCTCATAGTTATGCTCACGTTCTGCCGCCCTCTCTTTCTCTCTCTCATACACACTCTTTCCGTCTCTCTTGCGTTGTTTTGGAGTTTTCTTTTCGTTGCACCTGCACAGCCCAGGCATGATTTCCAATTTCTTTTTTTTCTTTCGACGCTAGACGCGCCTGCTACTGCTCCTCCTGCTCCTCCTGCTCATTTTCGTTGTGTTGAATGTGCATTGGGTAGAGGTGGAGACGTGGTGCGGTTTGGAGGCGCATGTTTAATGAATCAAAGAGAACGCAGACGAAGCAAGAGCCAAGGAGAGATAGAGAGTTAGAGAGAGAGAGCGTGTGGAGAGGGGGTGCTTGGACGGGCGGTTGTCTGGCATGACCAGCTGGGCTGTCACGAACGCAGCTTTGGCTCTGGGTATTGGGAAACAACAACAACAACAACAATTGAGCCAAACAACAACAAACTAAGCAGCAAGTAGCAGGAAGAAGCGACCAACTGAATCGCTGCGCTTTTTGAAGTTTCTGTTATTGTTGTTGCTGTTGTTTTATTGTTATTGTTGTTGTTGTTGCTCAGTGCCATAAACTATAAACAATTTTTTCGGCGGCTTCTCAGTCAACAGCGAATGCGGCACGCAAAAGTTTCGTTTTGCATCTGTTGAAAGTCGAAGATTGAGCAACCGAAGCAAACGAAACTCGAGGCAAAGAGAACTTTGAACATTGATATCGTCCCAAGTTATAGAATCATGACTGCTGTGTGCCACACAGTTTACACTGTGCCACACACCATAATCCAATTAGCCACTCGATATAGATGGCTAATCCATAGGCTTGCAACAATTGCTAGACATATTTAGCTGTAAAGCAATCCATATACAAGTTTTCTCTTTACTTTTAAATAACAATCTAATTGATGTATTTGCACACATATCAGTTATGTATATCAGTTAATTTGCTGTTTAAGTAATCTATGTATATATCTGATTGCAGCATGAACAGGTTGAAATTAAATTGAAAGCAACTAGGAGTAATTGAGTTGGGCGAGATATGCCCTACTTGAATAATAGCAATAACAACAATTATAAACAACATGAAGAGAATTTCTCAAAACAAAACTCCAAAAATGTCTCGCTCGTTCTCGCAACCCTGTAGCACAGTGCGCTGTTTATTTAGCTGTTGTTGTTTTTAGACCAAAAATAGGCAAAGCAATGAAAAGAAGTCCGCAAAAAAATGAGAAAATAATAAAAGAGAAGAACAAAAAAACAGTGTGTTTGCTTGAATTTTTCTTAAGCTGCTCCGAGGGCGGATCGTTCATTGGCCTGGCCGAAAGGGGCACAGTTCGTATCATATTGGAATCACGATGACTAGTGTTAACTCTCCTAGCAAAGCAACTGTCCGTCCGCCTCTCTGTCCGTCTGTCTAACTGTCTATTTGATTTCATTAACAGCTCATTGCTGCGGCAATTACGTCTAGAGCCGAAATTGTTTGTCATATGGCAGAGAAAGTCTTTGGTTCGCTTCATTTTTCTTTTAAAGCGCGGCAAGAAAAATAAAAACTCTTTTATGACATCTACTTTATATATAACGATGCCTGCACTTACCCATCGCAAGCTCACATATAACTAACTATATAATCACAGCAACAACAGCGACTATGGGAAGCCCACTTCACGCTTGGAGGGGCTCCACAGCGGCATGCGCCACATGACACTCAAGCCAAGAGGCGTTCGAGGGAGGCGTGGCAGCAAGTGCGGAGCCATATAATGGCCACGTCTACAACTAGCCAGCTGACCATTGACCAGTCTCTTGGCAAAGCGAAAATAGAAAAGCATTTTTAGAGGCCACACACTTGTATAACTTGTTCGAAGGGGTAAAGAGGGGGCGTGCCAGACGCCCAGATGTCTCGCCTGAGAGCCTTTGCCTTTGCCTTTGGCATTGCCATTGTCAGGAGACGCAACTTGAAATGCAATGCCACAAATCCTTTTGTGCAACGTAAACTGAGACTTCAACAAAGCTGAGCCAAACAATATGTTAAATGAGTGTAAACAAGTGAGAACATTGCTGTCGGGCTTAGCCGACTTCATGATACTTGTTCAGCATTGTAAATTCGATTTGATAAATTATTACATTTATATGAGTAGTATCATAAGTAGAGAGCCTAGCTCTTAAGACTGTGATCGTCCACAGTTTATGTTTCAAGCAACTAGAGATGAGGCAAGAGCAGACACAGTTTATGTATATTTATATGGCAGTCAGACAGACAACGCTAATATACCCTCTCTCCATCTCTCTACTTTGTGTGCGAGCATAAAAACTTCTTTGCAGTTGTTCTCAGGGTCTGCTCTGCATCTGCTACGATTCAGCGGGCTTTTGGGCTGCGTCGTCGACCTTGAAATTTGGCAATCAAAAAACGAATTCAAGCCAGTGCTAATTTATGTCTATACATTTATATAGACATATCAGCATAAACAAAACAAAAAGTTGACAAGTTTTACGCTTTATGTTAATGGACTTTATTTGATAGCAAGCTTTATCAAAGCAAAAAGAGCGAGGCAGAGAGAGAGAGAGAGAGAGAGGGGCAGAGGGGCCCAGACAAAACGTCAATTGTTAAAAGATTCGCAAACTCTCGAAAAACAAGTTTCAATGTCTGTTTAATTTTTTTTTGTTTATCAGAATGAAATTGCTCTGAAGCGGAGTGCAGTCGGCGGAAAACAAGTCTACACAAATAATTTAGCTATACAGAACAATCATGGGTAATCGTTCATGCATATATCTATTTATAAGACCCGCTATCAGCGTCGATAAGGCAAACAGGCCACACACGCGTTAGAATGCAGTCAGAAAAAAACAAAAATCACAAAAAAACAAAATAACTAAAGAGCTGGTAAAAGTTCTGATCGCTCTGATAAGATTTCATTATTGAGAAAATAACATGTGTCAGACAAATACTATGTAGTCAAAATATATATAAACTAAAAGTTAAACTATAATTGAATGGAATGAAAAGTATCTCCATTAGCCAAGGCGAGCCGAAGCCAGAATGTTCCATCATACCTACTTAAGCTGTGTACAGAGTATCTGACTAGTTATATATATACATATATATTAAAGGGGCTTAAGAGCGAATAAATCTCAGCAAATTCCTAAATATGCTCAGGTAAATAATTGTCACTTTAATTGTTTGTAAGCTGCATAACTCAAATTCTTTTAGTTCAATCAACTTTACTTTTTTATGAAATTCGATGTTAATCTCTTATTTGTTATTAATTTTATATATTTGCAAAAATAAATACGTTTCCTTTGTGGCAACAACCTCTCACATTTCTCATAAAACTGTTAATTCGCCAACAATTCAACTCTCTAATCTACCATTTCTTTTGCTTTTCATTTTATTCACTCGATAAACTGCGTCGCCACTTCGAATTTTCTCTGTTAATTCCAACGTCAAATGGATTAATGAAGCTTAATTAGTATTTTCCTGAAGTAAATGCAAACTCTCTTGTAGCTGACACCATTTCCCCTTGTGCCGCTCGCCGCCAGGTGGCGCTACCACGGGTTTGTTTTGTTTTTTTTTCTTTTCAATTTTGTTGTTGTCGCGGATGCGTAATTAAATGCGCTTGGAACATCCGTTCCTCATCATTAGCCCAATCAGTAGCTTATGAATATGTTAAGCAAAATATATGTTTAATAACCGGAGCAATTGACTGGCTCACTGACTGACTGACTGCCTGACTGACTGACAGCTTGACTGATTGATTGACTGAAATTGCACTCTTCCTGATTGCTTGCGTTTGCTTTTTGCTTGCAAATCGATTATCGCTCCAGTCATGCAACAGACACACGAAATTAGTTTTGACGCTGCATAAATGAACTGGCAGCTGTGAGGAGCGAATACTGAGGAGTAAGCAGCAAGCAGGAAGCGCTGCCACGACCTTTCAACCCGGGCGTTAAGCAAGCGAAAGCCATTAGCAGCGCTCGCCTGTGCGACGCCAGCTGAAGCCAACCGCAAGAGCAAACAGCTAAAGCGACACCCAAAGCCTGAACGCCCACCCACTGCCTAGCTCAGTCGCAGTCGCAGTCGCCATTCCCAATCCCTGTCGCTCTTTTGTGCTCCCATCATATTCGATAACAACTTTCTACCCGCTACAACTACAACTGTAAAATAAAATTGTTACTCACCCACAGAGAGCAGCAGGAAAAACTGTGCCAGCGACGTTGACGTCGACTCTGATACTCAGTCAATGCTGTTGTTGTTGTCGTATTCAGTGTCGTTGTTGTTGTTGCTGTTGCTGCTGGTTCCTGCTGATGAAAATGTCAGCGGCTCCCCCAAGGCATAATTTGCCTCCTCACTCTCTATCTCTCTCGTCTCTTTCTCACACGTTTCGCTTTGACTGCGTTTGTTTTGGGAAGTTGGAGTTGGACGTCTGTTAAATTCTATTATTGCTCCCGTTCGCAGTCGCAGCCCAGCACCGCTCGGCGTGTGTGTGCGAAAAAAAATAATCAAATAAATTTGGATGGCAAATTGCGTTGTTTGTGGACGGTCGATCTTGGGATTTGCGAATATGTGCAAATTGTATGCACAAATATCATACACACACAGGCATATACAGTTATTCACGCACACACACTCAAACGTTCAGGTGAATGGGCATTGTTGCTCCTGTTGTTGTTGTTGTTGTAGCCTGGCAGCTGCTGGGATGGCAGCTGAGCAGCAGTTTTCAATGGCGCGCTGCTGCGTCAGGATCTTTGTTGGCCGCTTGCCTGAGTTTAATAATTATATTTGCGCACGTGTGTGCGTGTGTGTGTATTTACAAAAGGTCCTCGCACACTCGCGTAGCACACATACACACCGAAGACGCGTTTTAAACAGCGCGAAAAATCGATGGCTTGAACAGAAATTTGTTGTCTTGGCAATGCACAAGCGACGGAACACACAAGCAGCAGCAGCAGCAGTAGCAACGGCTACACTAAATATAATTTAGATTGGACGGCACATCGATTAATTTGAAAACATTGCATTTTTATGCTTGGAGCCGCATTTAAAGGTTTTAAAGTAAAGAAAACCCGTTCAGCTAAAAACCGTTACACACGACACACCCACAATGCACGTCCGCACAGGCTAACGACAGAGACGCTACTATTAAAATTGCTCTCAATTGTGAGCGACGCCACTGTTAAATATCTCTCTATTTTAAAAATCGCCTGATTTAACAGAGGATGTTAACAGAGCACAAACTGCTTTCAAGCATTACAGACGCCGGTTAGCCGGTAAACAATGTGACCATCACATTGATTTAGCAGAAACAACGCGTAACTTCAATTTGCCAGTGCTGCCCATAATGCGCCTCATTTAAATTATATTCAATAGGTGTTTACATGTCAATTCCAGTTCTATATAAAAAATGTTTCATTTAATGTATTTACTAAATTATTTTAGTTGTTCTTTTATTTTCTTAGCTGATTCAGTGAAACTGTTAGACAAAAGTTTAGTTGAATTTTAGTTTAATGTCCTAAAACAAATTGTAAACCTTCTTTAACCAATGCAGAGGCAATTCAGTTTTTGTAAAATATTGTTTTAAGATTGGAAGAATACATCTTAGTTTGCTTAAAACTAAACATCTTATGAAAATTAAAAGATTGATCAGGAAAGGTTTTTGAATATTACACCTTATATACAACAAGCTCAATAGCTATTCCGATCCGTTGCGAATTTTAAAAGATTCTAAATTTGTGAGCTTTTCCCTTTTGATAATGCTATAAAAAATAATAGATAGCAATTTATTAATGTTCGTACGATTTAGTTTCATTCTAGAAGCTACATATAAACCCGGGAGAATATCACTCGGAACTCATCAATTATGAGATGCTTGTGGCGTGGATAATTGAAAAGGCGGGACTTAAATAATTGCCGCAAGGTTTACAGGATACAAGTGGGAAAGTCGCCCAGATGGGGACACTTAAAAACAATTCTATATATATATATATATATATATATATATATTAATGGTACATAGATAATATTCTCGTAATGGATTAGCTGGCTGGTATGTAGACGTTTGGTGTTCTGTTGATCGCGATCTACTGCTCGATCTCTACTGCAGATATAGCCTATGATAATCGTTGGCGCCAAAAGCGCAGTTGCATTTAGGGCACTTCCGTTGCCTCGTCTCGTAGCGCGTTCGCAGACAGTCGTAGCAGAAGACATGGAAACATTTAGAGAGCACGGCATCCTTGCGCTTCACCTTACACGAGGGACACGTGAGTGTTTCCTTGTATTCGCGGATCTCCTCGATCATCACCTCGTCGATGGTTGTGCCCGACATTTCCATCTTCTTCATGCGTTCCGCCTTTCGTTTGAACTGCGCCAGCTCCTCCTGCAACCGCTTCGTCTTGTAGGCTTCCGCCTCCAGCGAGCTGGTTTTCTCGGCGACCACCTGTTGGGCCTCTTTCATTTGGGCATGATACTTTTCTAAATGCAGCTTCAAGTCCGCTGCCGATTGCGCCGATTCGATAGCTTTCCGCTTGTGCATCTCCATGGCCTGTTGACGGAGCATTAGCTCTTTCTCAATTGACGCCACGGTCGCCTGCAAGCTGCGCTCTTTCTCCTCCAGCTTGCGAAGCACAATGTGCATGGCCTCGATCTGTGTCGTCGCTGTGGTCATTTGATCCTCCAGCACCGTCTTCTCCTCGCGCAACAATTTGTGCAGCTGGTTAGCCTTGATTCGCTCAGACATTAGTTTAAAATTTGCATCGTCCTTTTCGCGCAGCTGCTGGATGAGTCTTGAGTTTTGTTCTTGCATATCTTCGAATGCCTGGCCAGTCACTTCCATCTCGTTGAGCAGCGCCTCCTCCTCGTGAGAGCCAACGAACGGGCGTGTGTAAGTGGCACCTCCAGGTCCACCACCAGGCGCACCACCCCATGCATTTTCCGTGGGCTTGTGGTTGGCCACCTGCTTTTGCAGCTCGTATTTCTGCTCCTCAAGCTGTTTAATTTTGCGCAACGCCTCCTCGTCGGCTAGTTTTTTGCGCTCCTCCCGCTTGCTCTCCTGCAGCTTTTTCAACTGCTGTCGCAACTCTTCAATTTCGGAGCGCAGCTTCTTCTCGGTGGCCATCAGCTGCACTTTGTCGCGCTGATCCTTTGAGACTCCTTTGTACATGTCCAGCAGCAGCTTCATTTCCTTCTGATCGTTCAGTGCTTTTCTGTGAAGCAAATGTGATAAGCACTTGGAAAGCAACAATTTCAGTTTGGCACCTACTTGAGTTGAGCCTTCAGATCCCGTACGGTTTCGCTCTCCACGGCCTTGAGCTCCTTCGCCTTAATACCTTCCTTGGTATCCTTTTCAGCTTTAACAGCGTTCGCTGCGCCAGCGGCTGCTGCTGTTGCATTCATTGGACCCGGTGAATCTTTCTTCTCTGCGCTTGCACTTTCACTGCTGGATAGTTTCTCCTGTTTAACGTTAGGATCCTTGACATCTTTTCCACCTGCTTCATCATCTAGATCATCCTCGGCAGAGGCAGAGTTCTCCTCTTTAATGATCATGTTTACTTCGCCACTGGCATTGCCGGCTGTAGTCGAACATGTTGTACCACCGATTGAGGTGTTGTTAACATTTTCCTCCTTAATATTCGCTGCAGATTCCTGTTTAATTTCCTCGCCCGCCGCAGCGGCGGCCGATTGCTGCTGCTGCTTTGTGCCCTCGAGCTTGGCCTGCGCGTCGTCCAGCTCCTTTCGCAGTTTTACAATTTCTGCGGAAATATCTTTGTACTTACGCTTGTACCTTTGCACCTCCCCTTTTAGCTGTCCGTTGTGGTTCTGCAGCGAGGTAATCAAATGCCTCATCTCTCGATTAATTGGCGCCGTCTGCTCGTTGGCGGCCATGTTCTGCTCGAACTCAATCCGCAGCGCTTCATACTCCTTGCGTATGAGTGCCAGCACGTCCTCCATTTGTATCATCTCGCTGCGCACCTTCTTCTGAGCAATCAACTCCTCGCTCTCCATCACCTCGATCTGCCGCAGATGTTGATTTTTGCTCGTCTGCAACTGGTTTCGTGTCTCATCCAGCATCGTCTTGATCTGCATGGACTCGTTATACAGCACGGAGAACTGCGATTGCAAGCATTTATACTCTGTCGTCTCCACGATGACCGATTCAGGTAGCTGGCGGATCTACGAAGAGAAAAATATTAATTGATAAGTCTGTCATTTAATGTGGCTGCTCTCTCTCTCTCTGGCCTCTATTCTCTCTTACATCCATTTTAAGCTTTTCGACTTCCTTGAGTGTTTCTCGATGCGTGGCATGCAGCTTATCGAGCTCCTGTAACCGATTGTTCGCCAATTCCCGATACTCCTCCAGCTCTTTCTGCAACTCTTCCAGATGTTGGCTATTAACATTCATCGTTGCACTGCCACCACCACCGGTGCCGACACCACTGCTGGGCGTCTTGGTACTGTTGCTGCTCTTGTTGGGATCACCGTAAATTTGGTGATAGGCCTTCAGCTTTTCAATGGCCTCGGCCAGATGATTTTCCAACTTGTCGTTGCGACAATGGATCTTCTCCAGGTCATATTGCAGTTCATCAATTTGATTCTTCAGTTCGGCATTCTCCGTTTCCTTGGCGGTGAGCGCATCCTGGTATTCCTTCATCTTCAGCGACATCGTGTGAAATTTCTCGTGCAATGATGTGTTCAG